>CAKJTW010000026.1:35190000-35790000 GCA_917880005.1 Nanger dama | reverse complement strand
ACTGCCTTTTCCGACATGCCCCCAGAAGCCAGGCAGCTTGCAGAGCATATCCTATTGGAGGCAGTCACAGAGGCCCACCTGGTTCAAGAAAGGAGACCCACCTCTTGGGAGGCACAGCACACGCGGCGGGGCGGTGGTGCTGCCACTTGGGAGGGACAGTTACACGCGCCCACTGAAGGGAATGCGCAGCCTGAAGCTGAGAATTGTGTCTATGCAGCAGCCTTGCTGAAGACTCCAGCCCTGGACACCGCCTCTCAGAGTGCTGTGCGAGGCCTGTTCCACAGAGCTGAGTGTACGTAGATACGGCAGAGGGTCCCCAGAGAAAGAAGCAGGAATGGCTTTCTTGACCGATACCGTGTTCAGTTCAGTCGCTCAGTCGTGTCTCTTTGTGACCCCACGGCCTGCAGCACGCCATGCTTCCCTGTCCACCACCAAACTGAGTTTTCTCAAACTCTTGTCCATCGAGTCAGGGATGCCATCCAACCATCTCATCCTCTGTCGTCCCCTTCTTCTGCCTTCAGTCTTTCCCAGCATCAGGGTCTTTTCCAGTAAGTCAATTCTTCACACCAGGTGGCCAAGGATTGGAGCTTCAGCATCAGGCCTTCCAATGAATATTCAGGACTCGTTTCCTTTAGGATGGACTGATCTGATCTCCTTGCAGTCCAAGGCACTCTCAAGCCTTCTCCAGCACCACAGCTCAGAAGCACCAGTTCTTCGGCGCTCAGCTTCCTTTATCGTCCAGCCCTCACATCCATACGTGACCACTGGAAAAACCGTAGCTTTGACCAGACAGACCTTTGTCAGTAAAGTAGCGTCTCTGCTTTTGAATATGCTGTCTAGGTTTGTCATAGTTTTTCTTCCAAGGAGCAAGCATCTTTTAACTTCATGGCTGCAGTCATATCTACAGTGATTTTGGAGCCCAAGAATATGAAGCCTCTAACTATTTCCACTGTTTCCCCATCTATTTCCCATGAAGTGATGGGACTGGATGCCATGATCTTAGTTTTCTGAATGTTGAGTTTTAAGCCAGCTTTTTCACTCTCCTCTTTCACCTTCACCAAGAGGCTCTTTCTTTAGCTCCTCTTTCTGTCGTAAGAGTGGTGTCATCTGCATATCTGAAGTTATTGATATATCTCCCGGCAGTCTTGATTCCAGCTTGTGCTTCATCCAGCCCTGGATTTCGCATGATGTACTCTGCATATAAGTTAAATAAGCTAAGTGACAATATACAGCCTGGACTTACTCCTTTCCCAATTTGGAACCAGTCTGTTATTCCATGTCCGGTTCTAACTGTTGCTTCTTGACCTCCATACAGATTTCTCAGGAGGCCAGTACATACTGGGATGGTATGGTATTTCCATCTTTTGAAGAATTTTCCACAGTTTGTTGTGATCCACACAGTCAAAGGCTTTGGCGTGGTCAATAAAACAGAAGTAGATGTTTTTTTCTGGAATTCTCTTGCTTTTTCTAAGATCCAATGGACGTTGACAATTAGATCTCTGGTTCCTCTGCCTTTTCTAAATCCAGCTTGTACATCTGGAAGTTCTCGATTCACATAATATTGAAGCCTACTTGGAGGATTTTGAGCATGACCTTGCTAGCATGTTAAAATGAGTGCAATTGTGTGGTAGTTTGAGCATTCTTTGGCATTGCCTTTCTTTGAGATGGGAATGAAAACTGACATTTTCCAGTCCTGTGACCACTGCTGAGTGTTCCAAATTTGTTGGCATACTGAGTGCAGCACTTTCACAGCGTAAGAGGCATTCTTAATGCAAGACAGCCCGTTTTGCTCTGAGCCATCTTGTGATCTGGACCTGGTCGTGGTGCTGGCCCCTGAACAGGTCTCAGTCAGTCATCAGCGACCCTAAAGGCACAGGGGAACACAGGGACAGAGAAAATGCAGCGGCTCCTTCCCAAGGGACAAACACGATAACACACTTTGAATTCTGCAGGAACTAAGGCTCCCAGCCAGGTGGAGGGTGGGCTGGCGATGTTGACCCTCCTGACTTAAGGCATCAAAGACGTGGGCTCTACCGGCCTGGCCTTTGCTCCAGTTCTATGGTGAATTCTCTGCTCGAGCCCCTCTGATGGTGCCCTTAGCTTAAAACTTCCCCAGTTTTGCTAGTGGGAAAAATCCCTCGTGCTTTCCTTACTTACTGTGAGTGATGAATTCTCTCTTTCATCGTCTCTGCCAGCTGGGCTGGGCCTTTCTGGCCTCAATGAGAGGCGAGCCCAGTTTTCAGGTAACAAGAGGAGCAGTATATATAGGGAGTTTCTGCAAACCAAAAACCAGTTAGTGGGAACAGCAAGAGACTATTGCTAACTAAAGGAAATCAGACATCTGAGTGGATTTGGTGCCTGTGCACGGGCAGATGCCAGCATTTGGCTCCTTGGAATCCTGCCTTTAATGCGCATCTCAGCTGTCTAGTGGCTTCCCTGGCGGCTCAGACAGTAACGCGTCTGCCTGCAATGCAGGAGACCCGGGTTCGATCCTTGGCCTCGGAAGATCCCCTGGAGAAGGAAATGGCAACCCACTCCAGTACTCTTGCCTGGAAAATCCCATGGACAGAGGAGCCTGGTAGGCTACAGTCCATGGGGTCGCAAAGAGTCGGACACGACTAGCGACTTCACTCACTCACTTCAGCTATTTAGGGCCAGGATCATTTTTTTTCTCCGTAGTAAACCCCCTCAGGGCGCAACTCAGGTGCAGCTGCCGTGGCTGAAGGCTTGGTGGCCTCACTATCTGTGGGAGACTAGCTGCCAATAGAGACCACCAGTCGGAGTTCAGAGAAAAGCAGTTTATTGGCAATTTCCGATCCGGGCCCCCACCAAGCCAATCGAAGGTGGGGGCCCCGAACACCCGCTTTGGGAGCCTTTTATCCTATTGTGCAGGGGAGGAGGGGGACTAGGCTACTCGGCAGAGCATGATTGGTGGGCAGGCAGGTAAGGTTTATGTAACCATTGGTGACAATTTGCAGTTAGCGTCAGGTTCCTGTTTCCTAGAGCTAGATCCTGTTTCTTAGGTTGCAGAGCAAACATTGCAGTGACTCACCTGGTATTATCCATTGTTCCCTTTAAAATTTGGGGGCTTTCCGTCCCAGTAAAGCTGACCTAGTATTCAACTCCCTGGGAAACATTTTACTTCCTTCTTCACTTTCTTCCTCCTTGAGAATTCCAGACTCATCTCTCCTTGGGGACCCCTAGACTTCTTATCAACCTGCCTAGGAAATGACTCTCTTTCACTGTCCTTTTAATGACATGGTGTGCATGCATACTAAGTCATTTCAGTCGTGTCTGACTGTTTGCAACCCTGTGGACTGTACCTCGCCAGCCTCCTCTGTCCATGGGATTCTCCAGACAAGCATACTGGAGTGGGTTGCCATGCCCTGCTCCAGGGGATCTTCCCGACCCAGGGATTGGACCCGTGTCTCTTACGTCTCCTGCATTGGCAACAGGGCCCCCTGGGAACGCGGCAGGGACATTCTTTGTCCACACACAGCAGCCAAGGTTAGGTCTCAGGACCACAGTCCCGATTCAGCCCTGGAGGGCGAGGCTACGGCCTCCCCCTTGGGGTGATGAGTATCCTCTCCCAGCCTCTGAGCACGGCGCACAGGAGGTGGTATGGTAGGCGGTCCCAGTTCTGAAGGACTGAACCCAAAGGGGCTAACCCAGAGCTGGCATCCAGGCTTCCCGGGCCAAAGAGTGGAGTCAGAGAGCTACTGTCCAGAGCAGGGGTGCTGCCCCAAGCCAGGCCCCTGAGGGGTCTCAGCAGGCTGGCCTGGGAGAGGTGGGGTGCTCTCTGCACTGCCGCTTGGGAAGAGGTCGCTTCCACCTGTCCTCAGGGTCTTTCCAGTGTGAAGGGGTTAGCTGAAGAAGTCAGCCCTGTGCCGTCACCCACTCCTCCTCACCCCAGGGCATCACAGACCCTGTGGGCTGGAAGGGGGTAGGGAGCGAGTCAGCAAGGCCTGGGGCAGAACAGAGGCCTGGAGCAAGGAAGATGCTGGGGCGCTCCGACCACACACGTGGGATTCCGGGTCCTGGACCCAGTGGGGTCCCGAAGCCCCAAACCGGCGGCTGCTGGTGAAGAGGAAAAGTTACAGTTTTACAGAACCTCCTGCTCATTCTGCCTCTGTAACTCAGCTTGCTCCTTGCAAAGTCCGGATCACATAGTTTCAGAAAGTGGGGACTTAACAATACTAGGAACTGGAGCTTATCTCACTCACCCTTGTCCTGCTCTTTGCAGTTGCCCAGCCTCTGCAAACCTACTTAATCATGCCTGTCAGTGTAGAGATCAGACATCTCCCTCCTTATCTTGACTGAGGAATCTTCCCTGGTGGCTCAGAGGGACTGATGTTCCCTTAGTTTAAACCAGCGTATAACAGCTAGTGTTGCCCACTATCAAGTGAAAAAGAAAAAAGTGAAAGTCGGTTAAGTTATGTCTGACTCTTTGCGACTATACAATCCATGGAATTCTCCAGGCCAGAATACTGGAGTGGTTAGCTTTTCCCTGGAAGATGCTGGGACGGGTAGATCTTCCCAACCCAGGGATCAAACCCAGGTCTCCCACATTGCAGGAGGATTCTTCACCAGCTGAGCCACAAGGGAAGCAAGCCCAAGAATACTGGAGTGGGTAGCCTATCCCTTCTCCAGGGAATCTTTCTGACCCAGGAACCAAACGAGGTCTCCTGCATTGCAGGTGGGTTCTTTACCAACTGAACTATGAGGGAAGCTAATTATAGGGAAGTGAAGTCGCTCAGTCTTTTAGACCCCATGGACTGTAGCCTACCAGGCTCCTCTGTCCATGGGATTCTCCAGGCAATAGTACTGGAGTGGATTGCCATTTCCTTCTCCAGGGGATCTTCCCGACCCAGGGATCGAACCCAGGTCTCCAGCATTGTAGACAGACGCTTTACCGTCTGAGCCACCAGAAAGCCCACTATAGTCTGTCTCCAAAAACTCTGTAACCCCTCTGTTTGGCGCTTAGAGCTTGGAGTGCTAACTCCTCTGGGCCCCCTGACATAATAAATCTGAGTTCTCCAGCTCTCCGAGCGTGGCGCTTAGTTTCTCTAGTACTGGTTCCGGCAACACTGGGCTGGGATGGTGTCCACCGCTTCCCCAAACGACCCCTAGTCCGCGGCGCTGGCTGGGGAGCCCTCCGTCCAGACCCCGCCCATTCCCAGGTCCCGCCCCGCTCGCCCCGCCCCCCGCTCGCCCCGCCCCCGGCCCGCCCCGCCCGCGGCCCGCGACCATGGTGGTGCTCAAGGGCGTCCCCGCGCTCCTGTCCCCGGAGCTGCTCTTCGCCCTGGCGCGGATGGGGCACGGAGACGAGATCGGTGAGCTCGGGGTCCGAGCCTCCGGGAGAGCCGGCCCCGCGAGCCGCAGACGGGCAGGGCGCCGGGCGAGGGCGGGCAGGTCCGGTTCCTTCTCCAGCCCAGCGTCCGGGCCGAGCGGCCCCGCGCACGCCGCCCCGCAGCCCGCGCTCCAGCCCCGTCCGCTCACGGCCCTCGGGCCCGCACCGCCGGCGCCCGGGCTGGTCTGGGACGTGTGCGTCGGTCTCCCTGGGACCGCGGCCGCGAGCCCGGAGCCCGCCCAGCCTTCGCAGGCTCCGGTCCCTCGCGATCGCAGACCCGGGCGGGGCGGGGCGAGTCCTCAGGCGTCGGCTCCGGGTCTGTGCCCCCGACGCGGCGCGAGGAACGTGGGCCGACCCCGCGCTGATGTCTGGCCGTGCCGGCCCTTCAGTTCTTGCAGACGTGAACTTCCCCAGCAGCTCCATCTGTAGAAGCGGCCCAGAGGAGATCCGCGCCGACGGTGAGCGCCGCCTGCCGCTGGGTGGGGGCAGGGTGCGCTGGGCTCTGGGCCGCCCCCACCAAGCCCGCAGGCACTGCCCCAGGGACCCAGGAGGTCTCAGCAGACTCTCCCCGCAGCCCCCGCCCCCAGACGGGAGCCTGGGCCTTCTGCCCCGTCTCGCGCAGCACTTGGTGGCCTCTTAAAAATGGGAAGACAGGCCTGGCCGAGCAGTGGTGCCCAGCGCAGTACATGAGCTCAGCCTGTGCTCTGCCGTAGAATCCCAGCACTGGTGCTGCTAAGTCACTTCAGTCCTATCCGACTCTATGCAACCCCATAGACGGCAGCCCACCAGGCTACCCTGTCCCTGGGATTCTCCAGGCAGGAACACTGGAGTGAGTTGCCATTTCCTTCTCCACCTAGCACTGGTGACCTGGCCCCAAATGTTCCGGGTGTCCGCACACTCACACGCCTCTAAAGGCCTTCTCACCTTATGTGGGGGGTGGGGGTGGGGGGAGCCGGGCAGGTCGCATAAGGGGACAGTGGGAGGTGAGACTGGGGATTGGGACCAGGTCCTGGAGGGGCAGTGGGGGTGGGCTGGGCTTGGATGTGCCTGGTGCTTCCCACCCCCAGTGATGTTCTGAGGGTGGGACAGTCCTTTCTTTTCACGGACTTTTTTATTTCCCAGTTTTGTACATGAACACACATTAGTTTAACAATCAGAAACCAGCTTTCAGGAGAGCAGAGGGCCTTGGAGCCAAGAGGGGCAGGTCTGAGGGCAGCCAAGAGAGGCCTCTTTCCAGACCCCACTATCATCTCAGGGGGTCATTTCCAGGGCCTCCTGGGATCAAGAAAGTGGCCTGGGTGCCCCTCCTGGTGGACACATGTTTGGGGTCACCACCAACAGCCTGTGTGGAGGAGTGAAGGTGGAGTGGGCAGGGGCAGACAGAGACAGGGGCCGTGGCTCCGGCAGGGAGACTCAGTGTGAGCTGGTCGGTGTCCCCAGGCGGGCCGCTCTCACCCGTGTCTGAGGCCGGCCTCTGCCCCCAGGCCTGGGCATCCCCCAGCTCCTAGAGGCCGTGCTGCAGCTGCTGCCCCTGGACACCTACGTGCAGAGCCCGGTAAGGCTGCCCCGGGCCTTGGCTTACCCTCTGCCAGAACGCAGGGGCCACTTGCCCGGATGAGGTGGGGGAGGATGTGTGTTCCCGAGGCGCTGAACCAACCAGAGGAGCCCTGAGGGCGCCCAGGGCAGGGGTGGGTGGCCACAGAGCCGAGCCTCTCCGTCTCTAGGCTACCGTCATGGAGCTGGTGCCCAGCGACAGGGAGAGCGGCCTGCTGGCCCCAGTGTGGACGAGCTACCAGTCCATCCTTTCCAGGGCTGGCTATGAGGTGAGCCTAAGATCCCCACTGGGAAAGGGCTCAAGGGACCCTCTGTGCCTTGGAGGCCCAGGAGAAGTGAAAGACAGCCCTGGAACTCTGCACCTCGGTTATGCGAGATCCCGCCCTGGCCAACCCCCTCCCTCCCGGGACCCTCATCTGTCTCTGCTTGGGGGTCCTCACACACCCCATCCTGGGAACAGCAGGGCACTCCTGGCTCCCACTTGTGGCCAAAGGCCTGGCCCGATGCTGCCTGTCACCCCTTGTCCTGCAAAGGGCCAGGCAGGTCTTGGGTGGGACTTTCCTGAAAGGACCCGGGGCTCCTCGTCTGGACAGTAGCCCCCCACCCACCACCCTGGGGGCTGCTGCTGCTGCTGCTAAGTCGCTTCAGTCGTGTCCGACTCTGCGATCCCATAGATGGCAGCCCACCAGGCTCCCCCCGTCCCTGGGATTCTCCAGGCAAGAACACTGGAGTGGGTTACCATTTCCTTCTCCAATGCATAAAAGTGAAAAGTGAAAGTGAAGTCAGTCAGTCGTGTCCGACTCTTAGCGACCCCATAGACAGCAGCCCACCAGGCTCCTCTGCCCATGGGATTTTGCAGCTCAGGTGATTCAGGGCCCCCAAGCAGGTGGCCACCACGGCCCCCTCTGTCCCTGCCTGCCCAGTCCGCACAGGTCAGAAAGCCAGTGTCCTTGGGGCCCCGCCTGCAGAGTTTCCCACTGCCCCTAGGCCTGAGCCTCAACCTTTCCGCTCTGCCTTCCAGTTCTCCCTGGGGATGATGGAGAGGTTTGCGTTTTATGAGCGGGGCGAAAAAAGGCTTTTGCTGTTGTGGCAACTGGGTGAGTTCTGGCTGGATCCACTGGGGCCACTGGGTCACACCATGTCTGCCAAGCAGGGTCCCTACCCCTCCCCACTCCAGAGCTCTCTCTACCCTCCATGCAGCCCCTGCCCCTGGACTAAACACCCCACAGGGAATGAGAGAGGCAAGGGGTTTGCTGGGCGTGCCCGGGCGGTGGCCAGAGCGGTAGTCCAGGCAGCCGGGGCCTCTCCATCCCTGCCCGGCACTCAGCCTGCTCCTTGTGCAGGGAGACAGCCCTCTACGGGAATCTCATCCTCAAGAAGGGGGTGCTGGCCCCTGAAGACCTGTGCTAACCTGCTGAAGACCACCCACCCAGAGAGGATTCTACGCCCCTCGAGCCTACTGAGGCCACCAGCAGACACGTCCGTCCGGTGGCCAGATCAGCCAGCCTGGCCCTCCCAGGCAGCACCCAGGGCTCGCCCCGCCGGGGTCCCGCGTGGGCCTCTGCTGACCAGGGCCGGGACTATCCCGTTTATGAAGACGATGCAGAAGTGCGGTGGCATGCCCCACGTTGGGTCCAAAGCTTTAAACAGTAGCTGTTTCCTGACTCACAGAGTCCTGTTTGGTGCTGAGTGCAAGGGAGGCTGTTGGCTCCCCAGAGAGCAGACCCCACCCACTCTTAGTGAATCCTCGGCGGGAGGTAAGGCCTTCCTCCCAGCAGGTTTGGGTCACCTGCTTGGCAGGTACCTGGATGTGGAACAAGAGGGCACACAGGTAGAGAGAGACCCGTGAGTGGGGAGAACACACAGGGGCCTGGGCAGGGCCTGGGGGTCTGGGTGGGGGTCCTTGGTGATGCAGCACAGGGCGGGGGGCTGGAGAGGCTGCGTCAGCTGCCCGGGCAACCCTCAGTGGGCGTGGGCGCGCGCTAGCCCCTGCTCGGCTGCAAGGACTAAGGTAGTCCTTGAAGAGGGGGCTGGGGCCGTTCCCTCAGCCCGAAGGTAGGAGGGAAGGTGTCAGGGGCTGGCCCGGAGGCTCTGGGGACTGACCAGACCGTCAGCTGGTGGGGGGCAGTGCCGTGTTCCCGCTCCAGTGGTTAAGTGCCTACGACAACACACAGGAGCCTGAGTGCGTCTGGGAATGGCCGGGGTGGTGGCAGAGGGGAAGGGGCCCTGTGAGGCTGCGATGGCCTCCTGGCATCTTCTCAAACTACGGTGGGCAGGGGTCCCTCCCTGAGGGTTCCCTCCTTCCTCCTCCAGACTCTGCAGGACTAGACCTGGGGTGACCGGGGATCCCCAGGGCTCGGGGAGGCTCCCGTGGTCTGGACCCGGGGCTGGTAGATCTGGAGGGCAGACAGGCACACTGGGCAGATCTGGGACTCAGCTTGGGGAAGGGACTGTGTTCTGGCCCACCACCGCTGGGGCTTAATCTCAGACCTCTGACCCCACAGCTGGCCACTTTCAGCCACAGAAGGGCCTCTCCTGAAACAGCGTTACTGGGGTTGAATTCTCATGCAGTAGCTGCTCACATTTCACATGTTCACTTAGACTCGTTTGGGTGTTGAATTAGCACTTCCATCCCTACCCCCCCAGGATGGTGTGCACTTTGCAGAATTTCGTTCAAGTGGAAGGCCGCTTGTGCCCAGCATGCTTGTGTTGGGTGCTTGCCATGTGAGCCCATGATTCCTCTTTGCTGCCGAGCAGAGTTCCGCCACTCCCCAGCACCTCTTGGGGGGCTCTGGGTTGCTTCCAGCTCTTAGCTGTTACAGACAAGCTTGCTGTGAGCATGAGTAGGGTAAGCGCCTCTGTTTAAGGCTTGGCCGTAGGGCACATGTGTGTGACTTGTGAACATGAGTGGGGTGAGCGCCTCTGTTTAAGGCTTGGCCGGCACGTGTGTGTGACTTTGTAAGAAGCCCCCAGGCTGTTTCAGAACGCTGAGCGGGTTGACCTCCCCTAATGGGGAGAATGCACGTTCCGGCCCGGGTCCTGGTGTTGCCTCCAGTCCTCATTCTCCTTCCCTGACGGTTAATGATGCTGCACGTCCTCTCGTGGGTGTGTGGCCTTCTGTCTGCTGTCTTTGCTGACGCGAGTGGTCAGGCTCTTGCCCGTTCTGGACCAGGGCCTTTACCAGTCCTGGTCCCCACTTCCCCTGGGCCCCCAGCGGCTGACCTGCTGTCCAGCGTGGTCCTGGCACTGCCCGCCCAGGCTGTGTCGGATCCCACAGGCTCAGGCTCAGGACTGTCCCGACAACACCCTTCTCCAGGTGTCATTCCCACGTCCCTCTGGCTGACTGGCTGTGGGTTCGGGGTTCCTACAACCCCTCCTCAGGCTTGATTACTTTCCTCAAGCAGCTCACAGAACTCAGGGCAAAAGCCACTCCCTGGATCACCGTTTACCCTAAAAGGACAGGACTCCGGAACCACCAGGTGAGTGGGTCCTGGACGGCGTCGCGTCCCCTGCCCGCCTGGCCGCCACTCTCCCCACCTCTTCACGGGCGCAGCAGCCCTAGGGCTCTCTAGACCCAGCCTTCTGATGTTCCCTGGAGGCTTCATGGCATGCACTGGCCACTGGCGATTGATCCAACCCCCAGGCCCTCCCCTCCCTCAGGACTGGGTGTGGGGCTGGAAGTTCCACCCCTCAATTCCTGCTCGGTCCCTGGCAACTGGCTCCATCCTTAGGGACCTTCCCAGAGTCACCTCTTTCGCACAATGAAGGGTCATCACAGGAAGTCCCAAGGGTTTTAGGACTTCTGTGCCAGGATCAGGGATGAAAACCAAACATGTTTCTGAAGACAAATCACAATATCACAGCCTTTTCAGTTAGTCCAAGCTCTTGCTGGGGATCCCCTGTGCCCACCAGAAGGGTCTTGTTCAGTCGTGTCCAACTCTTTGCAACCCCAGGGACAACAGGCTTCCCTGTCCTACACGACCTGGAGCTTGCTCAAACTCACATCCGTTGAGTCAGTGATGCCATCCAGCCATCTCATCCTCGACTCAGTGGTTCCCGAGTCATCCCCTTCTCCTGCCATCCATCTTTCCCAGCATCAGGGTTTTTCTAATGAGTCAGGTCTTTGCATCAGGTAGCCAAAGTATGGGAGCTTCAGCTTCACCATCAGTCCTTTCAATGAATATTCAGGACTCATTTCCTTTAGGATTGACTGGTTTCATCTACTTGCAGTTAAAGGGACTCACAAGAGTCTTCTCCAACACCACAGTTCAAAAGCATCAGTTCTTCAGCGCTCAGCTTTATTTATGTTCCAGTTCTCACATCCATACAGGACTACGGGAAAAACCAAAGCTTATGTCCCTGCTTTTTAATATGCTATCTAGGTTCGTCAAATCTTTTCTTCCAAGGGGCAAGTGTCTTTTAATTTCATGGTTGCAGTTACCACTTGCAGTGATTTGGGAGCCCAAGGAAATAAAGTCTCTTACTGTTTCCATTGTTTCCCCATGTATTTGCCATGAAGTGATGGGACCAGATGTCATGATCTTAGTTTTTTGAATGTTGAGCTTTAAGCCGACATTTTTCACTCTCCTCTTTCACCTTCACCAAGAGGGTCTTTAGTTCTTCCTCACTTTCTGCCATAAGGGTGGTGTCATCTACATATCTGAGGTTATTGATATTTCCCCCAGAAATCTTGATTCCAGCTTGTGTTTCATCCAGCCTGGAATTTCGCATGATATACTCTGCATATAAGTTAAATAAGCAAGGTAATAATATACAGCCTTGACGCACTCCTTTCCCAATTTTGAGCCAGTCTGTTGGTCCATGTCCAGTTCTAACTGTTGCTTCCTGACCTGTATACAGGTTTCTCAGGAGGCAGATAAAGTGGTCTGGTATTCACATCTCTTTAAGAATTTTCCACAGTTGTGATCCACAGTCAAAGGCTTTAGCACAGTCAATGAAGCAGAAGTAGATGTTTTCCTGGAATTCTCTTGCTTTTTCTATGCTCCAACAGATGTGGGCAATTTGATCTCTGGTTCCTCTGCCTTTTTCAAAATACAGCTTGTACATTGGAAGCTCATTTTGAGCATTACTTTACTAGCGTGTGAGATGAGTGCAATTGTGTGGTAGTTTGAGCATTCTTTGGCATTGCCTTTCTTTGGGATTGGAATGAAAACTGACCTTTTCCAGTCCTGTGGCCACTGCTGAGTTTTCCAAATTTGCTGGCATACTGAGTGCAGCACTTTCACAGCATCATCTTTTAGGACTTGAAAGAGCTCAACTGGAATTCCATCACCTCCACTAGCTTTGTTCGTAGTGATGCTTTCTAAGGCCCACTTGACTTCACATTTCAGCATGTCTGGCTCTAGGTGAGTGATCACACCATCGTGATTATCTGGATCGTGAAGCTCTTTTTTGTACAGTTCTTCTGTGTATTCTTGCCACCTCTTCTTAATATCTTCTGCTTCTGTTAGGTCCCTACCATTTCTGTCCTTTATCGAGCCCATCTTTGCATGAAATGTTCCCTTGGTATCTCTAATTTTCTTGAAGAGATCTCTGTCTTTCCCATTCTGCTGTTTTGCTCTCTTTCTTTGCCCTGATCGCTGAGGAAGGCTTCCTCATCTCTCCTTGCTATTTTTGGAACTCTGCATTCAAATCTTCCTTTTCTCCTCTCCCTTTAGCTTCTTCTCTTTTCTCAGCTATGTGTAAGGCCTCCCCAGATGGCCATTTTGCCTTTTTGGTTTCTCTTTCTTGGGGATGGTTTTGGTCACCGCCTTCTGTACAGTGTCACGAGCCTCTGTCCATAGCTCTTCAGGCCCTCTGTCTATCAGATCTAGTCCCTCGAATCTGTTTGTCGCTTCCAGTCTTGGGTTCAACCAAATGCTCAGACTCGGGGAAGACACAGCCTCCCGGAGGAGCAACATCCCGTGACACCGCGGGTCACAGCCTCCCCACTCGGGGCAGCTCAGGCGTGTGGAGGTGGGGGTCGGTGCACGGCCTGGCTGAGAGCCTGTGTCCCTAGATGGGGGTGCTGTGTCCAGGGCCCATGCATCATGGCAGAAGGCTGAGCTCCCAGGAGGGCTGGCCTCAGTTGTCCCCTCTGTGTCTGGGTGCCTCCCCCACGGAGGGTCCCTGCGGAAGCGTTGCCTAGTGACCGGGGGACGGGGGGGTGCCCAGAGGGAGGTGACCGTGCTCAGAGTCAAGGACTTGGCGCCCCCAGGCGGCCGAGCAGCGCGAACGCCCCTGGGAGTTTAGGGGGGCTGCAGGAGACACCAGCTAGGTGGGACTCCTCTAACACCCTCCACCCCGACTGCCGTGAAGGAGAAGGGGCCACGGCTGTTTCAGGTGATAGACCTCCCCAGGATCGCAGTCAGGGGCTGAGTAGCTCGTGGCCTCCGCCAGTGTCCCCTGCTCACCCTGAGGCCCCGGCGCCCACTGCCTCTCCACCTGGGCCTTCGGTGCAGGAAGGGCCCCAGCAGGCCTGGAGGCAGCTTTGGCCACAGACACTCCCCTGGGCTGCCCAAGGCCGTGCTCAGTGTGGACCCGGCTCTGCCCTCAGGACAGTGGTGCCCGGTCGCCTGTAGTCTCGCTGGAGATGGCTGTCCCCTCGCTGACAGGGTGATCTGGAGGGGCCATGTGAGGTTCAGGGCCGCCTGAGGCCTGGGCGATTCTGGGGCAGGAGCAGGGCGCTGAGTCGGCGCTGCCCCTGTACTCAGCTGGAGGGCGGTGAGGCGCCTGGTGGGGACGGACCAACGCTGCTCCGCCCCAGTTAGGACGCACCTTGAGCAGCTCTTCCCTGATAGCTCAGCTGGTAAAGAATCCACCTGTAAGACCGGAGACTTGGGCTGGGAAGAGCTCCTGGAGGAAGGAAGGGCTGCCCACTCCAGGATTCTGGCCTGGAGAATCCCATGGAGGGTAGTCAGCCCACGGGGTCGCAGAGTCGGCCGTGACTGGACGGCTTTCACTGTCTCACTTTGCGCAGGTGGCTGCCAGGCCTTGGTCTCGTTGGTGCTGTGGGTGTGACAGCTCCTGTCGGGCTGGAGGCTTGTACACTGCTCAGCAGTGCATGTTGGGGTGAGGCTACCGTTCGAGTCCTTGAGGAGCTCGGAACTGGGGAAGACCTACTGGCTCTAGGGCACGTGAGGTCCCCGCTGGGCTCCTCGCTGTCTTAGCCCTGAGCAGGCTCTGTCGAGGTGTGGGGGAGGGTCCAGGCGCTCCCCGGAACATGACTGCCACAGTGAAAGACCTCTGCACCTTCTGCACCTGCGTGTGGACAGCGTAGCACTCCAGTGGCCTGCGCCCACGGCCGGCAGCGGGCCTGCTGAGCAGCGGACATGGGGCCTGGGCCCGTCTGCCCCACTCGCCCATGCCCGGTCCCCTGAGCCAGCAGTGCCGAGTCCCCTCCTCCCAGTCCTCCTGCTTTCCGAAGCCGCTCCATCCCCGCCCCTCCCAGCGCCCAGGGAGGCCAGGGGAGCAGCTAGTGCCAGGCAAGAGGGCGCTGGGTGGGGCCCAGGCTCAGCTTGCACCACGGGGACCCTGTGTGTGGGGCCAGCCTTGCAGCCCCCTTCTCCCAGACAGTGGGGAGGCCGCGATCACTGCTCTTGAAGACACAGGGCCACCTCTGCAGGCTTTATTTCTCTGCAGCCGGGGCGGGTCAGGGCTCCCTGGGGTGGTAGATGTGGTCTCGGTCCTCCTCAGGCCCGTGAAGCACCTGAAGAGAGGGCAGCACCCGGGCCCAGGGCCTCGCCTCCTCCAAGGCCTCCTCGGGCCCGTCATGGAACAGGCTGTCCTGGTCGGGCTCAGGACCCTCCCCCTCGGGCCCAGGACGCGGCCCAGGGCATCCTCGGTCTCTGCTGGGGCTTTGCCACCTGGAGACAGACAGAGCGGCTATGGCCTCCGCCTCCCTCCCAAGGCACCATCTGTCCAAGCCGACCCCATGGCCCCCAGCCCAGCGGGCAGTGCCCGCCCCCACCTTTCTGCTCCTCGCTGGGGGCCATGAGCTTGGGTGCCATGAGCAGCCAGATGAGCTGGTCGTCCTTCCCCGGAGACTCGACCGCGCGGGCGTCCCAGACCCTGTGAGCCAGAGGGCAGGCTCCCAGCCTGTGCACAGTAGGAGGCCCATCCCTGGCCCAGAGCCCCGGGCCAGGGTCCCCGCCGTGCCCCTCCTGTGGGTGGGCCCTGGAGGAGGCTCGCGCGGGCTAGGCCAGGGCAGGTCAGCGGAGCCCGGGGCTTGCAGACAGGGCTGCGGCCTCCTGCCTGGCCGCCCAGCCCACACGGCCATCTGCCTGCCGCCTTAGCCACCCAGCGGGGAGCCAGCCTAGCGGGTGCCAGGGAGCTGAGCGGGCTGAGAGGCCGAATCCCCTGGGTGGGGGCGGTGGGGAGCCACTCAACCCCCTAGGCCTGCGCTCTGCTCCGCTGGTCAGCTCTCAGGGGCTCCCGTACCTCCCTTCCTCCCCCAAAGCTGGACACGACCCCCCCTTCCACCAAAGTCCCCGGGGGATAGGAAAGACTGCCAGGGGCACTCACTCCTGTGTGTCCTGCTCAGCCCCGACTTTGCCTTTGGTCTGGACGCGGACCTGGGAGAGTGAGGCCGAAGGTGAGGTGCAGCTCAGTGCTCCGAGGGTGCGGGGGGTGGGGAGCGGCTGGGAGGGGCCACACAGAGGGCCCTGAGGCACTGCCCGCTCCATCCTGCCCCGGTCTCTGGCTGGAGGCCCTGCAGTTTCTGGGGACACTTGGGCACAGCACAGGGGCTGCACCCACTCCCCCACCCCCGCTGGCGGCCTAAGCGCGGGGGCCAGGTCCCCTGCCTGTCCTTCCTGCAGGGCTGGCCCATTGCAGTGACCGGGCCCAGCTGCGGGACAGCTGTGCCTGCCTCCGGCGTCTCCCCGTTGCCCTGGGCACTCCCAGGCTGTCGGGCGGGGTGGCCTGGACCTGGGGCTGCAGAAGGACATGGTCCCAGCAGTCGTGGCCCCCTGGACAAGCCCACACATGGAGGGGTCCTGGGCTTCACAGCACAGGGGAGCCTCACCAGGCCCCCCTCCTCCCCCTGGCTCACCTGGGGTCATCGAGACCTGTCCAGCAGACCCTGCTGAGGCCCCCGGTGCCCACAGGCCCTGCGGTCACATCTGCTGGTGCCTTTCTCCAGCCCCAGGGGCGGCTGGGTGAGGAGCCCACACGTACCTGGAGGGTCCGGGCTGACCCTGCCTCCAGCAGCAACACAGCCACCAGGCTGGCCGAGCAGCAGGAGCCTGAGAGCAGAGGGGAGGGTGAGGGGCTCCTGCCCCGTGGCCTCCAGGCAGGACTCCTGGCCTGGCCGGCAGGGGTCCAGCCAGGGAAGCCAGGGAGGGTCCTGCTCAGGTCCACAGCTAGTTCACAGCTAGAGTCACAGACCAAGACACGCAGGCCAGGCTCACGTCTGATCCCCACCCTGCAGGCCCCGGTTTCCCACGGGCCTTGCCTGAGGCTCTGGAACCTCTCAGCCATGTGCTCGGGGCCTGGGGCCAAGGGACGGGAGAGGTGCGAGCTCAGGGCTCCTCTCTTGGGGCCCACGGCACCCCAAGGCTACACCCTCTGGCTCCTCAGAGGCAGACAGCACTTCCCTCCGCCCTGGAGACGTGGGCAGGAAAGACGGGGTGCTCTGCGTGGACACCTGCAGCCTGACCTTGAGGATCTCAAAGACCAAGCCCGAGCAGGGCTTCTGGGAGCACGGCCGAGGTTGGGCACAGCACTCGAGGGGGGCTGGGGCTGACCGCAGGGGCGTGAGGCGTGTTAGGGTGCACACATGTGCAGGTGTGTGCTGTGTGCGCGCCCTGGTGTCTCACGTTATTAAACCACAGGACACTAGGCCCCTGTGGAGATGCTGCCGCTGTGTGTGTGCTCCTGTTAAGCCGCTTCAGTCGTGTCCGGCCCTGAACGGACACCTCCCTGCAGCCTGGGCCCTCCCGGGACGGAATCTGAACCAGACAGTCCAGGATCGCCCGGCACCGCGGGGGCGGCGGCCTGCAGCCCCTGCCTTCCAGTCCTGGTGGAGAGCAGCCCGCCACGCCATGCAGCTGCTGCGTGTCCTGGGCTCGGGTCACCGCCCGGCATGGCCTCCACCTCTGTGCTGCTCGAGCTCCTGTCTGCTGACTGGATGCTGCCCAGTTTCCCCCAACTGGAAACTCCAGTGGGGTCTCACCTAAATATACCGACCGTCTCACCTAAATATACCGACCGTCTCACAGCACAGCTCAGCTGTCCATGTGTAGGGAGCGTTCCACTCCTGGGGAGGGCCCCAAGGCTTCCTGCCCGATGCCCCAGCTTCGCTTCCAGCCCCACAGAGACCTTCGCCCCTCCGGGTGACTCAGCACATCGAGATAGGGGTTTCCAGGCACATCACGGGGGCAAAGGGCAGGCACCTGCCCTGGACTATGATCTGGGTGCCGAGCCCTAGGCAGAGACTCTGAGCACCAGGAGGTCCCCAAGTCACTGATGGGCCCACCTCATGTCCAAGCTGGGGTTCCTGGAAGAGCCCCCAGGACAGGAGGGCCAGGGGAGCTCTGACTTGAGGAGGGGCTCGCAGGAGGCGGGCGCCCAGCAGGAGCCTCAGGACTTCCCGGGCTCAACCCCAGCTCCCAGGGAGATGACCCCTTGGGTTCCAGCTGCCCCCACCCCAGGACCCCCAGGCCTCCAGCCCGACCTCATCATCTTGACCCCGTTTCCATTTTGTCACAGACCTGCCTCCTCTGAGCCTGGTATCTCTCCCCTGCTTCCAGGGGCTCTCAGGCGCTTCTCAGGGCCAAGGGACCCCCAAGGGACAGGGGCTCTCTCTCCCGAACCACAGGGGTGGCCTCTGGAGATGGAGCCGTGGGACAGCAAGCACTCTGGTGGCTCAGGAGGGACAGCTCTGTCCCCAAGCCGGGAGGAGCCAGCGCCCAGGGTGCTGGCCAGACAGAGCCTGGACCCCCATCCAGAACCAAGCTGGGCTCTGGACACAGCTGCCCTGAGCCCGGCCCCGTGCTGGGGCTCTGGACCCAAGGGACTGCCCAGCAAAGCTGCGGTTAGACGGGGTGTAGTGGGGGACCCGGGTTTAAGGACGCTGGGCATTACCTTCTCATGTCAGGCCGCCTTCCTGGTGCAGAGGGTGCTCTGGGTGCCTACGGTTTCAGACCCAAGTGGCCGGCAGCCCAGGTATCCAGACACCTGGTCCTGCTCCTCCTGCTCTTGCCACTTCAGGTTTTATGGCCCACACATGGGTGTGTCTGGACACAGGTCAGGGGCCAGGGATCCTGGCTGTGCTGACAAGGTGACTGGGTCCCCCTCCACCCGTCGGTCACACCCATGACCCTCCCCAGGAGCGGCTCTCAGCCTGCTCCCGAGACCTGGCTCAGCCCTGCCGCCCCATCTCTCCACGCGCTGGGATCTGCACCGCCTGCACCCCACCCACCTGTGTTCTGATGCTGCAGGCCTTGTCACTGGGGCAGGGGGCGGGGGGTTCCAACCCCAAGCTGGGCCAACTGGCTGGAAGCCAGAGGGCATCCCAGCCCGCCCCTGCCCACTGGGCCCTCAGCCGCAGCTGCAGGACTCTGAAATGTCAGGAGTTCACCAAACCTTCTAATAACCCAGTACTGAACCCAAGCAATACCTGACTATCCAATGCTGTCATACAGTCATCACACACGAGAGCTTTTCCAGTGAAAGCACTCCTCTACGGGTTACACTTCTGACTGTGCGCGTAGACGTCCCCACGCGGGATCTACGGTTCTCAAGTCTTCAAGACGCAGAGCAGACCCAGGCCTTTCACTGTCCGAATAAAGAGCAGTTGAAACAGCTCTGCCTGCTCATCACTGCGCCTCTGCGGGCCACACCGCGCCCTAGCTGTCCTCACCCGGACGCCGTGATGGCGCAGACGGGCTTTGGCCCTGGAGCTGCTCATGGCCTCGCCTCGCATGAAAGGACTCTGCATGCTCCGTCGAGTCTGACTCTGTGCTACCCCGCGGACTGCAGCCCACCAGGCTCCTCTGTCCATGGGTTGCCATTGCCTCCTCCGGGGGATCTTCCTGACCCAGGGATCAGCCTGGGTCTCCTGCACTGCACTGTCTGAGCCACCAGGGAGACCTGAACTACTCACAGCTGAGCCATGATTTTAGCCCAGGGCATGAACACTTCTTCCACTAAAGGCAACGTGATGACTGTTGCTACTGTTCACTCACCAAGTCATGTCTGACTGTGACCCCATGGGCTGCAGCATGCCAGGCCTCCCTGTCCCTCACCATCTGCCAGCGTTTGCCCAAGCTCGTGTCCATTGAATCAGTGATGCCATCCAACCACTCCACCCTCTGCTGCCCGAGGAGGGAATGGCAACCACTCTAGAATTCTTGCTGTGAGAATCCCATGAACTGTATAAAAGGCAAGAAGACAGCCGACTATTAGCAGCGCTTCCAAACCTAGCCCTGCCCGCGACAATCAACTTAGAGAGTTGTTCCTAGTGGTGGCACTGAGTCCCCCTAGAGCTGAGCTCCCTGAGCTCGTGATTAATCTCTCCACCCCAGACTTTATCCCTTTCTTGTTCCCTCTGACCTCAACCTGTGCTCCCTGAACGGCAGTTAATTAGAATCAAGTGGCTGACTGCTGCTGTTGATAACAGTGTTAATGGACTTAAATTGCTGTCAGAGATTAGCCACCCATTCAGTTTGTTTCTCCAGGCACGTGAGCTCACAGATCCTGGAGCCATGGGCCACCTGGCCTGAGAGTGTAAACCAGAGACATCATGACTCCTGAAACCAGATTCCAAAATGTCACAAAGGATGACTAATCCCAGCCTCTTTCTCTGTGCTCTTTTTAAATAAATCCCCCAACTCAAAGACCAAGTAGGTTGAAGGCTTATCTGAGTTGGTCTGAGTGGATCCGAGGACTGTGTCCCCTGAGTGGATCCCTTGCCTGTTGTTCAGTCACTCAGTCATGTCCGACTCTGCGACACTCCTGGACCTCAGCACGCCAGGCTTCTTGTCCTTCACTATCTCTTGGAGTTTCCTCACACTCATGTCCGTTGAGTTGATGATGCCATCCAACCATCTCATCCTCTCATCCTGTCGTCCCCTTCTCCTCCTGCCTTCAATCTTCCCCAGCATCAGTGTCTCTTCCGAACAGTTGGCTCTTCCAATCAGGTGGCCAAAGTATTGGAACTTCAGCTTCAGCATCAGTCCTTCCAATGAATATTCAGGACTGATCTCCTTTAGGATTGAGGGGTTTCATCCCCTTGCAGTCCAAAGAACTCTCGAGAGTCTTCTCCAACACCACAGCTCAAAAGCCTCAGTTCTTTGGCACTCAGCCTTCTTTATGGGCCAACTCTCGTATCTGTGCGTGACTACTGCAAAAACCATAGCTTTGACTAATGGACCTTCATCAGCAAAGTGATGTCTCCGCTTTTAATACTCTGTCTGGGTTTGTCATAGCTTTTCTTCCAAGCATTAAGCATCTTTTAATTGCATGGCTGCACTCACCATCTGCAGTGATTTTGGAGCCCAAGATAATAAAGTTTGTCACGGTCTCCACTTTTTCCCCAACAATTTGCCATGAAGTGATGGGATAGGATGTCATGATCTTGGTTTTTTGAATGTTGAGTTTTAAGCCAGCTTTTTCACCCTCCTCTTTCACTTTCATCAAAAGGCTCTTTAGTTCCTCCGCGTTTTCTGCCACAAGGGTGGTACATCTGCACATCTGAGGTTATTCCTCTCAGCCATCTTGATTTCAGCCTGTGCTTCATCCAGCCTGGCACGTCACATGATGTACTCTGCATAGAAGTTAAATAAGCAGGTGACAATACGGCCTTGATATACCCTTTTTCCAATTTGGAACCATTCTGTCTTTCCATGTCCAGTTCTAACTGTTGCTTCTTGACCTGCATACAGATTTCCTAGGAGGCCGGTAAGGTGGTCTGGTATTCCCACTTCTTGAAGAATTTTCCACAGTTGGTTGTGATCCACACAGTCAAAGGCTTTGGCATGGTCAATAAAGCAGAAGCCAATGTCTTTCTGGAACTCTCTTGCTTTATCTATGATACAATGGATGCTGGCAATTTGATCTCTGGTTCCTCTGCCTTTTCTAAATCTATTGTAAATATGGAAATTCTCGGTTCATGTACTGTTGAAAGCTAGCTTGGAGAATTTTGAGCATTACTTTGGGAGGCGTATGAGATGAGTGCAATTGTGTGGTAGTTTGAACATTCTTTGGGATTGGAATGAAAACTGACCTTTTCCAGTCCTGTGGCCACTGCTGAGTTTTTCTTTAAAAAATGACAGAAGGATGTCTGTTCTTTCCAAGGCAAACCATTCGCTATCACAGTCATCCAAGTCTATGCCCCAACCACGAATGCCAAAGAAGCTGAGGTCGAACAGTTCTATGATGACCTACAAGAACTTCTAGAACTAACACCAAAAAACGATGTCCTTTTCATCACAGGAGATTGGAATGCAAAAGTAGGAAGTCAGGAGATGCCTGGAGTAACAGGCAAGTTTGGTCTTGCAGTACAAAATGAAGCAGAGCAAAGTCTAACAGAGCTTTGCCACGAGAACACACTGGTCATAGCGAACACCCCCTCTTCCAACAACAGAAGAGACAATTCTACATGTGGCCACTGCTGAAGTTTCCAAATTTGCTGGCATAATGAGTGCAGCTCTTGAACAGCATCATTTTTTAGGATTTGAAACAGCTCAGCTGGAATTCCATCACCTCCACTAGCTTTGTTCCTAATAATTCTTCCTAAAGCCCACTTGACTTCACACCCACGATGTCTGGCCCTAGATGAGTGATCACATCCAGATAACCCTAGATGGTTATCTGGGTCATTAAGACCTTTTTCGTACAGTTCTTCTGTGTATTCTTGCCACCTCTTCTTACTTTCTTCTGCTTCTGTTAGGCCGTGTCCCTTACTGTGCCCGTCGTGGCGTGGAGCGCTCCCTTGGCATCTCCGATTTTCTTGAAGAGCTCTCTAGGCTTTCCCCTGCTATTGTTTCCTCTATTTCTTTGCATTGTTCACTTAAGAAGGCTTCATCGCTCCTTGCTATTCTTTGGAACTCTGCATCCAGATGGGAAATACTTGCTGTCAGAACTTGCTTTCTACCTCGAGGGACAGGAGCCCTTGCTGGGCTGCAGTGATGTCATCTTTTCCAGTAGCTGACGTCGCTACCAGCCTGACAGGAGTCAGCGCATTCCTCACCACCCCAGTGTCTGCGCTCCACTCAAACCAGCCAGGCCACATAACACCAACTACCGAGAGTAACCAGCCAGCTTGGCATGCCGCCAACCTGTACAGCGCACGCATCAAAGCCTTTCTCTGTACACGCTCCACAGCCCTTACGTATAGCCTGTGGTGAACAAGATATCTGAAAAATGTTGTTTAGTTACTAAGTCACGTCTGACTCTTTGTGACCCTATGGACTGTAGCCACCAGGCTCCCCTGTCCATGGGATTTCCCAGGCAAGAATACTGGAGTGGTTGCCATTTCCTCCTCTTGGGGATCTTCCCGACCCAAGGATAGAATCTGCGTCTCCTGCATTGCAGGCAGATTATTACCCCTGAACCATCAGGGAAGCCAGAGACAACTGCATATTCATAAGCAAAAAAAAAAAAATTAGACCTATAACTTACACTGTACACAAAAGTTACCTCAAAATGCATCATAGGCTTAAATGTAAAATTTTAAATTACAAAACCACTGGAAGAAAAAAACAGAAAATATTCATAGACTTGGATCAAGGAAACAGTTAAGCACAGCTCTGAAAGCACAACAGGTAACAGAGAAAACTGATTTCTGGGGCTTCATCAAAACTACAAACTCCACTTCAAAAGAGACTCAAGAAAGTGAGAAGGTGAGTCCGAGACTGGGAGAGACTG
This sequence comes from Nanger dama, assembly GCA_917880005.1. Taxonomy (NCBI): domain Eukaryota; kingdom Metazoa; phylum Chordata; class Mammalia; order Artiodactyla; family Bovidae; genus Nanger; species Nanger dama. The sequence goes on along the minus strand of CAKJTW010000026.1, from coordinate 35,767,226 downwards.
CAAATCTTCTGAGGCCAGAATAGATGAAGAGTTTCACACCTTGGTAACAGGAAGACAAGCAACTGGAAAAAGTCCAGAACATTTAAGCCAACATTTCACCAAACATATACAGGTGGCAAAGGAGCCCACAAAGAGATGTGTAGTTACTGATAAAGCAGAGGAGGCAGGACGAGGCAGGGCACGCGGAGCGCCCCCGGCCCGGGGCCTGCTCACGTGAATCCGCCTCTCGCGTCCACCGGACCCCTCGGGGAGAGCATCTGCCTCCCCACGGAGACCAAATTGTTGCCCTTCCCCCCTTCCCTTCCTAGTTCTGCAGGGCCAAGCTGGCCTGCAGCTCGGCTCATGCGTGTATTTTTCAAGTGCGCATTCACTCACTTTTCCTGCGCTGGGTCTTGCTGCTGCCGCGGGCTTCCTCTGGGTGCAGAACGGGGGTCCCCTCCGAGCTGCGGCGCACGGGCTTCCCGCTGCGGCGGCCCCTCTCGTTGCGGAGCACAGGCCCGGCGTGGGGGCTTCAGTAGTTGCAGCGCACGGGCTCAGGAGTTGTGGAGAACGAGCTCCGCTGCTCTGAGGCATGAGGCATCTTCCCGCACCAGGGACTGAACCCCGTGTCCCGCGCGCTGGCAGGCGGACTCTTACCCGCTGGGCCACCAGGAAGTCTCGATGCACACGCGTGCTGGTAGGTCTGGAGTGCGCGTCTGGTGAGCGTCACATAAGACGCCAGCGTCATTCCGGTGAGCGATCCCTTGTCTTGAAGATGTGTTAGTGCAGTGTCCCTTCCACTTCTAACAGGCAGAACAGCCCGCAGAATCTTCTGAGTGAAAAGCCTCAGGCTAGCTTGAATAGAATTCTCTATTTCTTCTTTAGAGCCACTGTTGATGGATTTTTGTTGTTTTAGCGTCGTGAGCCATTAAGGATGTAGACTGAACCCCAGTGAGCTCTCACTCCCCGTCCTAGTGGGTGTGAGGCCAGTGATACGAGCAGAGCTGTGTCCCCTCACAGTTCACATGGACACGCCCTCACCCCCCAGGACCTCAGAATGGGACTGTATGTGGAAATACGGTCTTTAAAGAGATAATTGAGTTAAAGTGGAGTCACATGGGTGGGCCCTGACCCATTCTGAGAGTAGAACCCTCACCACACGGAGGAGAGGCCACCTGTCTACAAGCGGGAAGCCTGCAAGGAGAAAGGCCACAGGGAAGCCGGCCCCACCAACACCTTGGTGTCTGGCATCCAGCCTCCAGAGTCAGCAGGGGACAAGTCCTGTTGTATAAGGACTCAGTCTATGGGACTCAGTGATGACTACAATCCACAGGATCGCAAGAAGTCGGGTACAACTGAGCAACTAGCACTCAGACACTTCTAGCACTGAACACAGACGGCGGTGATAAAAAGGAGAGACAGCGGCAGGCCTGGGGGAAGCCGGGAGGCGAGACCCCACCCCCACCCCCCAGCCCCGGGTCCCTGGCAGAGACGCAGAGTGCAGTTGCTTTGGGAAGAAGGTTAACTTTTTCTCAAAAAGCTTCAAGGGAACTGCCACCCAACCAGCAGTTCCACTCCTTGAGAGAAATGAAACTCCACACCAACACTAGTCCAAGGACCTCCACAGCCACGCTGTCAACAGGGGACACACCTGGGAACTACTGTGGGTCCCCGAGTCCAGAAGGACTGGTCAGGTAACGCAGGGCACCCACCGCGCGGCGCTTGTCCACAGCAGGATGGCTGACACGGCAGAGACGTCCATCGCTGCTCAGCAGCTGTGAGCCTGCGCGCGCCGGACCCCGACCCTGGCGCGGGGATGGTCTGGGCCCTGGCTGGGGGCCCCAGGGCCACAGCCCCTGCTCACCAGCTCACTCAGCCAAGCAGACGGTGCATCCCCTCTATGGCTGGCCCTGTGCAGGCCCTGGGCCACGACGGCCACCAAGGACCACAGGCTTGTCCTTGCACAGCAGCCCAGGGGCTTCAGACACTGAGACCTGAGGAGGAGACCCTCTGGGCAGGTGAGGCCCAAGCTAGCTGTGTCTGAACCAAGCTGCCCAAAGGCAGCAAGAGGGCAAGTCTGCGCCCGCCACCAGGAAGCGCCTGAGTGCCAGACGTCCTGGGGTGGGGAAGGCTGGCCAGGGTCTCTGTGTGCACCCCCTCACCCCCATCTCCCACCCTGCCTGCAGTGCGAGTGTGTGAGGTATATGTGTGTGCAATGTGTGTGAACGGCGTGTGTGTGAGGGGTGTGTGAGGCATATGCATCCATATGTGAGGTGTGAGCATGGCTGGATGTGGGTGTGCGTCTGTGACAGGTTGTGGACGCGCTGCAGGCTCTGACGGGCACGCGCGAGCAGGTTCCGGCGGCTGCAGACCGCGGCGCCCCCTCCCCCAGCCTGCGTCTCCTGGGCAACCGCAGCCTCGGTCTGGGGCCCGGCCCCTCCCCCGCCCCGCCCCAGCGAAGAAGCGTCTGGAACCGCATCCTCCCTTCGCATCCTCGTCCTGCCGCCGCGTCCTGCGCAGCTGCCCCTTGGAGACGCCTGTGAGCCTTTTCCGTTTCTTGCTGAGCAGGGTCTGGGGATGGGAGTGTGGAGCCAAGTGTGTGCAGGGTGTGCTAGTGCGTGGCGCAGGAATGCGTGATGTGTGTGTGCGGGGAGGGTGATGTGTGTGCAGGGGTCGTAGGTATACTGTGTGTGTGCATGGATGTTCGAGGTGCGTGTGCGCAGATGTATGGAGTGCAAGTGTGCGAGGTGCATGTGCGGGGGTGGGGGGGGCGGGCACTGCGGCGGACCCGCTGGCAGCTGGCCGAGCAGGGGTCCTCCACTTAGGGGCCCGGCTGACCCCAGGGCAGGATGTTGTCAGGCCTCCGGGAGGATGCGGGAGCCCCTGGCGGGGAGGCAGGTCCCTGCCTGGACATTCAGAAGGGCCGTGGGTATCCGGCACAGACCCGACGTGCTGCCGGATTCCTCAGTAGAGGGGGGGCATCTTGGACCGCTGGGACATCAGCTCTCCCCACCGCCTGGTGACTGCAGCCCCCTCCCCGCCTGCCAGCTCCACCTCTGCAGGTCTGAGAGAGCCAGTGGGAGCCGGCGTCCGGAGGTGCGGAGGGGGCGCCGGTTCCAGGGCCCGTTCAGCTTGTTCTGGGGTGGGGGTCGCAGGAGAGGCTTCGGACCCACCAGGGCACAGAGGAGAGCCGCCAGAGGCGGCACGGGGTGGCGGTGGTGAGGCTGGCTGCGGGAAGGCGGGCAGCGGCCCAGAAGCCGAGGGGCATTTCTCTGAACCACCTGCCGCAGGCTCGGGGTCTACAGGTGTCGGCTTCTTGGGACGCCGAAGCCCAGTGCAGACCGGCTCCGCTCCCTGCCCCGCCTCGCCCGGGCCTCGGGCTGGACTGGCGCCCGCAGACCCCAGCCCTTGAATGGGCGGCCGAGCCCATCACCGGCCTGCGGGCCAGCGGGCGAGAGAGCACCTGGGTCAGGGCCGCGGCGGGCAGGGGGCTCCGCGGGGTTCCAGCAGAGCGCGCAGCCCCCGCGCTCCGCCGGCACACGCGCGCCCCGTGCGCACAGGACGCTCGTGCCCGCGCTGTGCGCACCGGCGCGCGCTTCTGGGTGACGCAGCATCCCAGGGTGGCGCGTGTGAGCGAGCCTGTGACCCGGCCTGCAGCCGAGCTCCCTGGGGGCTGGCAGCTCCGGGTCTGTGCCCTCCCACCCACCCACTCGTCCCAGCGCGATCATGGCCTCTCTGCTCATCCTGTGCCCGCTCCCCGCGTCTCACAGAAGAGACGCGCACTGCAGAGAGCGGGGAGCAGCTGATCCGCTGCAGAAAGCACAGTGACGCCGCAAGGTGGAGGGAGGGGGCGGGTGGGAGCGGAGGGAAGACCCCCTCCCGCTCCCCGGAGCTCTGTCTGTCGCGTGAACGCGCCCAGCCAGCCGGCCCTGAGGGTCCACGTGAAAGGGAAAGGAATGATAGGGGCCTGGCCTTCCCACGTGCCGCCCAGCCCTACCCCAGCATTCTACCTGGGGCCAGGTGCAGAGGGTATGGGTCCCCAAAGCTTCTTTTCTTCGAGAAGACGTGTCGTGGCCTGCCTGTCTCTATTGCTATGGAAACCCCAGATGATGTGACATGACGTCACGCCGATCAAAGGAGTTGGAGTTGAAAGGGAACCCAGGGGCGGATCTCCCCTGGGGAGGGGCTTCCGGTGGGGCGAGGGGGAGACCTCAGCCATCCCCTGCCCAAAGGCGAGGTCACCAACCTGCGAATGGCGTCTGCAGGCGTCGGAGTGCACCTCCGCTGTTCTGCGCAGGGCTCCTCAACCGCGGGCTGGGTGTGAGAGGCCGGGCGTCTGCTGCGTGCAGGCCCACAGTCTGGCCCCCTGGATGCTGCCCTTCCCGCCCACGCCACGCTCCCCTCAAGCCCTGGGCGCCCTGTCCTCACCTCGCACCTCCCTCCCCCGCCGCCCCGGTTGTCCCCACCCCCCGCCCCTCTCGGGGCTTCTCATCTCTTAGCACTGGGTGCTCCTTGGCCGTCTCTGCCTCCTGGAGCGTGGACGTCACATAAGCGCCGACCTGGTGGAGAATGACGGACAGATGGCCCGCCCCCCTGCAGCAGGTGCCCAGGTGCCCGCATGTCATCTGCAGGCCAGCCCCAGCCAGACCTCGACGCACATCAAGAAGAGTACCCACCTCCCGCCTGGGGTGGATGGCAGTGGGGGCGCTTTGTTGGCGTGTACCGCCCGGGCAAGGCGCTCAGGGAAGGGCCCCGTTCCAAGACCCTAAGAAAACTCTCCTCTTCGGGCGCCTGGGGAGTCCACGGCAGGGTGACCCCTCTCCCAGCCCAGGCCGGGGGGCTTCCCACCCACCTCACAGTGGCCGCCTGAGCCTCCCTGCCCAGCACCTCCCACTCACCACCCTGCAGCGCTCTCTGTCTCTGCCACCAGCAGGGGCTCCACCTCTCTGTTCCTCCGGTCCGCCAGCACGGGAGCCCACAGCAAGGCTTGAACGGCAGAGTGAGAGTCAACGCCTGCACCCAGGAGCCACGGCGCTGGTGGTGCCGTTACCCGAGAAGGGTCTCGCAGGACACGAGTGTGGGCGTTCGGAGGCCGGGCAGTCTTTGTGGGATGCGCCCCCACAGTGGCGAGGGGGGAGCCACATTCAGAGTTCAGGGTGGACAGCGGCCCTTGGTTGTACCCTTTACCCGAGAGGGTACTCGTGAGGAGGGGACAGCCAGCCGCCAGTCCATCCTTTACGGGAGGGTGGGGGCCCAGTCCTAGACGAGGGCGCAGTGTGGGCACTTCTGTGGCCGGCCCGCTGCCCCCGGTTTTGTTTTTAACTTTTTCTGTTGGGAAATATAATGAACTCAGAAGAGGACATGAAACAAAGGTGCAGCCTAACGATCATAAGTGAGCCCCAGGCATCCAGCATCCCGGGGAAGACAGGAAACGCCGGCCGAAGGGCCCCGGGGCTCTGCTGACCCAGGAGCACCCCTGAGCGCCCAGCGCGGGGTTCCTGGGCGAGGCGGCGCTCGCTCACTCTCTGACCGTCCAGGTCCAGTGCTTGGCTTCTTTGGCCAGCGCTCCTTTGTGGTTCAGGGCCGTTCCTGCAGGCTGCACGGCTCCTTCCCTTCACTCCACCGCAGGAACGACGCTCTATTTATGGGCCGTCCGGTAAATTGGGGTGTCCTGCTGGGTGTGCACGCAGGAGGGAGGCCGGAGCAGAGCCAACACCCTAGGCAGAGCACCACTTCAGCGCTCAGGGCCCTCTGAAATCCTCCTTTATCTGTTTCTCTCTTGGGTTACCTGTATTTCTTGACGACGTTGAGACGCTCTCTGTATTTTAGATGTCTGAGGCTTACTGGCTTCCTTGGGCTGCTGTAACAAATCACCACAGCTGCACTCTCTCTTTCACAGCTCTGGAGGCAGACGTCAAGCTGTTGGCGGGGCAGAGCTCCCTCCCAGGCTCCAGGGGAGGCGCCCCCCTCCCCGTCTCATCCAGCCCCCCAGGAGCCCCAGGGGTCTCTTGGCTTGTGTCCGCCTCCCTCCAGTAGCTGCCTCCATCTTCACATGGCCGCCGCCCTGCGTGTCTGTGTCCAGGTTTCCCCCTGCTCGTAAAGACACCAGTCACTGGGCCAAGGTCCATCCTAATCCAGTATGAGCTCATCTGAACTTGATTGGATCCGCAGAGACCCCGTTTCCAGAATAAGCTCTTGTGCACATGTGCCCAGAGTGAGGACGTGGACTCATCCTGCCGTCGGGCAAGCAAGCTCTGCCCGCTTGAGGAGCTGGAGATGGCTGCTCCTGGTCCCATCTCCGTCTCTGCCCCTTGAGGCTGTGTTTGGGGCGGAAGCTAAGAGTAGTTAATCGACAGTGCTGTGTTAGTTTCAGGCGCCCAGCGAGGTGGTTCAGTTACACACGTGTCTGCCTGTTCTTGTCGGGATTCTTTCCCATTATAGGTCATTAGGAGACCTGAGTCGAGCTCCCTGGGCCACCGTGGGTCCTTGTCTGCATGCGTGCATGCCCAGTCACTTCAGTTGTGTCCAACTCTTTGAGACCCTATGGACGTAGCCTACCATGCTCCTCTGTCCGTGGGGTTCTCCAGGCCAGAATACTGGAGTGGGTTGCCATGCCCTCCTCTGGAGGAATCTTCCCAACCCAGGGATCAAACCCACGTCTCCTGCATCCTTGCAAACGGGTTCTTTACCACTGAGTCACCAGGGAAGCCCCCTTGTCCCCTTGTCGTTCACCTAGTTTATGTATCAGTTCAGTGCAGTCACTCAGGTGTGTCCGACTCTTTGTGACCCCACAGACTGCAGCCCGCCAGGCCTCCCTGTCCATCACCAACTCCCGGAGCCTGCTCAATCTCCTGTCCATTGAGTCGGTGATGCCATCCAACCATCTCGTCCTCTTTCGTCCCCTTCTCCTCCCACCTTCAATCTTTCCCAGCATCAGGGTCTTTTCCAAAGAGTCAGTTCTTCGCATCAGGTGGCCCAAGTTTATAGATAGTAGTGTGTATGTTAATCCCCAATCCTAATTTATCTGCCCCTACCCCTGCTATAAGCAAGTTTGGTAACTATAAGTTTGTTATAAGGAGCTCTTAATTTTCAGTTCAGTTCAGTAGCTCAGTCGTGTCTGACTCTTTGCGACCCCGTGGACTGCAGCCCGCCAGGCCTGCACCATCACCAACCCCTGGAGCTCACTCAGACCATGGCCATCGAGTTGGTGGCGCCACCCAGCCTCTAGTCCTCTGCTCTTAATTCTAATGTAGTTCTGTTCTCGATGTTTCCTTTTTGTGGTTAGTGCTTATCCGTGACACTGACGGGCTTCCCCTCCCCTAAGACCAGGCAAGTTTTCTGAATTGTCCCCATGGTGCTTGTCCATCTGGCTTTTCCACCGGGAGTAGGTTTTTCTGTGGTTGCGAGGTGGGGCTTGAGCCCACCGTTTGCCACGTGAACGCTGTTTATGGAAAGGTGGCTGTGCCCTTGCTTTGCAGGGACGCCTCCTGACCCCTGTGTGGGGTGTGTCTACTGTGTGATGAGCTGGCTGCCTGGCAGACCCGACCCCCTCCGACTTTCCTAACCTGTCGTGTCTTTGTCCCTCTACCTCCCATATAAAATCACAAAGCCTGTCGAATTCACACACACACACAAAAATTCATCTTGGACTTTTGATTCAGATTTATTGACTCTATACACTTTGAGGGGAAATGACATTTGTAAACATGGAACCTTCCAAAATCCATGACCATGTCCTTCCCGTTTAAGGAATTTAGGAGTTATTAGGTCCTAGTCAATAATATTTTGATGAAGGTTTCCTGTTTTTCCACAGGGAGGTCCTTCTAATGCCTTCTTAGACCTACTCATGAACATCTCATTATTTCTGATACTGTTTTAATGGAATCTTTCAACAAGTTATATTCTAATTTTTTTGTCACTGATACATAAAAAACAGAATTGATTTCTGAATATCTTAAACTCAACTCTGCTTAACTCACTTTTAGTCCATATAACTTTCCTGCAGATTCTTTTGGATTTTCTACACACACAAGATGCTCTCTGTGACTAATGAGAGTATTACCTAATCTCCTCCAGGCCTTGGACCTCATATTTCTTTTTCCTACCCTACTGTTTGGATAGGACCTCTACCAGCATGATTTATACAACTGATAATAAAGGGCCTTGTATCTCCCTCCCAATTTTTGTTCATTTTGTTTTGTTTTTGGCTGCTTAGTTTCCTGACCAGGAATCGAACTCCTGCGTGGAAGCATGGCATCTTAACCAGTGGACCCAACCAGTGGTCCAGAGAAGTCCCCAGCCCAATTTTAAAAGCAGAGCTTTCTCTGATCACATTCAGCAAGGGGTGCTGTAGGGTTTTTGTGGATAATCTTGATCAGATTAAGGAAGTTTTCTTAGTGTGCTAATAGACGTTTTTCCACACTGCTTGTGGGATCTTAGGGATCTTAGTTCCCCGACCAGGGACTGAACCCAGGTCCTCGGCAGTGAGAGCACAAAGCGCTAACCACTGGACCACAGGGGATTCCAATAGTGTTTAAAATAGTAAACAAATGTTGAATCTTATCAAATACGTTTTCAGCTACTATTGAAATTGATCAGATGAATTTTCTTTTTATTCTGTTCATGTGGTAAAACTATTGATTGCTCTTCAGATGCTAAATTCCAAAATATACCCAGCCTTTGTCTGTCTTACTGGATCCCCGTGCTTGCATTTTATCTGGGACCTTATAACTGGCATTGGTGGGTGGCACAGCCTTCAGTCTCCTCTCTCCTGTCCTTGCCAAACGCTGAGGTCAAGGTTGTTGGCCTCACAAGCTGGGGTAGGTGCCCTTGTTTCCTCCGGATGAGTTTCATCTGAAATTTGCATTATTTCCTCCTTAAGTGAGTGGAAGAATTCAGGGGTGATGTTCCTTGGGCCAGGAGTTGTTTGTAGGAAGACTTCAACAGCAGATCTAATTTTTAACGGACACGGGGCCGCTTCTCTCTCCTTTGATTGGCCAAGCATGTTTCCGCTTCGTGTCTCTCTTTTTCAGTCGGCAGTCATTTGTTGTGCTCCTTTTCTCAGCAGTCAGCCTAGAGGTGGCGCTCTCTTGCCCTCCCCAGGGGAGGCTCTGCCCTCCCGTCCCCTCCGCCTGCCACTCCTGCTCCTCCTGGGAGTCCCAGCCCCCCAGATGGCCGCTCCCACGTGCCCTGTGATTCCCATGCTCCGCGCAGCCCGAGCTTGGGTTTGCTCACCAGCAGCCTCTTTCCAGAGCTCTTCGTTCCTTCCTGCATCTCCAGCAAGGCCACCAGATAAAATATGAGGTGCCCAGTTAAATCTGAATTTCAGAGACAATGAATAACTTCTTAGTGTAAGTGTGTCCTGTACTACATAGTACATGGATATGTGACGAAAAGCAAAAGCGTCCGCTGCTCATCTGAAATTCGGATCCGACCTGGTGTCCTGTACTTTTATCTGCTGTGTCTGGCCGCCCGACTCACCAGGCTTCTGTATGGGGTTGCTTTCTGTTGGTTGCCTGGGGCCCTGGGCCGGTGGAAGGCTCTGGTGTGCGTGTCTCGGCAGTCACCAAGCAGAGGCGCTATCGCCTGCCTGGCTGTGGGGCTCAGAGGGAGTCAGGCGGGCAGGAAGGTGGCCGGACTCACCCGGTTTGTCCTGAGGAGGTTGGCCTGGTTGCCCACGACCTGTCCCAGCTCTGGTGTGAGGAGCATCAGGGCTAACCTGGTCCCACTCAATGTCCAGCTGACGTGGGCATCTGCTGGGTGGCCAGTGACTCTGTGTCTGCCTCTGGACAGGACAGGGAGTGCCGCCCGCCATGGTGAGGCTGAACTGCAGCTTCTCTGGGAAGACAGGCTCTGGGGATGGGGCGCCATGGACAGCGTCCCTCTGATCAGCCCCCTGGACGTCAGCCAGCTCCAGCCATCGTTCGCTGACCAGGTGAGGGGGCCCTTCCCAGCCTGCCCTTGAAGCAAAGGACAGTGGGCCAGGCAGCTTTAGGTATGGCCTCCTCCAAGACAGTGCGCCCAGCAGAGGAAGGGCCAGGCTGAGCCCGCCATGTGACCCGGTCAGCTCCCCCAGCACCCGGAACCGCCCTTTGCTCAGAGGGGCTCTTTCCATGGTCTGGCCGGGCCCTGGGCTGCCTCAGCCCCAGCAGACTTCCAGCGCCTCCTTGGCCTCCGCTGGTGACCACCGGGGCCCTGCCACTGGCACCCACGCTGCGGGCCCACTGACCTCTGGCCCCTCCCTCTCAGCCCGCCTGTTCTCTGCATCGTCCCTTCCCACAGGTGGTCATCAAGACGCAGACGGAATACCAGCTGTCCTCCGGGGACCCGTCGACAAAGTTCTCTGACCTGGAGGGCCAGAAGCTGAGCGGTGGCCCGGAGGACATGCGCAGCAGGGTAAGCGCCCGGCCTGTCCCTGGGGGTCAGGTTGGGGGGTGGGCAGGCACTGCCAGCTGTGGGCACCCAGATTCGGGGCTGGGTGGGGTGGGCCAGGGCTCCTTGGTTAGTGTCCTGCTCTCAGGAGTTGGGCGGGGAGCCACCCCATCAGAGGTGGGGCCAGTTCTGGGCAGAACCAGGTTCCTGCTGGGAAGGCCGCTGCTGTAAAGCCAGGGGAGCCGCCGCCCTCGGCGGGGCTCCTGCCCTGGACCATCCCTCCTGGGTCATCTGTCTCTTCCTCTGTGACGCCCAGGTTTCCCACATATGATGAGAGTCACTTTTCCTGCTGTGTATCTGGCAAATATGTTTTCCCTTCCGTTTCTAGCTCTTTTTCACTGACAGCTTTTGTGATCTGTTGTTAGGTCAGTAAGCCGCGCCTGACTCCCTGCGCCCCGAGGCCTGGAGCCCGCCTGGCTCCTCTGTCCTACCCCCTGTCCTGGAGTTCGCTCAGACTGATGAGTGGACTCTGGAGCCTCTCATGTTTCAGTGACAGATCTGCCCCTCCTTGCCCTCCTCTCTGAGAGGCCACTGCCTGCCCCCCCGCCCCCTGCCCAGCCTCACCCTCCACTCTCCCTCCAACCTGTCCGCCCCCAGATGCCCACAGGCCGGATGATCGCCTTCACCATGGCGCTCATGGGCTGCCTCCTGATCATGTACAAGGCCATCTGGTACGACCAGTTCAGCTGCCCGGACGGCTTCCTGCTTCGGGTAAGTCCAGCATGCTGGGCACTGGGCCTGGGAAGGGCTGTGGAGCCCCCTGCCAGGAAGGGTCCCATGGGGAGTCTAGGGGAAGGACTGGCCTCCCCACCACTGCCAACAAGAGGGCAATGGGTGTTCCTAGCTCTGTGGGAACATCACCTCCCAGGAACAGTCAAGTTTTACCTTTAGAAAAATTCAAAGAAAAGGTGTTTTAGCAAGAAGTTTTCTCTCCCTGTAATCTAAACAGTGAAGCCTAAGGAAGGAGGTGGCAGTGGTGAAGAGTTTTCCCTGCGCTTGGCAAGGGGCTCCCCTTCCTCCTTTTCTTCTCTCAGCTTTCCCCACAAGGAAATGATTTTTTTAAAAATCATTTTCAGTGTATTTTTTCTGAGACTCTTAAGTTTTCAGGAGTTAAATCCTTCTCCTTTCCCCCGTTGTTTCCACGATGAAAATGCACCCCACAGTGGCCACCAGTCCTCACTATACGTCTAGGGGTCACCAGGCTGCTAACGCCCGCACTCGCCTGGACACCCTGGGGACCCGCGGGATGCGGGCAGGTCAGCCACCCGTCTTCTGTGTGGGGCTGGCTCTCGGTGGCCCCTTCAGTTCAGAATCAGAGGTCGCCCCTTGGTGACTTGAAGTTATGGCAGAAATAAATGCATTTAGAGGCCCTGCTTCCAGTATTATCGAACTGCTCAAAAGCAGAAGGTGACCGCCCACCCGCGGGTGGCCCTGGAACATGCCCGCCGCATCCCGGCCGACCTGGCCTCTGGAGCCCAGGGGCGCGGCGCTTCCCACCGGTCCCCGCCCCACGCGGCGCCCCGCTCGCGCCCCTGACCCGCCCTTCCCGCAGCACAAGATCTGCACCCCGCTGACCCTGGAGATGTACTACACCGAGCTGGACCCCGAGCACCACCGCAGCCTCCTGGCGGCCATCGGCGCCTACCCTGTGGGCCGCAAGCACGGCACCGAGACCCCCTGGCTGTCCGCGAGCTACCACGCCTTCAAGGAGGGGCCCAGGAAGGTGTCCAGGGCGCAAGCCCGCGCGGCGGCCGCGGCGGCGGTCACCGAGCCCTCCAGGAAGCCCCGGGAAGCCCCCCGGGGACGCCTCGCTGCAGGGAGAGAAGGAGGCGGCGCAGAAGGTGGCGGGGAGCACGCCGCCCCCAGCCCCCAGTGAGGGGCCTCTGAGTCGCTGCCGCTCCGGGTAGGTGTGCCCGCGGATAGGGACCGGGGCCCCGGGGTGCGCCGGCCCAGTCTGCTAGAGGCTTCCCGCGGGTGCGCTCCGCCCCGGAGACCCGCGTGCGGGGCTGGGGCCGGGGGCAGGGCCGGGGCGTGGGCGTGGAGGGGGGCGTGTCGTGGGCGGGTCGTGGGAGGGGAGGGGCTGGGCGTAGAGTGGGAGGGGGCGGGGCGTGGAGTGGGCGTGGGAGGGGAGGGGAGGGGCGTGGGGGGGGCGGGGGAGGGGAGGGGGGGCGTGGGCGGGGCGCGGCGCGGCGTCAGGTGACCCGGAGGCGGGAGGGCGGAGCTCCGCCTGGCCGACCCCGCCCGCAGGTGGGCGACGGGCTGCGCTTGCGCCCGCCCTGCCCCGCGCGCCCTCATCCCTCCTCGCTCTGTCTTCGCAGCGCCCCACGCCGCCCGCACCTGTGGCCGCCCTCGCCCGAAGCCGCCCCCCGCTGTGGTCGCTGCGGTCGCTGTGGTCGCGCCCCTGCTCCCAGGCGCCCCCTTGTTGCCGCCCCTCCTGCTCTGTCGCTTTTCTCTGAGTAAAGATTCCACCTGGTTTCCCCTGAGCACCCTCCGTCCTCGGCCTTTTTCCTGCCCCCTCCCGCCCCCGATTCGGGCGCGCTCCCGCTTCGTGCCTCACCCCGTTTGGGCGCCCTCCTGCCTCGTGTCCCCTTTACCCCGGCTTTTCTTTAGGAAAAAAGCTTTAAAGCTCAACTTAAAAACGTTTCTTAATCTAGTAACCTTTGTATATGCCCCCACTTATTCCGTAGTTAGTATGTCATTGGTATCGTTCAGTCGCTAAGTCGTGTCCGACTATGACCCCAAGAATTGCAGCCCGGCAGGCTTCCCTGTCCATCACCATCTCCTAGAGCTGGCTCAGATTCATGTCCATTGAGTCGGTGATGCCATCCAGCCATCTCATCTTCTGTCATCCCCTTCTCCTGCCTTCAGTCTTTCCCAGCATCAGGGTCTTTTCCAATGAGTCGGCTCTTCGAATCAGGAAGCCAAAGTTTTGGAGTTTTTCAGCTTCAACATCAGTCCTTCCAGTGAATATTCAGGACTGATTTCCGGTAGGATAGACTGGTTGGATCTCCTTGCAGTCCAAGGGACTCAAGAGTCTTCTCCAACACCACAGTTTAAGAGCGTCAATTCTTTGGCTTTCAACCTTCCTTACGGTCTTATCCATTTAGTAAATTTAATCCCTCTGAACTTTTTAAGACATCTCCCCAAAGAGACAAACTTCATTAATTAGATTTCCTAAGGATTTCAAACCCCAGGAATCTTCGGATCATTTTAACAGCCTGCTTCTCAAGACACCGCCTGACACTACAAGGTCAGAGTCAGATCTTAAACTGAAATTCCCTCACCTCCTAGAATTAAAACCCAAGGGTGTTGACAGGAAATTTAAACCATTTCAAATTAAAACAGTTCACCGGTGCTACATCCTCTTAAGGCCAAACATCATGAACTGATGCTTCCCTCACCCCTCTGGGTGCACCTAAGCTGAGAGAGACACATGAAAGGGCCCCACCCTCCCTGCACACCCTGCGGGCTGCCTCAGCCCACTGGACTCACCCGAGGGGGCAGGCAGCACCCTGCTGGCTCCAGGACACGCTTCCGGGATGGACTCAGACCAAGAGGCCATGGGTTCCGGCCAGCGTCAGGGCGTGGGCTGGAGCCGGCTCCGGGTGGCCTGCCAGGCCCCCTGCAAGAGGTCAGCAGCAGACTCTGCAGTAGGACTCTCCCCGCCTCCCCTTCCCCCTGTTGCGCCCCTGTGCTGCGATGTGGTAGTGACCCTTCCAGGGTCCCGTCTGCACACATGTGCACGCACTTACGTCCACACAAACAGTCGTCCCTTGGTACGGCAAGGATTGGTTCCAGGACCCCCCACAGACGGTGAAGTCTGTGGGCACCAAAATCCAGGGATCTCAAGTCCTTGATAGAAAATGGTGTGATATTGGCATGTAAGCCACACACATCCCCTCGCTTACTGTAAATCATCTCTAGATCCCTTAATAATACCCAATACCATGTGCACACTATGTAGAGAGTTGCCAGCTTGACAAATTCAAGTTTTGCTCTTTGGAACGTTCTGGAGTTTTGTTTATTTGAGTATTTCTGATGGGGAATTGGCTGAATCCTTGGATGCAGAGCCCAAGGGTACAGGTCGCATGCACACAGGCACACGCTCCCATGCCAGCAGTGTGCGCACACGCACTCCCACCTCCCTCCAGGCGTCGACAGTGCAGCTCCCTCCACACACACACACACGCACACACACGCACACACACACACACGCACACACGCACATCCTCCTTCCCCAGCTAGGGCAGAGGGTAGGGGTTGGCAGAGGGTCAGTGGCCTGGGGTGTTGGACAGGGACTCCCTTTGGAACGGGCCTCCCAAACCTGCTGGCCGGTGGCCACACCCGCAGGTGGGGCACACCGCCGCCTCGGGCCTCCTGCCACTCGCCCTCAGCCAGGACCACGTGGCAGGGGCCTGGGCTGCCGCCCTGCCGTGGTGGTGTGGAGCTGTGCAGTCTCTGGGGCCAGCACCCCGAAACTCAGTCTCCTTGTCTGTAAAGCTAGGATCCGGGCAAGCCCCCAAGCTGGGGTGCTGGAGCAGGGTCTGCCCGGGCACGTGGGCCACTCACTCTGGAGCCAGGCTTCCCAAGCCCCTAGGGTCGCCTGCCAGCTCCCAGCTCCAGGGTACCTTTTGCACCCCGCCCCAGCCAAGGGCATCCTGCAGGGGACCCCCCCACCCCCTGCTGCTGCTTGTCATCACAGCAGCCCAGTCCCCTGTGTGGACCCCCCGCAGCACCAGCCAGCCCAGCTGTCTTCTTGGCCAAGATGTCTCTCAGCTACGGATGGACCCCAAGACCCGTAGGGATTGTCTAGAAAGGCAGTTGGGACCTGCCCTCTGTCCCAGCTTCGCCTGATGCGTTCAGGCCCCACCCAAGTCTCCCCCTGGGATGGGCCTCTTGGGAAAGGACCCCAGTTCATGGCCTCAACGCAGTGCCCAGGACACCCAGAGCAGCTGCAGGACAGCCCTCTGCTGACCTCAGGCCGAATCCCACCTCCCTGTCCCCTTGGGTGAAGATAATGGCAAGGACAGCTCTGGCTCATCCCAGCCATCCCGGGTAAGGCTCGCCTGACCCACAGGGCAGAGTTCAGCCAGGTGGAGGGTCAGTGGAGGGGGCCTAGAAAACCTTGGGGAATATCAAGGGTCCTAAAAGGCCCTGGAGGGTCCTATGGGGCCCAGAGAGCTGATCACTGAGTCCTAGGTCACGCCTGCTGAGTCCAGGCCTGAGCTGGGATAAGGGGGGTCACAGGATGTGGCTGCCTTCCTCTTGTGTCTCATGGGAAACCCCGGGGCCAAGGTGGGGCCTCTGCAGAGTCCTCGGGGGACACCCCAGCAGGTGGCATGCCTGACTGGTGACCAGCAGCCTTGTGAGGGGCTCCCAGCACTGGGCAAAGCCTCAGCGGCCCCTGCCTGTCACCTCACTGAGAGCTAGCCCCAGGCCCAGTGGAAGCGCTTCCCAGGGCATCTGCCCACAAAGATTCCTCACCTGCCCAGAGCGGGGGTCAGGGTGCTGTCCTGGGCACTGGAGGTCCTCTCCTCCTGCTTCCACCGTGAAGACCCCACTCCTGGGTGCCCCCCAGCCTCTAGCCACTGGTGCTGGTGGTGAGGCTGAGAGGCCAGAGCAGGCAGTGTGACCCTGGGCAGCCGTGGATCCAGGCTGCGGAAAGGTGGGTGGGGGTCCTGGGATCCTGGAGCAGCAGGCCTGGGTCACACAGCCCTGGAGTGGGGGGCTGTGTTGGAGGTCGACCATCCTGGGGCCCCCAACACCATGGAAACCAGGGGCCCTCTCGGGGACCACTCCTCCAGGCCTTGCACCCCCACCCTTGATGCTGCCCTGCCCCGACGGCAGGATCTGCGCAGGAAGCGGGGGACCAAGCCCCATAAGCCCCATAGAGCTGGCTACGGCAGGGCCTACCTGCCCCCACACACGGTCCAAAAGTGGCTGGGATTTCCCACACTCCCTGTGAGAGACTGTTCTGTGGAATGGCTCGTTTAAATGTTTTCCCTTTCTTGTTGCACAAATGTGCTAATTCATGATGAAAAATCTCAGCCTTTTGAAGTGACAGACTGCCCTTCTTTTTGCCTGTCTGCCATGGCTTGTCACTACAGGGCAGGAATGCCGCTGCCATCAGGAGCCACAGGCCACGGGCATGCATACCTGTGGGTGCACGTACATACATGTGCATGTGTGCCCACAGTGGGGCCTCGGGCCCCCGTGCCCAGCCCTGGCCCCGGCTCCCAGTGCTGCCACCAGGAGTCTGGCATGAAAGGGCAACCGTTTGCCCGGCTCTGTGCCTGGGGCCCATGCTCTCTGGCACAGACACCCCCGGGCACTGAGTGGACCCTCGGGTGGGTCGGGCGCAGCCAGTGTGGCCCGTGGTGCCAGCTTGCAATCTGGAAGTCAGCTCTGGCCTGGAGTCGGTGTGGTGGACATGTGCTGAGACTTTGCCAGGGACAGAGGACCCAGTAGAGTCGGGGGGGCCGTCCCTGGAAGGCAGCAGGAGCCTCCACTGCTTCTTGAGGCCCAATGGCAACCTTGCCTTGGGCATCTGAGAGGCCAGGTCTTGGGACCCTCAGGGGTGGGGGGGTCCAGCTGCTTCACTGCTATCCCCCTGGAATGTTCCGGGACCAAGGCCATTCAGCGAGCTTGTGGCTTATAGGATGTGCCTTCTCTGGGTAGCATCCATCGCCGCATCCTGGCCACGCTGCTCCCCCATCAGCCCCGTGCAGGGGCTCCAGGTCCACAGGCCAGGGAGAGGCTGCGGTGGAGCCTGTCACGGGGCCCCTGAGGTCAGGGCCCCCTGCCCAGCGCCTTTGCTCACACTGCCCCTGGCCCAGAGCCTCCTCTTCGGGGCCCTCGCACGCTGGCCAGTCTCCTCCAAGGGACCCTCCCGGTGCCACCTCGGCTCCGGGACCAAGGTGACCTGAGAAGCCTCGGAGCCAGCCTGCAGTTTGACCGACCACAGAGGATGATGAGACAGGGAGGCCTGTTCCCGCAGGCATGGGCAGGTGGGACCGGAGCCTGGGCTTGGAGTGGGGGTAGGGGGAGTGCATCAGGGTCCCTGGGCTGGGCTGAGTTTGGTGGGGCCAAGTCCACTCTGGAGGCTCCTCTAAGGGGTGCCAGCAGGCCTGGGAGGGAGGGCACTGTGGCTGGGGCGGCTGGGCAGGTCCCGTGAGGGGCTGCATTTGTCTGAGGCTCTGGGGCTGCCGGCCTGGGCTGCGCTTGACAGACGGCAAGGCTTCCCGGTGAGAGTGGCTATGGAGCCGCGATACCACGCGGGGCTTAGCCAAGCCCTTGCCAGCACCGCACCCGGCCGTGCACTGCGGGCTCCCAGAGGAGGGCAGGAGCATTTGCCCAGCACTGGGCATGGATGCCCCATGCTCACTGGCATCGGTAAACTGAGGCCACGCCTTCCTCCCCCGGCAGGAACCCATGCGTGCTGCCCCGGGTCTGCCTCTAGTCCCTGAGAAGACAAGTGCCCTTAGGCTGCAGGAGGTGGAGATGGACGGGCTGACCCTGCAGATGGACAACGGCCGACCCTCGGCAGAGGTGGAGCCGCAGACACAGCCGGCCGCGGTCAGCCTGAGAAGCCACCAACCACCCAAATCTGCCAGGGTGCGGTCAGTGGCAGCCCCTCCCCCCACTCGGGACCCACCAGGGGAAGCCACAGGCGCCCCTCACCCGCCCTGAGGACACAGCCTCCCAGGGGGTCCCTGAGCCGCTCCCACTCTGGGGCCTGCCCTCGGGCCTCCACCGAACCCGTGACCTGGACCCTGCTCCAGCACTCCCTGGGGGTCTGCCCTCTGCGCACCTACTCAGGGCCTCTGGGGACATCCACAGGACCTCTGCTCCACCAGGGCGGGGCTCACGGAGGCCACACCTCAGTCCCCCGTGGTTCACTGTCCATCGGCATGGGGGCCTGGTTGCTGTGCCCTCCCAGACTTCCTGTGCTGAGATCATAACCCAGTGGTGAAGGTCTCAGGAGGTGGGGCTTTGGGGAAGTGACAAGGCCACCGGTGGAGCCCCAGGCGGGGGTCAGAGTCCTTCTGGAGGAGACCCCGTGGAGTTCCTGCTGTCCCCACCCACCCTAGCACGAAGACCCGGTGTCAAGGAGCCAGGAGTGGGCCTCAGGGAAACATACTGGAGGCCGAGGCTTGCAGCCTCCGGCTTCCGGGGCTGTGGGAGGGCGCTGGGGCTGGGCAGTCGCCTCCAGCAGTGCCCCGGGAGGGGTCAGGCGTGCAGGGCCCTGGCGTGCTCTGACTGCACACATCCTCCCACTGAGGCCCCGCCGCGCCCGTCTGGGAGCCAGAGCTGAGCCTGGGTCCGCCTGCTTGTCTCCAAAAGCACCTCCTCCCAGGACTCAGTCCTGCAGGCGTCCCCAGCGCCCACGACCCCGTATGGGTCCCAGCAAGCAGCCCTAAACCCTGCAGGCCCAAGGCAGGCTGTGACCTCACGGCCTCTGGGTCCTCCAGCTCAGACCCCTCCCCACTTGGGGGAGCAGGCTGGGGGTCACGAGGGCCAGTCCGACAGGAACACCCTGTGGTCTAGCCCCCCTGCCCCTGCCACAGGGCCCCTGCATCCCAAGTCAGCCGGGCAGCTGAGAACCAGGGGAGGAGGTGCTGAGGCTCGGAGGGACACCGAAGGGAAGCCTGGCACTTGGGGGCCCCCAACCCCCGGGCGACCCCCCCGCCCCTCCGCCCCAGTTGCCACCTCCTCTCACCTCCAAGGGGAGGAGGCGCCCCCCGCAGCGGCCAGGCGTCTGGGAGGCAGAAGCTGCCGCTGTGCTTTCTGGGCACCAAGGGCCTCCAGTGTGGTGCCCACGCGGCCCGCTCCCCATGCCCGTCCTCAGAGGAGGCCTGGGTGTAGCCGGGGCGTGTAGCCCCAGACAGAAGGACTTCTGCAGCCAACGCTTTCTGAGACATCTCTGCTAAATCTGATGAGCAGCGGGAAAGTAAAAGAGGAAGCAAACTGAGGAAGGAGGGGTTTCAGGAGAAGCGGCCAGTGAGGCAGCTGCTGGGAAAGGGCCTGGGCTGGTCCTGGAGGCGGGACGCCCAGGCCTCCCTTGGAATTCACCTGATGATGGAGCCAGTCGAGCAAGAGGCCCTGGCGGGTCCTAGAGCTCTCTGGAGGCGGGGTGACGGTTATCAGGAGGGCAGGCCAGGCTGGCGTCATGGGGAGCACACACCGTAACTGGGGGGCTGCCAGCTCCGAAGGAAGTTCCCAGCTGCCTGTGACCCTCCCCAAACTGCTCTCCTCCAGGCACCTCCCCTGCGGGCGGAGCCAGGCCGCTGCACCCTGCTGTGGCTTCCTGAAACCCTCCCTCCCTTCACCAGTGCCTCCCCAAGACCTGGGAGGGCCACCTGTGTCCCTCGGGGCCTCGACGTCTCCCTCTCACCTGGTGAAGCCGGCCCCCAAATGCTCCTCTCTGACCCGGGCCTTTGGACACACGTGATTACTTGAAAAACATGGCTAGTAAGCCTCATACCCGAGGAAGAAACACAAGCTAAGTTAAAGTGGCACTAAGTCACTCAAGTCGCCTCTGTTCTTTGCTACCCCGAGGACTATAGCCCATCAGGTTCCTCTCCCCATGGCAGTCTCCAGGCAAGAATACTGGAGTGGGTTGCCATGCCCTTCTCCAGGGGATCTTCCTGACCCAGGGATCAGACCCAGGTTTCTCGCATTGCAGGCGGACTCTTTCTCGTCTGAGCCACCTTTCCACCTAAAACTCTGAGATGTCACATGGGCAGCCCAGACAGAGTTAGAGAAAGCCCAGGGGTCACCAGAGCACGGCAAGCAGGGGCGGGGCTGTGACCTCGGGGGCTCCCTTAGGAGCCCCAGCAGCAGCTCCACATGACGCCGGCCTGGACCACAGATGCTGACTGTGCAGGACGGGATGCTCCTGGCTGGAGAACAGGGGAGGCACCCTGGGGGATCAGCGCTCTCCAGGGCGCACAGCCAGAGGACTCCCGCCTGGCCTGCTCTGCTCTCGGCACCCATGACCTGGAGGAGCGGGGCGGGAGCCAACACCCCCGCAGCCCCAGCTGCGTGTTCCCAGGGCTCTCAGGGAGGGAGCCAATGCCCCGAGGCCCCTGCCACAAGTTCCCAGGGCTCTCGGCGGTGGGCGGGGCAGCTCCCTCCTTCCTTCTCATCAAGGCTGCACTGAGGAAGACCTCAGCCAGCTGCTGTCTGAGCCTCTGATCGGTGTCTGGACAGGCGTGGGTGCTACCACTGGGAGTGGGCCCTGCTGGCCAGTGGGTCCCCAGGGGGTCTCCTCTCAAGCTCCCGGGACCCCTCAGCCTGCAGGCCCCTCGGTCAGCCCCAGGGCTCTAGCCACACCCAGCCTCCATTGCCTCTGCTAGTCACCCTTTCCCTTTCGGCTTCCAGATCTCAGGGGGCCTCTGTGTAAGGACCCCCTGGAGTCTCACCTCTCCCCAGCAGCCCCTAGCACAGGCGCTGTGTCCTAGCTCACTGTCCCTGCTCAGCAAGGTCAGGAGGTGGACACATGGGCACCTGTGCGTCCAGCCTGCCAAGCAGCAGACATATTTGAGATGGACGAGAGGGTGGGAGAACCAAGCTCAGGTCAGCTTCCCACATGACAGGCTCCTCTGCCCTGGGTCAACCGTGTCCTCACCTGGACTATGTCCACCCTCAGGTGCAGCTCCAGGCCCAGGGAAGGCCTCAACTGAGGCCTGCAGTCCCCACTACCCTAGCCAGGGCCTGCCCAGAACCCCAGGAAGGGTCTAGGTCAGACGGCAGCCTCAGGCGAGGGCAGGCGGAAGGGCCTGTGACCGGGGTTGGAAATGGTGGTGTTGGAAATGGTGCTGGTGGCCGGCTCTGTGCTCAGCTGTGACTGGCCGGGGGCACAGAGAGCCTCAAGCAGGCCGGGCCCACCGCCCAGAGCCCAGAGGGAGGGCAGGCCCCCAACTCCCCACAGCAGGCTGGGGCCGTGGGGGAGACAAGTGGCCACACGCATGGAAGCCTGCCCCCACTTGCGTGATGTGAGAGCTCACGCCTCGGCAGCCAGCCAGGCACTCAGTTCCTCTCTGTTTTCAAGGCAACAACAGGGTGCTGGCCCAGCTCCCTCAGCCCTTCTGGAACTTCCTGCTGGGCTGCCAGTGGGGGTCCTTGTGGCAGCAGCCTCCTGCCTTCCTGCCAGTCTGTGTGCTGAGGCTCCTCGGGCCGAGGACGGGGCGGGAACCCACGGGCAAGGAGGAGCCTGAGTGCGATTTTAGAAAAGACGGACTGAGGCCTTGCAGGGAGGGGGCCCGGGGCAGGGCTGTGCCCGCAGCAGAGCCCACGAGGGAGGTGGGGCCACCGGGCCAGGGAGAGGCCCCGGTCCTGGGTGTGGTCCTGCTTCCCAGGGGTGCTACACACGGGTGGGGAGGCAGGAGCCTGAGAGCCACAGTCCCAGCTGAGGCCCAGGGGAGGCAAAGGTGCTGGTCAGCACGGGGCGTGTCCATGGCTGCCCCGAGCCTTCACCTGGTCAGACTGAGGTTCACCCACAGAGGCCCCTGGCCAGGTGAGGTCTCTGCACTCACGGTCCCAGATTTCGAAGGAGCCCTTCCAGATCTGGTGTCTGGGCTGATCACAAGGTGGAGGCCAGCAGGAGTCCAGAGGACCTCAGTCTGACAGGTGTCCCCGGGGACCCTGGGCCCGGCAGCCCGGCAGAGAGTGGGCCCAGCGGGGTGGGTCCAGCACCCACACTGCAGGTCTCTGGGCTCTGGGAGCCACAGGTGGGGGTGGGGTCCCTGTATCTGTGTATGTGCGAGCATGTGTGGTGAGGCTGGAGGGGAGGCCACCCGAGGAGAGGGGGGAGGAAGCTGACGGGACGGGGGACAGGAGTTGGGGACCAGGCTTAGGCCTGAGCTGGGACAGGGCCCCAAGAGCTGTTCTCCAAGGCTCAATGGCAGGAGGTTCATGGACCCTAGGAGCTCTCACGCTGGGACGTCCCTCAGCTTTGCCTCAGACCCTTTCCGGCCTCGGTTGAGGGTCCTGCCTCTAGCCCCGACCCGTCGCATGTCTCCCCACCCCTCAAAGCACTGGGCCCTTCATTCCTGCAGGCCTCCCTGGCATCCCAGGCTCCTCGCCACCGGCTCCGGGAGGGAGAGCTCCTCCAGGATTTCACATGTGCCCCAGAGAGTGTCTAATCACTCAGTGCCCAGCTGAGGGGCACACAGAATGGGACCCCAGCTCAGGCTTGGCCCCCAGGGAAGTAAAGAACCGTCTAGTTCCGGTCGAGGCCCATCCTCTGCTGGCCCACCTCACAGAGGGCCTGCGATGGCCCGGCTCCAGCTGCATGAGGCCGCAGGTGTGGGTCAGGGTCGGGAACCAGGGTGGCTGCCCGGAGCCTGTACCACAGGGGAGGAGCTCCCTCCATGCCCGTGAGCTTCCCCACGATAAGCCCGTCACCCCGACTCATCTGGAGTCTGCCTGGGCAGTCTGGGGGTGCCCGACCCTCATGCCCTCCTGACTACTCAAGCCCTGGCTTGACAGGCGCCCTGCTCCAGGACCTGGTGGTCAGACCCACTGCCAAAATGTTCGCTCAGCTGCTTGGTCTAAATAAACAGGCTTTCAGACCAGGGTTAAATTAGATGCTCAGTTGTTACATTCTATCCTGTTTTGTTTCCAAACACAGCATCCTTACAGGCACACGATTCACATTGCCAGCCGGCTTTGATAAGGGGAATCCCACTGGCTGCTTTCAGGCCCTCATTAGTCAGGTCAGTCACTCAGTCGAGTCCGACTCTCTGCATCCCCGTGGATGAGCGCTCGCCAGGCTTCCCTGTCCAGCACCAACACCCGGAGTTTACTCCAACTCATCTCCGGTCAGTCAGTGATGCCATCCAACCACCTCATCCTCTGTGGTCCCCTTCTCCCCTGCCTTCAATCTGCCTTCAATCCTCAGAGAAGATCCGTCGGTAGGGACCCCCCGGGTGGCCGGTGTCCAGCAAGGGGCCCTGCCTCTGCCCTCAGACCGTCAGACGGGGTTCACCCCGACCGCCCCGAGTTTCCTCAGCTGCAGAGACACAAACTGGCAGAAGCAGAGGCCCACCTCCATGTGGCCCGTGACCCTCACAGCCTCATCCCAGTGGGGGAAGTGCCCGTTTGCGAGGCAGCAGGCGTAGCTGGACGAGAACCGCAGGATGGCCTCCTGGAACGCGGCCTCGCCCTCGGGGCCGCCCAGGAAGGCCCGCTTGCAGTCGCCCAGCAGCACGTACACGAAGTAGAGCTTGTTCTTGGTCTCGCAGCCCACGAGCACCGAGTGCGGCGCCAGCAGCAGGTTGGCCTCCCCGACGCGGCACGCCAGCTCCCGCAGGGGTCCTCTTGGAAGACCTTTGGAGCCAGCACAAGGTGTTGACGCTTAAGATCATCAAAAGAGGCAGAAAAATGCAGTGGCGCTGATCACAAGGAACCACTGAGCTGGTGGGCGCTCCACGAACCACACGGAGAAGGGGAAAAACAGCAAAACCACGGCGAGCAGAATCAGGAGGATGGCGAGGGGGACCCTGCAGCCCAGGTAGCGCAGGAAGCAGCGGGGCGCACGCACGCTGTTCAGGATGCCCACGGCGTGCTTGTACAGCTCGGGGTCCTCCAGCACCTCCTTCAGGGGGTCCGGCACGGCCAGCGTGCTGAAGCTGCCCACCTCCCACGACGGCAGGCTCTCCCTGTTGATGCAGTCCAGGGTGAGCAGGGCCTTCCCGCTGTAGAGGGTGGGGGCCGAGCGCAGGGCCGGGGGGGCCCGCCAGGCGCTGGCTGGGGGTGCACAGGAGCTGCACCAGCTTCTGGAAGAAGCGGCCGTCCGTGGCCTCCAGGTAGGTCAGGTGGCTGAGGTGCAGCGGGACCCGGCAGGGCCGCAGCAGCACGGGGAGGACCGGCTTCCTCTCCAGGCAGGAGCCCACGAGCGACAGGTCTGCCTCCAGGAGGCACCAGCGGCTTTGCACAAAGTCCTCGCTCAGCACCAGCAGCACCTTCTGGCTCTGCTGGATGCAGCCCGCCATGTTCTCCAGCACGTTCCTGCCGGGCGTGAAGTCCCGCTCGTGCAGGCACACCCGCAGCCCCGGGAGCTCGGCCTCCAGGCGGCCGGTGAGCCCGTGGGTCCACACGGCGTCCACGCTGCTGTAGCTCACAAACAGGTGGAACTGGTCGCCGGGCCCCAGTGGGGGACGGCCGGGGCCACGCCTTCCTCCCCCGGGCAGGAACCCATGCGTGCTGCCCCGGGTCTGCCTCTGGTCCCTGAGAAGACAAGCGCCCTTAGGCTGCAGGAGGTGGAGACGGACGGGCTAACCCTGCAGACGGACAACGGCCGACCCTCGGCAGAGGTGGAGCCGCAGACACAGCCGGCCGCGGTCAGCCTGAGAAGCCACCAACCGCCCAAACCTGCCAGGGTGCGGTCAGTGGCGGCCCCTCCCCCCAACTCGGGACCCACCAGGGGAAGCCACAGGCGCCCCTCACCCGCCCCGAGGACACAGGCTCCCAGGGGGCCCCTGAGCCCCTCCCACTCTGGGGCCTGCCTTCGGGCCTCCACCGAACCCCAGTGACCGGGACCCTGCTCCAGCACTCCCTGGGGGTCTGCCCTCTGCGTACCTACTCAGGGCCTCTGGGGACATCCACAGGACCTCTGGCTCCACCAGGGCGGGGCTCACGGAGGCTACACCTCAGTCCCCCGTGGTTCACTGTCCATCGGCATGGGGGCCTGGTTGCTGTGCCCTCCCAGACTTCCTGTGCTGAGATCATAACCCAGTGGTGAAGGTCTCAGGAGGTGGGGCTTTGGGGAAGTGACAAGGCCACCGGTGGAGCCCCAGGCGGGGGTCAGAGTCCTTCTGGAGGACACCCCAGGAGTTCCTGCTGTCCCCAACCACCCTAGCACGAAGACCCGGTGTCGAGGAGCCAGGAGTAGGCCTCGAGGATACAGACTGGAGGCCGAGGCTTGCAGCCTCCGTCCTCCTGAGCTGTGGGAGGGCGCTGGGGCTGGGCAGTCGCCTCCAGCGGTGCCCAGGGAGGGTTCACGTGTGCAGGGCCCTGGCGTGCCTCTGCTCTGCACGCATCCTCCCACCAAGGCCCCGCTGCTCCCGTCCAGGAGCCAGAGCTTAGCCTGGGCGGCCCTCACGGGTCTGCCTGCTTGTCCCAAAAGCACCTCCTCCCAGGACTCAATCCTGCAGGCGTCCTCGCGCACCCACGGCCCCTTTCGGGTCCCAGCAAGCAGCCCTCAACCCTGCAGGCCCAAGGCAGGCTGTGACCTCACGGCCTCTGGGTCCTCCAGCTCGGGACCCTCCTCACTTGGGGGAGCAGGGTGGGTGTGACGAGGGCCAAGTCAGCTCCGGAAGACCCTGTGGTCTAGCCCCCCTGCCCCTGCCACAGGGCCCCTGCATCCCAAGCTGGCCGGGCAGCTGAGCATCAGAGGAGGAGGTGCTAAGGCTCGGAGGGACACCGAGGGGAAGCCTGGCACTGGGGACCCCCCAGCCCCCCGGGAACACCTCCGCGCCCCCTCCCCAGTTGCCACCTCCTCTCACCTCCAAGGGGGAGAGGGCGCCCCCACAGCGGCCAGGCGTCTGGGAGGCGGAAGCTGCCGCTGTGCTTCCTGGGCACCAAGGGCCTCCAGTGTGGTGCCCACGCTGCCCGTTCCCCACGCCCGTTTTCAGAGGAGGCCTGGGAGCAGCCGGGGGTGTCAGCCCCAGACAGAAGGACTTCTGCAGCCAACGCTTTCTGAGACATCTGTGCTAAATGTGATGAGCAGCGGGAAAGTGAAAGAAGGAAGGAAACTGAGGAGGAGGGGTTTCAGGAGAAGCGGCCAGTGTGGAAGCCACAGGGAAAGGGCCCGGGCTGGTCCCGGAGGCTGGACGCCCAGGGCTCCCTTGGAATCCACCTCATGGTGGTGCCAGGTGAGCAAGAGGCCCTGGCAGGGCACGGAGCTCTCTGGAGGGAGGGAGCCAACACCCCATGCCCCCTGCCACCTGTTACCAGGGCTCTTGGCGGCGGGCGGGGCAGCTCCCTCCTTCCTTCTCATCAAGGCTGCACTGGAAGACCTCAGCCAGCTGCCATCTGAGCCTCTGATTGGTGTCTGGACAGGCGCGGGTGCTGCCAGGGGAGTGGGCCCTGCTGGCCAGCGGGTCCCAGGGGGTCTCCTCCCCCACTCCCGGGACCCCTCACCCTGCAGGCCCCTCGGTCAGCCCCAGGGCTCCAGCCACACCCAGCCTCCAGTGCCCCACTAGTCACCCTTTCCCTCTCCCCTTCCAGATCTCAGGGGGCCTCTGAGTAAGGGCCCCCTGGAGTCTCACCTCTCCCAGCAGCCCCCAGCACAGCCGCTGTGTGCCAGCTCACTGGCCCTGCTCGGCAAGGTCAGGAGGTGGACACAGTGGGCACACGTGTTTCCAGCCTGCCAAGTAGCAGACATATTTGGGATGGACGAGAGGGTGGGAGAACCAAGCTCAGGTCAGCTTCCCACATGACAGGCTCCTCCGCCCTGGGTCAACCGTGTCCTCACCTGGACTATGCCCACCCCCAGGTGCAGCCCCAGGTGCAGCTCCAGGCCCAGGGAAGGCCTCAACTGAGGCCTGCAGTCCCCACTCCCCTAGCCAGGGTCTGCCCAGAACCCCAGAAGGGTCTAGGTCAGACGGCAGCCTCAGGCGAGGGCAGACGGAAGGGCCTCTGACCGGGGTTGGAAATGGTGGTGTTGGAAATGGTGCTGGTGGCCGGCTCTGTGCTCAGCTGTGACTGGCCGGGGGCACAGAGAGCCTCAAGCAGGCCGGGCCCACCGCCCAGAGCCCAGAGGGAGGGCAGGCCCCCAACTCCCCACAGCAGGCTGGGGCCGTGGGGGAGACAAGTGGCCACACGCATGGAAGCCTGCCCCCACTTGCGTGATGTGAGAGCTCACGCCTCGGCAGCCAGCCAGGCACTCAGTTCCTCTCTGTTTTCAAGGCAACAACAGGGTGCTGGCCCAGCTCCCTCAGCCCTTCTGGAACTTCCTGCTGGGCTGCCAGTGGGGGTCCTTGTGGCAGCAGCCTCCTGCCTTCCTGCCAGTCTGTGTGCTGAGGCTCCTCGGGCCGAGGACGGGGCGGGAACCCACGGGCAAGGAGGAGCCTGAGTGCGATTTTAGAAAAGACGGACTGAGGCCTTGCAGTGAGGGGGGCATGGGGCAGGGCTGTGCCCGCAGCAGAGCCCACGGGGATTGTGGGGCCACCGGGCCAGGGAGAGGCCCCGGTCCTGGGTGTGGTCCTGCTTCCCAGGGGTGCTACACACGGGTGGGGAGGCGGGAGCCTGAGAGCCACAGTCCCAGCTGAGGCCCAGGGGAGGCAAAGGTGCTGGTCAGCACGGGGCGTGTCCATGGCTGCCCCGAGCCTTCACCTGGTCAGACTGAGGTTCACCCACAGAGGCCCCTGGCCAGGTGAGGTCTCTGCACTCACGGTCCCAGATTTCGAAGGAGCCCTTCCAGATCTGGTGTCTGGGCTGATCACAAGGTGGAGGCCAGCAGGAGTCCAGAGGGCCTCAGTCTGACAGGTGTCCCCGGGGACCCTGGGCCCGGCAGCCCGGCAGAGAGTGGGCCCAGCGGGGTGGGTCCAGCACCCACACTGCAGGTCTCTGGGCTCTGGGAGCCACAGGTGGGGGGTGGGGTCCCTGTATCTGTGTATGTGCGAGCATGTGTGGTGAGGCTGGAGGGGAGGCCACCCGAGGAGAGGGGGAGGAAGCTGACGGGACGGGGGACAGGAGTTGGGGACCAGGCTTAGGCCTGAGCTGGGACAGGGCCCCAAGAGCTGTTCTCCAAGGCTCAATGGCAGGAGGTTCATGGACCCTAGGAGCTCTCACGCTGGGACGTCCCTCAGCTTTGCCTCAGACCCTTTCCGGCCTCGGTTGAGGGTCCTGCCTCTAGCCCCGACCCGTCGCATGTCTCCCCACCCCTCAAAGCACAGGGCCCTTCATTCCTGCAGGCCTCCCTGGCATCCCAGGCTCCTCGCCACCGGCTCCGGGAGGGAGAGCTCCTCCAGGATTTCACATGTGCCCCAGAGAGTGTCTAATCACTCAGTGCCCAGCTGAGGGGCACACAGAATGGGACCCCAACGCAGGCTTGGCCCCCAGGGAAGTAAAGAACCGTCTAGTTCTGGACGAGGCCCAGTCCTCTGCTGGCTCACCTCACAGAGGGCCTGCGATGGCCCGGCTCCAGCTGCATGAGGCCGCAGGTGTGGGTCAGGGTCGGGAACCAGGGTGGCTGCCCGGAGCCTGTACCACAGGGGAGGAGCTCCCTCCATGCCCGTGAGCTTCCCCACGATAAGCCCGTCACCCCGACTCATCTGGAGTCTGCCTGGGCAGTCTGGGGGTGCCCGACCCTCATGCCCTCCTGACTACTCAAGCCCTGGCTTGACAGGCGCCCTGCTCCAGGACCTGGTGGTCAGACCCACTGCCAAAATGTTCGCTCAGCTGCTTGGTCTAAATAAACAGGCTTTCAGACCAGGGTTAAATTAGATGCTCAGTTGTTACATTCTATCCTGTTTTGTTTCCAAACACAGCATCCTTACAGGCACACGATTCACATTGCCAGCCGGCTTTGATAAGGGGAATCCCACTGGCTGCTTTCAGGCCCTCATTAGTCAGGTCAGTCACTCAGTCGAGTCCGACTCTCTGCATCCCCATGGATGGCCGCTCGCCAGGCTTCCCTGTCCAGCACCAACACCCGGAGTTTACTCCAACTCATCTCCGGTCAGTCAGTGATGCCATCCAACCACCTCATCCTCTGTGGTCCCCTTCTCCCCTGCCTTCAATCCTCAGAGCAGACCCGTCGGCAGGGACCCCCGGGTGGCCGGTGTCCAGCAAGGGGCCCTGCCTCTGCCCTCAGACCGTCAGACGGGGTTCACCCCGACCGCCCCGAGTTTCCTCAGCTGCAGAGACACAAACTGGCAGAAGCAGAGGCCCACCTCCATGTGGCCCGTGGCCCTCACGGCCTCATCCCAGTGGGGAAGTGCCCGTGTGCAAGGCAGCAGGCGTAGCTGGACGAGAACCGCAGGATGGCCTCCTGGAACGCGGCCTCGCCCTCGGGGCCGCCCAGGAAGGCCTGCTTGCAGTCGCCCAGCAGCACATACACGAAGTAGAGCTTGTACTTGGTCTCGCAGCCCATGAGCACCGAGTGCGGCGCCAGCAGCAGGTTGGCCTCCCCGACGCGGCACGCCAGCTCCCGCAGGGTCCTCTTGGAAGACCTTCGGAGCCAGCACAGGGTGTTGACGCTAGAGATCATGAAAAGGGGGCAGAAAAATACAGTAGCGCTGATCATGAGGAGACGCCGAGCTGGCTGGGTTTCACGCAGCCCCATGATCAAGGGCAAGAACAGCGAAACCACGGCAAGCAGAATCAGGAGGATGGCGAGGAGGACCCTGCAGCCCAGGTAGCGCAGGAACCAGCGGGGCGCACGCACGCTGTTCAGGATGCCCACGGCGTGCTTGTACAGCTCGGGGTCCTCCAGCACCTCCTTCAGGGGGTCCGGCACGGCCAGCGTGCTGAAGCTGCCCACCTCCCACGACGGCAGGCTCTCCCTGTTGATGCAGTCCAGGGTGAGCAGGGCCTTCCCGCTGTAGAGGGTGGGGGGCCGAGCGCAGGGCCGGGGGGCCCGCCAGGCGCTGGCTGGGGGTGCACAGGAGCTGCACCAGCTTCTGGAAGAAGCGGCCGTCCGTGGCCTCCAGGTAGGTCAGGTGGCTGAGGTGCAGCGGGACCCGGCAGGGCCGCAGCAGCACGGGGAGGACCGGCTTCCTCTCCAGGCAGGAGCCCACGAGCGACAGGTCTGCCTCCAGGAGGCACCAGCGGCTTTGCACAAAGTCCTCGCTCAGCACCAGCAGCACCTTCTGGCTCTGCTGGATGCAGCCCGCCATGTTCTCCAGCACGTTCCTGCCGGGCGTGAAGTCCCGCTCGTGCAGGCACACCCGCAGCCCCGGGAGCTCGGCCTCCAGGCGGCCGGTGAGCCCGTGGGTCCACACGGCGTCCACGCTGCTGTAGCTCACAAACAGGTGGAACTGGTCGCCGGGCCCCAGTGGGGGGACGGCCGGGGCCACGCCTTCCTCCCCCGGGCAGGAACCCATGCGTGCTGCCCCGGGTCTGCCTCTGGTCCCTGAGAAGACAAGCGCCCTTAGGCTGCAGGAGGTGGAGACGGACGGGCTAACCCTGCAGACGGACAACGGCCGACCCTCGGCAGAGGTGGAGCCGCAGACACAGCCGGCCGCGGTCAGCCTGAGAAGCCACCAACCGCCCAAACCTGCCAGGGTGCGGTCAGTGGCGGCCCCTCCCCCCAACTCGGGACCCACCAGGGGAAGCCACAGGCGCCCCTCACCCGCCCCGAGGACACAGGCTCCCAGGGGGCCCCTGAGCCCCTCCCACTCTGGGGCCTGCCTTCGGGCCTCCACCGAACCCCAGTGACCGGGACCCTGCTCCAGCACTCCCTGGGGTCTGCCCTCTGCGTACCTACTCAGGGCCTCTGGGGACATCCACAGGACCTCTGGCTCCACCAGGGCGGGGCTCACGGAGGCTACACCTCAGTCCCCCGTGGTTCACTGTCCATCGGCATGGGGGCCTGGTTGCTGTGCCCTCCCAGACTTCCTGTGCTGAGATCATAACCCAGTGGTGAAGGTCTCAGGAGGTGGGGCTTTGGGGAAGTGACAAGGCCACCGGTGGAGCCCCAGGCGGGGGTCAGGAGTCCTTCTGGAGGACACCCCAGGAGTTCCTGCTGTCCCCAACCACCCTAGCACGAAGACCCGGTGTCGAGGAGCCAGGAGTAGGCCTCGAGGATACAGACTGGAGGCCGAGGCTTGCAGCCTCCGTCCTCCTGAGCTGTGGGAGGGCGCTGGGGCTGGGCAGTCGCCTCCAGCGGTGCCCAGGGAGGGTTCACGTGTGCAGGGCCCTGGCGTGCCTCTGCTCTGCACGCATCCTCCCACCAAGGCCCCGCTGCTCCCGTCCAGGAGCCAGAGCTTAGCCTGGGCGGCCCTCACGGGTCTGCCTGCTTGTCCCAAAAGCACCTCCTCCCAGGACTCAATCCTGCAGGCGTCCTCGCGCACCCACGGCCCCTTTCGGGTCCCAGCAAGCAGCCCTCAACCCCGCAGGCCCAAGGCAGGCTGTGACCTCGGCCTCTGGGTCCTCCAGCTCGGGCCTCTACCCACTTGGGGGAGCAGGGTGGGGTCACGAGGGCCTATCCGTCAGGAAGATACTGTGGTCTAGCCCCCCTGGCCCTGCCACAGGGCCCCTGCATCTGAAGTCGGCAGCCAGCTGAGCATCAGAGGAGGAGGTGCTGATGCTCGGAGGGACACCGAGGGGAAGCCTGGCGATTGGGACCCTACCCCCGATACCTCCTCTCACCTCCAAGGGGGAGAGGGTGCCCCCTCAGAGGCCAGGCGTCTGGGAGGCGGAAGCTGCCGCTGTGCTTCCTGGGCACCAAGGGCCTCCAGTGTGGTGCCCACGCGGCCCGCTCCCCACGCCCGTCCTCAGAGGCGGCCTGGGAGCAGCCGGGGGTGTCAGCCCCAGACAGAAGGACTTCTGCAGCCAACGCTTTCTGAGACATCTCTGCTAAATCTGATGAGCTGCGGGAAAGTGAAAGAGGAAGCAAACTGAGGAAGGAGGGGTTTCAGGAGAAGCGGCCAGTGAGGCAGCTGCTGGGAAAGGGCCCGGGCTGGTCCTGGAGGCGGACGCCCAGGCCTCCCTTGGAATCCACCTGATGATGGAGCCAGGCGAGCAAGAGGCCCTGGCGGGTCCTGGAGCTCTCTGGAGGCGGGGTGACGGTTATCAGGAGGGCAGGCCAGGCTGGCGTCGTGGGGAGCACACACCGTAACTGGGGGGGCTGCCAGCTCCGAAGGAAGTTCCCAGCTGCCTGTGACCCTCCCCAAACTGCCCTCCTCCAGGCACCTCCCCTGCGGGCGGAGCCAGGCCGCTGCACCCTGCTGGGGCTTCCTGAAACCCTCCCTCCCTTCACCAGTGCCTCCCGAGACCTGGGAGGGCCACCTGTGTCCCTCGGGGCCTCGACGTCTCCCTCTCACCTGGCGAAGCCGGCCCCCAAATGCTCCTCTCTGACCCGGGCCTTTGGACACACGTGATTACTTGAAAAACACGGCTAGTAAGCCTCATACCTGAGGAAGAAACACAAGCTAAATCAAAGTTGCGCTAAGTGGAAAAATCTAAGCTACTCCACTTTGTAAGGTTTCAGGAAAAGAGCCTTTGGAAATCCAAGAGTCTTCAGAGATCCTTAACCCCACCCCACTACCCGCGGACCAATCGGAACCCGTGGCCAGCGCAGAAATGGGAACAAATCAGAACCCAACACCTAACTCTTCCACAGAAGGTAACCAATTAGACATCTCCCAACCCGGAAACTCCCGTCTTTCAAATTTCTGGCGCGAGAATACCCTATATAAGCAATGTAACCCAGAGCTCAGGGCTCCTCCCTATAGCCGCTGCCTCGGTATCGGTGGGAGACCCAGCTCGAACTTGGTAATAAAAACTCTCTTGCTTTTGCATCAGATATCAGCTCCCTGGTGCTCATTGGGAGATTTCGCAACTTGGGCATAACAAAGTCACTCAAGTCGCCTCTGTTCTTTGCTACCCCGAGGACTATAGCCCATCAGGTTCCTCTCCCCATGGCATTCTCCAGGCAAGAATACTGGAGGGGTTGCCATGCCCTTCTCCAGGGGATGTTCCTGACCCAGGGATCAGACCCAGGTCTCCCGCATCACAGGCGGACTCTTTCCCGTCTGAGCCACCTTTCCACCTAAAACTCTTTAGATGTCACATGGGCAGGACAGAGTTAGAGAAAGCCCAGGGGTCACCAGAGCACGGCAAGCAGGGGCGGGACTGTGACCTCAGGGCTCCCTTAGGAACCCCAGCAGCAGCTCCACCTGATGGCGGCCTGGACCGCAGATGCTGACTGTGCAGGACGGGATGCTCCTGGCCGGAGCACAGGGGAGGCACCCTAGGGGGCTCGGTGCTCTCCTGGGCGAGCAGCACAGAGGACTCCCGCCCCAGCCGGGCTGGGGTACTGCTCTCTTCTCAGCACCCATGACCTGGAGGAGCGGGGCGGGAGCCAACACCCCGCAGCCCCAGCTGCGTGTTCCCAGGGCTCTCAGGGAGGGAGCCAATGCCCCGAGGCCCCTGCCACATGTTCCCAGGGCTCTCGGCGGTGGGCGGGGCAGCTCCCTCTTCCTTCCCATCAAGGCTGCACTGGAAGACCTCAGCCAGCTGCCATCTGAGCCTCTGATCAGTGTCTGGACAGGCGTGGGTGCTGCCAGGGGGAGTGGGCCCTGCTGGCCAGCGGGTCCCCAGGGGGTCTCCTCCCGAGCTCCCGGGACCCCTCAGCCTGCAGGCCCCTCGGTCAGCCCCAGGGCTCCAGCCACACCCAGCCTCCATCGCCTCTGCTAGTCACCCTTTCCCTTTCAGCTTCCATATCTCAGGGGGCCTCTGAGTTAGGGTCCCTTGGAGTCTCACTTCTCCTCAGCAGCCCCCAGCACAGGCGCTGTGTCCTAGCTCACTGGCCCTGCTCGGCAAGGTCAGGAGGTGGACACAGTGGGCACCCGTGCGTCCAGCCTGCCAAGCAGCAGACGTATTTGGGATGGACGAGAGGGTGGGAGAACCAAGCTCAGGTCAGCTTCCCACATGACAGGCTCCTCCGCCCTGGGTCAACCGTGTCCTCACCTGGACTATGCCCACCCCCAGGTGCAGCCCCAGGCCCAGGGAAGGCCTCAACTGAGGCCTGCAGTCCCCACTCCCCTAGCCAGGGCCTGCCCAGAACCCCAGGAAGGGTCTAGGTGGGACGGCAGCCTCAGGCGAGGGCAGACGGAAGGGCCTCTGACCGGGGTTGGAAATGGTGGTGTTGGAAATGGTGCTGGTGGCCGGCTCTGTGCTCAGCTGTGACTGGCCGGGGGCACAGAGAGCCTCAAGCAGGCCGGGCCCACCGCCCAGAGCCCAGAGGGGAGGGCAGGCCCCCAACTCCCCACAGCAGGCTGGGGCCATGGGGGGAGACAAGTGGCCACACGCATGGAAGCCTGCCCCCACTTGCGTGATGTGAGAGCTCACGCCTCGGCAGCCAGCCAGGCACTCAGTTCCTCTCTGTTTTCAAGGCAACAACAGGGTGCTGGCCCAGCTCCCTCAGCCCTTCTGGAACTTCCTGCTGGGCTGCCAGTGGGGGTCCTTGTGGCAGCAGCCTCCTGCCTTCCTGCCAGTCTGTGTGCTGAGGCTCCTCGGGCCGAGGACGGGGCGGGAACCCACGGGCAAGGAGGAGCCTGAGTGCGATTTTAGAAAAAGACGGACTGAGGCCTTGCAGGGAGGGGGCCCGGGGCAGGGCTGTGCCCGCAGCAGAGCCCACGAGGGACTGTGGGGCCACCGGGCCAGGGAGAGGCCCCGGTCCTGGGTGTGGTCCTGCTTCCCAGGGGTGCTACACACGGGTGGGGAGGTGGGAGCCTGAGAGCCACAGTCCCAGCTGAGGCCCGGGGGAGGCAAAGGTGCTAGTCAGCACGGGGCGTGTCCATGGCTGCCCCACGCCTTCACCTGGTCAGACTGAGGTTCACCCACAGAGGCCCCTGGCCAGGTGAGGTCTCTGCACTCACGGTCCCAGATTTCGAAGGAGCCCTTCCAGATCTGGTGTCTGGGCTGATCACAAGGTGGAGGCCAGCAGGAGTCCAGAGGGCCTCAGTCTGACAGGTGTCCCCAGGGACCCTGGGCCTGGCAGCCCGGTTTAGAGTGGGCCCAGCGCGGTGGGTCCAGCACCCGCACTATAGGTCTCTGGGCTTGGGAGCCACAGGTAGGGGTGAGGGAGTCCCTGTATCTGTGTATGTGAGAGAGTGTGTGGTGTGGCTGGAGGGAGGCCACCCGAGGAGAGGGGGAGGGAAGCTGCAAGGCCCAGGGGACAGGAGTTGGGGACCAGGCTTAGGCCTGAGCTGGGACAGGGCCCCAAGGAGTTTTTCTCCAAAGTTCTTCCCTGGCTCCCGAGGGCTACATTCTAGGGCCAGGTTACAGTTGGAAAAATGCCCACAGCTATTTCTTTAATAAATGATTGAATGAGCGAATGAAGCGAGTTTACACCCGAGCTCTGGGCCTTGTAAAGAACGGACTCCCCCAGGAAGACGCGTGAAAACGGTAGGTGCCCTCCTCGGACTACCACCCCCAGGTCTGCAGCCAGTCCCTCACCGCTGCGGGCAGAGCTGGGGGCTGAGGGAACCGGAGCTGAACTCCACGGCACTATTCCACCACCACCCGCGCCCCCGCCATCAGCTCGAGCTCCCAGGGGCAAGACCTATGGAGTCCTGCACACCACCCGCTCCAGGAGGGCCCAGGACAGCCTCTGAGGCCCTTGGTCCAAGACGACTGGGGTGGGGCCTTTGTGGCCTGTCCCCTAAACCTGTCCGAATTTTCTCTCCTCCTCCGTCTCATTCTTTCTACAAACACTAAAAACAACCAAACAGTACCTGGGAGACACACCTGGTCGCTTTGTGGGCTCAGGACAGCTGGCCACGCACGGCCTCGCTGAAACAGCCCGGGCGGTGTCTCCGCGCGCCTGCCCAAAGGGGCCCGGGACCGGACGGGGCGGGGCGGGGCTTCGCCTCTTCCCGGAGCGTAGGCTCCGCCCCTAGGCCGTGACCTCGCCCCCGCCCTCCTGCACAAAGGGGCCCGGGCCGGTGAAGGGCAGAGCGGGGCGGGGCTTCCCCCAGAGCGTAGGCTCCGCCCCCTCAGCCATGACCCCGCCCCCTGCCGTCTGTTTCTCCCCTGGTTTGAATCAAGTTGAAAAGGAAAGGATGAAAAGGGAGCCGAAACCGAGGGGCCTGAGGGCAGCTCCGCGCAGGGTGGGGAGCGCTGAGGACGCTGCGAAGCCGGCGGGGGCTTCAAAGCGGCAACTACCCCGGGTGAAGACGGAGGCGGGAGGCCAGGGAGGAGGCGGAGGGGGAGGGGAGCAGAGGCCAGGTGTGGAGAGGAGAGGAGAGGCGGGGTGGGAGGGGAGGGGAGGCGGGGTGTGGGGAGGGGGTGAGGCGGGGTGGGAGGGGAGGGGAGGGGTGAGGCGGGGTGGGAGGGGAGGGGAGAGGCGGGGTGGGAGGGGAGGGGAGAGGCGGGGTGGGAGGGGAGGGGAGGGGGTGAGGCGGGGTGGGAGGGGAGGGGGTGAGGCGGGGTGGGAGGGGAGGGAGAGGAGAGGCGGGGTGGGAGGGGAGGGGAGAGGCAGGGGTGAGAGGAGAGACAGTGGTGCTCTGCGAGAGCCAGCGGAAGAGGCCTGAGAGGCTGCGCGGGGAGTGGAGGCCGTGGGAGGCCCAGCCGAGGAGGGGGGGAGGGGCGGAGGGGGCGGGGAAGGGGAGCAGCCGCAGGACCTGCTCCGGTGCCCTCCCCGAGACCTGCCCGGCCTCCCCATGGGGCCCCCGCCCTGCCATGGCGTCTGAGGGCCGTTGCTGGCCCAGGGGCTCCGCTGCTGGATGCTCCAGACGCCTCCCGGGCACCTAGGGGCACGGAGCCTCGGCAGGGCTCTCGGCCTGGGAGGCCGCTGGGGGCGGCAGGCGTGCGCCCCGCCCGTGGACTGGAGGAGCGTGCGCCTCCCCGCTGACCAGGACGCCCTCCTGTGCACGACCTCGGGGGGCTCCTGCGGGGGCCGGGGGCGTGGCTTCTGGCCCTCCCCTGAGAAGCCTGCAGCATTTCACGTGTGCCCCAGAGAGGGTCCAGTGATTCAGTGCCCGGCTGAGGGGCACACAGAATGGGACCCCAGCCCAGGCTTGGCCCCCAGGGAAGTAAAGAACCCTCTAGTTCCGGTCGAGGCCAGTCCTCTGCTGGCCCACCTCACAGAAGGCCTGCGATGGCCGGGCTCCAGCTGCATGAGGCCGCAGGTGTGGGTCAGGGTCGGGAACCAGGGTGGCTGCCCGGAGCCTGTGCCATTCCAGGAGGGAGCTCCTCCATGCCCGTGAGCTTCCCCACGATGAGCCCGTCACCCCGACCCATCTGGAGTCTGCCCGGGCAGTCTGGGGGTGCCCGACCCTCATCCCCTCTTGACTCAAGCCCTGGCTTGACAGGCGCCCCTGCTCCAGGACCTGGTGGTCAGACCCACTGCCAAAGTGTTCGCTCAGCTGCTTGGTCTAAATAAACAGGCTTTCGGACCAGGATTAAATTAGACGCTCAGTTATTAGTTATCCTCTATCCTATGTTGTTTCCAAACACAGCATCCTCAAACACAATTCACCTTGCTGGCCTGCTTTGATCCAGAGTAGAAATCCCCCTCGCTCCGATCAGGCCCTCATCGGCCCCCACCAATGGTCTCTGCAGAGCTCCTGGCTGCAGCCCACCCACCCCTGCTGGAGGAGCCTGTGAGGCGGGTAGAGAGAGCTGCCACACCTCCTCTGGTCTGGGCCTCTCATGCTTCCTGCCCATCTCTGCCCTGACATGTTTAGAACAAAACACAGTCTCAGTCCCGGATGGGATGACCAAGGTCCTCTTGCCCCCTCCCGCCTCTGTCCCCACAGTGCTCCTGGCCTTGGAGTCTCTGCTCAGATTTCGCACTGGGTTTCCTTGACCAAGCCGCCTAAGCGTCCCTCTCCCGTGTCAGGTGCCGTCACGGCTGTGGGAGGATGTGTTGGGAATGTCCCGTGTGACCCCTGGGCCCCTTGCTGCTCCTCATTCACTTCGTGTCTCTGGAGAGCCCCAGGCACTGCCCAGTGGCCACTGTGGAGGGTGCACAGGGTGGCCAAGACCCTCCTTCCTCTCGATGGGGCCCAGGCGAGGAGGACGCGCCGTCCGGGGTAGGGGCCCGGGCGGGGAGGATGCGCTGTCTGGGCCGGTCCTCTCGACGGGGCCTGGGCGGGGAGGACGCGCCATCCAGGGTCGGGGCCCGGGCGGGGAGGACGCACCGTCCAGGGATGGATCCCGGGTGGGGAGGACGCGCCGTCCAGGGATGGATCCCGGGCGGGGAGGATGTGCTGTCTGGGCCGGTCCTCTCGACGGGGCCCGGGCGGGGAGGATGCGCCGTCCAGGATGGTTCTTTTGGCCCTCACTGCACCTTGGCCTCCAGCTTGGTCACGTTCAGGAGCAAGGCCATCAGTTCAGAGAGAACGTCCCAAGACATGTAATGCTTCCTGAGGCAGGGTCTGTTCAGTGTGAACAGAAGTCCCAGAGCGCCCCTGAAAGTCTCCTGCAGGTCCGTCCGAGGTTCTGGGGGGCCCCAGCTCTGGCTTACTTTGGCCCTGGACCCAGACCTGGCTGGCTGACGTAGCCTGTGTGTGACCTTGCACAAGTTGAGAGGATGCCCCAGAGAGGCAGGCAAGGCAGGCATCTTCATCTTTCCGCTTCGTACCTGAGCACAGGTCCTGGGCCTGGACCTCCAGGGCCCTGAGCAGGGGACTCGGGGCCACAGAGGGCCAGCCCTGGCCTGTCCCCGGGACCAGGATCTGCTGGCTGGCTTGAGTCCACTGCGTATGGCTTTCCTCCTGCCCACGGGGATCTGAAGCAGGATTAGGCAGGATTACAAACTCCGGAAGCCTCCCGCAGAGACTCAGAGGCCTGCCTGCCCTGTGAGGAGTGGTCCTGCTGCACGGGGGGTTGGGGAAGGTTGACGGCACTTTGGCGGAACCCCACTTCACTGGACAGAGGGTCCCTGTCTACAGAGCTGACCCTGAGACCAGTCAGAGGTGCCCTCCCCTCCCAAGGCCCCGGGCAACTGCACGGGCACCGTCGGCCCTGAGGGCCTGGGATAAGACGGACCCTCTTCCCTCCCCTGAGCAGCCAGACCCAGTAGCCCATTTCCCCTGAGGCCACCCACTGCCCTGCATGGCTGGTGACCTGCTCTGCCCCAGGGCCTCTGTGCCTGGCCGACTGGAGGGGGTGCCAGGTCAGTGGGCAGGGGCTCTGATGGCCATAAGCAAGGGGATGTCTGTGTGTTTGCTCTGGCTTACGTGAGGGAGACCAAGCAGGGATCTGGGGCCCAGAGAGGTTAGGGTGCCAGGTGAGGGGGCACAGCCCTGCAGCAGAGCCAAGACTGGAGCCAGGCACGCGAGTCCCAGTCCCCCTCACCCCCCACCCCTCCTTCCCCTCAAGACCCACCTGTAACTGGCACTGGGCACACGCCCCTGGTCCTCTGGCGCGGGTGAGCTCTGAGCCCAGGCGGGCAGCGTCACACAGGCGGTACAGCGCTGCGTCATGCAGGGGGCAGAGCTCAGGGGTCTGAGACATGGGCACCGTCTCCAAGTCATGCCTGCAGGCCTTAGCATCTAGTACCTTCCACCTGCCCCAAGTGCAAAGGGCTCCGTGGGCAGGTAGGTAGATGGGCGCTTGGAGCAGGGGCTCCCAGGCATCGCCCCCAGGCTTCTTGCTGTCTATGAGGACAGTCTGATGTTGCTCATAACCGGGGGACAAGGAGAATTCCCCTTGCGTGTTCTAGAACACGGTTCATCCCCGTGACTGTGCTGGGGGACCCCTCTCTGCTGCAGGGTGGCTGGACACTGGGCCACCCTAGACAAAGAAAATCAATTCTGGGTTCCAGCAACTAAGCTGACTCCGCAGTCCCTGGAGCGATTTTCACAGCCAGGGGGCGCGATCGTGTTCTGCAGGTGATTAACCAGCTGTTGGCTGGCATGGATGGAGCATGTCCCCTGAGTGGAGCAGAGCTGGAGGGTTCCACAGCTCCCTCTCACCTGGAAGCTAGAGCCAGGCCGCCTATTGTCCCCAAGGTGCCCCACCTGGTAATCAGGCCCATTGAACACTCCTCCGGCCCTGGGGAGGGCCCCGCCTGGCTGGGAGGGGCCAGGCCAGGATTGAAAGGCCTGG
This sequence comes from Nanger dama, assembly GCA_917880005.1. Taxonomy (NCBI): domain Eukaryota; kingdom Metazoa; phylum Chordata; class Mammalia; order Artiodactyla; family Bovidae; genus Nanger; species Nanger dama. The sequence continues at coordinate 35,727,083 of CAKJTW010000026.1, read as the reverse complement.
CTGGGCATTCAGAGGAGGCCGTGTGCTGGGCAGTTGGGCTGGGCGTGGAGAAGGCCTTTGGGAGGAAAGTACATGGCCCAGCTGAATAGGACTCTCTCCAACTTCCCTGGGGAGTGGCCAGACCCAGGAGGACCCCTCCATCTCTCCCAGGATGGGGTCTGGGGCGGCAGCCTTCCCCACTCATGCTACGAGCCCGTGCCCCTCACCAGCACTTCGGTCCACAGTGCCCACGGCTGGTGAGAGGCCCTCTCCACGGCGCGGCAGCCTGTGGGACGGGGCAAAAGACTGCCTAAGGTGAGCCAGAGTGGCTGCCCCCCACCACCAGGGCGCCATCCCCTCCCAAGCCAGGGCCACCTGTCTCCCAGGCCAGTAAGGTGCGGGGCCGGGGGCCCGAGCCAGTCCTTCCTGAAGCGCTGAGAAGAGCAGTGAGGCCCTGTGCCGGGGGCTCCCTCCTGCCTCCCTCCTCTCCCCGGAGCCAGGGGCTGCCTTGGGGTCCTGGCTGGACCCCAGGTTCCAAGTATCGCCATCCCTTGGCCCAGGTGCCACGGGGACACTCCTGTGGATTCCCAGAGTCCTCGAAGGAAGCTGGCAAACAGCACGGAGATGAGCCAGTCCCCAGGCACTTCCCGGGGTGGGGGGCGGGTGACCCCGCCACGCCGGCCCTGGAACTGCCCACTGCTCCCAGCCGCCGCTCCCCCGGCTACCTGCACTCAGGCCACACAGGGTCTCCTCCGTTCTGGGGGCATGACTTCCCACCAGTCCCTCCTCAGTCACAGGGTCCTGACAGAGGGCTCTCTCCCGAGGCTCTGGGTGGGCCGTCAACTCCCCAGGAGAGGTGGAGTCACCCGCTCAGAGTCCTGGGATCCCTGTCCTTGAGTCCCATGGCCCCTCAGGCCTCACAGGTCTGAGGGCCCCTTCTCTGAGCTCTGTGGCTCTGGCCTCTGCCCCCAACATCTCTCTCCATCCCAGCTTCCCCTTCCCTCCTCCCCAGTCAAGGCCAAGGACAAATGTCAGTGTGTGCTACCAAATGGATGTAAAATGAAAACAGATACAGAAACATCCCTGAAAAAAACTCAAATACTTGGAAACTCAGTAACACACTTCTGAGTGACCTTGGGGCAAAGAAGAAATCAAAAGAGAATTAGTATTTTGAACTAAGAATGAAAACATAAAAATTGTAGGAAGCACCAAAGCAGTACTTACAGGAAAATTCATAGTGCTGAGGGCTGTATCAGAAAAGAAGAAAGGGTTAGAAATCCATGACAGTTTCCACACTAAGAAACTTGACAAAGTAGAGCAAACTAACCATAAACTAAGTGAAGGAAACAAAAAGATCAATGAAATAGCCTTCACTATCCCACGGACTGTAGCCCACCATGCTCCTCCGTCCATGGGATTATCCAGGCAAGAGTACTGGAGTCGGTTGCTATTGCCTTTTCCAGAGGATCTTCCTGACCCAGGGATCGAACCCAGGTCTCCCGCGTTGTAAGCGAGAAGCTTTACCGTCTGAGCCACCAGGGAAGTCCTGAGATAGAGAGCAGGAGACGATAAAGATGATGAATCTGACAGCTGGTTGCTAGAGGTCAGGGCCACTGACAAGCCTTGGCTGCCCAAAGGGCTGCTGTCCGGGGACTCTCGTGGCCTTCTTAGTTCACCCCTGGGTCACGGTCCTGCCCTGTCCAGATGCCCCTGAGCACCGGCCAGAGGCCCTGGGTCTAATCACTGTCCCCCAGGGCCTTGGGGCCGAGGGGCATCAAGCCTGGAGTGGCAGCTTGGCTCCTATCTCCAGAACCATCCTACACTCATCCCCATCTTCTCCTGAATGGTGGTGTTTTCCTGCCATGCCCTGCCTTTTCTCAAGCATCTCCAAAGTTGTTCACTCTCAAAAATTATATATATATTTACAATTCAGTAATTCCAAAATAGCATCCTCTGCGGAGCTTGGTGGACTCTCCCACCCGTCCTATGCTCGGGCCCACACCTGGGCTGCTCCGCGGGCCCGACCCTAGGGCCCCCACTGCCGCAGGCAAGGACTTCCCTAGCCCACTGCTCTCCTGTGTCCGCCGAGACCTCCAGCTCACCCAGTCTCCGCACTTAAGACGCACACAGCCAGCTTGCCCAGGAGACAGAGCCCCACCTCCACCAGGCGCAGACAGTCTGATTCCCAGCTCTGCCAGCAGAGGGCACTTGAGCACTTCCCGCCTGGGGGCTTGGCGATGGGGCCAGACAGGCAGAGCAAGGGAAGCGGCTAGGGATGCCCGAGGCCCGGACTCTGCAAGAGCTGGCGCCTCAGCAAGACCCCAGGAGCCACGAAGCCTGGCTCTCAGGTGCCTCTGACCCATGGAGACAGTGCCAGGCCCCCCACCCCAGGCAGCGTGCAGAGGAAGGAGCACGGACTTGAGAGTGACTCGGGGCTGGGCCCATCCCGCCGGACTCTGCCAAATCGCCTCCCTCAGAGCCTGTTTCCTCTCTCACGAAAGCGGGATGATAAGAAGTGCCACGCAGGGGACGCCAGCGCCATACTGCCTCTGGAAAGATGCACTGTCCAGATGCACTGTCTCCCGACTGCAGACAGTGCAGATACACGTCTGCTCAGACCTGGGGCCAGAGGTCCAGGTGGATCTCCCGAGCTAAATCAGGTGTGAGCAGCCTGGGTGGGCCCTGCTTGAGGCTCTGGGTCCTCTAGAGACCACAGGCAAACCCAGCTGTGACAGGCTCAGTCCGTCCCACGCTGCCCCCTCTGGCCTCTCGAGGACCCTCACAATTAGACTGGATCTACCTGGATGCTCCAGGGTGCTCTCGCCATCCCAAAGCAGCTGATGAACAGTCTCAGTCCCAGCTTTGCCACACACTGTGACATACCGCTGGGTCTTGGGGATCAGGCAGCAGACATCAGGGCGGGGAGAGGTCGTTCTGTACCGGACAAAATTACCTGCACCTGTTGCCCTGGACAGAGGGTCACTAGAGAAAAATGGGCTCCTCCTCTGGTTTCTCTCATCAGGAGGTATGCCCGAGTTTCAAAGCTCTGCATGTAAAGAGTGAGCATGAAGGTGAATTGGCAGAGAAGCTAGATGGGAGCAGGAGAAAAGGAAAGACGTGGGGAGACACCTTGAAGTGATGGGGGTCTCAGGATGAGTCCCGGGGCCTTCTCTCCTCAGCCCCCACCCTTGCCTGAGCCTTCCCCATCTTGTGGGCCTCATCTGATCTGGAGCAGGTGCTCTCCTGAGCGATGCCCAAGCATCCACCTGGGGAGATGGGCCTCCTGTCCAGCGGCCTCTCCCTCATCACACCCACCAGCTGCTGGAGCTCGTGCCATCTAGCCCGCTTCTGGCCAGAGTCATGGAAAGCACCACTTGTGTTTGGAGAAATTTTCCAATAAGTCAAGAAGGAAAAAGTCAAAGGCTCCAACACAGATGCCTTTGAGAAGGAGAATGGCCCCAGTCTTTCAGGATGAAAGGGAGGCTGTTGGGGGCCTCGGCTGAGAGAGATGACGGAGGGCAAGGCATGAGGCGGTGGGGCCGCACGGTGCTCCCTGCAGACTGCACTGTCTGGGAGGCGCGGCCTTTAGGAGGGGCCCAGAGGAGGGGCGGTGCTGCCCTGGAGCGAGACCAGGAGCCAGCTGTCCAATAGCCAGACCAACAGCCAGCAAAGGTGCCTGCCTGTAAACCACCATGGAGACCACGCCGGCTGCCTCCATCCACGTCCAGAAGGGGACGGTCAGTGTCCCCAGTCACATGGTGCCAGCTTCCCTCCCTCAGCACCGCCACTGTGAGCGTGACTTGACTTTCTCTCACTTCAGCAGACCCTACCCTCCACTAGGTTTCAAGACAGGGGGAGCTTTTCTGTTCCTGTTTGAGTCCCGCGCAGTTCCAGACCCTGATGGATGAATCCTACAAAACAAAATCTGTTCTCAGAACTCACCTCCCCACACTGACGGAAGGCCTCTTGGCATCCGATCCCCGTGCCAGGACTCGTCTCTCGTTTCTGGAAGGTCAGGATGTGCTCATCCCCTTGAAGTCAGCACCAAAAGGAGGCCCCAGGACACAGGAAGAACACATGTCCAGACTTTGCTGACCTCCTGGCCCCTCAGGGCTCAGAGCAAACTGTGGGAACACCGCCACTCAAACGGGGGTCAGTGTCTGCGCCAGTGCGGACTGAGCGGGCTGGTCCTTGAGGCTTTGCTATCATTTCAGGGGCTCACCTGAGAGGGGTGGGGAGTTGGCACTGGCTTCAGCACCTACCAGCCTCAAGAGGGGCCACTGCCAGGGTGGGCCTGGACCCCTGTCCACACCACAGGCCTGGGTGGCCTGCTCCTGAGCCACTGGGAAGCCAGGTGCCTGCAGGCACCTTCACCTCTTCTGGTGGCCAGAGACAGTGCCCAGGTCCTGCAGCCGTGTCCAGGCTTCCGCGTCCAAAGCCCGCACGTTGACAGAAATGGGATCCCGTCCTCACGCCCACCACCCCCGGCCACCTCCCGTCCCAGGGCCCAGTGGGGCTGGAGAGGCCGTCAGGCCAGAGCCTGTTCGTGCTTGGTGCTGCGGTCTGGGCTGTGACATCCACACCCAGGGGCTCTCCTCCATCTTCGACCCACCTCCGGAGCCGGGCTGGGCAGGAGCCTGGTCAGCACTGGCTCGCCTTGCTGGGAGGGAGACACACCAGTCCAGATGCCTCCAGGGAGACCTCGTAAAGGTGGGCACCGGTACCTGGCCCCGCAGCCCCATCCCACCCCAGACCAGCCAGGCACAGCCCAGGCCCTGCGTTATCTACCCAGACGCCACCTCTGGGCCATCCTGAGTGGACATGGGGCAGGACGAGGCAGCTGGCCGTTATCCCCATTAAAATTCTTTTTCAAACGCTCCAGTGAGTAGCCTGCTAAAGATAAACTATCAGAAGAGAGGCCTTCAAAGAAAGGGCTTTAATGATGCAATTATCTTCAATCAACTCAGAACATCTTTATTACATTAGTAAAGGGCAATTTATCTCAGAATGCAGAAAGAGCTGGTCTAGCCTCAGACAGAGGCCTGGCCGGAGGGCTCTGAGGGCCCCTTTCAGTCTTGCTTCTAAATTTGCATGGTGAGAAACTTCCTGAGTGAATTTCTCTAGCTTAAATGGACAAAGCGTCATCCAGAACTAGTTTTCATTAAACAACTTTGCTTTTTCAAAAATAAACAGTAGATCTAGTTTGCTGCTTCTGCGTTTAGGGATATGACTCTGACATGAAGTAGTTCCTGGCAAACCAATCTTGTGATTTATTCTAGCGGGCGGGGTTTCTTCCCTTGGCGGAGAAACTGCAGAGCGGCGCCTTGTCTGCAGCACTCAAGGTTTCCAAACCACAGATCCGTTCAGTTTCGGAGAAAGAGTCCCAACACGTGCTAGCCTCTGTCGGACCTTCGCTCCTTCTTCGAACCCGGTCCAGGATCCCTCTCCACCTGGTCGCGGCGTCTCGGAAGCAGCTCGGCGGTCCGGCCGGGGTCTGTCGGAACTGGAGTCGCAGGGATTTTCCCAGGTCCCAGGGCCCGGGTTTCCCGAGGATTCGGCCCAGCAAGTGCGGAGCGGGAGAGGCTGACACCCAGTGAACGACCTCTCGACCGGCAGCCCAAGGCGCCCTGCTTGTGTCCCAGGCCCCGTGTCGGAGGCGTGTGAGACGTGGGCGCCTCGACTTACCCCGTGGCCCCCGGCCCTGCCCTGGGACCTTCGCCTTGCCCCGCCGGCGGCTCCAGCGGCCAAGCTGTTGGACGCCAGGAAGAGCGCCCGCCAGCTACGGGCGCCTGGAGAGCCACCCAGGCTCAGGGCGCCGTGGCCCGACTTCCAGGCGACAGAAGCAGAGTCTCCAGTCCAGGTGCAAGGTCGGTCAAAGGTGACCCCCAGGGTTTGGAGACAGCGCCTGGACCACAGCAGGCACGCGCCGATGGCTCCGGCTCCGGGCTGTGGCGCAGCGGGACAAGCCGCAGACAGGCGAGGACACTGCGGGAGGCGCCCCGACCGAGGCTCAACCCTGTTGCGCCCACTGCGGGCTCCTCCAAGAGAGGAGGCTGGGGCCAGCGCCTCGTGCTCCCGGTGCCCCAGCCGTATCCCAGCCCGGCCACAGCGGGCTCTAGGAAACCGACGGGGTGCGCCACGCTGGCGGGGGGCTGGGGCGCACGGGTCTCAGTCCTGGGTCTGCCGGCGGCCTCGCCCCTCGTTGCCCGTCCTCTCCTCCCGGATCAGCGAAACCAATGGGCGTCTGGACCCACGCGGCAGCCACTGCGGCGATTGGTCAGCTGGGTATGAAAGGGGCGCCGCTTTTTATAAAAAGGCCACCGAGGGAGGGGGCGCCGCCAAGTCGCCGGCAGTCTTGCGACGCGCTGTCTCCAACGTTGCGCCCGCCGGACTCCGCTAGCCCAGCGCCCGCCCGTCAGCGCATGGCCCCAGCGTTGCTCGGCATGAACCCCGCTGGGCTCAGGACGTGGGACGGCGACCGTGCGAGGCTCGGCCCGCTGCCCTTCGGCGTCGAGTCGTTGCTGGAAGCCGAGCGCTGGCTGGGCTGGGAGCCCGTGCAACCCCAGGGGAGAGGCCGCGCCGCGCCGCGGAACCCCGGGCCTGGTTTCCGCCGGCCGCCCCCTCTAGCGCCCCACGTAAGTGCCCTGTCGCGCGGTCCCGGGCTGGAGCCCGCTTGGCCCGGGCTCGGAGGACCAGGGCGGGAAAGGCGCTGCCGTTCGTATCGGAAATAGCCATCCACTAGGGCGCCGGCCCGAGAGCCCGCCCAAGCCTTCCGGCGCGCGAGCCCTGGCCCACCTGCCCCCGCCAAACAGGTCTACCCTGCTCTACCCGGGGCGGGGCCCGCAACCCCAGGCCCAGGGCCTCTCGTCTCGAGTCTCTCTGGCCGCGCGCGCTGCAGTCCCCGCCGAGGCGGACCTCTGCTTCCCCTCCTCGCTCACCGCTCAGGTCTTGCTGCGGCTTCGTGCCTCCCCCTCCCGTGCCTTGCTTCTATTACCCCGCGAGCTTCGGGGGTCGCGTCTCACCTGAGGCCCGCGGTACGGAGCCGGGACTCACATCCTGGACCGGCCGTGGCGGCGATCCCGGAGTGCGTCCGCGCGCCCGCTTTGTGCCCCTTCCCCCAGGCGCCCCTAGCCCTCCACCCTGCGCCCTCCGGAAACAGAAGAGCGACCGCAAGCCGCGGACGCCCTTCCCCGCCGCGCAGCTGCTGGCGCTGGAGCGCGGGTTCGGTCAGCAGCAGCACCTGTCCGTCGCCGAGCGCGCCGCGTTCTCCAGCAGCCTGAGTCTCTCCGAGACCCAGGTCAAGATCTGGTTCAGAACCGCCGGGCCAAGGCCAAGCGACTGCTGGAGGCCGAGCTGGAGAAGCTGAGGTCGACGGCCAGGCCGCTGCTGGCCCGGCCCTCCCCGCCCTTCCCGCTGGGGGCCCCCCGTCCCGGCTCCGCCGCCGCCCCCCGCCGCAGGTGTCCGGACTCCTCGGCGCGCCCGTGGCCGCCTACGGCCTGTATTACCTGCCCTAGAGCCGGAGGCCCGGGGCTGCGGGTCCGCTGGGCGGGAAGGGCGGGGCGGGGCGGGCCGGTGGGGCGGTGCTGGTGCGGAGCGGGTGTCTGGGGCCTCTTCTTGACTCGTTTTTAAGGTTCTTGTGTTTTGTTGTTGTTAACAGTGTTGTGATAGATGCACAGACCTGTCTCTCTCTGGGTATCTTACGGATACTTGAAAGCTTTTTAAAAAGTCACGTTTGTACAAATTTTCCTGAAAAGCAGTGAACATAGTTTTATAGTGTCGAAATGGACCGAAATGGGGCTTCTCCTCGTGTACAAGGCAGCCAGTGGCGCATTTTGAGGCCCGTCTCCAGCAGCCGCGGCGCCTGGGAACCTAGCGCCTTGTTTCTGGCTTCGGCCGCCGGAAGGCGACTCGGAGCAAAGACAGACAATGGTAGTTCGGCGCCGGGGCTGCTAAAGAGAAACTGACCTGTTGCTTTCACTGACGAACTTTCTCAGCGTCGTGGCCGCTGGGAAACGCCCACGCGCATTTTAGGGCATTTTCCCCACGCTCATTTATTTTCTCTACTCCACCAGAGGCGAGGTGCTGTCTACCCGAACGCGTGTGATGCGCAGGGCGCCCCCGCTTCGGCCGCCGGCCTCGGAGCCTCGGCCTTGGCGGAGCGCGGGCCTGGCGGAGCCGCTTGGCCTTCGAGAGAACGAGACGGAGCCGGAGGGGGCCGGCGTGGGCGAGGTCGGGCGCACCCTCCGCAGGACCGGCGGGGCCTGCGGGCAGGAACCTCCCAAGGACTGCGCGGCGCGGCACGGCGCGGCTGGCGGCTAGAGACCTTCCTTAGCCTCCCGCTGCCTCTGGACAGCGTGCTGAGCTCAGGCGCTGGGTGAGAAGAGAGCTGACCCTCGGAGCTGGAGGGGGACCCGGGCTGCAGACCGCCTGGACTGCGAGGGCCCACAGGGAAAGGAATTCCCGGCCCTTCCCACCCTGGGGACCGCAGAGTTGGGGTCCTGCCGCCTGGAGAAGAGGAAGGAGATGGAGTTCTATCGGGCGGGCAGTAGGAAGCGAGGATGGGGAGGCATTAACTTCTGTTTAGCACTCATTCTCCCTCGGTTTCCTGGAAAATGCAAAGTCAGGACTTGAGAGAGCAGCTCACCGAGTTCTTGAGGCCCTGCTGCTGGAGATGAAGGCCTGGTGATGGGAGGAGGAGGTCAGTTGCCGCCCCTTCTCTCCTCTGATGTGGACCGCGAGTCCTGAACCTGTGCTGTTTAAACTCCACCCGACTCCAGTCACGACTTTCAAGGGGTGGTCTGGAAACCTGGTGGAGAAGGCGGGCAGGGACCCTGCCCCAAGTGGGCTTGGTGGAGGGGCCGGGGGCCTGAGGGCAGCCACGGAGCTCAGGCCCCCACAGGAGCGCACCTGCTGCTTTCTAAGGCTGGTCACACTTCATCTTTTTCTCCCCGCCACAGAGCACCGGGCAGCCTGGGCTTGAGGAGGAGCCGGCCACACTGGTTTGCTCCGTCTCCATATCCGGTTCTTCCCAAGACCCCCTAGGGAGCCTCACTGCTCAGGTTCCCACAGAGGTGGTCGGCGTCTTTGTCTGACTCAGAGCTTGGCACCCAGACTACCGGAGGGTGACTGAGGCTCTGTGGGGCCCAGAGCCCACCAGCTGGGTACTCTTGCTGGGCACGGCTGAAGCAGATTTACCAAGGCTGTCCCTTGGTTCTAGAGTAGGGTCCTGCCCAGGATGGGAGAGGGCAGTTCGCCCATGGACTTCTCCTTGGGCCCGAGTGCTCTGGGCCAGGTCTCGGGGCCCAGGGACTGTGGCCATCTCCTCGGCCACTGTGTCTCCAAGACCTCGAGCGGCCAGGAGCCCACTGGAGCCAGTGTGGGAGGATTCACTCGTCATGACCCTGCGTGGAAGGCCCCGAGCTCCAGCACCCTGCCCCCTCACTGCCTACCGGCGCCCTCCTGTGGGGCACCCCCGGACAGAGGGGCAGGACAGCAGTTCAGGGGCAGACCGGGCCTCTGGAGGTACAGAGGCCCCCTGATCCAGAGACAGAGGGTGGCAGAGTTGTGCAAAGGTGTGGACGCTGGGCTAACCCTGGAAGTGCAGAGCGCGGAAGGTGGGCCTGTGGAGGCCCCCGATCGTGACCCGCTCGCCAAACCCGAGTCGCAGGCTCCCACGCCGGTGTCGCCTCAGCTGCCCGGGTGGGGTCAGGCTGGGCCCCAGGCCCCTCCTGGCACCCAGTCAGCTCCAGGGCCCCTGCTGCCCCTGCATGAGCTCTGTGTCTGGGGGACGCCCCCCGCCCACTCCAGGCATGGACCCCAGGGTGCAGGCACTGTGCCTGTGGACCCCTCAGAGGATGGGGCTGGCTCAGCCTTGCTTCAGGACTTCCAGGGGAGGGGCTGCACCATCTGACCGTGGATCTTGAATGATCACAGACAGCAGTTGCCGGGAGGGCAGAGGCCTCCTCGAGGGTCTCCTCTGACACTGGGCACTTCCTGAGCTGGGCCGGGGGCCGGGGGGCTGTGGGCTCTACTGTCCTTGCCAGGACATGCAGGTGGTTTTACATTTGCTTCTGTGAGTATGAAACATTTCACTTCAGGAAAACACTACTGAGGCAATACTTCATCCCGATAGGCTGGAAGGCTAAAATAATCACCTTGTAAAGAATGAGGCCATTTCTGCATCACCCGCTTCTGGATGCAGCCAGCAGTGGGCAAACGCGCCAGCGCTGCGCTCGCCCTCAGAAGTGGTTCTGAGTGGCTGCACCGCACGTGTGTCCCTGGCGTGACCGTGTGTGATGTTCCCCAGATGGCCCAGAGCTCTGGAACTTTCATTTGACTTTTAAACAAGTGTTTCCTCATTAACTAAATACACACAGCTTTGCTATTACTGATATTCTGTATGTTGTGCTGTATTTCCATCAGTTAGACCATTAGGAAAAATAACCACACAAGTTAGCCAGCATGGCCCGTGATGATAAGATGCAAAATTTCAGAGGCAGTAAAATGTGGACAGGAAATGTCTCAGCACGTATGAAGCGTGTGTTTTTAAAAACCACACCAAACAGTTTATCATTCCTTTAAACATTCAAGGAATGATGTCACTGTTTTTCCAGGTTGACTTTGAAAATTTGTAGAATGAGGAACTGTGCTCTCACGCCTACCCTCAGTGAGCTCCTGTGCCCACCACGTGGGGTGGATGCTGCACCTAGAGGCCCGGGGGCAGCGCCCAGGACCGGAAGGAGGCAGGATTAATTTCTGTTAAGGAGCTGAAACGAAACACGTCGGTACCCATCGCTCACTTTTCTCCTGCCTTATGGGCTGGCTAGAGCCTGCAGCGTGAGTGTGGACAGAAGTTTCCAGAAGGGGCATCTTTGTCTTACTCTTGCTTTTTAAAGCAAATACGTTTAACATTTCACCGTAAGCATGATGTGTGGAGCGGTTTTTCCGGTGCCCTACGTTTCCAACTGTTAATAGGCTGCGTTGACATCAGTGAAGGCTGCGCTTTGTTAGGTGCTTTTCCGGCATGTATCTGAGTGATCAGTTGCTTCCCCCTGAACTTGTTAACATGGAAAATTACAGCGGAAAGTCCAGTTTCTCCCCATCATGTCCAACACTTGTTTCTGACATTTTGATTGCAGCCGGCCGAGTGAATGTGAAGCTCCGGGCTTTGGTCTGTGTTTGCTAGTGGCACCATCTTGTGTGCTCATTTGCCATTCATATATTTCCTTTAGAAAGACATCTGCTTAAGTCCTTTGCCTAGTTTTCAGTTGGGTTTTCTTTTGTGTCGAGCGTTTGTGAGTACTCTTTATGTCCTCAGCAGATACAGAATTTGCAAATATTTTCTTCCATTATGTGGCTTGTCTTTCCACGTTCTTGACAGTGTCCTTTGAAGTACAAAATATTTTAATTTGATTAAATCCATTGTGGCTATTTTAATTTTGTTGCTTGCACTTAAACAAAAAAATCTATTTGGCTGGGCTGGGTTTTAGTTGCAGGGTCTCTAGTTGCAGCCTGTGGGGTTTCTAGCCGTGGCGTGCAAACTCTGAGCTGCAGGACCAGCCCCGGGCACCCTGTCCTGGGAGCAAGGAGTCTTTAGCCGCTGGAGCCAGGGGAGGCCTCGCTTCTGCTTGTGGTGTCACACTTAAGACTCTTTTGCCAAGTCCACAATCATGGAGATTCACTCTGGTTTTTACCTAGGTGTTTTATAGTCATATTCTTGCGTTTAGGCGTCTGACCCAGTTTTTAATGTTCTGTAAGGTAAGTGTCCAACGTGATGCTTTTGCATGCGGTTATCCAACTATCCCAGCACCATTTGTTGGAGAGACGACTCTTGTCTCCATTGTCTTTGCCTGCCCTCAAATACCGCTTGGCCATAGGTGTGTGGCTTTACTTCTGGACCTTCAGTTCTATCCCGTTGATCTGGATATTTGTCCTCTGCCAGGACCAGCGTCTGGATTACTGTTGCTTTGCAGCAAGTTGTTGTTGTTGTTGTTTTGTAGTAAGTTTTGAAACTTTCCTATTTTGCTCTTCTTTCAAGAACAAGAATGGCCTATTCGGGGGTCCCTGCAATCCCATGTGAACTGTGGAATCAGACTGTCACTTTCTGCAGAGACGTCCACTCGGTTTCTGACAGTGCATTGAATCTATAAATTAGGGAATATTTCAGGGAGCACTGCCATTTTAACAATGTTAAGCTAACCATGCATGAGATGCGTTTCTAATTGTTTAGCTCTTATTTATCTGAAGAGTGTTCTATAGCTTTCATGGTATTTGTTCCTCAGTCACTAAGTTGCGTCCAAATCTTTGCGACCCCATGAACTGCAGCACACAAGCTTCCCTGTCCTCACCATCTCCCGGAGATTCCTCAACTCATGTCCATTAAGTTAGTGATGCTGTCCAACCATCTCATCCTCTGTGTTTCCTTTTCCTCTAACCCTTAATCTTTCCCAGCATCAGGGTCTTTTCTGATGAGTTGGCTCTTCCCATCAGGTGGCCAAAGTGTTGGCGTTTCAGCTTCAGTATCAATCCTTCCAATGAATATTCAGGGTTGATTTCCTTTGGGATTGACTAGTTTGAACTCCTTGCTGTCCAAGGGACTCTGAAGAGTCTTCTCCAACACCACAGTTTGAGTGTATCAATTCTTTGGCACTCAGCCTCATTTATCGTCCAACTCTCACATGCATCCGTGACTCCTGGAAAAACTATAGCTTTGACTATACATATGTCAGTAAAGTGATGTCTGTGCTTTTAATATGCTGTCTAGGTTTGTCATAGCTTTTCCTCCAAAGATAAGTAAGGCATCTTTTAATTTCTTGGCTGCAGTGCCTGTCAACAGTGATTTTGGAGCCCAGGAAAATAAGATCTGTCACTGTTTCCACTGTTTCCCCATGTATTTGCCATGAAGTGATGGGACCAGATGCCATGATCTTAGTTTTTTGAACGTTGAATTTTAAGCCAGTCTTTTCACTCTCCTATTTCACCCTCATCAAATGCTCTTCAGTTCCTCTTCACTTTCTGTCATTAGAGTGGTATCAGTTCAGTTCAGTTCAGGTCAGTTGCTCAGTCGTGTCCAACTCTTTGCGACCCCATGAATCGCAGCACGCCAGGCCTCCCTGTCTATCACCAACTCCTGGAGTCCACTCAAACTCATGTGCATCAAGTTGGTGATGCCATCCAGCCATCTCATCCTCGGCTGTCCCCTTCTCCTCCTGCCCCCAATCTCTCCCAGCATCAAGGTCTTTTCCAGTGAGTCAGCTCTTCGCATGAGGTGGCCAAAGTATTGGAGTTTTAGCCACAGCATTAGTCCTTCCAATGAACACCCAGGACTGGTCCCCTTTAGAAAGGACTGGTTGGATCTCCTTGCAGTCCAAGGGACTCTCAAGAGTCTTCTCCAACACCACAGGTCGAAAGTATCAATTCTTCAGCACTCAGCCTTCTTCACAGTCCAACTCTCACATCCATACATGACTACTGGAAAAACCATAGACTTGACTAGATGGACCTTTGTTGTAATGTCTCTGCTTTTTAATATGCTATCTAGGGTTGGTCATAACTTTTCTTCCAAGGAGTAAGCGTCTTTTAATTTCATGGCTGCAGTCACCATCGGAAGTGATTTTGGAGCCCCCAGAAACAAAGTCTGACACTGTTTCCACTGTTTCTCCATCTAATTCCCATAAAGTGATGGGACCAGATGCCATGATCTTAGTTTCCTAAATGTTGAGCTTTAAGCCAACTTTTTCGCTCTCCTCTTTCACTTTCATCAAGAGGCTTTTTAGCTCCTCTTCACTTTCTGCCATAAGGGTGATGTCATCTGCAGATCTGAGGTTATTCACCTGGCCCTTATTTGTTTTTCTGGTGACTGGTTGGATGATTTCAGTGAAGACTGTCTGCTGCACACACACCCTGACGCCCCGACCCCTGCCAGTGGTGAGTGCTGTGCTGAGGGAGACACAGCCCTGGGGCCACACCCCACTGTTAAACTCCACTAATTGCTGAAATACATGTTTTTCTGGAACTCTCTTGCTTTTACCATGATCCAAAGGTTGTTGGCAATTTGATCTCTGGTTCCTCTGCCTTTTCTAAAACCAACTTGAACATCTGGAAGTTCACGGCTCACGTACTGCTGAAGCCTGGCTTGGATAACTTTATGCATTACTTTACTAGCGTGTGAGATGAGTGCAATTGTGCGGTAGTTTGAACATCCTTTGTCATTACCTTTCTTTGGGATTGGGATGAACACTAACTTTCTCCAGTCTTGTGGCCACTGCTGAGTTTTCCAAATTTGTTGGCATATTGAGTGCAGCACTTTCACCGCATCGTCTTTTAGGGCTTGAAACAGCTCCACTGGAATTCCATCACCTCCACTAGCTTTGTTCGTAGTGAGACTTCCTAAGGTACACTTGACCTCACATTCCAGGATGTCTGGCTCTAGGTGAGTGATCACACCATCGTGATTATCTGTGTCATGAAGATATTTTTTGTATAGTTCTGTGTATTCTTGCCACCTCTTCTTAATATCATTTGCTTCTGTTAGGTCCATACCATTTCTGTACTTTATTGTGCCCATGTTTGCATGAAAAGTTCCCTTGGTTTTTTCTTGGAGAGATCTCTAGTCTTTCCCATTTTGTTGTTGAGAAAACATCTACTTCTTTATTGACTATGCCAAAGCTTTTGACTGTGCAGATCACAACAAACTGTGGAAAATTCTTCAAGAGATGGGAATACCAGACCACCTGACCTGCATCCTGAGAAATCTGCATGCAGGTCAAGAAGCAACAGTTAGAACCAGACATGGAACAACAGATTGGTTCCAAACTGGGAGAAGAGTACATCAGGGATGTATATTGTCACCTTGCTTATTTAACTTATATGCAGAGTACATTATGCGAAATGCCGGGCTGGATAAAGCACAAGTTGGAATCAAGATCACCGGGAGAAATATCAATAACCTTAGATACACAGATGACATCACCCTTATGGCAGAAAGCAAAGAGGAACTAAAAAATGTCTTGATGAAGGTGAAAGAGTAGAGTGAAAAAGCTGGCTTAACACTCAACATTCAAAACATGAAAATCATGGCATCTGGTCCCATCACTTCATGGCAAATAGATGGGGAAACAGTGAGAGACTTTATTTTCTTGGACTCCAAAATCACTGCAGATGGTGACTGCAGCCATGAAATTAAAAGATACTTGCTCCTTGGAAGAAAAGCTATGAAAACCTAGACAGCATATTAAAAGCAGAGACATCACTTTGCCGACAAAGGTCCATCTAGTCAAAGCTATGGTTTTTCAAGTCGTCACGTATGGATGTGAGAGTTGGACCATAAAGAAGGCTGAGTGCCAAAGAATTCATGCTTTTGAACTGTGGTGTTGGAGAAGACTTGAGTCCCTTGGCCTGCAAGGAGATCAAACCAGTCAATGGTAAATGAAATCAGTCCTGAATATTCATTGGAAGGACTGATGCTGAAGCTGAAACTCCAATACTTTGGCCACCTGATGTGAAGAACTAAGTCATAGAAAAAGACCCTGATGCTGGGAAAGATAGAAGGCAGGATGAAAGGGGACGATAGAGCAAGAGGTCGTTGGATTGTATCACCAACACTATGCACCCGAGTTTTAGCAAGCTCTGGGAGCTGGTGATAAACAGGGAAGTCTGGCGTGCTGCAGTCCATGGGGTCGCAAAGAGTTGGACACAACTGAGCGACTGAACTAACTGAATTGCCAGCTGATTGCTCTACTGAT
The DNA here is from genome assembly GCA_917880005.1 of Nanger dama. Taxonomy (NCBI): domain Eukaryota; kingdom Metazoa; phylum Chordata; class Mammalia; order Artiodactyla; family Bovidae; genus Nanger; species Nanger dama. The sequence continues at coordinate 35,711,361 of CAKJTW010000026.1, read as the reverse complement.
TTCAACAACCCCTGGGCATAAATTCCTCTACAACTTACCCAATCCAGTTCTGGCCTGACACAGTCTTTCTTTTTAAACTGGAATAGAATCGCTTCATAATGCTGTTAGTTTCTGCTGTACAACAACAGTGAGTCAGCTGTAAGCACACACACACCCCCTCCCTCTTGCGCCTCCCTACCCCACCCCCATCCCACCCCTCCTGGTCATCGCAGAGCAGAGACTGAGCTCTCTGTGCTGTACAGCAGCCTCCCGCTAGGTTTACACATCACAGTGCGTCTAAGTCAATGCTTCTTTCTCAACTCGTCATGCCCTCACCTTCCCCCAATTCCCCTAAGCCCGTTCTCTACGTCTGTGTCTATTTCTGCCCTGGAGATAGGTTCTGCTGCTGCTAAGTTGCTTCAGTCGTGTCCGACTCTGTGTGACCCCATAGACGGCAGCCCACTAGGCTCCCCCGTCCCTGGAATTCTCCAGGCAAGAACACTGGAGTGGGTTGCCATTTCCTTCTCCAGTGCATGAAAGTGAAAAGTGAAAGGGAAGTCAGTCGTGTCCGACTCTTCGCGACCCTATGGACCGCAGCCCACCAGGCTCCTCTGTCCATGGGATTTTCCAGGCAAGAGCACTGGAGTGCGGTGCCATCACCTTCTCCAGGAGACAGGTTCATCTGTGCCATTTTTCTGGATTCCACATGTGCGCATTAATGTGTGACATCTGACACAATCTTCTCTGCATTTCCTGTTCCCACCGCACGAGGGCGCCCTTGGTTCCCTAACTTCCTGGTTCCCTCCTGTGACCCAGCCTCCAGCCTAGCCTCCTCTCTCCTCCCGAGTGTCCGCCGCCACCTCTTGAAACTTGAGGACTTGGGCTTGAACTTCTCTACAGTCTGCTGCAGTCAGTCCGTCCTCTGGCAAGAGATTAGGAGCGACCTATTGCGCTGACTCGCTCACCCCTCTGCGCCCCAGTCTCCGAGCTGTGACTCTGGAGCCGGTGGGGAGGACAACGCCAGACGTTTCCGTGCCACCCCTGCTCCAGCTGGGCAGCGGGGAGCCGGCCTGGGGTCCTGTCCGCCATCTCTCCTGGCAAGAGCTACTGCCCCACAGCTGGGGAAGTGGCCAGCGCCCAGCACCCTAGTGGTGCCAAGGTGGAGCCTGCCCGCCAAGAGGGGGCGGGGCAGAAGGGCGCCTGTGCCCAGGCGGCCTCACCCCCGCTTAGGCAGGCACTGGGCCTGCTCCTTGGAGGAGGAGCCGGGGGGAGGAAGCCCTGAGTCCAGCTGCAGCCCCTGGAGCAGGGTCTCTGCAGTGGAAGCGTGTTTTGTCTTTAAAGAGACATTATGAACTCACGGATTTAAGGATATTCGATGTATCTCTTCTGGTTGTAGTTCTTGTTCTGTGCACACCAGCTGTCTTGCCCTGGACCAGCAGCACCTTTCTGGGGTGCCTCCCGAGCCCAAGCTTGGTATTCAATAGCTTCCTTGATCTCAAAAGACTAATCTGGGCTTTCAGTAAAGTTTTAGGTTTAGTGAATGTGGTATATACATTATAGCTTACGACAAGACTTCTAATTCCAATTCAGGACTATGGGTTTTTAACTTCAATGCTCCTAGATCTTTTCCCAAGCCAAAAAATTTCAATTCTCGAAACTACTCAGGTCATTTGGTAATTGGGACATTTGAGTTGTTCTCAGTATCTAGTTGTTAAGAATTTCACTGAATAAACTGCCTTTTGCTTAAATCTTTCCAAGTATTGCACTGTGGGTTCAGAATGCAGTCCTAAAGGTGGGGTTGCTAGGTCAAAGGCACGTGCGGAAGCGGCTTGTTAGGAAATCTCCCTGCCGAGGGCTGAGCCCGCAGCACCCCCACTGGCCACGTGTGAGATGATGGTGCCCCACTTCACGCGCAGAAGGCTGTGCCATCTAACCTTTGGGTTTTGTCAACTGGATGCAGAAGAATGAGTCTCTGTGTATTTTTCTATTTCTCCTTCTATGAGTGAAATGAAGGGTCAGTTTCTGTCCCTCAGATGTTCTACTTTGGCTAGGGTTGTGTAAAGGCAACACAGAAAGGGCATGGGTGGAAAGTGAATTGGGGTGGAAATTCATACCTAATAATTTTTAACAATCTATTTTTCTAATAATTTATTTTACCGTGGTCCTAGATCAGAGATCTGCAGTCATGGCAGAAACAAATAGTCATTTCTTCAGCTAGAACCTAGACATGTCAGAGAAACTCCAGTGGTAAATTCCAAGAAATAAAAACTCACAGCCAAATATCATAAAATTCACCAGGAAAGGAGGTAGCATGAGTGAGGCAACAGAAAAAGGATAGTGGGATCAGACCCACAGACTTCAGATATTGGTGTTATCAGTCAGAGAGTGTACAATAAGTTTAATATGTTAAGAAAGAATGAGTTGAAGATAAGGTTAACAAAAGCTATAAAAGTCCAGCAAATTAGAAAAACAACGTAGCACTTAAAAGAATTGAAAATCGTAACTCTGGAAATTAGACCCTGTGAATGCGTTCAACAGCATAGCTGATAGGAAAATTAGGGAACTGAAGGAGGGGCTCAGCAATTACCCAGAAGGCAGCGGAGACAGGCGAGGGGCAGGAAACAGGGAGGGGCCGCTGGAGGGCGTCTGGCTGTCTCTGGGCTTCCAGAAGGAGCAGGAGCCCAGAACGGGCTGGAGGGGCCGTCTGAAGAGAGCAGCCCGGGTGCAGAACACCCCCGCGGGGCGGGCAGGCTGGTGAGCGCCCCACCACTGCTGGGAACAGCGCGGAGACGAGCCACCTTCGGGCTGATGACCGCAGCTCTGCCGGGGCTCAGAGGGGCCAGACCCCAGGCCCAAGCGCCCAGCCGGCCCTGCAGGGGGACGGGCCGCTCCCAAGCCCCGCGTGGCGGGCCCGCACCGCCAAACCGGGCGAGCCGCCCGGCCTCGCCCCTCTGGCTCCGCAGGCCTCGCAGCCCCGCCCGAGGCGGAGTCTCCCCAGCGCGGGCACCAGGGCCGCGGGCATCTCCCCAGACTAGGAAGAGCCCCCAGGGACCTGTCACCCGTCGCCCCTTCTGAGCACTGGCCACCGAGGACGAAATCCCGTCACCCAGCACAGAAGGGTGGCCATTTACTCCAAGTAAGTGAAGGCCCTTTACTCCACGCATCTCAAGCTATCTACAGCACTGGAGGAAAACTACCCCGCGCGGGTCTCCAAAGGGCGCTGTGCGGGGTGGCGGCTGCTCCTCGCAGCCCGGCCACCCACAAGGGGCCCCCACGGCCCCAGTCAGCTGGCTATTCACGGCCCGGGCGAGCAGGGCGGTGGGCCGGGCTCCACCATCACGGGCGCTTGCTTCTCTTCTTGGTGCTTTTAAATCCTCGAGCGGCACCCTGCCCAAAACAGATGGTTGACGGTACCCTGAAACGGAAAATCGTCCACACGAACCCGCTGCGGCTTTGCCCCCAGACGGCTCAACTCAGCAGCAGTCTCCTGGGGCCTGACTTGCGTCCCGTGCTCCCTCCTCCCCAGTGGACCGCAGGGTGGCCATGGGCTCTTTAGGCAGGCACTTCCTGCATCCAGCGAGGCCACCACGGCCGCGCTCTGCCCCGTGCCCGCCCCCGTGGAGCCTGAGCCCGCTGCCCTGCTCTCCCACCGGCCCAGCTCACTCAGGCCAGAGTGACCACACCCGCGAGCAGGCCGCAGAGGGCCTCCAGGTCCTCCCTCAGACAGGGTGGGCCTGTTGGTCGTTTTTCCATTTCTCCAACACTGACCCCCAAATCAGACTTGAAATCAAATTAATCCAACAAAAACACCATTAGCAGTACACAGACAGGTGGCAGGTTGTAACCTGGGCAGTCGCATCCTCCGTCTTTCCATCCCCACCGAGACCATGGCCAGAGGAGGCTGTGCTCCCAGCGCTCCAGGTCACCGGAGGGCAGCGGGGTGGTCAGGCTTTTCATCTGCCCCAGAAGCCAACACTCCAACCCAGTGCGGCTTCTCTCAGTGGGGATGCTCAGCGTCAAACCCAGAATTCTCCAGAAGCACAAGTTCAGAACCTGGCTAGACTGACCTGTGGCCGTAGACCCGCCTCTCTCTCGGAGGTTCTGGGTGGGCCTCTGCGTGTTCAGAGCAGACTTCCATGGCGTCTCCTTCAGAGGGTGCCGGGTCCTCCCCCATGGCTCCTGTCGACAGCTGCGAGGCTGGGCTGGGGAAGACAGAGGCTGAGCACTCTCCTGGGGTCAGCTCCTGCAGCCCACCTCCCCCAGGGGTGAGCTCGCAAAGCTGTTTTCGCTGTTTATGGCTGTTTTGTCAGAGTGACTCCAGGCTACTGGAATTCCAGGACAAACAGAGGTGACTGTTACTACGACATACACCACGTTTTGTGAATTCAGGTGTAACAGCCACACTTTGTCTTTTAAACTGCTGCCTTTATGGTGTCATGTGGTAAATGACTATCAATGTTACCAAGCGTCTTTCCACAACAATTAGGTGAGAAATTCGCTAAAGCCAGTCATATGATACTGAGCTTCTCCTCCTTAACAGTACTGTCTCGGTCCAGCACTGCATGCTTTTTTTCTCCTTAAAATGATTCCTTGGAAAGGAAGGAGTTATGTTATATTCAAGGTCTTAGAAAAATCTCCCATATTGAAGTGGGTTCTCCTGATTATTCTACTTTGAACAGCAAAGTCCTAACTGGGGACAACAATTTAGCCTAAAATGATTTCAATCAATGCAATCTTTAGATGGTCGCAAAGCTCCCCCTGAGAAGATCAGTTAATGAAAAGGCAAAGAAAACACGAACTGCACGGCACCTCCCAGCGTGCACGCTGAGCGGTTTCACGCAGCCCCTGTCGCCAAGCTTGTGAGACACTGACGGGACAGAAAAAAGCCAAAGGGCTCCATGTGCAGGAAACGGCTCATGGCCTGGGACAAATCCCCCAAGGCCCATATGAGGATGGAGGAGAGGTGATGGCGGGGAGGGGGCGGAGGAGAAGCGTGAGCGCAGAGGGACCCCCAGGAGACCCTGTGCCAGCACCCCGGTCACCGGCTACACAGACCCAGGAAGGCAGCTCCCCCCTTCTTGTCCTCCTTGCAGACAGACTGGCCACGTACAAAACCGCCTCCACCTGCTCAACCCTCTTGGTTAGTGACTCCTGCCTCACAGAGTTAACGCACAGCTGACTGTGACACTGGGTGACGGGTGCTGCACGAGGGCGCCCGCACGTTCCCAGACCTGCTGGGCTCAGCAGGCGGCTTCCTCGAGCCACACGCACCGGCTGCCCTTCCTCGGTCTGTCAAAGCGGAAGTCTGCAGGGTAGAGGTGATGGGCCACCAGGTGCTGCCTCCGGTCTCTGCTGGTCCTGAACTTCTCGGTGCAGCCCTCCACCAGGCACTGGTACTGTGGCAGAAACAGTGTCACGACCCTGACCCTGGGACCACTGCCTCACCCAGTCTGGACCCCAGGCTCCAGCACCATGAGGCGCATGGCTCGGGGACAAGCCCCGTGGTGACTGCCCTTGGCCAGTGGGAGAGAAGCACTCACCATGTCCTGCCGCTCGGCCAGGATCTGGAACAGGGAGTCGTGCCACTCCTGGATGTGAGTGTCCAGCAGGTGACCGGAGGGGAAGGCCCGCTTGCAGAAGGAACAGACGTTTCCGTGCAGAGTGTGGTAGTGATGCTCATAGTCCTCCAGGGCGTCAAACGCCTGGCAGCAGCCGGCCACCTGACAGGTGAACTCAGGCACCCTGGCAGAAAAACGCCTGGTGGGGATGCAATTCCTCGGAGGACAGGACGTCAGGCTCCCCGTCACCCATCCCCTTAAGTGGCTTCGGATAAAGCTGATAAAGCTTCGGGTTTTCTCTTGCAATCCTAAGCCCTGTCTTCATTACAAATACATCTTCACGGACAAGGAAGCTGGTGGAGAGGCCAGCCATGCTGGCTTCGTCGGTGGTCCGGGGCAGACACCAGGGCGGGGCGAGCAGAGGGAGAGGTGAGGAGTGGGCAAGAAGGGCCCTGAGCTGGGCCACAGCGCTCACCTGGGCCTCTCCGGCTCCGCAGCCACCTGCGTAATCACATCCTGGAGGTAGAGGTGCCTCTGCACGTCCCCGTCCTGCGGAAGACAGCTCTGCGGATTCGCCCCCACGCCCGCCCGGGCCCCCGGGCCCCGCCCCCCAGGGATCCGCTCCGCCCCGAGCCTTGGCCCCGCCCCCCAGGGATCCGCTCCGCCCCGAGCCTTGGCCCCGCCCCCAGGGATCCGCTCCGCCCCCACCGCAACCGCCTTCCCTTTCTTCGGCTCACGCACCTCGAAGAACTCGTGCTCTCGCGGGAAGCGGACCTGGCGCGCCGCGAAGCGGAAGGGCGCGTTCCCGGCCAGGGAGTTCCGCTGCACGGGCAGCGGCGCGGCCGCCCCGGGGGCCCCGCCAGGCGGGCGTGCAGCGCGGGCGGCAGCTGCATCGCGCTGCGCGCCGGCGGCGGCACGGCCTGCCGGCCACCGTCCGCGAGCCGGCCGGGGCGGGGCCGGACGTGACGCCACGCGGCACTTCCGCCGCCGCCGCCGCCGCGGGCTGGGCGCGCTCGGCTTCGGGCTTGGGCGCGCGGCTGTGGTGAGTCGGCCTCGGGGCGGCTCTCCCGCGGTGGCTCGGGCCCCTCTCCCGGCCCCGAGCCCCGCAGGCTCCCTCCGGCCCTCGTCGCCGTCGCGCTTGCTCCCTGCCTCGCCTCCCGCCTGAAGGGCTGCCGCGGCCTCCGCGCCGGCCTGGTCTCCGGGAGATCCAGGGTTCGCGGTTCGCTCTGCTGCGCCTGGCAGCCCAGTCTCTGTCGCCGGGGTCTTGGGTCCGTTGGCGGCGGCCAGCAGCGAGAAGCGCTCGGGAGCGTCAGCGAGATGAGCTAGAGGCTCCCGGAGAGCGGTGCCGAGCGGGGCGCTGTGCAGGGGCGCTCGGTCGGTGTTTGGCCCCCGGCCCTTGCCCAGGGGGTGTCAGGAGCGCCCTTCCAGCGAGGCCGCAGCCGGAAGCCCTCTCGGGGCGGTGCTGCCCGCCGGTGAGAGCCGCAGAGCCGCGGGGGCTGTTCCCAAGCCCAGGCTCCTGGGAGTGTCAGCACTGGCGCTGCGGGACGCCCCCTCTGCTTCTCCGGCAGGTGTGGGGGTTCACGAAGGCAGCTTTTACATAAACGTTTGCTTCCGTCAGCTTTTCCCGCAGCAGCCCTGTCCACCCGCTTGTGTCTCTTCCGGGGACAAGCGCAGTGTCCTTGCCATCCAGGTGTCCAGAGCTCCTCGGGCCAGCTATTACGGGACACCCCCAGTCCTTGGGAGCCTCTTAGAATGTGCGTAGAGCCCTCGGGACTGAAGAGGCCGCACGAGGGCTCTGTGTGTCCCTCTGGTCTGCTGGTCGGCTCCAGCGCCGCCTCACTGCCCTCTGTGGCTGGCTGCGAGGTTGCCGTGGCTTAGGGTGCTGGCCCTGATTCACGGCTGGTTTTCTCTTCCTCGGGTGACAGCCGTTTCCCGGGCCGTGGGCAGCGGCAGCGGCGGTCGCGCCTGCTCTTTGGATAGCGGCAGTGCAGACTCTTGGGTGCCATATTGTACGACGACTTCCTGAGTAGGAGCTAGTACTCGCTCCCTTTCGGAAGAAGCCTACAGAGGGCAAGCTTTTTGTCCAGGGTCCTACAGCCTGGAAGCCCCCAGTCAGGGTTCAGCCTCAGCCCCTAACCCCGCCATGCCTCAGGCCCGTGACCGTGGTCCTGTGAGCGCCTCCTGATGTGAAAAGTACATGTGCTGGTGACTTACGTGCTAGCTCACCCTTGCTGTTGGCTTTCTCATCTGGAGATCCTCTTCCTCTGGCCAGTGCTGGACGTCTCTGTCCGACGACTGATGTTCGTGTACTGGGAGCTTGTTTTCTGTCACTTGGGGTTAGAGTCTCTCTCTGTGGTTACAAGTCAGCATTCACACTGTGGGCATGTGTGCGGAGGCTCCCCCAGCTGATGTTCACTCATAGCTTGTCTTCACTGGAGCTGCTGGCACCGTGGTTCTGATCTTAGGATCATGGAGCCTTTGAGGATTTGTTGAAAGACCTCCTTATAAAAATCAGAAATGACCTTGCCTGTAATTTCCCAGTGTCTCCTGTGGTTCATGATCCCAAATTATGAATCCTGCAGAGGTATGTCCAAACGTTTATGTGAAGCACGTAAAGCCTGCTCGTGTTTGTTTTTTGAATCTAGTTGTCCGTCGTCGTCTTAGCGTTGATAATGATGGCTAACTGGACCGATCATCAGTGGGAGAACAGAAGTCCCCATGCAGGCTGCTACTGTCTGCTTGGCGGGGTCTCACTTACCGTTTTGGCCTGGAAGGTCATATATCCAGGGAGGAGACGTCCGGACATCTGGTTGACAGGGCAGGTGGGACTGGAGGGGGAGCACACCCAGCCGCAGTGTGTGGTGGATGTGAACACCTGGCCTGGGCGAGCAGGGCGGCAGCTGGGGCCTCGCGGCGGGGTCCGGGACGGGAAGTGGCCTAGGCCTGTGCAGAGCTCCCTGTGTGACCAGGACCCCTGAAGGGCAGGGGCCACTGTGTCTGCACAGCTGGGTCTAGAGCGTGCTGGCTGCCAGCTAAGGGAGCAGCTCTGCGCTGGCCCAGGGCCGTGTGAGGCTGGAGTCACCCAGAGTAAGGCCTTTAGCCCGCATCCGCTCTCTGTGCATGTGCCAGCCCCCAGCGGGGGAGCAGCCTGGACACGGGCCGCAGTTGCCAAGGCTCTGAGTCAGGGCTCCGATTCCCCCAGAGCTGCCCACTGAGACAGCCCCCCACCAGCAGGGGGTGGAAGGGCCTCCCGGGAAGGGGCCCCACAGGCTGGTCAGTGCAGGCTGTGGTGGGATCTGCCCGGGGGACACTGTGGGCCCGCAGGCTGGTCAGTGCCGGCTGTAGTGAGGTCTGCCCAGGGACACTGGGCCCGCAGGCTGGTCAGTGCAGGCTGTGGTGGGATCTGCCCGGGGAAGCTGTGGGCCCCGCAGGCTGGTCAGTGCCGGCTGTAGTGAGGTCTTCCCGGCGACACTGGGCCCACAGGCTGGTCAGTGCAGGCTGTGGTGGGATCTGCCCGGGGGACACTGTGGGCCCGCAGGCTGGTCAGTGCAGGCTGTAGTGAGGTCTGCCTGGTGAAGCTGTGGGCCCGCAGGCTGGTCAGTGCCGGCTGTGGTGAGGTCTGCCTGGTGAAGCTGTGGGCCCGCAGGCTGGTCAGTGCCAGCTGTGGTGGGATCTGCTCGGGGACACTGGGCCCGCCAGGCTAGCTCGTGACAGTTTGGCTTCTGAAGACTGGACGCTGGCCAAATTTGATTGCTTTAAGCTTTTTTGTTTATAGGGATTTGTTGTCATAAATGGCTTGTCTCTTGCCTTTAGGGGAACACGTTGTGATGTCTCAGAGCCAAAATCATGAGTGAGTTTCGGATTCACCACGATGTCAATGAGCTGCTCAGCCTGCTGCGGGTGCGTGGAGGGGACGGTGCCGAGGTCTACATCGACCTGCTGCAGAAGAACAGGACCCCGTATGTCACAACCACGGTGTCTGCACACAGCGCCAAGGTGAGTGTCGCGCCAGGGCTGTGCTGGGCGAGGTGGTCCCGACCCCCAGAGCTGTGTGGGCTGAGGTGCTGTGTGGGCTGAGGTGGTCCCATCTTCCAGCGCTGGGCTGGGGCTGTGCCCCACTGCTGTTTGGGGCACAGACTCACTCTCCTCCCTGGGCGGCCACAGTGGTGCCTGTCTGATGTCAGGTGCTCTCTGTGGACCGCGTTTCTGCCCAGCTCTGCTCCGGTGGCTCCTCACAGCCCCTCTCCCCGCCGGGCGCACTGAGTGGAGGCCTGGAGAGCGCTGAGCTTGAGGCCCAGATGGTCTTGGTATCTGTTCACGTCACGGCACAGATTCTCTTCTGGGTGGAAAAGCAAGCACAGCTTCAGCCACAGTGAAATCATTTTAAAGTGGGCTTTTAAAGACTGAAACGCTGTGCAATTTAGAATCACAGGCCTCCTGCAGGAGAGGGTTTCGAGTCTGTTTAAGGCACTGTGGGGCTTTCCTGCTGCTCCAGTGGCCACGACTGCCTCCCAGTGCGAGGGGCTCAGCCCTGCTCAGGAGCGCGGCCCCACAGGCCCCCAGCTAAAGACTCCGCTTGCCCCGCTCAGGCTGAGCAGCCGAGCAAGGAAGCATGAACATTTAGAGCAAAACATTGTGAGAGCTCGTTTATTCTGACAGCCTGATGACGATACAAGGATAACTCAGAAAACTTAACTGAGTAGAACAGAGTTTGAAAACACACGGTTACATCTACTTTATTACAAAGGGAGGCATATTGATCATTGAGAACACGTAACTCCCGAACCTGTGTGTAGTGATGAGTTCCAGAGGGGATAAAGCTGAGTGTGAAGAATGAACGCACGACCCGCTAACGGAAACACGAGGCTGTGAGCCACTCAGGAGGGTAAAGCAAGGGAGCCACAGAGGAGAGGAGGGCAAGTCTGACAGGCTGTTATTCAGTTTCGTTTCAGAGAGGGATGGCCATTTCATCTCCCTAACTTCATTCCGGTTCTTTGGGCGGGAGAGGTTAGTCATTGCACAGCCTTGTAAAGTTCCTGGTTACGGTCTCTAAATCACTCTGAATATGCTTTTGAGGTCAAAATAGCAGAATTTTCTCGTACTCCTGAGGAGTTTCTGAAGAAATACGATGAACTGAAATCTAAGAACACGAGGAACCTGGACCCCCTGGTGTACCTGCTGTCGAAGCTCACGGAGGACAGGGAGGTGTGTGCCGGGCTTGGGGCCAGGTGGGCAGTGTCCTGCCTGGCCCATGTTCTCTCCTGTTCCCTGGTGCTGGCTTTGTTGACCCTCAGCCTCAGGCCCGCAGCACTGAGATAATTCACATGCACCCGAGGGGAAGTGGGCCCTGATGGTGATAAGCACAAGGAGTGTTAGCGGTGGCCTCTGGGGCTGAAGGACTGTGTCCTCCGTTGTCTAATCTGGTTTTACTCTCTTAAATTGAGCGTGTGTTACTTGTGACACTGAGATGTGCACGTGCAGAGTGTGAGCTGTGGCCCCAGGGTGTGCGGGCCCGGTCAGTGCTTCCTCTCGAGTCACGAGGCCCAGGGTCTGTTCAGGGGCACCTGGTAGCCCCACGCCGGGACCCTTGAAGGGACATGGTCTCGCACAGCAGAGGAGGCCAGCCACCTGCGGAGGACAGGCCGAGCCACAGTAAATGGGTGTGGGTTCCTGTCCGGCGACCTGGGCACGTGGCAGCTCGTGGCGGGCAGCCTGAGGCGACCAGGCTGCAGCTGGAGGACCCGCAGGCCGAGCTGCGGGCAGGCGGCGGGGCGGCAGTGTGTGGCCCGCGTGACGCCGGGCCCCGTGCTTCCAGACCCTGCAGTACCTGCAGCAGAACGCCAAGGAGAGAGCAGAGCCTGTGGCCAGCGCTGCGGCCAGCAGCACCGCCAGCTTCGGCGCCCCTGCCACAGCCTCCAAGATCTCCATGCAGGAGCTGGAGGAGCTGAGGAAGCAGCTGGGGGAGCGTGGCCACGGGCCCCACGTGGCAGCAGGTGAGCGGGGAGGCCACGGTGTTGGCCTATGGAGGCGTGCCTGGGGGCACCAGCTCTGGGATGGGGTCCTGGGCCCCGGGTGCGAGGTTCTGGTCAACCCTGGGGGTGGCAAGTGCCTGCTGCCCCCTGCACTGCGGGCTCGCCAGCACGGGCCTGGCTCTGCCTCCCTCGAGGACGTGGGCCCTCGGGGACGTGGGCAGCTGGTATGCGGTGGTGCTCTATCTCTCTTTCTCACTGCTCCTCCGACTCTGTCCCTGACCCCAGTCGGCTCTCCAGATGTCTCTCCCCATCTTGTTTCTGGGCCTTTGAGCCCCTCAGAACCACACCCTGAGGTCTGAGCCGCATGCCCGTGCCGGTTGGGCACGTTTTATGTCCAGCACCTTGTGGCTCCTCACAGCTCTGCCCGCCCCAGTGCCCTCCCACCCAGTGCTTTTGCACGTGGGGCACCCTCGGGACCACTGCTCCCTGCCTGCTTCAGCCCAGGGGGCTTAGGTGCAGGCACCTCTTCTTCGGCCCAGCTCTCACTGGGCACTATGCGCAGCTGGCAGCTCGGGTCTGCACCGAGGACCAGGGGGAGCTGTGAGGGTGCGCTGAGGGGTCTGGGGCCCTGTGTGCTGGGGGGCTCCTGCTTCACCTCGGGCCTTGCTGCCTTGGCCCCGCCCCCTCACCGTGATGGGCTTTGCCGTGTGTTTCGTTTCCACATGTGTTTGTTCCTCACACATGCTTAGGGAAGTGTCTTTTCATACAGTAGGTGTGTTAACTGTGTTTGTACTAAAGGTGTGTGTTTTCTTTCTGTCTTTAAAAACCTCCCCACCAGTCTCTGGAACTCACGAGAAAGATGCTTCGAGACAAGCAGAACAAAAAAACTCAGGGCAGCGCCTCCCAGTCTTCCCTGCGTGGGTGTACGAGAGGCCCACGCTGCTCGGGACTTCCTTACCGGCTCGGGCACGAGCACAGATGCGGCTGTGCCCATCGGTAGGTGACGCACAGTTTCGGACAGTGGGGCCTCGTTGGCACAGGGACGCTGATCTCCTTGGAGGTGATGGGTGGAGGGTGGCGTCCCCCCCTGGGCCCTCTGCTGCCCTCAGCCATGTGGCAACACGCAGTACCCCTTGGCCTCTGCATCCTGCCCCCTGCATCCTGCCCCCACCAGTGGGTGGTGACGTGCCCATGTCTGGGCTGGCTTGTGCCTGGCTCTCAGGAACGTGTGTGTCTTGGGGCTTGGGCAGACTTGGAGGCAGCAGGATCACCAGGATCGTCCTCGACAGTGAGTCACATCCCTGCAGGTTCTGCCATCAGGACGATGGTCTTGGCCACAAGCCCCAAGGGGCGCTGAGGCATGCGGGTGTCTGTGCCCCTCCCCACGCCGCATGACCCCCTGGGGGCAGAGAGCTGTGTCTCACCCTCCTGCTCACAGTGCACGGGGGAGGCGGGGCCAGAGGCATGGCCACGTGTGCAGGCGCTAGAGGAGGCGCGCAGCGGCCTCGTGTGGCAGGACCCCGGAGCCTGGTCTCCGGGGCCACATCCAAGGGCGAGAGCGGGGTGGGGGGCTCTGGTGACGCAGCCTGGGGCCCTGCCTCCTGGGGCAGCTGCCCGTTGGGTCGTCTGCACAGTCCACACGATCCAAATAGGACCCGTGGGAAAACGCCCGAGGGAGCCTGTCCCCGAGGCTGTGCACTCTGTGAGTGTTGATTTGCATGTTTGGATCGGTGAGAAGACGAAGTAGGCTCCAGACCCACGTGAGGCGCTGCTTGGAGCCTTCTGGGGAGGCTTTGCCGGGTTGAAGGGGGTGCGGCTCCGCGAAGCGGAGGCGGCCAGGCGCTGGCTCTTGGGGCGGCCGGGCTCATGGGTGTGATGTGGCGGCTTTTCTTTGTAGCGGGGTTGCTGTGCTGCCGGCAGGTAGGGGTGAGCTGTGCCTGAGGGTGGCCCCTGAGGCCACCTCGTGTGATGCTGCTTCAGGGAGGCCTTGCCAGGACAGGCGGCCTGCCTGTCTCCCTCCCGCAGCCACACCACGTGGGCTCTGGTGGCGAGATTGGCGTCTGTCCCTCGGGCCCCGTGTCACCTTTCTGGCCTCTGTCACGCCCCTGGCCTGGCACCGCAGGCCCCCGGTGCCATCCGTGCCAAGATGCCTGTGAGCATCACAGTCATCCTCGGTCCTCCCTGCTGTCCCCCTGACGTAGCCTCTCCTGGGGGCCCTGCCTCCTTGCTTGGCATGCAGCAGCCCTGCTGGGCTTCCCCCGCCAGCCACGTGGTGCCCCCACAGTCATCTTGCCACCCGAGTCCCTTCCCACAGCAGAGCCATGCCCCCCGCCCATGACCAGGCCGTCCCTGCTCACGCCAGCCTCCAGCTCCACTGCTTGTCTGGGCGGCATAGACTCATGTCTCCACAATTCCTGGCCTGTTCCCAAGGCCGCGGGCACAGGTGCCTTGTCGCTTCTAACCGTGTGTGTGGTTCCTGCTGGGTCCCTGAGCCTTGGGCTCAGGTCCTGCAGATGAAGCCAGTTTCCTGGAGCCTGAGCAGCACGTGGCTCTGTCCGTCGCCCTCCCCAGCCCCTGCCCCAGCCTTGGGGCTTCAGGCAGAGCTTCCAACTCTCAAGTTCCCCCTTTCTGGGGGACCCCGTCTGTGAGGAGGGGTCTGCCGTGCCCCGTGTGGCCCAGCGCGCTATTCTGGCACCCCTCTCCTGATTTCCACATCCGCGACGGGCTCCAGCTCCCCGGTGTCTCCTCCTGGCCGCGTGGTGACCGTGGCGCCCGCCTTGACCCTCCCACGGCACAGCCTAGCCCCGGCCTTCGGAGTGACCCAGCCTTGCCGGGCTGTGAGCACTGTGAGGCCAAGACGCCTCAGAAGCGTTGTCACTTGGAAGGTGAAGTGCTTGTGTGTGTGTGGAGGGCCTTCCTTGCTTCAAGGCTCTGATCGTCAGCTCCAGACTCGCCGCGTGGTCCCTGCCTGTCGGGTGGTCAGCACCTCTGTTGGTGGTGGTTTTGGAGTCTCAACCTTTGGTTCCCTGATGGGATCAGTTAACCCAGGTGGTCACCTTGGTTTTCACATCTGCAGTGCTAGAGGAAGTTACGTAGAGGGAGGTAGTGGGGCAGAGAGGCCAGTGGAGTGGGGTCTGGAGGCGAGCCCCGCCGGTGTCTGCACCCACAGGCACGCTGCCTCTGGCCTCCCAGGAGGCGGCCGTCGTGGAGGACCTGCTGTACGTGCTGGTGGGTGTGGACGGCAGGTACATCACGGCCCAGCCCCCCACCGGGAGGCAGAGCCGAACCTTCCTTGTGGACCCCAATCTGGACCTGTCCATCCGAGAGCTGGTGGGCAGGATCCTGCCCGTGGCCGCCAGCTACTCCACCGTGACCAGGTGGGCACCCGGCTTGCCCCAGTGCCCGAAGAGCGCACGCGGAGCCCTGCTGCGGAGAGGCTGGCCTCCCTGTGGGGCCGGCAGACCCGGGAGGAGCGTGGGAGGTGGTGCCCACAGGCCCTCGGGCCACCCCTCCCGAGACGTGCGAGCTGCTCGCGCTCAGGGCCGCCTTCCTCTCAGGTTCATCGAGGAGAAATCCTCCTTCGAGTACGGACAGGTGAACCACGCCCTGGCCGCCGCCATGAGGACGCTGCTGAAGGAGTACCTGATTCTGGTCACACAGCTGGAGCAGCTGCAGAGGCAGGGCCTGCTGTCTCTGCAGAAGCTCTGGTTCTACATTCAGCCAGCCATGCGCACTGTGGACATCCTGGCCTCCCTAGGTGTGAGGGCCTGGTGGGCGGGACCCCTGGGTCAAGGTGCTTGTCTTCCAGTTTTTTTCAAGCGGTCAGGAGGCTGTGTAGCTTTATGTTTTACGAATTTGCGAGAGAAGACTCAGTTTCCAGAAACCCCAGCTTCATAGTTTGAATTTATCCCAGAAAGAGGACCTGTCCCCTGAGAAGGTGGGAGGTGAGCTGAGGGCTCTCGCCCAGCGTGGCCAGGGCCCCTCTCGGCGCTGAACACCGCCCTCTCCCCGGCAGCCACCTCGGTGGATAAAGGCGAGTCTGTTGGGGGGGCCACCCTGAGCCTCCTGCATGACCGGAGCTTCAGCTACACGGGGGACAGCCAGGCGCAGGAGCTGTGTCTGTACCTCACCACGGCCGCCAGCGTGCCCTACTTTGAGATCCTGGAGAAGTGGATCTACAGGGGCATCATCGACGACCCGTACAGGTGGGGCGGGGGGCCGTGGGGGGGTAGCGGCCCTGCGGACCCCCCGCCCCCTGCACGCCTGGGACCGCGTGCCCTGCCTTGCAGCGAGTTCATGGTGGAGGAGCACGAGCTGCGCAAGGAGAAGATCCAGGAGGACTACAATGACAAGTACTGGGAGCAGCGCTACACCGTGGTGCCGAGGCACATCCCGTCCTTCCTGCAGAAGGTGGCGGGCAAGGTGCTGAGCACAGGTGAGCGCCGCCCCGCGCCTGCGCACTGCCCGCGCGCCTGCGTCTCCAGACAGCAGCCAGCGCCACCCCACCCCCAGCGCTACACCGTGGTGCCGAGGCACATCCCATTCTTCCTGCAGAGGGTGGCGGGCAAGGTGCTGAGCACAAGTGAGCGCCGGCCCCGCGCACGCGCGAGCACTACCCGGGCACCTGCGTCTCTAGACAGCGTGAGCGCCACCCCCACCCCACCCCACCCCCAGCGCTACACCGTGGTGCCGAGGTACATCCGTCCTTCCTGCAGAAGGCGAGCGCCGGCCCAGCGCGCTCGCGCACTGCCCGGGCGCCTGCGTCTCTAGACAGCAGCCAGCTTCCCACTGTGCTCCCCGGGCATGGGCGCCTGTATCTCCACACAGCAGCCGGTGCCCAGCGCCCCTGTGGACACCAGCTAGGGGACCACCCCACTGAACTCGGCTCTGACACTTAGTCGCCGGGTCAATGTGGGCCCAGGGGTCAGGGCTCCCCGAGGCCTGCCCCAGCAGACGCCCGTCATGAGCGTCGGGTCCCTAGGCCACTGCACGTCTGTCCAGTGTGGTCATCAGTCGGGGCCCCGGGCTCCTCCCCAAGTTTGATATTTGCTGTGACGACCCCCAGACTAGGGGAAACTACTTAGCAGACATGCTGGTCTGCTATAAAGGATGTTGTAATGGATACAGACAAACAGCCTGATAAGGTCAGCAGGGCAGGTCTGGAGGGTCCCAAACTCGGGAGTGTGTCTGTCCCTGAGAAGCCGGGGGCCACCACCCCCCTCCCTCCTGGCAGGTGGACGTGCTTACCAGCCCAGAAGCTCTCCAAGCTCATCCTGTAGGGGATCACGTAGGTTCCAGGACAGGGCACAACCAGTCCTCTCGTGGGCTGTTGGTCCCTAACTTGACCTCCAGCCCCTCCCCTCCCCAGGTGTCGGGGGACGGGCCGAGGGTCTTGCTGTCCTGCCATGTGGTTGGTCCCTCTGACCACCAGCCTGCCTCCTGAAGGTCTGCAGGGACGGCCAGGAGCCCCCGAGGGTATGAACTCAGGTCGGGTGAGAGGGTTCTAGGTGCCCAGTGATGAACCAGGAGCAAGGCCAGACGCATGTGTCGGGTTTCTCCCAGCACCACAGGCCAGCAGAGGAAAAGCAGGGAAGGGCACAGGCCCTGCTGGGCCGGGCGGCGCTTTTAGGCATAACCTTGTGGGTCAGGAACCCAGTGCTGAGACACGTGTGTTACAAGCCACCTAGAGAGAGGCCCCAGCCAGGGCCCTGACGTTGGTTCTGAGAACTGGACTGGGGGCAGGGCTGGGAAGTGGCGCAGGGTCTGGCTCTCTGAGGTTCTCGTGGCCTCAATGAGGAAGGTCCGGAGTGAGGAGTCGCAGGAGTCGCACGCTCGGTGGATGATGGCTGTATTGTGCTGCTCTGCTCAGGGCGGGGCTGGGGGGCTGGTTTCTGGGACCTCTCTCTGCCAGTTGGTTCTGTTCCTGATCTCTGGCCAGCGTTAGGACTGCAGCCTCTCAGGTTCAGGCCTGCGATTTGTCACTTGTGCAGCAAAAGTTGCGATGAGCTTTTCTCCATCCCTTTCCAGGAAAATACCTGAATGTGGTCAGAGAATGTGGTCATGATGTCACTTGTCCGGCGGCCAAAGAGGTCATCTACACGCTGAAGGAGCGGGCGTACGTGGAGCACATCGAAAAGGCCTTTGGCTACGCCAGCAAGGTGCTGCTGGGCTTCCTCATGGAGGAGAAGGAGCTCGTGGCCCATCTGAGGTGTGTGGCTTCCTCCTGGGGAGAAGGGGCTCGCGGCCCATCTGAAGTGCTGCTGGGCTTCCTCCTGGGGAGAAGGGGCTCGCGGCCCAGCTGAGGTGCGCGGCTTCCTCCTGGGGAGAAGGGGCTCGCGGCCCAGCTGAGGTGCGCAGCTTCCTCCTGGGGAGAAGGGGCTCACGGCCCAGCTGAGGTGCGTGAGCTCGGCAGCCCCCCTGCCCTCCAGGGGCCCGTCTGCAGCCCCCTCCGTGCCCTTCTGGCGGCATCTCCTGCACAGCCTGGCGCAGTAGGCCTGTGCCTCCCATTCCTCTGAGCTCACTGTGAGCTGGCCTCTGACACCCGTGTGTGTGTGTGTTTCTCACGGGCGCTGCGCTCGCACCTCCTCCCAGCCCCACCCAGCCCCTCGTGGCCTGGCTCTGGGGCGCCGGCCGAGTCTGGGCTCTCCCCCGCCTGCAGGTCCATCAAGCGCTACTTCCTCATGGACCAGGGCGACTTCTTCGTGCACTTCATGGACCTCACAGAGGAGGAGCTGAAGAAGCCGGTGGACGACATCACGCCCACCCGCCTGGAGGCGCTGCTGGAGCTCGCCCTGCGCATGAGCACTGCCAACACCGACCCCTTCAAAGACGACCTTAAGGTGGGCGGGCCCTTGCTGAGCACTGCTCCCCACGGGGGATCGCTCCCAGGAGTGCCCAGGCTCTGTCGGGGTGCGTCTCGGGCTGTGGGCCTCTGCGACCGCGCTGGGCAGGCACACAGGCCTCCGTCCTCTGTGGTGTCTCTGGCCTCATACGTAGAGCTGGATGGGTGCGTGCTTCTGTTTTCCGGAAGTTTCAGGAGGGCTAATGCAGATTCTTCCCGGAAGCTCCCTGTGCTGTGAGGGTTTCGCTGTTGCCTCCGCCTGCTCTGCGGCTCCAGGTCCGCTCCAGTCTCCCGTGTCCTCTTGCGCCTGCTCTGGTGCTCTGTGTGCACCTAGGCGTTTGTGTGGGGTCAGTGCTCACAGTCCTGTCTGTCCTTGTAAGGTTGGCAGTGTCCCCGTTTCCATCTCTCTTTTTAAGAATCTGTGTGGTTTTTAGCTCAGTCTTGCTCGTCTTCCAGAGAGCTGACTGGGCCCATCTCTCTTCTGTTGGGTTTTGTCTATTCCTGCTCTAATCTTGACGATCTTCCTCTTTCTGCCGACTTTGGGTTAGCCTGGCATCGTTTGGTTTCTTGAATGGTAGAGTGAGGCTGTCCACTTGAGGCTCCTTCTGACACAGGCGTGTGTGGCTCTGGATTTCCTGCAGCTCTGCTTTGCTGCTGTTGGCATTTCCATTCGTCTGATGGTGTTTTCAGATTTCTCCTGTGATTTCTTCCTTGACCTGTTTGTCTTTAGGGGCGCGTTTCATCCTTTCTGCTCCTGTTTTCTGGTTTTATCATGTTGATTTCTGATGTCACCCTGCTGTCGTCTGAGGGCGTGCTGGGATCCCTGTTTGTCAGCCTCACTGAGTCTCCGTGGCCTCACCTGGGGTCTGTCCTGGGGCGTGTTCTGGGCGCATTTAGTGTCTGGGCCGTGCCCTGGGGTCAGTCCGCCCACCATGCTCGTGCTCCGCCCCTGCCCTGGTCGTCTGCATTGCGGACAGCAGGGTGTTGGGTCTCCCCTCAGTTCTTCAGCTCATGCTCCATATCTTCTGGGGTCTCTTGTGCGGTAGATAAAAGGTCCTGGAGTCAGATTCTTGAGTCGGAGCACACAGCCAGTGCCCAGCTGAACCAGCATCGCTGGCACTCAGTCCCCAGGCACTGGGCCGCCCACCGAGGGGGCTGCAGCCCGGCGGGAGGCAGCACATGTGTTCGGGGCCCGTTTCTGCAGATGACGTGTGTGCTCATGTGCAGTTCCTGCTCGCTGCTCCTGCTGCCCCCTCTTTCTTGTCCGTCATTCTCTGTCCTCTCAACTTTCTTACCAGTCACCATCGCACCAGCGCTGGCACGTGGGAGGCCCTCGTATGTGTGGCGCAGGCGGGGGGCTGCCCTGCCTGCCTGGGCTGCGCCTCGGCACACGCTCCCCCGCTGGTCCTGTGGGCAGTGGGCCTGGGCGGTGACTCACGATTCGGGGCTTCTCCCTTGCCCTGGTTTCTCATCGATGCCGTCAGGGCTGCTTGTAAAGGAATTTCTCTGTACTCTTTTCTCTGCTTTCTTGGGAAGTGGTTTAGTTTTTAATCGGTTTGTCAGTGGATGTCTGGTGCGTCCGGCCATCTGCCAGACTCAGAGTGTGTCTGGGGTGCTTCCTTGCCTCTGGGCTCACTTTCCAGCCAGGATGCCGGGGTGGGTGTGGCAGCGTGTGATGCTGTTTGTCCGTTTCCCAAGATCGACCTGATGCCTCACGACCTCATCACCCAGCTGCTGCGGGTCCTGGCCATCGAGACCAAGCAGGAGAAAGCCCTGGCCCACGCCGACCCCACCGAGCTCACGCTCAGCGGCCTGGAGGCCTTCTCCTTCGACTATGTGGTCAAGTGGCCCCTGTCTCTGATCATTAACAGGTGCACATCGGGCTCTCGTGCCTGCTCGTGCCCTGGGGGTCACTGGCTGCCGGGCCGCGCTCTGCCCCATGAGCCTTGTGTGGGGCGTCTGGGGCAGCAGCAGCTCCGGGCGCCTGTTGGAGCCACCTGTCCTGTGCTGGCAGGAAGGCCCTGACGCGCTATCAGATGCTCTTCAGACACATGTTCTACTGCAAGCACGTGGAGAGGCAGCTCTGCAGCGTCTGGATCAGCAACAAGGCCGCCAAGCAGCATGCCCTGCACTCTGCCAAGTGGTGCGTGCTGGCGCCCGGGCGGGCAGGCCCTGCGCACACCCAGCACAGACCTGCAGCACATGTCCGCAGCGTCTGCTGCCCCGCCTTTGTGCTGCGTGCACGCGGGACAGAGCCCCGGCCCCTTCAGAGTGTGGATTAGCAGGCGCGGGTACAGCAGCAGGCCCGGGCCCTCGGGCGCCGCATGCTGACGCCTCCGCTCCACGCAGGTTTGCGGGTGCCTTCACCCTGCGGCAGCGGATGCTCAACCTCGTGCAGAACATCCAGTACTACATGATGTTCGAGGTGATGGAGCCGACCTGGCACGTCCTGGAGAAGAACCTGAGATCCGTGAGTGCAGTCCAGCCAGCCCCCACGTCTGGGGGGTCTGCAGAGTGGGGTCAGGGGTCAGGGAGGCAGGACCGGGCCCCACGGCTCCCAGGAGGGAGGCAGGGCGCTCAGGACTCCTGGGCTCAGGCTGCTGGAGGAGCACGTCCTTCCCTCAGAGCCTTGGCGCTGGGTCAGCACCCCACCCAGGGCCCTGGGGCCCTTCAGCCAAGGTCACGTCACCAAACTCCAGGACCAAAAGTACAGCGAGCAGTGTTTTTTGTCTTTAAAAAACAAAATCTTAGACCTTGTGGGGCACATTAAATGTGATCTTTTAGCAACGTTTTGAAGGCTTTCCCTAAAAGGCCCCAGGGTTGTTTAAAAGAGGAGCGGAGCAGCGTACGTAGCAGCCCCATGGGGACGTGGTGCCGTCCCCTCGGGCGCCCCCGATGGTGCCTACCTCGCAGGCCTCCAACATCGACGACGTGCTGGGGCACCACACCAGCTTCCTGGACAGCTGCCTGAAGGACTGCATGCTGACCAACCCCGAGCTCCTGCGCGTCTTCTCCAAGCTCATGTCCGTGTGCGTCATGTTCACCAACTGCATGCAGGTGCCGCCAGGACTTGGTGGGCGTGGGGTGGGCGCAGGGCGGGGGGCATGGGGGCGGGCTTGGGGGGGGGTGGGGGCGGGAGCCACGACCCAAGTCGGCAGCCCGCCCCTGGCCGCGCAGGGGCTACATTTCCTCGGGGAGGTTGGTCGTGGCTGACGAGCATTCCTCCCGACGCCCAAGAGATTCACGCAGAGCATGAAACTGGACGGCGAGCTGGGCCGCCTGACGCTGGGCACGGCACGATGCAGGGCCCTCCCACGGAGGCCGAGCGGGCCGAGGAACGCGCCCGCAAGGAGCTTGCCCGCAAGGTGGGTGGTGCTGCGCAGCTGTCCCCGACGCCCTCCTTCCTCACCTCGGATTTGACACAGTGTTCGGGTCACGGTGCTTAGAAGTCTGCTTGCTACATCCTTCTGTTCCTGCCTTCCTTTGGACGATAAAAAGACTATTTTTTAAATTACGTTCCAAACAAGCCATGGAGAATCTCCCTTCCCAGCTTCCCAGGGCAGGGCTGTGTGATCCAAGGCTGTGTGGTTAGGCCGGCCCGTGGGGACACCCACAGGGCCCCAGTGAGCACGGAGCTGAGGCCCTGGGGCCCCTGAACAGAGTCTCTCTAGTTGGCAGAGTTGGGCACCCGATCAGGTGCAAGTGTGTGTCCTGTAGGGTGGGCAGGGTAAGTGACCCAGGCGGGCCCTTCCAGGTTGCCCACTTGCCTAGGGCAGCTTGAAAATCTGAGCTCCCTGAGGAAGCCCCGTGGTCCACGTCCTGGCTCCTGGCTCCATGTGCTGGGGACGCAGGGCCACCTGCTCAGATGTGCCTAGGTCCTCCCGTCTCAGGAATTTGTGTGATGCCCTAACTTTTTACCTTTTATTGATGACTTTCTAAGGCGCGTTCTTCTGTTTAAAAAGAGGAGCGAGTTTTGAGCTGGTGGGGGCGCCGTGTCTTGCAGTGCCTGGCTGAGCATGTGGACGCTCCACAGCTGGCCTCCAGCTTCGAGGCCACTATCAATAAATTTGATAAGAATTTCTCCGCGTACCTGCTCGACCTCCTGGCCCGGCTGAGCGTCTACAGCACCAGCGACTGCGAGCACGGCATGGCCAGTGTCATCTCCAGGTGGGCACCCCCCCACCGAGCCCTGCACTGCCCTGCGCCCTCCAACCCCGCCCGAGCCGCAGTGACTGAGGCCACGTCCTTGGCCTCCATGTGCTGGTGCTGATCCCTATCACCTGCTGAAAGAAGGCCATCTGGGTGTTCACACGTATGCGTGCGTCTGTGAGTTGCGCACCTCCATCAGGATGTGTGTGCACGCGTGTGGCTGCTGCATCAGCACCTCCCTCGGCCCAGTCGGTCTGTTCTGAGGGCCAGGCCAGGGTCAGCTGCACTGGCCGCTGCACCCTGAGCTAGGACCGGACAAGAGAGGACCCTGTCTCCAGACAGGCAGTGAGGGGGTGCTGCCCTCCCCACACCCCGCCTGCCGTGGCAGTTTCTGCTCCTCAGAGGGACGTGGTGGGCCCGCTCAGGCGGGGTTCAGTGAGTGAGATTGGGGAGGAGGGGCGGCCCTTGCGCCCGGAAGCTCCTATTGGGCAGCCTCCGGCTCAGCTGGACGCTGGGACTGCTCTGTTCTGCCCGAGGGCCCTGACGCCCGGGGCCCAGGGTCCCGAGAGCTCCAGTCCTGGGGCTGGAGGCGCTTGTCTGCCCTTTGACCTGGGGTTTCCTTGTCTTTAAGCTCTGCTCCCACTGCCGCTGGAGCAGGTGGTGCCTGTGCCGTGTGGGCATGTGTGCTGGTGACTCGAGTGCCCTGGGCCTCGCCACGGGTGGTGAGGGGGTCGCCAGGGTGACTGAGGCCTCCTTGAGGACTCCGCCCGCTTCCCCCACAGGCTGGACTTCAACGGCTTCTACACGGAGCGGCTGGAGCGCCTGTCTGCAGAAAGGAGCCAGAAGGCGGCCCCCACCGTGCCTGGCCCGCGGGGGCCCCCGCCCCTGCGCCCAGGGTGGCCGTGCCCGCGCAGTGACGCTGCTCAGCCGCCCCAGCCGAGCCTCGGTGTGGGGCCCCGCAGCGTCTCCGGGAGCACGTGCTGTGTGTTCTACCCAAACATAAAGTTGACGCGCCTGCACTCGTCTCCTCTCGTTCTTGGGCTCACACTCGGACCAGAGCACGTCTGCTGGTCTGGCACGGGGCAGGGCAGTCATGGTCTCTGCCATCCTCTCCCAGATGGAGCAGAGTCACCGGATGAATTTTTTGGCTTCTGATAAAGCAAAGTGAAAAAGTGGCCTTAGAACAACTTTAGGATGGTCAGCAAGGTGCTGGGCATGGGCAAGACCCAGTGTGCTGTCCACCCTGGTCCTTCAGGCTGGGGTTGTCTCCAGGCAGCAGGGGGCAGCACAGCCCTGGTCCTCAGCTGGAGCCGCCTGGGTGCGGGTGAGTCACCGGCCTGCAGCCAAGAGGGTGCAAGAGCTGCCTGGGGCTGCCGCCTGAGAGGAGGCCCCACCCAGCCCAGTGTGTCCATGGTGAGCATCTTCCTGCTGCCCCTTCCTGCAGAATTCCTGTGTCTCATTTTCAAAATCCAGTTCTGACCACCTATTCCAGGCAGCCCCTGGCAGAGGATGGATGCCTGGGTTCCCCCAGGGACCGGGGTGGGGCGGCGCTCAGCCTGGCTGTGCCCAGCAGAGAGCACCCTCCAAACGGGGGGCTGCACTCGAGCTTCGTCTTCTGAGCTGTGTGTAGGCGGTGACCTGGAGCAAGGAGGCTTATCTGCCAGTCCGGGTCCTGTGGGGCTTCTGCAGCACAGGGTCTGCCTGAGGGCACCTGCTGGCCTCCCACCTGGCCCCGAGGCCCTCGTCCCTGTCCTGGGCTCAGCACTGGGCTCTCCTGAGACGCCTCTGGGGCAGGTGGTGCCAGGGGCGGTGGTGGGCTTGGTGGGCAGTCTGGTGGGAGGGGCTCTGGCCCATGTTGCAGGGTGTCGGGAGAGGGGGGCTTCCTGGCTGGCGGTGGCTGCCCTGTTTCTGAGCTGCTTGCTGTACTGGGGAGGGGGGCGGCGCGTGTAGTCCCAGCAGCTGGTGTTTTTGCCCAAATAGGGTCAGGGTGCCTTTGAACTTCTGCTGTGAGGTAACACGCAATACCAAGGAAGAGAAGTAAAACTGCCAGATGACTTGGGCGTCTCACGCGCGTTGTCTTCGTGACGTGAGCTCAGGGACAGGAGCCACCTCTGCCCCCCGCTGTCAGCTGCACCCAGGACGCCCCAAAGTGTGTGCAAGCCCGTCCCACCTTGTTTCTTTTCCTGCCATTCACTTCGGGGAAATAATGGCCTGGTGAACTTTGACCTCTGGTCTGGAACCACTTGTGAGCACCACACCATCTCACCTGAGGCCTTGACATGCCCCGATGTCTGACCGTGTCAGGGAGCCCGTCCAGAAGGAGATGTGGGTGCCAGTGGACGGCTCGGTTGCAGGAAGCCTGGGTCCCTAGGTACCAGGCCAAAGGGGGCGGCCCCACCCTGCAGGACAGGGGAGGGCAGGACTGGCAGAAACCAGGGGGCCCGCCAGCGGCCAGGCTGCGTCCAGCTGCTGTGCAGGGCACTGGCACACTGTCCCGCTCCTGGCCACCCACCGGGCAGGCAGGCACGCATGACCCTCTCCACAGTGCAGGGTGTCTGCCCCGAGTGAAGCGGCCGCCCCTGGGTGCGCCCTGCGCCAGGCTCCCCAGCAAGGGCTCAGGGCCTGGGGGCAGGGCTGCCCAGGGGTCGCTGGGGCTTTCTGTTCCCAGAAAGCTGGAGGGATGCCCCCCCAAGAGACCCCCCCCACACACAGACACAGCCTTTCCCAGTCAGTTAGCGCCACCATCCCGGCAGCCCCGGCCTGTCCCTCACCCGCCTGGGGTACGCGGGGCAGGGTGGCCCGTGTTAGCCCGACCACCTGCCAATTCTGCTCACGTTTAGGAAACTTCCCAGTGCGGAGCACTGGCTATGGGCCCTGACCGGGATCCTCAGGGGACTAGCGGGAGACCTGGGAGGCGGTGGGGCCCCGCCCCTCTCAGCACCCGAGGCGCTGATTGGCCGCGGCCCAGGGGCTGGTCGCCATGGGTGGGGCGCGCGGGAAGGAGCCTGACTCCAGCGCAAGGCGAACTTCAGTGCAGGCGCAGCCGTGGCGGCACCTGCTCCCGCCGCCCTTCCCGGACCCCGGATCCCTGCGCTCGGGCCCCCGAAGGCCGGCTCGCATCCCACGCCCGCCAGACCCCCGCCATGCGCGGCCTCGGGCTCCTGCTGTTCGCTGCGCTGGGGCTGCAGGGTGAGTGAGAGCGGGGCCCACGCTGCCTGCGCCGCCGCCTGGCCCGCGGCTCTCCGCGCGGGACCCTGCGCTCGTCTCGGGGAGTCGGCCAGTCAGCGGGGAAGCCCGGGTGGTGGACGCAGGGAACCTGCAAAAGGGAACTGTGTGGGTAAACGGTCAGCTGGGCGTTTCCTGCGCTGGAGGAGGGCCTTGCGGGGAAGTTCAGAGTGAAGGACTGGCTGTCCCCCGCTCCAATCCAGGGCCTGGGGGCGATTGCCCACCTTTGCTGGGACCCCAGCCTGGCGAGGAAGGGAGGACGAGGAGCGGCAGCCTGGAGCTGGGGGGTCTGGGACACCCCACGGGTTGCCCGGCCACAGGGGGACCTGCCTCTCTCTGGGGGGTACTGGCCGTGCTGCTGGCCTTTACCCCCACCCTGGCTCCCAAGAGCCTCCTGGGGTTCTGGGGTGAGAGCACTTCCTAGGCAGGCGCCCTCCCCTTGGCCTCTGTCCTGGAGCTTTGCCACTAACACTGGCAGGAGGAAGAATCTCGGGTGAGGCCGGTGGTCAGCTCTGGGTCTGGGCTGTCTGGCTGGGTACAGGGCAGCTTCCAGCTCCAGGCTGGGTGAGCCCTGCGGAAGAGGCTCTCGCTCTGCCTTTAGATGCAGTTGTGTGATTATGGAGATGAACTGGGCGGGCAGACCCGCTTCCCCCAACCCCCAGGGCCTGTGTGCGTCCTGGCCCCTGAGGGGGCAGTATCCAGGCCACCCTGGGCTCTGGGTGGCAGCTGGTGAGCTCCTAGACGGGCTGGCGCTGGGCAGCGTCTCTGGGCACCGCCTGGGTGGGGGTCCTGTGGTCTCTTTAAGGCAGGGCCCCCACTCCGGCTGGGGAGCCAGATCTCAGGGTCTGTGGTGATTCCCCCAGAGAAGGGGCCGCGCACGGCAGGCTGGGAAGGGACTCCCAGGGCAGGAGGGTATGCTGTGCACTGCTGACCCCCCCTCTCCTGCAGGGTTCGCCCCCCAGGGACGCCCTGCCCCACGTGGAGCAGTACGAGGTGGTGACGCCCCGGCGCCTGCCTGCACCCCGCGCTCGGCGGGCTCTGCCCTCCCGCCTGGTAAGTCTCGGCGGGATGCTGGTCCAGGGGTTCCCCCACCCGCCTCAGAGCCCGTTTCCGACTGAGCAGGGTGATAGCTCCCTGTGTGCCCGGAGATCGTAGTAAGGGGACTGAGGGCCGGGGGCTTCCAGGCCTTTGGGCAGACTCCTGGGAGTTCACCTCCGCCCGAGCAGCCTGCCTCCTGCCCCCAGGCCTCACCTTCTTCCATCCTGGTCACCCTGGAAGCAGGACTGCCTCAGGTGGCCCCGGCTGGTGCAGCCCCGTCTTCCTTTCTGGAGTCCGGCCCGGGGCCCCGCCCCCATTTCACTCTGAGACAGGGGCGGGGGTGGGGGTGGGGGTGGGGGTTCCGTGGGCTGAGTCGCTGACACCTCTGCTGGGATTCCGGGGCTGCCTGGGGGCATTCCTATCGGGGTACTTGCCTGCACATTTGCATGTGAGGGTGAAGACAGCCCTGACCTGACCTCCCTGTCCCAGGAAGAACCGCCCACCGCCCACCACCCTGGGCCCCTAGCCCCCTCTGCTGGCTCCGTGCACACGGTCCTGGGGGTCAGCTGCAGCCTGGGGGACTGGAACGGGCAGGGCCTTGCAGGAGCGGGTCCCCTGGAGCGGAGAGGGCGGCCTGGCCCCGTTGTCCTCTGTCGGGGCTGGAGTCCCCCTCCCCCACGTGGCCTGGGAGGGGCGTTGTCCTCTCCGCGGCCTGAGGCCCAGCTCTGGGTGGAGCTACCTGCCTGCCCCAGGCCCTGGGTACAGCCCAATCCCCCTGCCCCTCCAGGTTTGAGGTGGGCGTGGCCAGGCAGGGCCTCACCCTGGACCCCTCCCTGCCCCCTGCCCAGGGCCTGTACCCAGAGAGTGTGAGCTACATCCTGGGGGCCCGAGGGCACACCTTCACCCTGCACCTTCGGAAGAACAGGTGAGCGCCCGTCTTTCCCCTGCCCCGCACCCCGCCATCTCCAGCCTCTCCTCTGCACCAGGGGCGGCCAGGGGCACCGCGGTGGCTCTTTTCCAGGGACCTGGTGGGCTCGGGCTACGCGGAGACCTACACGGCCGCCAACGGCTCCCAGGTGACAGAGCAGCTGCAGAGGCAGGTAGGGCCCCGTGCTCCTGCCCCAGGCCAGCAGCGGGCACAGGGGCGCGGGGAGCCGGGCGCGAGAGTCCGGGCGCGGGGTGGCGTCCTCACACCCTCCTCCCGCAGGACCACTGCTTCTACCAGGGCCGCGTGGAGGGGGCACCCGTGTACTCGGCCGCCAGCCTCAGCACCTGTGCCGGCCTCAGGTGGGTGCTGCGGGCCGGGTGCCCCTCGCCCTCCAGAGGAGTGAGCGGGGCCCAGGCGGAAGGAGACGGCCGGGCGTGGCAGTGGGGTCCCTGGAGCCACAGACTCAGAGCCACGCTCGTCTCTGCCTCAGGGGCTTCTTCCAGGCGGGCCCCGCCGTCCACCTGATCGAGCCCCTGGCGGGGGCCGGGGAGGAAGGGCCGCACGCCCTGTACCTGGCGCAGCACCTGCGGCGGGAGGCTGGCACCTGCGGTGTCAATGACAGCAGCTTGGAGAGCATCCTGGGGCCGCGGGTGTCTGCAGCCCTCAGACCCCGGGTGAGTGGAGGCCCGGCGCTGCTTGCCGCTCTGCTTGGGCCCGCACGCCCCCAGGCTGCTGGCTGCTGGGGGGCGGGGCGCGGCTGGCTCCGCCCAGAAGCGGCAGAGCCCCCAACCCCCACGGCTCCCCCAGCGCTGGCGAGGGCCGGGCGCCAGCTCCTGGGCCCGGGAGAGAGTAGAGTCAGCATATGGCGACGGGCTGAGGACAGGAGAGCTGTGGCTAGTGGCTGACTGCATTC
Source organism: Nanger dama (assembly GCA_917880005.1). Classification (NCBI taxonomy): domain Eukaryota; kingdom Metazoa; phylum Chordata; class Mammalia; order Artiodactyla; family Bovidae; genus Nanger; species Nanger dama. The sequence continues at coordinate 35,682,758 of CAKJTW010000026.1, read as the reverse complement.
TTGTTACTGCTTCTCAAAAGTGGTCAGAACCCAGAGAGACCCGCTACGTGGAACTGTTTGTGGTCACGGACAGCACGGAGGTACCTGGGGCGGAGGCGGGGCGCAGGGGCGATGGGCGGGGGCGGGGCGGGCGCAGGGGGATGGGCGGGGCTGGGGCCCCAGGCTGCCCTGAGGATCTGCCGTCCTCCAGTTCCAGCGGTTTGGGAGCAGAGAGGCCATGCGTCAGCGGGTGCTGGAGGTGGTCAACCACGTGGACAAGGTGGGCGCTACTTCCGCCCTGGGGGCTTCCAGCAGTGGCCGCTGGGGCCCCTGGGCAGCTCTAGGCCAGCGTGACAGAAGCCCCGCTGGACAGGAGGGTTGGGGCGGCCCTGGTGGCGGCCGGGCTGCAGGTAGAGCCACCCGCCGGGGGGGGAGGAGGCGGGAGCTGGGACCCTGCCCCAGCCCTTGAGACCCCTTGCATCACGGTGGACACTGCGGGGCCCTAGCCCTCCGCCAGCCTCACCGCCGAGCCTGATCCTCGCGGTTCCCATCTTTTGGCAGCTCTATCAGGAGCTCAATTTCCGCGTGGTGCTCGTGGGCCTGGAGATGTGGAATGGTGGGGACAAGATTCAGGTCAGCTCCCAGCCCGACGCCACACTGGACAACTTCCTGGCCTGGCGGACTCGAGAGCTGGTGGGCCGGCAGGCGCACGACAACGTGCAGTTCATCACGTGAGCGAGCTGGGGGCGGGGGGCGGGGGGCCCCACCGCCCCTGGGGAGCGGGGCACCTGGGGCGCGGGCTCGGGCGCTGCTCTCCAGCGGATACTGCTCTGCTTCCTAGCGGGGTCGACTTCACCGGGACCACCGTGGGACTGGCCAAGGTGTCCACCATGTGCTCCCAGAGCTCAGGGGCTGTAAACCAGGTGCGGGCGTCTGCATGGGTTCGCTGGACAGAGGCTGTAGCCGGCCGCGCAGGGCGGGGGCGGCCTCGAGGCCTGGGGCTTGACGCAGAGCAAGTGGAGGCGGCGGGGCACTCAGGTCCGCCGCTCCCGCCCCCGTGCTGCGCCGTGGCGGGCTGGAGCGGCACTGAGGCTGTTACTGTTATTTGTAATAATATTATCGTATATCTACTATTTGAAGAAGCGATGTTGGCGGGAGCACCACCAGGCCTCTCAGCCCCCTGGGGTGGACAGTGGGGAGAAGCGGGCAGTGAGGTGGGACATCAGCCCTGGGAGCAGCCCCAACCAGCACGGCCCCCTGCAGGACCACAGCCCGAATCCCATCGGTGTGGCGAGCACCATGGCCCACGAGATGGGCCACAACCTGGGCATGGACCACGACGAGAACGTTGCCGGCTGCTACTGCCCAGTGCCGCGGGAAGGCGGCGGCTGTGTGATGGCAGCCAGCATCGGGTGAGGCTCGGCAGTCCAACCTGGCCCAGGGCCCCGGGCTGGGGGTGCTGTCAGTGTGCAGAGCTGGCTCCACCCACCCTCCTGACAACAGGGACGCCCCCCAGCTCCTGGTACCCCAGGGAGCCCTCCTGATAACAGGGACGCCCCCCAGCTCCCGGTACCCCAGGGAGCCTTCCTGTAACTGGAAGGCCTCCCCCTGCCCCCGCCCCCAGCTCCCAGTACCCCAGGAAGTTCAGTCACTGCAGCCGGGCCGACTTGGAGACGTTCCTGGAGAAGCGCCACACAGCCTGCCTGGTGGACGCCCCAGACCTTGACCGGCTGGTGGGCGGCCCTGTGTGTGGAAACGGGTTCCTGGAGCGTGGGGAGCAGTGTGACTGTGGCCGCCCCGAGGTACAGAGCTGAGCACCGCCACCCTCTGCTGTCTGGGCTCGTGGGCTAGGTCCCCATCTGCAGGCTGGGCCTCTGTTCCTGACCCGGCCACACCTCCCGAAACGACCGGCAGGGCTGCTGGGTGGGAGTGACCAGTCTTTCCGCGGCAGGGGCAGGGGGCCCAGCGTGTGGCCCACTTGGACCTTTGCTGTCGCCCCCCCCAACCCAGGACTGTCAGAACCGCTGCTGCAATGCCAGCACCTGCCTGCGGGTCGCGGGGGCCGAGTGCGCCCACCGGCGCCTGCTGCCACGAGTGCAGGGTGAGCCTGGGGCCCGGGCTCAGGGCAGGCGTGTGTTCAGGGGCCTCCCGTCCCCATGGTGATCTCGGCCCCCTGGAACCAGGTGAAGCCGGCTGGAGAGCTGTGCCGCCCCGCGAAAGACCAGTGTGACCTTGAGGAGCACTGTGACGGCCGTAGGCCCGCGTGCCCCGAGGACGCCTTCCGGGAGAACGGCACGCCCTGCCCAGGGGGCTACTGCTACGGCGGGGCCTGCCCGACGCTGGCCCAGCGCTGCCAGGACTTGTGGGGGCCAGGTGAGGAGGCACAGCGGCGGGACCAGCAGGGAGGTGAGGGTGGAAGCGGGTCCCGAGCCGGAGGACTGACCCACTCCTGCCTACAGGCTCGCGGGTGGCAGTGGAGACATGCTTCCGCTACAGTGTGTCTGCAGGCTGCGGGGCTGGGGTCCCCCTGCAGCCCAGCAGGTGAGCGTCCCTTGTGGCCCAACTCCCCTGAGGCCACAAGAAGGTCCTCTGCACAAAGGAGTCTGGGGCTGAGTCGGGGCCTCTCGGATGGCGGGGTGGGGGGGCCACCCTGCCCTGTGAGACCCTCGCTCAAGCCCTTGTAGGAGGGTGGACCCCTGGGGCTGAGGTGTGGAGGCCGTGGCCGCCTGGGGCCTTAGAGCTCCTGGAGTGCTGAGCCTGGAGCAGGAAGCCCCACAGAGCAGCCCCAGGCTCCTCCCTCTGTCCCCAGGGTCAACAAGTGTGGCACTCTCTTCTGCGATGGGGGGCAGGACCCCCAGGACGCCAATACTGCATCCTCACCACCTCCTCAGGCGTTTGCCGAGCTGTCGTCCAGGACGGCAGCACTGCATACGAGCTGGTGCCCAAGGGCACCAAGTGCGGCGAGGAGCAGGTGGGCTGGACACTCCTGGTCAGGCCGCTGGGCTCAGGGCAAGCTTGCGGGGCCCAGAGCAGGGCCGTGGCAGCTGCTGGAGCGCTCTGCCCCGAGTAGAAAGTCAGAAGGCGCATGGGGCTGCGGGAGAATCCCCTGTAGTGAACGGGTTTGAAGATGGTCTGCAAGCCCTGAGGGTGGGCAGGGGGCCTCCGGCCCTGGTGGCCACAGACAGCTGGCTGGGCGCAGTCCTTCCCCATGGCTGAGGTTGGCCAGCAGATGACCTGCAGGCGGGGTCGTCAAGAGGGTGGGGGCTGTGGCCTGTCCCCCAGAGCCCAGATGCAAGGTGGGGGGCAGCTCTGGCTGGTGGTGGAGACTGGCTGCCTCAGGAGACCCCCGCTGTCCTCCAGGTTTGCTGGGACGGCTTCTGCCGGGATCTCCATGTGTACAGATCCAGGAACTGCTCCGCCCGGTGCAACAGCCACGGGGTACGTGGGCCCAGGGCACAGCCTGCCACCAGCCCTCTGGGCTTGAGAGATGTGCTGGCCATGCTTGGCACCCCCCGCCCCGAGACAGACAGGGCCGAGGCTGGCGCCCTGGGGACGTCAGGAGCTGCCGGGACCTCCCGAGGCAGGGACTGTCGGGGATCTCCTGGGTGTCAGAGCTGGGGAACACATGGGCAGGATAGTCAGGTGTGAAGCATCTGGTTCTGAGGTCTGACACTGGGAAGGCCAGGGCCCCAGGGCTGTGCCCTCCTGCATCCCCTCCTGGGGAGGAGAAGCCCACTGCCACACCACCCTCCCCCCAGCGGCGACGCCTGCCACCCTGCCCCCATGGCGGCACCCGCCACCTGCCCCCGCGGCACACCCTGCCCCTGCCCCGCGGCGATGCCTGCTTTGCTCAGAAAGCCCTGCGGTGTCCGGGAGGGCTGCAGTTGTCGGCACCTGTGATGAAACCCTGGTGGCGGTGGTCCTAGACTCCCCCGCCCGTCCTCTGTCGGGGCCCCGGGCAGCACAGCTCGTGGGGTCCCGAGGCCCCTGATGCCCGGCTGTCCCCCAGGAGTGCAACCACAAGGGCCAGTGCCACTGCCACCCAGGCTGGGCCCCACCCCACTGCGCAGAGCTGCTGTCCAGCATGCACGCAGGTAGGCTGGGCGGGCCCCTGTCTGCTCACACGCTCTCAAGCCTGATGGGGTCTGGTCGGGGGTCCTGCTTTTCCTCAGACCACCTGGGCAGGGCTGAGAGGAGGCCGTGTGCCTCTGCATTGTGACGGGCCTATGGAAGGTGTGGCCTTGCAGCCTGACCGCACGGGTCCAGGGCAGCCCTCCCCGAGAAGGGAGGCCTGTCCCAGAAGGAGGGGCTGCAGGCGGCACGGGCCGCTTCTTGCTGGGTCCTTAACCCACTCTGGGCCCAGGACACTGGCCTCCCAGCCCCACACTGTCCCCCACTGAACACAAACATGTACACAGCACTGCGACCCCCGGGGCCTGGCCCAGCCACGCTTGCATCACTAGGGCCGAGGGCCACCTGCCACTAAGCCCCTGACCGAGGGCCACCCACCACCAAGCCCCCGACCGAGGGCCACCCGCCAAGCCCCCCGACCGGGAGCCCGGAGCCCCGAGTCAGGCACCAGGTCTTGGAGCTTCAGGTCCTGGGCTTCGGTGGGGGTGTGGCCAGGATTCTGGCTGTTGGCTTCCCCAAGGAGGTGGTCCCCTTCTCGCCGTGGCTCAGCTCCGGGCTGGCCTTGCCAGGGCTGAGTTGCCGGCGGCCCCCTGGTCCCTGCTGCCTCGAGCCAGTTCCGGCCCTGGTGACGCCTGGCCTTCTGCGCCCCCACAGCTTCCGGGGAGCCTCCGAACGCGTGTGCTGGTGGGTGTGGGCGCCCTGGTGGTGCTGGCGCTGATCCTGGCGGGCGTGCTCATCTACCGCAAGGCCTGGAGCCGGGTCCGAAGGAGGTGGGGAGCTGTGCTCTGGGCTCACAGCCGTCAGCGTGTGCAGGGCCAGTCGCCTGCTGGCGCTGCTAGGGGAGAGGGGACCCCGTGGTGGCGGCCCTGCCCTGGGCCCCTGCCTTCTGCCGCGGGAGCAGGTTGGGCTGTGGGGACAGGTTGGTGACGAGGAAACTCAGAGAAGGCCGAACCAGCCCACTGCCCGGGGTGACACTTCACTCTGAGCCTGCTGTGTGGGGACCTCACCCCGTGCTGGCTGCAGCAGGACACACCTGCTAGTGGCCTCCAAGCCCCCCTGCCCCGGGCCTGGCCCGACCCCAGAGCTCTCCTGCGAGGCTGTGGCCTGCATACCCCGTGGGGCGGCTGCAGCTGAGCGGTCTGGGGCCGGGCCAGGGTCCCCCGCACAGGAGCCTCCATTCCCTGGGCTGAATCCTGAGGCCAGGACACACTGACCCTCTTATTTCTCCTAGGAACGTGGCACCCAAGACGGCCACGGGGCTCTCCAACCCCCTGTTCCACGAAGGGATCAGCAAGCCTTCGAAGGCGGGGCTCAGGCTCCCCCGGGGGCCCCAGAGCCGGCCCCTCCCTCCCAGCCCCCAAGCCCACAGCTTCCTCGGTGACCCCCTAGCGACCACCCCCTGCTGTAAGCGCCAGCCATCCCGACAGACTCCAGGCCACCCCCAAGTCTCAGGTTCAGAGTGAGGCTCAGAGTGGCCCCCGTGACCCCCATTTGGAGGCGAAACCAGAGGCTCAAGGACCAGGGGTCTGAAGAGCCGTCTGAGCTGGGAGCGAAATCGAGCCTGAGGCTCAAAGCCTCCCGCGGTGTCCGTCCCAGGATGGTCTGGAGGCGCAGGGGCTGCCAGCACCTCCCTGCGACCCCAGGGCTGGGGGAGGGGCCAGAACCTTGGGTCCTCAGCCAGTGGGGGCAGCTCTGAGCCAGGCCTCTCTGGGCGCGGTTGCCCTGGGAGACCCAGGCTCACGCCTGTTCCCTTCAGCCTCCAGGCTCCCTTCAGCCTCCAGCTGCCATGGCCAGACCGCCGTCCCCGGTTCCTGTGTACCCCCAGCAGGCCCCGGGCCAGGTGAGCCGGGGCGGGGCACACTGCGGGCCTGGGGAAGGAGAGTCTGTGGCTGCACTTGGTGGGCCAGGCGCCCAGTCTGGCAGCCCAGCGAGGTCGTGAGGAGCACCAGGGGGCCTGGGGGTTCTGACTAGTCCTCCCCACTCCCAGCAGCTCAGACCTGCTCCTCCCGCCAAGCCCCTTCCGGTGCTGAAGCCAAAGCAGGTGAGAGGGCTGTGGGGTGGGGCTCAGGGGCGCTGTGGGCTCCACCTCCCTTCTTTCAAGGCTTCCGAGGTTTGGGAAAGGTCTCTCCCAAACGTGAGTCACTGGCACCCCAGCAGGCCCCCTGCCTTGGAGCGCGTGTGGGAGGCCCTTCTGCCCACCGTGAGGTCTGGCTCTAGTGGGCCGCCTCCATTGCTGGGAGCAGTAGTGAGTTTCCTACACACCCCTGGACACACTCTCACCTCCCCTGCAGGCAGGGGCTCCCCCGCTCTAGCAGACGGTGAGGCCTGGAAGACCAGGCTCTCTCCCCCTCCTGGGCGCGGCTTCCCACCCCACCAGGCGTCCTGTGGGCCCATGTCAAGCCTGTCCATCCCCGGTGGTGTGGAGTCATCACTGGTTGCAGTGGTGTCTGTGGGGACTCGAAATCACTGGTAGAGCCCTCTTCCCTTTGTGGTTAGAGCTTGGAGGTGCTTGGAAAGATGCCAGCCCAGTTCCTCCTCAAGCTAACCCACGTGGCCTCTGCTGGTGGGTCTCGCCCGGGACAACCGTTAGCTGCAGTGTTCAGTCAATGAAGATTCCCTATTTCTCTTTTCTTTTTAACTTTTTATGTTGAGTTAATTTTAGAGTTACAGTAAAGTTACAAGAAAAAGTCTTTAAAGTTTTAGGAGGCGTTTTGACAGGCCAAACAGGGACGGGGGGTTGGGCAAACAGCTTTCCGGCCCAGGAAGCAGAGGCAGCCAGGGAACTGTGCTGGAGAGGAAAGTGCAGGTCGCCCCCGTCCCTCAGCACCCAGCCCCACTCAGCAGGGCCCTCTGGGTGCTGGGCCGCACCCCACCCTGGCCTGGGCTGAGCAGGACTCCTGCTAGAGACCTTCCTTCCCCACCCCAGCCAAGGTTGCCCCTGGAAAGGTGAAATGCAAACAAACGCACATTTTTAGTGGCGAATCCTTGGTTTTAGATCTTCCAAAGACCCACATTCTGGCAATTTAAGAGCTTTTCCTGGGTAGTGTTGGGGTGGGGTGAGGCGGGAGTTGAGGGAGGGGCAGGGTGGTGCGGTGACCTGACAGGCCCAGGAATGGGGGCCCTGCCACACTTGGGTTTCATTTAAGGGCAGTACCAGGCAGGGCGGGGACCGTGTTGAGGGCAATTTCTGTAGAGGCGCTCAGCCCAGAGAAGCCTACAGGCCGTCTGGGGCCGCACAGCACCCAGGAACGTCCTAGAAGCGCTGGGCAGACAGCGCCTGGGCACTGCCAGCCGTCAGTTGTGTCTCTGTGTTCCCAGGCCATCAAGCCGACCTGTGCGCCCCCGATGCCACCCGCCAAGCCTAGACCCACTCAGGTGAGGCCCTCACTGCCAGACCAAGGCCCACCGGGTGGGGGCAGAGCTCGCTCGCTTTCCACGAGAGGCCGCAACCTCTGCTCTGTACTCTGTCAGAGGACTTTTCAATGCTTACTGCTGCTTCCGGCTGCTAACGTCTTTTTCTGCACTGGTGTAATCGCGGAAGTCTACTGCCTCTGGATGGAGAACAGACTTCTTGATGAAGCATCAGCTGTTAATATCCAGGGCTGTCGCCACTCTGAGCACAGTCACGGTTTTGGATGAAATGAGGATCCAAATTTTAAGAAAAGTGAAAGGAAGTTAATTCAGTTGTGCTCTTGGTAGCAGATGGCCTTTACTATCAGTTTTTTCCTTCCCCAAGGGAACTATTGACCCGAAGGTTGCTCTGAAACCCCTGTCCAGAGGAGGTGATGGAGCCCAAGCTCAAAAGCACCCTGAGAGGCATCCGTGCACCTGTCTGGATGTTGTGTGTGGTCTGTGACCTCGCCAGAAGCAGCAGCAGCAGAGGCAGCCGCCTGGGCCCAGGCCCTCCACCCCCTCCCGGGCCTGAGTCCTCTCTGAACTGACCTAAAGAAGCTCCAGCTCCTAAGGGCCAAGGTCACAGCCTAGGGCCTCTGGGACTCCTGGCTGGGCCCAGGACTCCTCGCTGGGCCGTCGGCTGCTGTCCTGCGGAATGAGGCTGGGGGAGGCCAGCCCCTCCTCAACCACGTGTGTCTTCAGACGGCCACTGGTGTCTTATCCGGGCCCCTGAAAGCGGCGCACGTTCAGCAGGGCTCAAAATTTTAATAAAAGATTTATATTTTACGATTAAATTATTGATCAAGTTTTAAATGACGGGAAGTTTTTACTAGATCAGTGTAAAGTGCTGCATGCGAAACAGCATGGAATTTATAAGACGTGAGTTCAACGCTTGTTAAAATAGAAGTGTGAATGCTCCAGTCGCGTCGACGCTGCGCCCCCTGCTCGGCGACGCGCGCCCCCTGCCGGCAGCCGCCCCCCCCCGCCCTTCACCGTCGCGGGGCGCCCAGCCTCACCGCCGGGCCTGCTTTCCCGCCCCCCGCCCGGACCCCGGCGGGCGCTCCAGCCTGGCCGCGCCCGCCGCCTGCGCGCCCCGCCCTTCCGGCCCCGCCCGCAACTCCGGTCCCACGGGCGCTTCCGGCGCCGTCTCCCGGCAACGGCCGCGCCGGGCGCCGCTATGCTGGGCGCCGCCAGGCTGCGCCCCCCGGCCCCCGCCCGGCCTCTACGCCTGGCTGGACGCGCTGCCGCTCAGCCGCCGCAAGCGCCACCTGGCCCGGGACTTTAGCGACGGTGGTGAGGGCCCGGGGCCCCCGGGGTCAGGCCGAGAGCCCAGCGCTCGTCCTCCTCGGCCAGCGGGAGCCCCGGGGCCTGGTTGGCGGGACGGCCAGGCGAAGGCCGCGCCCGGGCAGGTCCCCGCGCCCTGGGCTCCCTGCGAAGCCGGGCCGTCAGGCCCCCGGGGAGGGGCGGGAGGGCCGCTGCCTCGATGGCCCTGGGAGGAGGGGTGGGGCGGCAAGAGGGGGTGGGGTGGGGTCAGGAGTTCCTCACGCGCCCCCCACCCCCCCGCCTGCCCTGGGGTCCCCTAGCAGCTCCTCGGGCCCGCTGGCCCTCACGGTCCTCCCGCTGGGGCACCACACCCTGCAGGGCCCCCGGGACCCCTCTCTATCCTCCTCCGTGTGGAGGCCCTGGGGGACGAATGATGCAAATATCCGGGGGGCCCTCGGCTCACCCCACCCCCTGCCCGCCCCGCCCCAGTGATGCTGGCGGAGGTCGTGAAGCTCTTTCGCCCCCGCCTTGTGGATCTGCACAACTACGTCCCCACCTGCAACACCGGCCAGAAGCGCAGCAACTGGAACGTTCTCAACAGGCAGGGCTCCGGCGGGGCTTTCCACCCTGCCTTGCCTGCTGGGCCCCCTCCTCGCTCCCCAAGGCTGGCCTGCATGGGCGGCCCCCACCATGGGGACAGGTTCTCCAGGCTGTGTCCCTGCCGTGGGCTTCCCTGATACTCTCTCCAGCTCCACTTGAGGCTCCTGGGGGCTCCCCACCGAGGCCAGCAACAGTCAGCTTGAGACATACTCTGCAGGGCATCATCCTGCCCGCTGACCTCGCCTCTCATGCACTCACCCGCCAAAAATTCTGGGTGACCGACTGTCCTCAGGCCCAGCAGACACGGCAGTAAATGGGCCCAGCGAGTCAAGAGGGAAGACAGATAAATGAGGAGGGGGCCGGTGTCAGTTGTGACGGAGTCACGTGAGGACACAGGCAGGACCACAGGAAGTGACAGCGAGTGGCCTGAGGGGCGGCCTGGCGCTTACCGGGGGCTGCAGTGGGGAGGCCCTTGGAGGACACTGCCCGAGGGCACAGAGCCTCAGCCGGCTTGAGGCCTGGCAGGTTCTGGTGGGATTTACGCGGATGGGAGAGAGACTGGGGAGACGGAGGTGGGGTGGCGGCTGCTCCCACCCCCAAAGCCTGGAGCGGGCAGCAGCTGCAGGGCGGCCTGTGGGAAGTCGGGCTCCGAGCACCCTGGAGGTGAGTGCGCAGGACACCTGCTCAGGGCCGAGGGCCTCAGGAAGATGAGTGCTACCTAGGGAGGTGGCGGCGAGCCTGGGACTCAGCTGGCCTGGTGCGCTGTGCCCTGTGAGCCCCAGGTGGCGACTGGGAGCGAGATGGCCCCAGGCCTCTGTGGGTGCGGGGGCCAGGAGGCACCCCAGTCCAGCCGCTCCGCACGAGGTGGGCATCCCCGCTGGGCCTCTGGTCTCAGGGCTGCACCCACTGCATCTGCAGGAAAGTCTTCCACAAGCTGGGTCTCAGTGTCTCGGAGGAAGAGATCCGAAAGGTGATCGGCAACACCCCTGGGGCCATTGAGCCCATCTTGTGTGCAGTGAGGGACAAGGTGGAGGCCGGCGAGGACCCGCCCGGCATGGCTGCACACGTGGGTACCACCGCGTGGCCGTGGCCTCTGCTGTGCTGGGACACGGGCTCGTTGCCTGATGATGAGTAAACCCAGGCAGGAAGTGGGGGCCAAGGCCCCATGTCCCCATGCCCGATGGCCTGCGTCCCTTTTCAGAAGTGCTCGGGTCCAGGCCGTACCCCCTCCTCCGGGGCCCTGTCCCCCTGCCCGTCTGTGACAGGGAGACACCGGCAGGCCTGCGGACAAGGATGGAGTCAGCCCCTCCCGGGGATCTCACGGCTGCTGGCGGAGCCCCTTGCAGGAAGCAGGGCACTCCTGTGGTGATGCTGGTGGGTGGGGCTCGCCTCCCCTGCACAGGCCGGGGGGCGTCCAGACCAAACACCCGCCCTGGGCCCTGCGCCTGGCAGACCACCCTGTCCCCCCACTGGGGGGGCACCCAGCAGGAGGGGAGCACCTCGCTCAGAGGAGCCCCGCCTGTCACCCCCGCAAGGGCCCCTGCCCGTAGGCCGTGTGAAGTGGCCGTCATCCGGGTTCAGGGTCGCTTCTCCGAATGAGGAAGCCATTCAGAGGTGTGGTGGGCTGCACCTGCGGGCAGCTCAGGCCCAACACGGCCACAGAACACGGCCTCGACCTGAGCTGGAGGCTGGAGCTGACGTGTCTGGTGGTCTCGCAGGCCTGCTGAGCCCCTCGGTGCGCTCTGGGCCGGGAGACCTGCTGGAGTCAGAGGGCTCCGGAGACCTGCTGGAGTCAGAGGGCTCCCGGAGAAGAGGGACCACTGCCCACGCAGAGGGTGGGCTCGGGGTTGAACCCTCTACTGCCCCCACTGGCCGCCCGCCCGCCCGCTAAAGGCCCGCCTGCTAAAGGCCCCCGCCTGCCTTTCAGTTGCCCAGCCGGGGAGCCCTGGCACCACCTGGACCCTGGGCTGCCGCAGCGGCTGCTGGAGGAGAAGGAGCAGGCGCTGGCAGTCCTGCAGGGAGACCATCAAGGTACAGGCCTGGGCGCCCCTCCAAGTAGCTTGGACCAGCATGTTGTGAGGTGGGGAGCAGCCAGGCAGGGCCCCGACTGGGGGCAGGGCCCGTGAGCATATCCCAGAGATATCCAGAAGCAGAGAGCAGAGTGCATTTGGCCTCCAACCCTCGGAGAGTCTCCACCCAGCCGCGCCTGTCATCAGACACCAGAGACCACGAGTCAGGGCTGCAGACTCACAGGCCTTGCCACCCGGACATCCTGGACGGCAGGCTTGAGGGCCCTGGGGCCCAGTCAGGGAGCAGAAGGCAGCTCCCTAAGACGCAAGCCTGGTTCTGGGGGTGTATGCCTGTTCCCCCTCTCGCTGAGGGTCTCCAAGACTCCCGGGTTCAGGAGATGCTCGGGTCCCCTCACTGCCATCCAGCAGCCCCACGTGCTCTGCTGGGCATCCAGGCTGCATTTCTGGACCCGAGTCAGTGGGGGTGGGGCGTGCAGGCCACACAGCCTCGCGGCTGGAGGAGCTGTAGAAATTGTGATGACAGAGCAGTTCCTGCCAGCTCCGCGAATCTTGACGCAGAGTTTTGAGGAAGCAGGAAGGTGGCGTCACCCTGTGGTTTGCATCTGCTGGACGGCAGGGAGGAAGCCCTGTCTCAGCAAGGCCCCTCGCTGCCCTCACACCTGCCCGGCTCTGGGCCCTGTGCTGACACGGAGGCACGGCCCCCGTGGGCCGCAGAACAGCACGGCTTGAACCGCACGGTGTCGTTCACTAGATGGGCACCGTGGCACTGCGGTCTGCACTGCAGCCCCGACGGTCAAACCGTTGGCGGGTTTGGACTTGGGGGAGGGGTTGCTGCCCCCACACCCCACACCACCAGATTGATCAAGGGCCAGCTGCATTTGATTTTGAAACCCAGAGGGCAAGACAGCTCACCTGCTGTTTGGTGGTGACACAGCTGAGTTCCGCTCCCAAGACTGTCACGTCCAGATAAAACAGATGCGGGGGGGCAGGGGGCAGGGCCAGGGGGTGTTGAGGGGCAGCATCCCAGGGCTGACGGGGTCGGAGGTGCCGGGGTCTGAGTCTGCAGCGTCAGCTGAAACAAGCCAGCACCCAGCCTTGGGACGCCCCTGCCCTTCACGCTCACCACCAAGGGGCAGTGCAGCCAGCCGTGGTGTGCTGGGCGCTCAGGACCCTCGGAGGGCCGGTCTGCTGAGACGCCAGCCCCTGCCTCCAGCCAACGGGAGCCCTCTGTCGTCTGGACACATGTTCAGGGGCAGACGAACTTCCAGATCTGTTCACTCTTACTGCTGGGGCATGGCAGGCACTCTCCTTCCAAGAGGAGAGTTTGTGCCCTGGCCTTGGTTGAGGAGGCTGGGGGTCAGCAGCTGTGCGTGAGGACAGCTGAGCGGGAGCGCCGGGCAGGCGGTCCTCGACCATCTGTCTGCACGGGGACATGTTCTCAGCCGTTTCCCTTCAGAAGTGACCCCTGCATGTGAGGCTGTCCCCTCGGCAGCCTTGCTCCGAGGACCTGCCCAGCCCAGCTGAGCCACTGGGCAGGGCTGCAAAGCAAACCAGCCAGGAGGCTCCCTGGGTCTCGGGCAGCCGCTCCCTCTCCTGGCCTGCCCTCTATCACCTGGGGTCTCAGGCTCATTTCAGGGACCCACGTTTCTGCCCAGAGTGGCCTGCGTGAGGGCCTTTGGTCTGATCGCTGACCGTGTGGCCTTGCGGGGGGCTGGCTGGGCATGCAGCCTGGGGCTGAAGCTGCCCGCCACAGGAGTGTGGACAGGCGTCCCTCGGATGTGTGTTCTGCAGATTCTACAGATGAAGGTGGCCAGGCTGGAGTACCTGGTGAAACTAAAGGACCAGCGGATCGGAGCACTCATGCGACAGGGGGACCAGCCCCGGGCGGGGGTACCCGAGGCCGGAAGGGCCCCCTTCCCTGTCCACCAGACTCCGACCTCGAGCCCACTCGGAACTCCCCTAGACTGGGTGTTTCTGGGTGTGGCCACGCACTGTCCATGGAGTGGAGCACCACGGAGGGTCCGAGCCAGCGTGTTCACAAGCAGAGGCCTGGCCCCTCCCGACTACACGTCCCGGGTGCCCAGCCGATGTGGCCCGAGGTTCCCCTGCTGCCCCCACCCCCTGCCTCCTACCCCCAAGAAGACCAGTTTGGACATGAAGATGGGTCTGGTTCCCTGGAACCCCTGAGCTGTCCCAGCGTCACTGTGAACGTGGAGCATCTGCAGGCAGTTGTGTGCTGGGGGCGGTGGGGTGGGGCCATCATGAGTCAGACAACCTGCTGTCCTGGGGTCCCCGAGGAAACCGCTCGCGGGAGGTTGTGCTCCCCGAAGGGCACTGGTGGGGACCTCACGGTGGTCACCCAACATGGCCAGTCAGCCCTCCTTGCTCTGGAAGTTTTGGGGGTCAGAGTGGAGCCAGGAGCTGCAGGATGGGCTCCCCCCAGTGTTATGTGGGGCCCTGGCCCTGGGTGGGGGCCTCAGGGTGGGGGCCAGGGAGTCCTGAGATGCCAAGGTTGGGGGCAGGGAGCTGTGTCCTGTCTGTCCTGTGTCCTGGCACTTGCGCCTTCCTGCTCCAGCATCCTGAGTACTCACCCACTCCACCCCCCCGCCCCCAACAACTGACTCACTGCCCCTCCTCCCTGAATACCCAGGCCCCTGCAGGGTTTCAGGAAGCAGCGTCAGAGCCGAAACCTCCGTTGGTTTCAGCGCTGCTCTGAGTCAGCCCACGTCCTCCCTGAGTCAGACGTGCGGCCCTGACCCCCACCACAGGGGTCCGGCCCCCAGGCTTGGAGGGACCTGGGGTTTGAGGTGGAGGGTCTGCTTCCCCAGGAGGGGCTGTGGAGGCTGGTTGGGGGAGGTCGCCCAGGAGGGCCCATCTCCAGATTTCTCCGGGGCACACCCCCGCCCCTGGAGAGGAGCCCCAGGATGTGTCTGGGGGCAGGTCCGGGCTGCAAGCAGCACACCCCCTGCCCCCCTGCTCCAGCGTCAGGAGCCACAGGCGGAGATGGGCTCCGCAGCCCAGCACACAGTGTCTCAGGGCCGGGGGGCAAGAGCAGGCTCACCAGGGCACAAGGCGGGGGCCTCTGGAGGACCATGCCCCCATCCTGTCAGCTGAAGGCTCTGTGCCACCCACAGGGGCAGGAACGCACAGGAGCAGCCAGGGTGCGGGTCGGGCACAGGGCACACTGATCAGCTTGGCCGGTGCCCGGGTGGCTGTGTGCTGGGCGGTGGGTTATGGACAGAGCTGGCCAGGCCTGGGCCCCAGGGAGACGCAGAGGCAGGCTGGCTCCGGAAGAACACGAGGTGAGGCTGCTTTGTGGCCACCCGCTGACCTGAGCTGCCCGTGCCATCTGCTCACTGCTGCTAGCCAGGGGCATCTGTCTGCTGTTAGAGGCCTGGGTCACTGTGAGTTCTCCCCAGCTTTCCCCTGGAACCGTGGGTGCAGAGACAGCCCCTGGGGGTTAGTGATGTTCAAGTCAGGCTGCCCACCCTCTGCAACCAGGACGCAGACACCAAGGCCTGTTAGGTGTCTGCCTTCACAAAGTGGGTGCACACCGGGGGCCTGGCGTGTCATCTGGCAGATCTTTTTGCACGTGTTATTTCATGATTTTAAAAACATTTTTAAGGGGAGACCCTTGGAGGTGCAGAGGTGTGAATGACAGCCTTCAGGCCCAGGGACCCCGCCTGCCCAGGGTGGGCAGAGGCAGCTTGCCCGGGCCTCCCCAGTGTCCTCCGCGAAATGGCCTCGGTAGAGGTGCTGGGGAACCCACGCCCTCACTACCCCGGAGGCCCCAGGCTGGTCCAAGGACGGCCCCATGTGGCCAGGGCAGGAATCACACCCTCCTGACCCTCCTTAAAAATGGCGCCAGGCTGTAATGCGCGGCTGGAGCCCTGGTGCCCTTCCTGCCCGCAGAGGACTGGAGGGCTCCATGCTGACTCTCGTGTCAGCCAGAAACCCTCCAGGCCTTCACCCACCTGCACACAGGTGAGCGGTGTGGACTGCACCACGGAGCCCCAGTGTGGACAGAAACGCCAGTGGCCTCCAGGCCTGTGGGAGCTCCTGGCCTCCCCTGCTGCCCCCATGACGCCCTCCCCAGCTTGGCACGTCTGTTTCCGTGATTTCTGAAGCAACTGATCCGGCCTTTCCTTCCCAGATGGGTTTCGAGTGAGCACCACCAACGCTGGGGAGATGCTGGCCACAGGGAGCTGGGCCTGCTGCTGTGGACACGGCTCGGGGGGTGGGCGGGGGGGCGCCCATGGAGGGACGGGGCTGAGCCCCTGAAACAGAGCTGGAGCCGGGATGAGAACAGGCGGACGTGTGGGAGGAGGGGCCTTGGGAGCCCAGCAAGGCTAACTTCTGAGCAAAGGCGTGAAGAAAGCGAAGGGCTGCAGGGCGCAGCGGGGCAGAGGCCCGGCACGGGCTGCGCACGGGGCGTCGGGGGTGGGGTGCGGTGAGGCTGAGGCTGCGAAGACTGGGGCTGTGGCTACTCTGAGGCGGCCAGACCTCGGGGCGTTGCTGATGCCACACGGCGAGGGCTCCAGAAGGCAGGGGGCGGGTGCTTGACCACAGGACCATGCAGCCATCCCAGAGGGTGGGGTGGGGGTGACCCCCAGGCTTCCCGCTCCCGGGCTTCAAGGCTGAGAGTGAGCCAGGCCGAGTTTCTGCTCCGGAAGGTGCAGCAGCTAGCCTGGTGAGAAACACCTTTCCGGGGAAAATCACCCTAGCTGCACAGAATGTGTGAGAAGCGAGCTAGTGGCAGCTTCCATGAAACCATCCCAATATCGTCATCACTCTCCAAATAAAAAGCCTGTTAAAAAGCTGGCCTAGAGGTTCACTGAGAGCGTGACGTTTGTTTAGCTCAAAAGGTGAAAGTATTAGTTGCCCAGTCCTACTCTTCGCGGCCTCATGGACGGGGAGCCCGCCAGGCTTTTCTGCCCACGGAATTCTCCAGGTGAGGGCACTGGAGTGGGCTGCCGCTCCTTTCTTCAGGGATCTTCCAGATCAGGGGATCAAACCCGAGTCTCCCGCATTGCAGGAAGATTCTTTACTGTCTGAGCCGCCAGGAAGTCCTGTTTAGCTCATAGCTTTGATTAAATTCAGGTAGTAAGCGCAGATTCAACGGCACCCCAACCAGGACTCCTGCCTGGAGAATCCCATGGACAGAGGAGCCTGGTGGGCTGCAGTCCATGGGGTCGCTAAGAGTCGGACACGACTGGGCAACTTAAGTTTCACTTTTGTCTTTCATGCATTGGAGGAAGAAATGGCAACCCACTCTAGTATTCTTGCCTGGAGAATCCTAGGGACAGGGAGCCTGGTGGGCTGCCATCTATGGGGTCGCACAGAGTTGGACACGACTGAAGGGACTTAGCAGCAGCACCAGCGGCAACTGACGGAGATTAGAAATGAAAACCCACAGAAAAGACAGGAAAGAACAGCAACTGGTTTCCGTCCCAAGGCGGGCCGGGCCCCGGTGCCCCAGAGGGCAGCTCCACCTGCTCCGGGGGCCCAGCGCTGCCGCCGGGCGCGGCTGCCGTGGAAGGGACATGCTGACCTGCCGAAAGTGGTGGAAAGCTGCCTGGAGAACAGGCTGGCAGAGGCCTGTCGGTTCACAGCGATGGCTCTTGGGCGGGGAGAACAGTCGCTTCCTTGTCGCCAACAGTTCCCATCAGAGCGATGTGCGCTACAGTCAGGAAAAAGTGAGGACAGTGCTTCTGGCAAGCTCACCTGAGAGACAGTCCTGCTTCTGGGTCAGGCGCACACTGGACATCTGTCTTGTCCCTCATTCAAAGAGAGACCCTCCCTCAGAGAACCAGCCAACGCGGCAGCTGAAGGCACGATCCACCTCTCCCCTTTCAGCGAAAAGCAGAGCCGCGAGGTGTCCAGCGGGGTGCTGTGGGGACTCGGAGGGCCCGAGCATCCCTGGCCTCGCCCCCAGGGGAGGTGAGAGGACCCCCGGCGCAGCCCTCTCTGCCCCCACCGCATGCTCTGCGGGGTCTAAGCTCCCACAGTGTAACAGGCCGCATGGGGTGAAATGCCCCTGACTCCACCCTCGCCAGCTGAGTGGCCGTCCAGGCAGAGAGCAGACACAGAGGCTGAGGAGGTGGGCAGGGGCAGCGCAGGGCTGAGGGTGGGGGTGGCGTGTCTGGACGGCGTGTCTGGACTGACGGCCCCCAGCCCCCAGCCCGGGGACACTGCGCTGCCACCCAGCCCCCGAGGCAGCCACACCGGGCAGCTGGCTGGTGGGTGCTGAGCCTTCTCTGGGAGCCCAGAAGAAAGCCCACCCACCAGGCCAGGCCCCGGGAGAGACCAAGCGCTCACTGCTGGCCCCTAGGACCCCCTTCACCTCTGCAAGGTCACAGGTCCTCACACACGTGCTCACGTGCTCACATTCAGCCCTCAGGCCTCCCCTTTGTTCCCACCACCTGTGGGCCCTGGCTCCTGACCCACCAGGCTGGGCGTTCAGGGCTCCAGCGGGCCTTCCTCTCTGTGACCCGAGGCTGCTTGCAGCAGGGTCTTAGGACTCCTGCTGCGTTCCCAGCCCAGCCCCTTTCCCGGATCCAAGGTCCTCTCAGCCCCCACCTGGGTCCGGGGCAAGGAGTCAAGGGCCGCTCCACTGAGAGCTCTCAGGGGGGACAGCGACCCCCCCACGCCCGTACCCGATCAGCCAGGCCAAGGGCTTCTCTGCCCACCAGGGGATGGGGAGGGCTCCCTGGGAAACGCCTGAGGCCAGGAGGAGGTTGGCTCGGGCTTCACAGGGCCTTGTCCTTGGGAAGCTCGGCTCACCCGCCGCTCTGGGCCTGCTTCCTCCACACGGTGGTGGCCACTGCTGGTGGAGGCAGGCGGGATCCTTCTCAGGCTCTGTGCCCACCCCCCAGCATCCCCAGCACCTAACTGACCCCCAAGCTTCTACAAAGGGCCTTTTGGTGTTTGTGGGGACCCCAAGGGGCCTCAGATCAGGGACACAACTTCAGGAGGGGCATCTGCCTGTGGATCAGTCAGCCAAGGACCCTGGGGAGGCTCAGGACCCGTAGAGGCCGGGGGGCCCAGGGAGGCTCAGGGCCATAGAGGCCGGGGGGCACAGGGAGGCTCAGGACCGTGAGGCCGAGGGGCCCAGGGAGGCTCAGGGCCGTAGGGGCCGGGGCCCGGGAGGCTCAGGGCCGTAGAGGCCGGGGGCCCGGGGAGGCTCAGGACCGTAGAGGCCGGGGGCCCGGGGAGGCTCAGGGCCGTAGGGGCCGGGGGGCCCGGGAGGCTCAGGGCCATAGAGGCCGGGGGCACAGGGGAGGCTCAGGACCGTAGAGGCCGAGGGCCCAGGGAGGCTCAGGGCCGTAGAGGTTGGAGGACCTGGGGAGGCTCAGGGGCTGTAGAGGCCGGGGACCCGGGAGGCTCAGGGCCGTAGAGGTTGAGGACCCGGGGAGGCTCATGGCCGTAGAGGCCGGGGACCCGGGAGGCTCGGGGGCTGTAGAGGAAAGGGGCTGTACAGGCTGAAGTTGCTGAGGGGGAGGCGTGAATGTGGCAGATCCTTCCCCAAACCTGGGGGCCCAGCCCTCGGTGAGAAAGAGACCCCAGCCTCTGGGTTACGGACAGTAGTGATTGCTGGGCCAGCCCTGTGTGCACGGGTGTGTGGTGTGTGCACACCTGTACGCAGGCCCAGTGGCCCAGGTGCTCAGAGGGGCTCCCCGTGCCCGGGTGGGGGCTGCCGGGTCAGCCCTGCGGACACGGCCACATTCTCCCTCCGGCTGGGGATCAGGAAGGCCAAGGTGCCCGGGAGGCCGCCCGTGCTGTGGCCTTGAGTGGAGGGAAGTTCCCATGGCCCAGCTAGCATCCCAATCTGCCCGGGAGGGAGAGGATTATCTCCCAGCAAGGGAGTCACACAGACTCAGCCTTGAAGGCCTGCCGCGGAGGCAGGGGGCTCCGGGCCCAGCCTTAACCCCTTGTCTCCCCACCTGGCCCTCATGCAGGTCCTGCCCGGGGACCCAGCGTGCACAGATGCCGTCCATGGGCACCCAAGGCCACGGGGGCCGCTCACCACGCTCACGCTGCCCACAGCCTGGGTCAGGCTTGCGGCCGGACACCCCAGCCCAGGAGACCCCGGGAGCCTCCGGGGGGCTCGGCCCAGATGGTTTCCCATCAGCCCTCCAGGCCCGTGTCCTCTGACAGGTGTGGGGACACCCTATTTGGCAACAAACCCTGGACGGTCAGGCAAAGGCGGGTTCAGAGCAACCGCACAGGGTTCGCTGCGGCCGCATGCCCCTGGCTCCTGTGTGCTCCACCCCGTGGACCTCTGGCCGCAGGCCTCCCACCCCTGCTCTTCGAGGGCCCTCGGGAGGTCTCGTCTGAGGACGCTGCTGTCTGCTCTGTCGTGGGCAGCTCCTCTCGGGTGGACAGGCCTCGCGGGCAGACACCTTTCAGCCTGCGGCACCTGAGGGCTTTGACGAACTCAGTGTCTCCCTGACGGTGGGAAGCTGAACTGGGGGCTGGGAAGCTGAGCCACTCGTGGAAGGCCAGCCTCGGGGTGCTGAGCGCCCGCAGTTGCTAAGCCGGGGAACCGCGTGTTGGGGTGCAGGGCCAGCTGGGAGAGGGCGCGGCCGCACTGTCTGGGAACCTGCCAGGGGTTGATGCAGCCGCCTCCGGGGCTGGGAGCTGTCCGAGCTGAGCAGACAGCTGCGGAGATGGCCCCCCCCGCCGGGAGTGCACGCAGGGAGGGAGTGAGCGGCCCTGAAGGACGCCCCCTTACTCGCGGGCCCGCTGTGTGCCAAGCACGTCCTTCAGGGCCAGCAGAGATACTTTCTGTCCTGTGGGCAGAAGGCGAGCCCAGCTCAGAACACTCTACATTCGGGGGCCATTTGTGGGGGGCCCCGCCCGCAGCAACAGGGCCCAGGACCCTGCATGGGCCTGTGTGGACACCACAGAGTCGGGGAGCGTGGAGTGTCCCGCCCTGGGCGCCTGCTGGCGGCCCGCGAGACTGCGGGGCAGGACCCCGCCTGAGCTTAGCCTGGTCCCCGGCCGGCCTCCCTGGAAGCCAGCCGCTGTGCCTGCCCCCTGGGGATCAACCTCACTGCCTGGGGAGGGGGCGCTGGAGGTGGCGATGCCCTTTCCACTTGGGTCCCGTTAAAGTCTGACGGTGCCGGGATGCTGGGAGCAGGCTGCGCGGCCAGAGTGTGGGGAGGGGCCGGGTTCCTGCCCTGAGCTTGGGGTCCACTCCAGGTCCGAAGGGTGCCACGCAGCACCTGGCAGCAGAGTGGTGCTCGGGTGTACCCATTGGGCAGGGGGCCGCCCCTAGCGTCCCGTGGCTGGCCTTTCTGCCTGCGATCACTCTGGGTGGAAGCTGGCTCTGCGTCCATCCCTTCGTCCCCAGAGTCCACAGAGCAAGCCTTCCAGGGGCTGAGACTCCAGGGGCTGGGGTCTCCGGGGCCACAGCCAGGTGGGCTGGCTGGGACTAAGCTCCTCATAGGAGGCCCAGCCTGCAGCCTCCTTCTCCCTCGGACTAGCTCTACCTGGCAGTCTGAGGGAGGCTTCCACACAGACTCTGCTGGGTCAGCACCTGCCTCCCAGGGGCCTTGGGGGAAAAAACTGACGGTGGGCGTGGCCCCCTGCTCCCCGCCGGCCACCCACCAGGCTCCCTAGGCTCTAGCTGGTAGGGGGCCAGCCATGCCGGCGTCTGAGCAGGGCCAGCAGGGTCCACATACCTGAGGCCCGGAGCCGCTGCCCTGCCTGTCTCCTCTCTGAGCCTCTCTGGTTCCCCGTGTGGTTTACAGTCAGCAGGCACTGATGTTACAGTCAGGTCAGCAGGACGACCGGGAGGGCCTCGGAGGGCTCTGGGCCGCAGGCCTCGCACCCTGGACTCCCTGCCCGCCCACCTGCCTCCTGCCACCGCCCTCCTGCAGGCCTGCGGCTGCCCGCCTGAGGAGCCAGGGGCAGGGGCAGGAGTGTCTCCCAAAAGCCGAAGGAGGGAGCTGTGCAGGGGAGGGCTGATGGCAGGAAGCCCCAGGGGTGGGGGACCCCAAGTGGTTCTGGAGAATGGGGGACCCACGGAGACGGCTCTAGGGCTGCCACCTGAGTCGGGGCTCCACCCCTCAGCCTGGCACTCAGCAGGTGGCCCCCCTCGAGCCTCTGAGCTTCCTGGGAGGGAGGTCTCCTCTTCCACCAAAGGTCCTCCCTCCCCAGCAGAGGCAGGGGTCTGACACCCCCCTTGGTGGCCCCCTCTAGCCCAGAGATTGGCCACTCCCAACGGCCCGGGAGACCCCTGAGCAGCTGACCACCCACTGCATCTGCAGGCCCCGCACCCCTCACCAGGCTGCAAGGCCCCCAGAGGCCCTTGCGTGGGGCTGCGGACAGGCTCCTGGCAGGGGCTCTGGCCCCCTCCATCCAGCCTGGCGTCTGCAGATTCTCAGCTGCACCCCCCGGCCCCGAGGGGTCCAGGCCCTGGTGGGGGTGTCAGCGAGGTCTGGGCCAAGATGGCAGAACCCCTGGCACGTTCAGGGTGGGTGCTGACTCACCTGGCCTCCCGCACACGGCCACCTGTACCCTCAGCTTGCCTTTGCATCCAGGAGCCCGGCCCTCAGCCCCCAGGCCCACTGGCCGGGTGAGTGTGAGGGGCTGCTGCACACAGATACACACACAACACACACGCACACCAGGCACACAGAGAGAGACACACGCCAGACACACACAGACACACACACACCAGGCACACAGACAAAGACACACACCAGACAGACAGAGACACATACCAGGCACACAGAGACACACACCAGACACACACACACACACCAGGCACACACTGATACACACACACACACCAGGCATACAGAGACACACGCCAGACACACACAAACACACACACCAGGCACACACTGATACACAGACACACCAGGCACACAGACAAAGACACACGCCAGACACACAGAGACACACACCAGGCACACAGAGACACATGCCAGACACACACACACACACACCAGGCACACACTGACACAGAGACACACGCCAGACACACACACACACACACACACCAGGCACACAGACAAAGACACACACCAGACACACAGAGACACATACCAGGCACACAGAGACACACACCAGACACACACACACACACACACCAGGCACACACTGATACACACACACACCAGCACACAGAGACACACACACACACCAGGCCTACAGAGACACACGCCAGACACACACACACAAACACACACACCAGGCACACACTGATACACACACACACACCAGGCACACAAAGACACACGCCAGACACACAGACAGAGACACACACCAGGCACACAGAGACACACGCCAGGCACACACAGAAACACACACACCAGGCATACAAAGACACACGCCAGACACACACACCAGGCACACAGAGACACACGCCAGGCACACACTGACACACACACACACACACACCAGGCACACACTGATACACACACACACCAGGCACACAGAGAGAGACACATGCCAGACACACACACACACACACACACACCAGGCACACACTGATACACACACACACCAGGCACACAGAGAGAGACACATGCCAGACACACACACACACACACACACACACCAGACACACACTGACACACACACACACACCAAGCACACAGAGACACACACACACACCAGGCATACAGAGACACACGCCAGACACACACACACACACACACACACACACACACCAGGCACACAGAGACACACACACAGACACACACACCAGGCACACACTGACACACACCAGGCACACAGAGACACACGCCAGACACACACAACACACACGCCAGGCACACACTGATACGCACACCAGGCACACAGAGAGAGACACACGCCAGACACACACACACACACCAGGCACACACTGATACACACACACACCAGGCACACAGAGAGAGACACACGCCAGACACACACACACACATACGCCAGGCACACACAGACACAGAGACATATACCAGGCACACACACACACACACACACACAGGCTCACACACCAGGCTCACAGACACACACACCAGGCTCACATAGACACACACACATGCCAGGCACATACACACACACCAGGCGCACACACACACACACCAGGAACATACACACACAAAGGCACACAGACAGCCACAGAGGCACACACATGGGCACACAGGCACACACACACACACACACACCAGAGACACCTCAGAGCAAAGGCAAGGCAGGGTGGGGCGGGGCGGTGCAGGGCAGGGGGCCATCCTGGGTCTGGGGGGCTCAGGCCACCCCAGGGCCTAGGGGGCAGAGGGCGTGAGGGCTGCACGGCAGGGCCCTGGCACTCAGGATGGGGGTGGGTGGGGACACCTGATAGCCAGTCTGTTTCAGGCTCAGATCCCCCTGTCATCCCCCATGGGGGAAATGTCTGTGAACAGGGCGGTGGGTGTCCATCCACATGGATCAGCTGTGCCCCGCCAGAGGGTACTGACTGGCGGCCCCGTCCACGGGCTGGAGCTGGGCCCTCCTGGGCCCTGGGCCTGGGGGCAGGGAGCGCGTTTTGAGTGGGTGGCCGGGGGTCTTCAGCCAGCCGTCCCGGGACTCCCTCACCTGTCCCCGCGTGTCTCCCCAAGACTGCAGGGGCCCTGCCCTTCTTTAGACCCCCGGGGCCCTGGGGAAGAGCTGAGCACGAGGCGGCCTGCGGGTCCTCTGGGCTCCTGGGAGTGGGTCCGGGGCTCAGTGCCCAGGCAGGAGGGGAGATGCTGTTCCTGAAGGCTGCCCCCGCGTGCGTGTTCCGGGCCATGACGCAGGCCCGCGCACGGGGAGATAAGGCCCGGAGGAGGCTGCGGGCCAGGCCTGGCTTCGTCCCAGGTCCGCGGGGGCCCACCAGCCGGGGGCTGGGCGCTCTGCTCAGAGCAGGTCTTTGTGCCCCAATCTCCCAGGTGCGGGGGCAGCCAGGGTCCTTGGCACAGCATGGCCCGTGACCGCACGTGACGGCCACTGCCGGCTGCCCTGCCAAGGTCTCCGCCTTGCATAAAAGGGCGCCGGGCGGCCACAGCCGCAGAGCTGCAGTCCTCACGCAGCTCTCCGCCACGCTGCCCTGCTCGCCTGCTGCTGGGACCCCACGGGCCTCCAGGTCTCCCGCGCAGCCCTCCGGCCACCCGGCTTGCTTGCACCCGGACCCCTGCAGCCACGACCACAGCTCATTCAGACCGACCCGAGCCAGGACGGACCCCGGACCTGCAGCCACGCCACTCGCGGTTCCTTTTTCCTATGCATATACTTCTTTGAGGGTCTGGCCTAAAGAGGTGTAGGGCATGGGAAAATGGGGCCCCGAGGTTCCCCTGCACCAGAGCCTACTCCCCCGCCGGGCACTTGCCTTGAGACTGCCATGTCCTGCACGCTGGGTTGGGGCTCCTGACCTCTGCTTTCCGGTTGAGGCGGGGGCGGGGGGCGTCACAGGTCGTGGGACGGGATGGGGCGATCTTCACTTCCGTGGGTGTGGTCCAGGCACCGTCCCTGGTCTGCACCCCGGAGCGTGGTGGGGGTGGGGCCGTGGGGACAGAAGGTGTGGGAACAGGAGAGGGACAGCCACCTGGAGCCACGCGGGGCCTGACGCGCCCGGAGCTGGGGGGTGTCAGCGGGGGCGGCGATGGGGCTGCTGCTCCACCCTCATCGCGCTGTGATGAGTGTAATCCAAATAAAGATGACTTTGTGTAAAGTTCAGTGTGAAGAGTGTTGATACGGTGCGTTTAAAACAAAGCTCCCTCATCGTGTGGTTTTTCCTCATCCAAGCTATTGGCAGGGGGTGGGGGGCACATCAGTAAGAGTGGTCTTGGGGGAACTTATTAAAGAAAAACACCAGGGGGTGAGAGGACTCCCTAGGCGTGTCAGCTGGGAGGGCGGTGGGTGGGGAGCTTCCTGAGGACCTTTCTGATAACCAAGGTCACGGGGTCAGGGCCCTCCCAAGCGGTGGGGTGGGCGGGCCAAGACTCCCAAGGCTGCAGTGGAGACAGCCCACTCCAGCACTGCCCGGGGTGCCTGCTGGGTGGCCGGAGCTCCCCGGTGAGGGCGCCTGGAAAAGGGGCCGAGGGGGTCCAATGAATGGGTGGTGTAAGCAATGCCAGTCGGGCTTATTGGCTGGTTGACCCAGCAAGCACAGCTCACAGACGCCCTTTACCAGCCGTCGTCCCAGGCTCAGCCATAGGACGGTCCTGTGGGGGGGTGGGAGAAGGGGACAGGCTGCAGCTCCTGGAGGCCCCCAGACTCAGGCAGACGCCCACCCCAGCGTGTGCTCCCTTCTGCCCATCCTCACCAGGGGACTGGGGCGGGCTCAGCTCCCCTGCGACCCTGGAGTGTTGAGGAAAGCAGGTGCGACAGCCTCAGTGCACGAGCCACTGAGCCAGACGCCTGTGCTTCCTGGGATGGGGAGAGAGGTGGGCTGCAGGCAGGGCTGGCTCCAGGCCGTCAGCAGCTCTGCCACATTCTACACCATTACCCTCCCCTCAGCAGCTGCAGGGAATGGCTCCTGAGCACAGGGAGGGAAATCCCTCAGACCCACCTTGGCCTGCCAGGCATGCCCTCCCCTGGGTTCTGGACTTGTCCCAGCTGCAGGGGAGGCAGCCCTCGTGGGCAGCTCCCCGGGCAAGAACACAGAGCTGGGAGTGTCCACCAGGAGGTGGAGCAGAGCAGGTCAGTGTGTCCTGTATCAGCCGCATCCAGCAGAGGAGCATGGAGAGGCAGCCAGGGCCAGGCCTGGGGCTGGGAGGCCTTAGGGAAAGCCAGGTGATGCCAGGCAGCCTGCCAGTCGTGCGGGGCTTTGTCCTGTAAAAGGCGGGGTGGGGAATGGCCCTCCCCCATAAGCCTCAGGGTGGCTTCCCTGGGGAGGTTTCCCTCCGCCTGCCGCCTGGACACGTGCGGTCACCGCCAGGGCTGGGAACGTGGGTCTCACCGGCCTGCGGAGGCGGTGACACGCGGCCCTCCAGCTGCAGAGGCCAGGAGCCCTGGAGGCCGTGCAGCCCTGGGGTCCTGACCCTGGAAAACGATGCTCGGGGACGGCAGGTGCTCTGCCACCAGCTGCCGCTGAAGCTGGAGGACGGAGAATCTGTCATGGCCTCTCCATCACTGCAGAGCAGGGCTGGGCTGGGGGCCCCCACACACCCCAGGGGGCTTGGTGGGGCTGCCTCTGCTTTGCAGGCCCATTCTTTCTACTTGACGTGGGAGTGGCCTGGCTGGGCATGCCCGTCCCTGACCCACAGCCAGGGTCACAGCCTGGGATGAGAATGGGAAGGAGACTGGGAACGGGCTGGCAGGGGGTGGGTAAGGTGATCACTTGGACTTGGTGCCCGTCAGAGCCCTGCACGACGGCCACGCCCATGGGCCTTCCTTTGGGCAGCCTGCCACCTGTCTCCTGTCCTGCAGGCAAGGACAGCGGGGGGCGGAGGGGGGTTGCGGGCAAGCTATGGATCCTGGCTCCCAAGCCTTTCCCCATGATAGGGAAGCAAGGTGGGAGGACACAGCCCCTGGAGGCTTTGCCCCCACCGCAGTGGGGCAGGCACGTCTAGGCCTTTCTGGTGTCCAGCTCTGAAGTCCCTGTTGAGGTGGATTCAAACGCAGGGTGACAAACATCTTCACTTCCTCCTAATCCTGTTGGTTTTCATGTTCGTGCACAAAGCTTGGAGCATCCAGCACAAGAATCCGCCTTTACTCCGACTGGAAGGCCAGCTTCCCGCACCTTCTGTCAGATAAGCTGTCCCTGATTGTGAGGGCCCAGCACAGCCCCGTCCTCCTTGCCCTTTGGTGGTTCGCTGACCATCCCTTCCTACACAGCCCTTTGGCTGTTTTCAGAGAGGAAGCAGCTCTAAAGCGTCCTCGACTATAAACTGTCCACAGTCCTGAGGCCAAGAGGGCCCAGGCCCAGCAGCAAGGGGGGTGGGGGGCGCAAGCCCGCCAGGCACTGCGGTTTCTGCAGGTGGACACCAGGCGGAGCCCCCGCACACCCCGAGTGTCTGGCCGGCCTCAGCTGCGGGCTTCCGGGCGCACACACTCCCTTAGAAGGCGCCCCCGTCTCGGGTGGGGCCAGCTCGGTGGGCACCCCGGTCCTGGCGTCTGGGAGGCAGCACGCTGGGGGCTGCCCGCCGCACGAGGCCCACGCCGAAGCTGGGGGCTGGTTCCGCTAGGCAGGAGCCCGGAGGCTGAGCCAGAGCAGGGGGTCAGGCAGAGGCCCGGGGGAGCAGCGGCGGCGGCGCGGGGCGCGCGCTCAGCCGAGAGTCCTGCAGGGGGCGCTGCTGTCTCACACGGCGAATCGGGACGAGGTTTCGGTTTGCGGGGGAAAGGGGTGGAGCCGGAGAGGATGTCCCCGCCCACCCAAGCCCCGCCCCCTCCCGCGAGGAGCACGTTTGGAGCCGGAGGTCGGCCGCCCCGCCCCTCTCCCGCCGGCCCCGCCCCGTCTCCCGCGGGCTGGGGCGCAGGAGCGCTCCGGGGCGCCCCGTCTCCCGGTCCGGCCCCGCGAGAGGACGGGGGATGGGGAGCACCACGTCCGCGCGGCCGAAGCGCCGCCCAGGAGGAAGCTCTGGAGAGGCCAGGGCCTCGGGAAAGCCGCCCGCCCACCCGCCAGCCTCCCACTGGGTCGAGGCGACGCTCGCCCTCCCCGCGCCCTCGGCCGGCCTCCGGAGCGCGGACGCCGGGGGGACAGAGTGGACGCGGCCGCCCTCCCACTGCCCACGGCACGCAGGCGCCCCCTTCCGGGGGCAGTTTCTGTCACCGGTAGACGAGGAGCTCCGACCCACGGGGCTGCACCCCGGAGCCCATCCAGGCCAAGCCCGCCCCCGCCCGGTCCTCGGGCGCCCCGGCTCCGTGACCGCCGCTGTGTATCCGGAGGGTCAGTTCTGAGTTGTAGGGAGGCGACGGGCAGCACCGAGCTCCCGCATTCATTTAAACTTTTTAAAGTGGAAATATAGTCAACACCAGCTCCGCTTTCGGCCGCGCAGGACCTGACGTGGAAGCGCGGCGGTGAAGCCACAGAGGCAGAACGACAGTCTGAGTCTCCTCCGCTGCGTACAGAGGCTCCTCGGGCTTCGGAAACCATGGGGGTGTTCACGGGAACAGGATCCAAACGGCACCGCGCCGCGGCCGCCCCTGGGCGAACCTGCCGGACGCCAGGTAGCCAGCGAGCTAGCCGTCTGGAGGCCGAAAGAAGGCGCCCGGCACTGCGGAGTGGCCCCGGTGACCTCGCCAAACTGAGCGGGCTTCGTGAGGCGTAAGACGGGCTAACTTTTGATCCTTTTGCACAAGTGGGTTCCGAGGACTTGGGCTTGGAACCAAAGCGACCGGTCGCGGCTCATATGGAGGGTGGGGGCATCTCCTGGCGGGAGGGAGGAGCCCCAGGGCCCTGGGCAGGGAAGACTCCTATGGGAGGAACGCCGCACCTGCAAAAGGGGTACACGGATGGGTGACTCTCCTCCCAGACCCGCCCCAACTCCCAACCCAGCCTGGGGGAAGGAGGGCCCCCTGCACACACACTCCTGGGGACTTCAGCGCCTCCGTGCCCCCGGTCTCGGGGCTCCCCTGCTCTGGAGACCTCAGCGGGCCTGGCTGTGCCTGCTTGCCCTGCGCAGCTGCTCCGGGGGAGCCAGTCCACTGGGCCGAGGCAGCCCCACTCACAGCTCGGCTCCGGACAGGCGGTGGGGGCGGGAACTGGGCCCAGCCAGCTGTGCGGGGCCGGGAACTGGGCCCAGCCAGCTGTGCGGGGCCAGCCGAACACCGGGTTCGGCAGGGCCGGGCTGCACACACGCTCAGGAGCTGGGTTGCCCGGATGACCCAGACCCTCCTCCCAGATATGCGGTATCTGCTGCTGCTGTCGCGTCCGACTCTGTGCGACCCCATAGACGGCAGCCCACCAGGCTCCCGTCCCCGGGATTCTCCAGGCAAGAACACTGGAGTGGGTTGCCATTTCCTTCTCCAACGCGTGAAAGTGAAAAGTGCAAGGGAAGTCGCTCAGTCGTGTCCGACTCTTAGCAACCCCATGGACCGCAGCCCACCAGGCTCCTCCATTCATGGGATTCTCTAGGCACCTTAATTGCTTTCAATTCAGAGGCACAAGGAAGGCCAAGAAGGCAGAAGCGGGCAACTGAGGACTTGCTACGTGGTCTCTGCTGCCCCTGCCCCGCTGGCCAGGGCTGCTGGAGGGTGAGGATGGCCCCTCCCCCAGCACCCGCTGTCCAACCTGCACGGGCGTCTGCCCACCCGAGGGAGTCCGGGGTCCGCAGTCAATCCTGGGACAGGTGGGCTCAGCCAGTGTCTGTGCCACAGGCTGTCCTGCTCGGCAGGAACGCAGGTCACGAGGGAGATAGGCAGAGTGGGGAGGGGCTGGTCTGCGAGGGCCCCGCAGGCCCGCCCACACGCTCTGCAGGCAGGGGCTCTCTTGATCACAGGAGCTGCCCCCAGGTTTGAGTGGCAGGAAAGAAGGGGGTCTGCTGGCTCAGGGCAAGGACATGTCTGTGCCTGGCTCCTGGGAAGGGCCAAGAGAAGGACAGGGTCTCCTGAGCTGCTCTGCTGGGCCACTGCCCAGCAGCCCCCCACCCGATCCTCCGGATAGCCGGGCGGGTGCGGGGGCTGCTCTACCGTCCCCGGTCCTCGTCCCGGTGCCCCTAGCGCTTCACTCCTCACTGGGTGTGGCCGCGTCCCTGGTGCGAAGCTGGCCTCAGGGAAGTGGGTGGTGAGATCTGGGGGCCAGTGCTCCGTGGGGAGGCTGCCAGTCAGCCAGCCCTCTGTCTCCCCCAACCCTGGCCGGCCTGTGTCTCCCCCCTCCACGCCATGCGTTCTAGATGATCCGCAGGGCACTGCTGCAGGGACCCATCCAGGGAGCCGCGCCCTCAGGCAGACGAGGCCCCGCTGGCAGCTGGATCCAGCCCCCAGGCCTGAAGGCTTTGCAACAGACAGGGTGAGTCTGCAGCCTGGGCTTCTGGGGCGCCCCCCCCCCCCCACGCCGCCCTGCCTGGCTGCCTCCCTTCAAGATTAACACTCCAATCCCACCCTAGAGCACTCTTGGGCTCAGCAGGGAGCAGAGGCCGCCCGGCGTGGTCCTTGACCTGGTGGAGTGAGGGTTGGAATTTAAATCCCTAACTGTGTCAGGTGGGGTGTCTCCTGAGATGACTGCAGGATGTCCTGCGAGTCAAGTGTGCCCAGGGTGCACCCGGGACGCTGCGGACAGGCTCCTGACCACAGCTGTGGACGTGGGTGTCCTGCCACCACGACAGAAGCCGAGCTGCGGGTGCTCAGAGTCCCCGGGCGGGCTGCAGTGCCTCCCCAGCCTGGTCGAGGGAGTGAGCTGCAGCTCCTGGCTTCAGGCGCACCGAACCTGCGGGACAGGCACCCTCTAGGTCATAGGGCCTCAACCCCAGCCCGTGGGCCGGTACTGGTGCCACCCATTAGAACTGGGTGGTACAGCAGATGAGCGGCGGCTGGATGCGGGCAAAGCCCACCTGCCGCTCCCTCATCCCTCACGGTACTGCCTGAATCACAGCCTCCTCTGTGCAAACCCTGTCTCCCCTGGAACTGGTTCTGCGTCCACAAAGGGTGGGGATCACTGGCTTAGATGAAGGGGAACGTTTGTTGGGAATTACTACTGCTGCTGCTGCTAAGTTGCTTCAGTCGTGTCCGACTCGACTCTGTGCGACCCCATAGACGGCAGCCCACCAGGCTCCCCGTCCCTGGGATTCTCCAGGCAAGAACACTGGAGTGAGTTGCCATTTCCTTCTCCAATGCATGAAAGTGAAGCGTGAACGTGAAGTTGCTCAGTCGTGTCCGACTCTTCGTGACCCCGTGGACTGCGGCCCACCAGGCTCCTCCATCCGTGGGATTGTCCAGGCAAAAGTGCTGGAGTGGGGAATTACTGCATTGAGTGCTAAAAGCAGCACTTGATGAATCCTCGGAAATTAACATGCACCAGGCCTTTCAAAACGGCTTTAGCATCTCTTTCCTTCTGATCTTTCAGGGCCAGTCCACTGGCTTCGGCCCCACACGGGCACCATCCGCTGCAACCCCACCCCAGGTCTGCTGGGTGACCCTTTCTCAAGGGGGACCCACCTCTCACGGACACCCTTCCTGGCCCCTACCCCGACTTCCCCTTGCAGGTCAGATGGCCCCTCCCTCCAGCTCCTGTGTGTAAGACTTTCCTCACCTGGCTCTTGTCCCCTGGGATCTCCCCTCCCCTCCATCTACTCCGAGACAGCTGTCACCCCCTGGGGCCTCAGCTTCCTCACGCCTCCTCGGGGTCCAGGTGATCCGATGCGGGTGTGGCAGTGGCTCTGGGCTGCTGGCCTCCAAGCCCAGGTGGCAGCCGACCTCCCACTGCGGCAGCATGGCCTGGTGGGGTGAGCAGGGGCTGGTCGCCCGCGATCTGCAGCCATCTACGCTCTGGGGCCCTGAGGCTGTGACTCAGCCCTCGACCAGTCAACTCCCCACAGCAGCCAGCTGTCTGAATTCTTGGACCTGCTGGGCCCTCACCTTCACCAACAGGCCGTGACTAGTGCTGGCGAGTGAGGGCCCCTCCCTCGCCCACGCCCCCTAGAGCCCAGGGGGTCCCGTGTGGCTCTGGCGCTGACCCCAGTCCCGGCTCTCCGTGCCCCGCGGTGCTGAGTCAGGGCTTTGTGGCCACTAGGTCCCTCGCCCCCGTCGTGGGAGCCAAGAGGGGGAATCTGTGCTTCCAAGTGGGGCGGTGGTCTGGGGCGCCGTCCGCTCCCAGGCTGCAGGTGTGGAGTCAGGGAGTGGGCTGCCCCTGAGGACCGGCTCACGTCTGTCTGGGCTTCCCTGTCAGCTGGGTGGGCGCCTCCCCCAGGCCCCTTCCTTCCTAGGGGGTCATGTCGGAGAGCTTCCTGCTGCTGTGCGAGGGCCTCAGTCCCAGCCTGGCCCCTCCGTCCCACCTGTGGACGCAGCAGCAGGGCAGGCCAAGTGGACAGGTGGGGGAGGGTGGGCCCCCGCCTCCCGTCCAGGCTGCAGCCCCCCACCTCCCCCCTCACCGTCCCTGCTCCAGTCAGCAGCTCAGAAGCGAGTCCCGTGCCTGGGGACCCCCATGACGTCTCCTTGGCAGGTGGGGTCCCCACCAACCTCCAGCCTCGTGAAGATCTCTGGTTGGAGGGGCTGGGCCAGGCTGGGGGTGCTTTGTGAGGCCCACAGATGGACAGACAGACTAGAAGGCATCACCCACAGCCAGGCCCTGTGGCCTTGCAGCGGTCCCCCTGAGACAGAACGAGAGTGATGTGGGGGTGGGTCCCCCGTCAGTCTGAGGGACTCAGCAGGTCCTGGTGAGCGGGGTCCTGGACTCAGCAGGTCCTGGGGCTGGGCCAGGTGAGCGGGGTGAGCCGCACACCCCGAGTAGCCGCTCCCGATCCTCAGCGACCACAGCTCTGGGAGAGGCTGGCACCTGAGCACCTGTTGGAGATGCTGCCGCCACCTGCTCAGGGTCCCGTCTGTCTTGCTGCAGGGACACCAGGCCGGGTGCAAGGTGGACGCCCGGCTGCTTCCTTGCCGTGGCCTCCTGAGCGGGGAGCCAAGTCAGAGGTGCTAAGCCCAACTACGAGGCCTCACCCTCACGGCCTGTTGCCTCCCAGAGGCCCTCCTGACTGCACCACCCTGGGCTTGGGGTCTCAATATGGAATCGGGGGACACGTTTGCTCCGTAACACTCAGCACTGTGGTTTCTGGCAGACAAATCGGTCCAGCACAGAGCAGGGCAGTGAGGAAGGCAGCGCTATTGCGCCTCTTGGCACCCCTCCCCCGGTGCCCCCACCCCCCACCCCTGCTCTGCGCCCTCTTGGCACCCCCCTGTGCCCCCACACCCCCCTCTGTGCCTCCCCCCACTCTGCGCCCTCTTGGCATCCGCCCCCCCCCCCCACCCCGTGCGCCCACAACGTGCGGATGAGACTGCAAACGTGGCGGGGGTTGTGAAGAGAGCAGCGAACCGCGCAGACCGGGAGGCTCTGGTGAGAGCGCCGGGGAAACGCTGGAGGAGGCCGTGCTGGCCTGGGCACGAGCGCGTCTGCCCACGGGCCCCATCTGCATGACCTGAAAAGGTGCAGGCTCACAGCCCGCCCGAGTCCAAGCGCCCCTCAAGTCCCCGAGGAGGAGACTGTTCACACGCCCAGCTGTGTGGTTAGAGGAGCAGGTGTAGAAGAGACGGGGTCTGGAAGATGAGCAGTGAGATCAGGACGGTCACTTCTGAAACACGAGGTGTACAGGAAGCTCGATTCAGTTAAATTCAGGGACTGTCTGGACACCAAGGGATCACAGGCAGAACTAACCAGGTGGAATGGAGCTCTGTCTGGGGGTGCGGGAGGCCCTGGACTGAGAGGGTCAAATGCCTCTTTGGGGAAAATGCATCCGATATGAGGCCGTCCCATGTCACTGGAATAGCCGTTCCTCTAGGGCTCAACAGCACTGACCCTTGATGGGTGAATGTGCTGTGATATCCGCTCTCTCTGGCCTCAGGCCCGGAAGGACAGGAACTGGTGTGGAGGCCGAGGATGCTGATTAGGTGGGGGCTGGCTTCCAGCTCCCGGCGGCCCACACAGAAACAAACCGGGCCCGGGCCCAGCCAGCCGGTTGCAACCCTGCGTTACGGGGCAGACGAGGCTGAGGGCCCAGGGCAGTCCTCCGCACACACAACAGGAGCACCAGCTGGCTGTGGGGTGAAGGGAAGAGCAAAAGCCAGCCCCAGGCCCTGCAGCTGCCGGGGTCGGTGGGGCAAGGCCCGAGGTCATGGCCGCTGATTGTCCAGCCTAGCGAGGCCACAGGCCAACGTGCTCAGCCCACAGCAGGCGTGCCGGTGAGCTCATGTGTGCAGACAAGCGGCAGCTGGACGGGTCCCCGAGCGCCGGGGCGGGAGGGCACCAGCAGGGCACCGGCCACCGGCCACACTGCTGACCGCTCGCTGCAACACCAGTGGTTAAAGGTACGAACCTCACACTCCCTAGGAGGGCTGAGGTTAAAAACCAGTAACACAAGTGTGGCTGGAGATGTGGGGAATTTGGAACCCTTGTTCAGTGTCCGTGGGAATGTAAAATGGGGCAGCGGCTGGAAGACAGCATGGAGGTTCCTCAAAAAATTAAAAATGGAATTACCATATGACCCATTAAGTCCACTTACACACCCGAAGGAACTGAACACAGGGTCTTGAAAGATATTCACACATCCGTGTTCGCAGCAGCATTATTCACAATAGCTGAAATGTGGAAGCAGCCCAAATGTCCACCAAGTCAATGGACAAGCAAAATGTGGTCCATCCACGCAGTGGGCTATCATTCCGTCTTTAAAAAGAAAGAAAACCCGCAGTATGCTGTGTGTGTTATCCACAGCTTGGAGGACATACTCTGGGTGAAATAAACCAGATACAAAAAGACAAACACTGTCTGACCCCAGTTTTGAGGTCCCCAGTGGTGCCTGCAACGCGGGAGACCTGAGTTAGATCCCTGGGAAGAGGGCACGGCAACCCACTCCAGTATCCTCACCTGGAGAATCCCACGGGCAGAGGAGCCTGGCAGGCTGCAGTTCACGGGGTGGCAAAGAGTCAGACAGGACACACACGAGAGCACCCGCTGGGGCGTGGAGAGGGGGCCACATAGTAAGAGTCCAATGATTCTGCTTGGGAAGAGCAAGTTCTGGGCCGACGGGGTGACCGCTGCGCAACGTGAACATGCCTGCACACTTGAAACGGGCGAGACGGGAGACTCGGTGCTCCGTGTATTTCACTAGGAGAAGGGGTGAGCCTGCTGGCCGAGGGGGGCCCTGATGACCCGAGGACAGCGCTGGAGGCCGGCTGGGCCGCTGCCCCCACAGTCACAGGAAAAGGTGTGCTCCAGGCAGGACGCCATCCCCAAAGGGAGGTGTGCTGCACACGTGCTGAGTCAAGCCCGGAAGGCCTGTGTGAAGCCCACCTCCCCCGACAGCCCCAGGCACACCTCGCCCTACCGCCCCCGCAAGAACACAGCGCAGGCGGGTCTCCGGGGAGGGGGCGGGGAGATGGGATCTGAGCCTTTCCACGTCAGGAATGGCTTAAGTCACAAATATAGCCCCTATCCAAGGCGCTGGAGTGAGACAGGCTCGCCCCTCCGCAGACAGGGAGACCTTGGGGAGGCTGGGGGAGGGGTGTGCAGGGTCATCAGGCCCTGAGCAGAAGGCCCTGGACATGGCCCCCAGCCGCCAGGCAGCATGGGCAGCAAGGCAGACAGGTTCTCCTTCGTGCACCCCAATACCTCGGTCCCCAAAGACTCGGAGGCTTTCATGGATCTCAAGCCCCCAAACAGCCCTTTCCTGGAGCAGGGTCCCGGTGACATCACCCTTGCCCTCAGGGGCTTCGGGGATTTGCTGGGAAGCGGCCCAAGGCTGTCTCAGAGCCCCCACCCTTGGCTCTTACCTTTGGGAGCATGTAGGGTGTGCGGGTGTTTACAAACGCAAAGGATCCCCCTGCAGGTTTCTGCCTTCCGGGTGGGCAGAACGGGGCAGGCACCGTTTCTCACAGCAGAGGCCAGCGTGTCCTCGAGGATTCGGGATCTTTCACACACAGCCCCCAGTCCTGCCGAACGGTGGGTGCACCCTTGTTCTGCCGGGTCCCTGCGGCTGGGGGCCCAACTGGGGCCTCTTATTAGACATTTCCAGGAAAGGGCTGGGGGAGGGGCTGAATGCTCGGCCGCCTGGAGCCTCCGGAGGGCGAGGACTGCAGGGCGCTTGGAGACAAGCTTCCCGCTTACCTCGCCGACCAGAGCAACCACTTAAGTCTCTGAATGATCCCCTAGCTGCTGAAAAGCCGCCGGGCATTCAGCCCGAAGGCGTATTGTTATGCGGGCCCGAGCCTCTGGCTGCTTCCTCCTCCCACCCGGCTGGGAGCATGTCCGGCCCCGCCCAGTCCCCGCCGGGCCTGAGCCCCCAGCGCAGGGTGGGGCCCTCAGTCAAGACTTGGAAAATGTTCCTGGGGCAATTTCGATAAAGTCCTTTTCGACTTCCTGCACGAACCCTGGCCTCCGCCTAGGTGGAAAAGCTCAGACCCGCCGCGCTTCCTGCCCCGGGCCCACCCAGCCCACGCACCTCCGTGGACAGGAGGGGACCCCCTCCCCGGGAGCGCGTTATCCTGGGAACCTCCTTCCTGGACGCTGCTCGGCCCGAGGCCGCGGACTCTTCCCTGGACGGCCCGCGGGGGCGGCCGGATACCGCCTACACCTCCCCCACCGGTTCCGGCTGAACCCGGCCCCCGCCGGTTCCCCGGGCCCTCCCCGTGGCGCCCGGCCTCCTCCCAGCTCGCAGGGGGCTCGCCCACCGCGGCCGGTCTGCGCTGGTGGGAAGTCCGGGCAAGCAGGGTCTGGAGACCTGGAGAAGGCTGGTATGCGATGCGGGCCCCGAGCTCCGGGTTCCACGTGCCCACAGCCCTCTCCCGACGGGAGATGGGCCAGGATCCTAGGTCAGGTGGGGCCGGGCAGAATCCCAGCTGGGTCCCTCCCAGGGGTCCCGAGGCCATTTTAACCTCCCTGTTATCTCCAGCCCTACGTTCCTACCCAGAGCGCAACCTGCACACAGGATTGAGTCAGAAAAAGCAATCTTTTTATTCAACATAACTAGGTTTGGTTGGGGGAGGGGGACAGCAGGTAGGGTCAGGGCTGAAGGGGCGGCCCTCCGGCGCGGGGACCGCGGAGGGACAGGCCTCACGGGCGCGGGTCGGCTAGGACACCTCGCTCGGCCGCGGCGCTGCCCAGGATGAAGCCCACGGCCAGGGACACGGTCTGGTCGAAGGAGCCACGTAGCTGCTCCACGTGCTGGTTCAGGGTCAGCAGCTGGTCACGCAGCGGGCCCAGGATGGACACGATGTCGCCGAGGTGCCCCAGGGTCTGCAGGAGGGCGGCGTTCAGCGACGGCGGCGCGGGCTGCTGGGGCGCGTGGTCCTCCGGGCGGCCGGGCGGCGAGTCGGGGTCTTCCTGGGCGGGGCCCGGGGAGGGGCGGTGGCGGGGAGCCGGGGGGCGGAAGGACTCGGGCTCTTCCGGGCGGCCACGCGCGGGCGTGAAGGTGCAGGGGGCCGTCGGGGAGCCGGGGGCGTGGGGCGCGTCCGCAGACTTGGGCGGGGACGGGCTGAACCTGAGCGTCCACGCGGGATCCGAGTCGAGCTCTCGGGACGCGGGCAGCGGCGGGGCGCCTGGAACGCGGAGCCGCCGGTTGCCGGGGGGCGCGCGCCCCCCTTGTCTGGGGCGCGCCCGCCCCCGCCCCCGCCCCCTCCGTCTGAAGGGCGCTCCCCACAGCCCGCTCCCCCACTCCTCCGTCTGGGGCGCGCCCTCCCCCACCCCAGCCCACCTACCTGGCTCGGCGGGCGCGGCGGAGGCAGGCCGGCGGCCGCGCGGCGGTCGTCCGGGCCCGGGGAGCGGCGGCGGCCGCGCCTGCGCCCGTTGTCGCCTAGGAGGCCCATGAGCTGGCGGATCTGTGCGTCGAAGGGCCCGGGCGGCTGGCCGTGCGCGTCGCGGACCTTGTCCTTGAGGAACTTGTAGCGGCGGCGGCACTGCGCGGGGTGCGCCGCACCTGCTGGCGGGCCAGCGCGGCCGACACGCGGCGGTAGGTGGGCAGCGCCTGGCGGCGGTCCAGCAGAAGCGCGCGCCACACGGCGGGCTGCAGCAGCGTGGCAAGCAGCAGCTCCGTCTCGTGCGCACTCCAGGGCGTGCGCTGGGCCGAGCCCGGGGACACGGGCGAGCCGGGGGACGCGGGAGAGCCGGGCGGCGCGGGGGCGCGGGAGCCGCCAGCGCGCCGGGCGAGGCGGGCCTCCGGGGCGGGGTCGCCGGGGCGCCCCCCACCAGCCGCGGCTCGGGGTCCGGGCTTGCGGGCGATGGCGGCTCGGGCGGGGGCGGCCGCCGCGGCCGCAGTAGCATCCCGGGGCCCGCGGGGTCGAGGCCGAGGCCCGGGAGAAGCCGCCAGTTCGCGCTCCGAAGACCCTGCGCGCCCGCCCTGCTCGAAGCCGGCGCGGAAGCCCCGCCGGGTCTACGCGGCCCTCCCCCTGCCCCGCCCCGCCCCGCCCCGCCCCGCGCGCCAAGTTCAACCCGACCGCGGCAACGCCTGGTCTCCGGGCCAGTCTTCGGGCTCCTGGGTCTCGAGCTCGTGGAGTAAGGCTCTGCCCCCGCCCGCCTACCGCGAAAGCGCCCGCCCAACCCCCTTGCCTGTACTTCTTAAACCGCTGGATCAAGTCCAAACGAACAAGGCAACGTGTGTCGGGCGCGCAAGGTTCCGTCCGTGTTTACGCATGTGCGGTGCCCTTTCCCCGATGCGTTGAGGAAGCCATGGAACATTCTGGCTCCAAAGGCTTTTTTTACTTTGGTGAACCCTAGGTATTCCTAAATGGAATCATGTTCTGGTTCTACCAGCCACCCAGAACCCCCAACCCCTCTGCGGTTCTAGTTTGCGGAGACGGTAGTGCTCATCACTATCTGCTGGACCAGATGGAGAGCTAGGCCGATGGTCAAACTTAGTGTCGTAATTTACATACACCGCACGTAAAGGGACTTTCTTACTCTGATAAAGAACGGCCACCGCCAACATTGTGTTCACCCCCTGAGATACTAAGGGTAAGAGAAAGTTGCCCAAAGCTACGGCTTCTGCTCAGCCTTCTAGAAATCCTGGCCAGAGAATAAACAGAAAGGTGCGGAAGAGTACGGAGACAGCCGAGGAAGGAGTGGTCCAGTGCTCCTTGCACGTAATATGGTGGCACCCGTGGAAAGTGCAAAGTCTACAGCCTCAGTCAGGAGTGATGAGCTTTGCAAGGTCACGGACTACAAAAATGAACAAAAGTCAATTGTATTTCTGTATACTAACCACAGTAGCTTTATGAAACTCCTTGTTGTTCAGTTGCTAAGTCGTGTGCCACTCTTCGAGACCCCATGCACTGCAATACACCAGGCCTCCCCTGTTCTTCACTGTCTCCCGGAGCTTGCTCAAATTCCCGTCCACAGAGTCCATGGTGCCTCCAACAGCTCATCCTCTGTCCTCCCCTTCTGACCTCAGTCTTTCCCAGCATCAGGGTCTTTTCCAGTGAGTTGGCTCTTCACATCAGGTGGCCAAAGTATTGCAGCTTCACCTTCAGCATTAGTCCTTCCAATGAATATTCAGGATTGATTGCTTTTCAAATTGACTGGTTTGATCTCTTTGCCATCCGCGGGACTCTCGAGGCTTCTCCAGTACCACGGTTTGAAAGCGTCAGTTGTTAGACGCTCAGCCTTCTTTATGGTCCAACTCTCACATCCATACCTGACTCCTGGGAAATCGATAGCTTTCACTAGACAGACCTGTGTTGGCGATGTGATGTCTCTGCTTTTTAACATGCTGTCTAGGTTTGTCAAAGCTTTCCTCCCAAGGAACAAGCATTGTTAAACTTCATGGTTGCAGTCACCATCTGCAGTGATTTTGGAGCCCAAGAAATTAAAAGCTGCAACCGTTTCCACTTTCCCCCATCTGTTAGCCGTGAGGGATGGGACCGGATGCTGTGATCTTAGTTTTTTTAAATGGTGAGATTTAGCCCAGCTTTTCCACTCTCCTCTTTCACCCTCAAGAGGCTCTTTAGTTCCTCTTCGCTTTCTGCCATTAAACTGGTATCATCTGCATATCTGACGTCGGCATTTCTCGCAGCATCTTGATTCCGGCTTGTGGCCCATCCAGCTTGGCATTCCTCATGATGTGTTCTGCACAAAAGTTCGGTAAGCAGGGTGACACACGCGTGCAGCCTTGATGTGCTGCTTTTCCAATCTGGAGCCAGTCCACTGTCCTATGTCTGGTTCTAACTGTTGCTTCTTGGCCTGCATACAGGTTTCTTGGGAGGCAGGGTAGTCTAGCATTCCCAGCTCTTTAAGGATTTCCCAGCGCTTTACTGGCTCCATCTTCACAGTCACGGCAGTGGTGTCTGCGATCTGGTGGCCAGCATGCAGCGCTTTGCGCCCAGGAGCTACACACCAGGTGGCCGACCAGGAGACCGTTGCCCAGATCACGGCTCAAGTAGCCTCGTTGGAGGGCATCCCTCCAGAAAATCAAATTCTGCTTGTGGCAGGCACACCCCCAGAGGATGAGACTACCCCGGGCTTGTTTGGTGTGGAGGCTCTGAGCACTCCCGGAAGCAGTTGGCTGCATGCCTGGAGGTAAAGCCCATGGTTCCCGGGCCCATGCTAGGAAAGCCAGAGGTCAGACTCCCCACGTGGCCAAACAGGAGAAAAACAGACAGGCCAGATCGAGAGGCACATGCCGTACAGCCGGTGTTGTGCCCACCTTTGGCAAGGAGAAGGGCCCCAATGCCAACGCTTCAGTCCTTTGTAATCTTGACCTTCTCTAATAAAGCTGCTTAGCCCAATCCAAAAATAAAATTTCCACCGTTTGTTGTGATCCACACAGTCAGAGGCTTTTGGGAAGTCAATGAGGCAGAAGTAGCTATTTTTCAGAAATTCTCTTCCTTTTTTTTGATCTGGTGGATGTTGGCTTTTTGATCTCTGGTTTCTCTGCCTTTTCCAAATCCAGCTTGTACATCTGGAAGTTCCTGGTCCATGTTCTGTTGAAGCCTGCCTTGAAGGATTTTGAGCATTGCCTTGCTCGCATGTGAGATGACTGCAGTTGTACAGGAGTTTGAACATTCTTTGGCATTGCCCTTCTTTGGGATTGGAATGAAAAGTGACCCTTTCCAGTCTTGTGGCCATTGCTGAGTTTTCCAAATTTGCTGGCATATTGAGTGCAGCACTTTGACAGCAGCGTCTTTCAGGATTTGGAACAGCTCAGCTCGAATTCCGTCACCTCCACTAGCTTTGTTTGCAGTGATGCTTCCTAGGGCCCCTTGGCTTCACTCTCCGAGGTGCCTTGCTCTAGATGCGTGGTCACACCGTCACGGTCATCCGGGTCATCAAGACCTTTCCTGTACAGATTTTTGGTGCATTCTCGCCACCTCTGCTTCTGTTAGGTCCTTGCTGTTTCTGTCGTTTATTGAGCCCGTCTTTGCATTAAATGTTCCCTTGGTATCCTCAGTTTTCTTGAAGAGATCTCTAGTCATTCCATTCTACTGTTTTCCTCTATTTCTTTGCATTGATCACTGAGGAAGGCTTTCTTATCTCTCCTTGCTATTCTCTGGAACTCTGCATTCAGTTGGCTGTATCTTTCCCTTTTTCTTCTTTGCCTTTCACTTCTCTTTGTAAAGCCTCCTGGACAACCACTTTCCTTCTTGCATTTCTTTCTCTTGGGAGTGGTTTTGGACACCGCCTTCTGTACAGTGTTATGAACCTCTGTCCATAGTTCCTCAGGCACTTTGCCTACACCAGATCTAATCCCTTGAATCTATTTGTCACCTCCACTGCATAATCATTAGGGATTTGATTTAGGTCACAGCTAAAGGGTCTAGTAGTTTCTCCTGCTTTCTTCAATTTAAAACTGATTTTTGCAATAAACAGATCCTGATCTGAGCCACAGTCAGCTCCAAACCTTGTTTTTGCTGAGCTTCTCCATCTTCAGCTGCAAAGAACAGAATCAGTCTGATTTCAGTGCCGACTCTCTGGAGACGTCCATGAATAGCACCGTCTCCTGTGTTGCTGAAAGAAAGTGTTCGCTGTGACCGTGTATTCTTGGCAAAACTCTGTGGCCCTGCTTCATTTTGTACTCCAAGGCCAAACTTGCCTGTCATTGCAGATGCCTCTTGAATTGATACTTTTATGCGTTCTACTCCCCTGTGGGGGGAAAGGACATTTTTGTTTGGTGTTAGTTCTAGAAGGTCCTGTAGGTCTTCATAGAACTGTTTGACTTCAGCTTCTGCATTAGTGGTTGGGGCATATATTTGGATTACTGTGATTTTGAATGGTTTGCCTTGGAAACAAACAGAGATCATTCTGTCGTGTTTGAGATTGCACCCGAGCACTGCATTTCAGACTCTTAATTGACTCTGAAGGCTACTCCATTTCTTCTAAGGGATTCTTCTCACAGTAAATATAATGGTCATCTGAATTAAATTAAATTCTCCCTTTGGTGTCCATTTTGATTCTTAGACTCCTTCAGTTAAGTTCAGTTCAGTCGCTCAGTCGTGTCCAACTCTTTGCAACCCATGAATCACAGCACGCCAGGCCTCCCTGTCCATCACCATCTCCTGGAATTCACTCAGAGTCGGTGATGTCATCCAGCCATCTCATCCTCTGTTGTCTCCTTCTCCTTCTGCCCCCAGTCCCTCCCAGCATCAAGGTTTTTTCCAGTGAATCAACTCTTCGCATGAGGTGGCCAGAGTACTGGAGTTTCAGCTTCAGCATCAGTCCCTCCAGTGAACACCCAGGAGTGATCTCCTGTAGGATGGACTGGTTGGATCTCCTTGCAGTCCAAGGGACTCTCAAGAGTCTTCTCCAACACCACAGTTCAAAAGCATCAATTCTTTGGCACTCAGCTTTCTTCACAGTCCAACTCTCACATCCATACATACATGACCATTGGAAAAACCATAGCCTTGACTAGACGGACCTTTGTTGTCAAAGTAATGTCTCTGCTTTTCCATATGTTATCAAAGTTGGTCATAAGTATTCCAAGCAGTAAGCATCTTTTAATTTCATGGCTGCAGTCACCATCTGCAGTGATTTTGGAGCCCCCCAAAAAGTCTGACGCCGTTTCCACTGTTTCCCCATCTATTTGCCCTGAAATGATGGGACCGGATGCCATGATCTTCGTTTTCTGAATGTTGAGCTTTAAGCCAACTGTTTCACTCTCCTCTTTCACTTTCATCAAGAGGCTTTTTAGTTCACTTTCTGCCATAAGGGTGGTGTCATCTGCATATCTGAGGTTATTGATATTTCTCCCAGCAATCTTGATTCCAGCTTGTGTTTTTTCCCAGTCCAGCGTTTCTCATGATATACTCTGCATAAGTTAAATAAGCAGGGTGACAGTATACAGCCTTGACGTACTCCTTTTCCTATTTGGAACCAGTCTGTTGTTCCATGTCCAGTTCTAACTGCTGCTTCCTGACCTGCATATAGGTTTCTCAGGAGGCGGGTCAGGTGGTCTGGTATTCCCATCTCTTTCAGAATTTTCCACAGTTTATTGTGGTCCACACAGTCAAAGGCTTTGGCATAGTCAACACGGCAGAAATAGATGTTTTTCTGGAACTCTCTTTCTTTTTTGATGATCCAGCAGATGTTGGCAATTTGAACTCTGGTTTCTCTGCCTTTTCTAAAGCCAGCTTGAACATCTGGAAGTTCACGGTTCACGTACTGCTGAATCCTGGCTTCAGAGTTTTGAGCATTACTTTA
The DNA here is from genome assembly GCA_917880005.1 of Nanger dama. NCBI lineage: Eukaryota > Metazoa > Chordata > Mammalia > Artiodactyla > Bovidae > Nanger > Nanger dama. The sequence goes on along the minus strand of CAKJTW010000026.1, from coordinate 35,639,138 downwards.
TACTAGTGTGTGAAATGAGTGCGATTGTGCGGTAGTCTGAGCATTCTTTGCCACTGCTTTTCTTAGACTCCTTGGAGTGGGATAATTCTAAATCTCCACCTGGGTTATACAGACGGCAGAGAGTGCCTGGTATCTTTCTCGGCCCTGGAGCTTTGGCAGAGCTGGGGAGTCGGTGGCTGCACAGTCCTGCTGGCTGGACTGCAGGGCAGTAGGCTCTCTGCGCTCAGCCCTCGTGTGCACACAAGCCCTCGTGTGTGCTCACAGCCCTCGTGTGCTCACAGCAGGCTCTCTGCGCTCAGCCCTCATGTGCGCACAGCCTTCATGTACTCACAGCAGGCTCTCTGGCTCAGCCCTCGTGTGTGCACAGCCCTCGTGTGCTCACAGCAGGCTCTCTGCGCTCAGCCCTTGTGTGCTCACAGCCCTCATGTGCTCACAGCAGGCTCTCTGGCTCAGCCCTCGTGTGTGCACAGCCCTCGTGTGCGCACAGCCCTCGTGTGCGCACAGCCCTCGTGTGCTCAGCCCTCCTGTGCTCACAGCCCTCGTGTGCTCACAGCAGGCTCTCTGCGCTCAGCCCTTGTGTGCTCACAGCCCTCGTGTGCTCACAGCAGGCTCTCTGGCTCAGCCCTCGTGTGTGCACAGCCCCGTGTGCTCACACCCCTCTTGTGTGCACAGCCCTTGTGTGCTCAGCCCTCGTGTGCTCACAGCTCTCCTGTGCTCACAGCCCTCCTGTGCTCACAGCAGGCTCTCTGCGCACAGCCCTCGTGTGCTCACACCCGTGTGCACACAGCCGTCGTGTGCTCAGCCCTCCTGTGCTCACAGCCCTCGTGTGCTCACAGCCCTCATGTGCGCACAGCAGGCTCTCTGCGCTCAGCCCTCGTGTGCACACAGCAGGCTCTCTGCGCTCAGCCCTCGTGTGCGCACAGCAGGCTCTCTGCGCTCAGCCCTCGTGTGCACACAGCAGGCTCTCTGTGCTCAGCCCTCGTGTGCGCATAGCAGGCTCTCTGCACTCAGCCCTCCTGTGCTCACAGCTCTCCTGTGCTCACAGCCCTCGTGTGCACACAGCAGGCTCTCTGCGCTCAGCCCTCGTGTGCTCAGCCCTCGTGTGCGCACAGCAGGCTCTCTGCACTCAGCCCTCCTGTGCTCATAGCTCTCCTGTGCTCACAGCCCTCGTGTGCGCACAGCAGGCTCTCTGCACTCAGCCCTCGTGTGCGCTCAGCCCTCGTGTGCACACAGCAGGCTCTCTGCACTCAGCCCTCGTGTGTGCTCAGCCCTTGTGTGCTCACAGCTCTCCTGTGCTCACAGCCCTCGTGTGCGCACAGCAGGCTCTCTGCGCTCAGCCCTCGTGTGTGCACAGCCCTCGTGTGCTCACACCCCTCTTGTGTGCACAGCCCTTGTGTGCTCAGCCCTCGTGTGCTCACAGCTCTCCTGTGCTCACAGCCCTCCTGTGCTCACAGCAGGCTCTCTGCGCACAGCCCCTCGTGTGCTCACACCTGTGTGCACACAGCCGTCGTGTGCTCAGCCCTCCTGTGCTCACAGCCCTCGTGTGCTCACAGCCCTCATGTGCCACAGCAGGCTCTCTGCGCTCAGCCCTCGTGTGCACACAGCAGGCTCTCTGCGCTCAGCCCTCGTGTGCGCACAGCAGGCTCTCTGCGCTCAGCCCTCGTGTGCACACAGCAGGCTCTCTGTGCTCAGCCCTCGTGTGCGCATAGCAGGCTCTCTGCACTCAGCCCTCCTGTGCTCACAGCTCTCCTGTGCTCACAGCCCTCGTGTGCACACAGCAGGCTCTCTGCGCTCAGCCCTCGTGTGCTCAGCCCTCGTGTGCGCACAGCAGGCTCTCTGCACTCAGCCCTCGTGTGCGCTCAGCCCTCGTGTGCACACAGCAGGCTCTCTGCACTCAGCCCTCGTGTGTGCTCAGCCCTTGTGTGCTCACAGCTCTCCTGTGCTCACAGCCCTCGTGTGTGCGCACAGCAGGCTCTCTGCGCTCAGCCCTCGTGTGTGCACAGCCCTCGTGTGCTCACACCCCTCGTGTGTGCTCAGCCCTCGTGTGCTCACAGCCCTCGTGGTGCGCTCAGCCCTCGTGTGCGCACAGCAGGCTCTCTCGGCTCAGCCCTCGTGCACTCCAGCTGCGCTTAGTCCTCCTGTGCTCTCAGCCTGCCCCCCGTGGTCCTCTCTAGATCTTTTTTCCCCATGTACTTGACACTTCGAGGAGACTGGTGGGTATTTTGAGGCTTGCCCCTCAATTTGGGTTTGTCTAGTGCCTTCTCATGGTTAGACCGGGGCTCAAGGGCCTGGAATGAGACCCCAGAAGTGATGTGCCATCTGCTTAGTGTGGCCCTCTGCAGTTAGGGTGAAGCCTGCGTCTCCCCACTGTGAGGGCACCCTCCTCCTGTCCTGCCCCGCGGGGGGCCCATCGCCAGGTGCCCCCAACACTCACAGGGTGGCCAGCTGCACCTCCCGGGGCAGCCCTGTGTACCGTTTGGGTTCCCCCTGGTTACTCCTGTTTCTCATTCAGCTGTCCGCCAGTAAGGACTCAAGCTTGGGCCCTCCTCCTGGCCCACAGTCCATCACTGTCACACGTGGGGCGCACGTGGTCGGCTCTGGTTGTGGGAGCAGCTCTTTCCTCTTGTCCTGTGTCCTTCTGACGTGATCTCCCTCTATCCCCTTCCTCCCTTTAGCTCCTGACTCACCTGCTATACTTTCCCTACCCCAGCCCTGGAGTCAGCTGTTCAGCTGTCTCTTTTTTTTGGAGACCTGAATGTTATCTGGAAACCAAGATTTGGGGGTGTCAGTGCTTTAGGGCCTGTGGTTTGGGGGGCATTTCTGCTTCCCAGGGGATGTTTGGTGATGTCTGGAGAGTTGTAGGTTGTCACAGATGTGAGGAGGGGGGAGCGATGCTGCTGGCATCTGGAGGCGGAGCCCAGAGATGCCAAGAAGACCTCCAGGCTCAGGCAGCCGCACAGCAGAGAGGCCCCCTGCAGTGCCCACCAGCCCCGAGCCGCAGCAGCAGGGCCCTTCCTGGTGGTGACAGGCCCGGGACACCCCTCAGTCCCGCCGCGAGGACCAGCTGGCCGTGTGACCTGTGGGCTGTGGGCGAGGTCTGGGTGGCCGGGCCCTGGGATGGCAGGGTTTGTGGCAGGCAGGCTGAGGCTGTGGTGCCCAGAGGCCTCCATGGCGGCAGCTGTGGGAGGCTGGCCGTCTCCTCTGGAGGCAGCTTGCAGGCCCCGGGGTGTGGGGCTTGGTCCTGGGGCCGCCTTGCCCCCAGCTTGTCACCCAAGATCATTGCCGCCCACCCTCACGAGCAGCCCTGGAGACGTCGTCGTGGCTGTGGGGAGCCCCCTGTGACCTGCGGGCGGACAAAGCGCGGGCGCCGTGGGCAGCCGTCTTGGTAGAAACGGCTTTATTAGAAATTGGAGTGCACGAGCGCAACATGCAGACGGGCACGCGGGGGCTGAGGCGGCCGCTCCGGGGCAGAGCCGGTCCTGCTGGAGTGTGGCTGGAGTGAGTGTTCATGCGGCCGCTGAGCTTGCTGAGTTCAGTGCTGAAAACCCAGGAGTTCATCTGCAGAACCGAATTCTCACATGAAAGCCACGTTAGGGCCAGGCGTGCCGCACACCTCTCGTATCTCACGTGCGGAGGAGCTAGGTGTTGGGAATGAATACATGTGGGAAAACACCCTGACGTTAGAAATTCAGCGTTTTATAAGGTAATGGTTTTCCTTGTGATACTACTAGCTGGTTGCGCCAAAGAATCACTAGTCCTAAAACTCAAAAAGAAGAATCTCGCGTCTTGCGGCGATTTGCAACGTAAGGACACCGGTGCTTGGGACAGTCCGGGCGCTGGCCTCCCTGCCGGGGGTGTGTGAGGCCCGGCCCTGATCCCCAAGCCGCAGCGCATCCTGCCCGCGCTGGGCAAGGCAACACCAGCGGGCCGGTGGAAACGGCCCCGGGGAGCTCTCAGTGCCCCCGAGGCGGCAGGCGCCTCTCCTCTCAGCGCGGTGGCAGCCAGCCATGGGAGGCAGGCGTGGGTGTGTGTGTCGCATGCGTGGGTGCTGAAAGCGTCCGGGACCACCCCCCAGGCGCCGCCCACCCAGCGGGGTCGCAGAGGGGGCGCTGAGGCCGTCTTGGCTTTGGAGCTGCCCTGAGTCCTGCGCCCTGGGACGCGGGCCCTCAGCATAGGAGAACCCACCCCACGGGGCAGCGCCCTCAGTGGCGAGCAGCGGGCACCCGGGCCATGGGGCACGGGGAGCGGCCGGTGGGAGCTGCGAGACACTGGCGGGCAGCAGGGGGCTGGCCGGGGTGCAGGCTGCAAGGCACCCCCACCCCCAGGGCAGGGCGAGCAGCCAGCGCTTGGGGCAGAGGGCGGGATGTCTGGCAGGGGAACTTTGAGCCCAGGGCTGGGGTGCGGCCCCCGGAAGCCTCAGGGCTTCACACAGAAGGTTCCAGAACCCTTGGAATCTTGTTAGCAGGGGACCAGGGGTCCGTCTTGGCCCTCCACCACGGCAGACACAGGCAGACTCACGCAAACACGGCTCAGGGGCACCCGGGCTACAGTCCGAGGGGTGCAGGGCTCTGGGGCAGGCTGGGTGGAAGCTGTTTGTCTCTGAGAAACAAAATGAGCGTCTGGGGGTCGGCTCCTGGGAGCCTACTCACCCCGTCTGGTTTACATCTTACATCTTTCAATTTTACAGTCAGCCTCCCGGTGCCATCTCCGGGTCTGTGTCTGAGCCCGCGCTCCCGTCTGACGCCCCTCCTGGGCCGCAGGGGGTCCCCGTCCACCCCCGGCTGCCGCCTCCGCTACTGGAACGTGGCTCTCATCCTCCGCAGCTTGTCCTGGATCTTCCGGGAGTGCTTCTCGCTGGCCGCCTGCCGGGGGCCTGCCCCGCTGTCCGCCGCCAGCACAGCGATGTCGGCCCCGCTGAAGCGGGCGATTCTCTGCTTGAGCTGAGACTGCAGCTTGGGGTCGGGGGCGAACGTGTAGGGGTTCTCCTGGAACGCGGACCTGGCTCGCCACCTTGGCGATGTTTCTGTGTCGGGAAGAAACGGGCGTGAGTTTGCGCGCGTGCCGGGGCGGCGTTGCAGCTGGTGGGCACTGGCCAGCCCCAGCCCAGCCGCGTCAGTTCAGACCGCGAGGGGCCAGTCTGCTGTCCAGTCACAGGCCAGACCTCGTTTCAGGGCCCAGGCGTGTTGTCCACCTGCCCTGCGTCTGTCCATCCCTCCCTCCCTCCGTCTGTCCGTCCACCTTTCATTCCACAAACGCTGACTGGAATTGTGCTGTGTGGGGCCCAGTCAGCGCTGAAATCCCCACGATAAGGAAGCGTGAGGCAGCCCGAGGCGCCAGACGAGTGCACGCGGGTTAGTCCATCCGGGCCGGTTCGGTGCTCTGCGCTTTGCCCTAGTCCCGTTCAGTGACGTGGCACCCAGGGAACCGGCCACGCGGGGAGCTGGCCTTTGCCTTCCAGAGCTGGGCGTCAGGCGGCGGCTGGCACTCCACCGGGCGTCATCCGGAAAACGGGGGCCTCTGAGCTGCAGGCCTTGGCTCTGCCCGGGAGGCTGTGGACTCCCCAGACACATGTGCCCAGCTTGGTTCTGGGTGAAGACGCGGATGTTCCATGCGGATGCCTCCGCTGTTAATGAGGAGACAGGTGTGCACACACGCACCCGTGAACCGTGTCAGGAGGCGCACAGGCGAGTGGAGCCTGGCCAGGCCCTTTCTGGACTGTGGCTTTCTCTCAGTGCCCGCTGCCCCTTCGATCGCCATGGACCTGTTGCAGTTAAGTATGCCTTGTGGATAACAGTGTTACCTCTAAACTACCGTTTCAGGGACCGAAGAGGTCTCGCAGGCACAGGTGGAAATGCTGGGCTCCGTGCCCCCTGGGCCCTGCTTACAAAGTGAGGCTGCTGTCCTTGACCCCGAGGAGGCCAGACCAGCCTCCACCTGACTGCAGTGTGAGCGGTGCGGGTGGGGCGGGGCGGGGAGGACGGAGTTGTGGGAGAGGGGCTCCTTGCAGACCAGCTGGCCCTGAGCTAGAGGCAGCGTCGGCCTGGGGGCGCTGCGGAGGAGCGATGGGGCCAGGAGCCCCTGGAGAGGCTGGCCTGGGCCTGGATGCTGAGGCGGGCCGGTGCTGCACAGGCTGAAGTGGGCAGTGACCCTCGGGGGGTGTCTGAGTCGCTGGTGGGGTCACGGGGAAGGTGGTTGCAAACAGCACCCAGTCTGTGCCTCCTGGTGGGTCCCCAGGGGTGCCGGCTGCTGAAGGGGCGGGGCCTGACCAGGGTCCTGCTCGGTCAGCCCCGGGCAAGGGTCCGGCAGGAGAGCAGAGGCGGGACAGAGGGAAGAGGCGGCTTCCGGGGCTGGGGGACAGCTGCTCTCCCAACAGGAAGGGAGGTCGCAACGACCTTCAACCTTGGGGCGGTGTTTGGGGCCATGGATACCAGCAGTGTGGGAAATGTTTATCCTGAACTTGTGGAGAAGGAGGCAGCTGGGGGTCACCTGGAGGGAGCGTGTGGCAGCCTGGGCTAGGGCGAGGGCTAGGTGGGGGCATCTGGTCCAGGCCTCAGAGGAATAGGAGGGATGGGGAGGCCCCTCTCCTGCTGGCTCGCCCGTGGGCCCTCACCTGAGCTTGCTCATCTTGCTCGCCCGTGGGCCCTCACCTGAGCTTGCTCCACCGGTGGGCCCCGTTGCTCATGGTGAAGCCCCCCGTCTCCAGCTGCTGTATGTGCATGGCCAGCAGGTGGGCTGAGGGCAGGGTGGGCTGGGCCCTGAGGCGCCGCCCTTCCATCAGACACAGGCTGTCGCTCTTCAGGAAGACCTGGGACCCAGACGGGCGTGGGGTGAGCAGGGCGAGGGGGGCATCCCCAGTGCCCAGCAGGGCTGGCCAGTGCCATTTGGCGCATGGGGCACCACACCCCAATTTGCCATCCAACTCAAGATGCCCCTTGGCTCCCGGGCTGGGAGTCCAGGCTCTGCAGTGTGTGGGCACAGGAGGAACACTGAGCCCCCAGAAAGACATGCGCTTCCTGCTGCTGAGGTACTGGTTCCAGAAGTGCGCAGAGGGGGCCCCCCCCAATGAGACAGCGCCCGCTGGCCAGCGGCAGGCCCCAGCTGCTGTCAGCCGACGACACAGGGGAGCCCCCCACTGGCAGAGCTGGGCCTGGGCTGGACGCAGGCTGCCCCTGGTGCCTCGGCCCATCAGCCAGAGGCTGTGTCCTCGCCGACTGTCTCTCTCTTTAGGGGGCAGCCAAGAGGCGGTGGGCTTGGACACCTGAACCCCCAGTGGGAGTCAGGACCCATGAGGCACAGTTGAAAGGCAGGGCTCCTGGAGGGCCCCTGCCTCTGCCCGTCCCGCCACCCGCCACCCGCCGCCCCTGGGGGACGTGAGCTCCCGGGAGCTCAGCGCACGCCAGTACCTCCACAGCTTTCAGCTCCTCCATCACCTCCGCTATCTCGCGGGCAGAATTCTCCAGGCCTAGAGTAAAGCGCGGGTGAAACCCCGGCCCCGCGGGGGGCCCTGCCCGGCCGCGGGGGGACCCACTGGCACTGGCGCACGGCCTCGTGCTCCAGGCCACCCAGAATTTGCATGGCCGTGGCGAAGTTCCTCCGCCGTAGCAAGACTTCGCGATCAGCAGAAACTTGGAGAGCAGGGTCACCTGCAGCTGAAACCAGGGGAGGAGACACTCGCATCCTGAGCTCTGAGGGGTGCGGGCAGGGTCGGCGTCGGGGTGGGCGGAGCGGGCACCCCACGGAGATGGGCACAGAGGCAGCCCAGGTGCTCACTGTCCCGTGGACAAACCTCGGCTCAGGACAGACAGGGGCAGCAGGGCACACCCGGGAGGGGGGAGGGGGCCCACAGGGAGCCATGGCAGCGTCTCCTCTGCCCGGCCAGTGGGACGGGGTTGTGGTGCCTGCTTCCACGGGGTCACTGGTCCGCAGGGCAGAGCACTGGGTCAGCTGGGAACCCCCACCCCTGAGGGAGTCTCTGCCCACAGCCCAGTGCACGGACCCTCAGTCAGTGCTTGGATTTCACACGATTGCGGTGACTTGAAGATTCTGGAGGGGTCAGCTGACCCTCATTTCAGCCGCATCCCGTGGACCGTCGTCACGGCCAGCACCGTCCTTCTGGGGGACACCACCTGCAACCCCACCACACACCCTGGTGCTGCGCTTGGCCGGCGCCTGGGTCCCGGGATGGCCCGGGGCTCACGCAGCACGTGGCCACCCTCTGCCTGGCGTGAGAACAGTTACACGCCTGCTTCTCCCGTTGACGTCTTTTTCTTCGCAGGTCTGGATAGACGCAAAGCAGGAGCCCCCAGCCACTGCAGGCTCCCACGCGGGGCCGGCCTCGGATGCTGGGGTCTCGTGGCGGTCTCCTCGGGTGGCCAGCCTCCCCCTCCGGCTCAGCACCATGGCCTGTGTCCCCACGTGGGGCTGAGTGACAGCCTGGCACGGGCGGTGGGCTGCATGCTCGGCCTGCTGGCCGCTGGTGGACACCGGGTGGCCTCCACAGCTGCTATGTTCTGTGACTTATGCACCCAGAGCCAGAGGCCTCGTTTCCTTCGTTCCTATGGTTACTCGCCTAAAACAAGGGCTTGCTGGTGGCTCTGCTGGTGAAGAATCTGCCTGTGATGCAGGAGACCTGGGCTCAGTTTCTGGTTTGGAAAGATCCCCGGAGAAGGGAAATGCTGCCCACTCCAATATTCTGGCCTGGAGGATTCCATGGACTGTGCAGCCCCTGGGGTCGCAGAGAGGCAGACATAGCCGGGCGGCTCCCACTGTCAGACACGCCACATTGCTTCCCTTTCTCTGTGCCTCTGCTCCCGGTCCCCAGGGATGGGATCTGAACGGGGTGTGCTGCCACCTCTGAGGGCTTTTGTTCAGTTCAGTTTAGTCGCTCAGTCGTGTCCTCTTCGCGACCCCATGGACCACAGCACGCCAGGCCTCCCTGTCCATCACCAACTCCTGAAATGCACAAACTCACGCCCATCGAGTCGGTGATGCCATCCAGCCATCTCATCCTCTGTCGTCCCCTTTTACTCCTACCCCCAATCCCTCCCAGCATCAGGGTCTTTTCCAATGAGTCAGTTCTTTCCATCAGGTGGCCAAAGTACTAGAGTTTCAGCTTCAACATCAGTCCTTCCAATGAACACCAAGGACTTATCTCCTGTAGGATGGACTGGTTGGATCTAAGAGTCTTCTCCAACACCACATTTCAAAAGCATCAATCTTCAGGCTCAGCTTTCTTTACAGTCCAACTCTCACGTCCATACACGACTGCCGGAAAAACCATAGCCTTGACTAGACGGACTTTTGTTGACAAAGTAATGTCTCTGCTTTTTAATATGTTGTCTAGGTTAGTCATAATGTTCCTTCCGAGGAATGAGTGTCTTAACTTCATGGCTGCAGTCACCATCTGCAGTGATTTGGGAGCCCAAAAATAAAGTCTGACACTATTTCCACTGTTTCCCCATCTATTTCCCATGAAGTGATGGGACTGGATGCCATGATCTTAGTTTTCTGAATGTTGAGCTTCAAGCCAACTTTTTCACTCTCCTCTTTCACTTTCATCAAGAGGCTCTTTAGGTCCTCTTCACTTTCTGCCATAAGAGTGGTGTCATCTGCATGTCTGAGGTTATTGATATTTCTCCTGGCAATCCTGATTCCAGCTTGTGCTTCCTCCAGCCCAGCGTTTCTCATGATGTACTCTGTATATAAGTTAAATAAGCAGGGTGACAATACACAGCCTTGACGTACTCCTTTTCCTATTGGGAACCAGTCTGTTGTTCCATGTCCGGTTCTGTTGATTCCTGACCTGCATACAGATTTCTCAAGAGGCAGGTTAAGTGGTCTTTATTCCCATCTCTTTCAGAATTTTCCACAGTTTATTGTGATCCACACAGTCAAAGGCTTTGGCATAGTCAGTAAAGCAGAAATAGATGTTTTTCTGGAACTCTCTTGCATTTTTGATGATTCATTGGATGTTGGAAATTTGATCTCCGGTTCCTCTACCTTTACTAAATCCAGCTTGAACATCTGGAAGTTCACAGTTCATGTACTGTTGAAGGCTGGCTTGGAGAATTTTGAGCACTCTTTTGCTAGTGTGTGATGAGTGCAATTGTGCAGTAGTTGAGCGTTCTTTGGCATTGCCTTCAAGATTGGGATGAACACTGACCTCTTCTAGTCCTGTGGCCACTGCTGAGTTTTCCAAATGTGCTGACAGATTGAGTGCAGCACTTTCATAGCATCATCTTTCAGGATTTGAAACAGCTCAACTGGAATTCCATCACCTTCACTAGCTTTGTTCATAGTGATGCTTCCTAAGGCTCACTTGACTTCACATTCCAGGATGTCTGGCTCTAGGTGAGTGATTACACCATCATGATTATCTGGGTCATGAAGATTTTTTTTTTTTTTGGTATAGTTCTGTATATTCTTGCCACCTCTTCTTAATATCTTCTGCTTCTGTTAGGTCCAGATCATTTCTGTCCTTTATCGAGCCCATCTTTGCATGAAATGTTCCCTTGGTATCTCTAATTTTCTTGAAGAGATCTCTAGTCTTGCCCATTCTATTGTTTATCTCTACTTGTTTGAACTAATCATTGAGGAAGACTTTCTTATCTCTCCTTGCTGTTCTTTGGAATTCTGCATTCAGATGGGTATATCTTTCCTTTTTCCATTGCTTTTCGCTTCTCTTTCACAGCTATTTGTAAGGCCTCCTCAGACAGCCATTTTGCATTTCTTTTTCTTGAGGATGATTTTGATCACCGCCTCCTGTACAATGTCATGAACCTCATTCCATAGTTCATCAGTCACTCTGTCTATCAGATCTAGTCCCTTAAATCTATTTCTCACTTCCACTGTATGATCATAAGGGATTTGATTTAGGTCATACCTGAATGGTCTAGTGGTTTTCCTACTTTCTTCAATTTAAGTCTGAAATTGGCAATAAGGAGTTGATCCGAGCCACAGTCAGCTCCCCAGTCTTGTTTTTGCTGACTGTATAGAGCTTCTCCATCTTTGGTTGCAAAGAATATAATCAATCTGATTTTGGTGTTGACCATCTGGTGAGGTGGTCTTCCTGTTACATCCTCTGGCTCACCTTTTGAGTTCTGACCGTTTTCTGGGAGCAGAGTTTATGTGGCGAAATCTGTCTCCGGTTGCTCTGATGGCATAGCAAGCCACATGCAGCACGGGGACCGTGTGTGTTTCAGGCTTGATCAGCATGTCCGCCCAGGGCGCGCTCTCCCTCATCCCCACCCCGTGCTATCCCTGCAGAGGTCACACTGCCCCGCGAACAGCCTCCCTGCTTCCTCCGCTCACAGTGACACTGGCGTGGTCCCCTGGCCGCCGCCCGGGTGGGGCTGGAGATGGCTCTGGCCTGCGCCATGGGCACCGATGCCCCCACGTCCCCCAAAGCACTTGGAGGCCCGTGTGATGCCCTTGATGGGGTGAGCGGAAAGTTGCAGGTTGGTGTCACTCAGGAGGACATCGAGGATTGGAGCAGATGGGGGCGAGGGCAGGCTCCCGGTGCCCACGTCCTGGCACAAGTGAGGAGGGGTCAGTCTGTCAGCTAATAAACCTCTGAAGTTGGAAGATTCTCCCTGAAAGGGGAAAGACTGGGGGACTCTGCGTGTGTGGGTGGTCCCTGGGGCTTCGTCACTGCTGGGGGCTGGAGGCCGGGGAACCGCGGGGCCCCTGCCTTGAGTGCCCCTCGTGCTCGCCTGCTCCAGGGGCTTCAGCTTGGGATGCCTCCGTGCACCCCCAGCAGAGGGGCTCGCCCAGGGTGGAGCCCTCACCGCTGGCACCCCCGACCCTGTGCTGGGGCTGGAGCCTCGGGCACCGACCTTGGAGGTGTGGCTGGTCACGATCTCGGCAGCCACCCAGGTGCTGACATCATCCGCACTTCTTAAAAGCTGTAACAGGTATTTGTCCTGGACGTAGTTGGGCAGAAATAAGCTGCAGGTTTTGGCCGATAGAGACTCAGAAGAGCTAGCCCTGCAAGAGATGCAGGCACGAGTCCAGCATGTTCCAGCCAGGACACGGCAGTGCTTGGGACCCTGAGGAGGTGGGGGTGCCCAGCCCAGAGCCCCAAGCCGCTGCCCATCAGCCAGAGTGTCTGGAAAGGCATTTCCACCCAGCAGAAGTAGCCAGGCGGAGCCCCTCAAGCCCCTCGGCCACCGCAGCGCCCCTGGCTCCGCGACACTCACTTGGGGACCGCTGCACTTTTGTCCGTGACGCCCAGGGCCCGCGAGTTTAAGAAGTGGACGGGGGTGACACTTCTGAAACAGCTCCTGCCAGGGGATGAGGACACAGGGCATGCAGCACCCCGCCTCAGGGCTGGGGCTCTGGGGGGTCTCTCCACGTCCACCCGCGGCGGCAGGGGGTGGACGGCTGCTGGGTCCCTGTCCCTGCCGTTGCCTGCTGGCTGGCGGGGCCTCAGTTGGGGAGGGCTAGGGAGGGGCACCTGGGGGCTGACCACCCGCCCGGTTCTAGCAGGAAGGGCCCTGTGCAGGGCAGGGCGGCCCCCGCAGGCCGTGTGGGCCTGGCGCCCCCACCTGCTGGAGCAGTGTCAGCTGGCTGAAGAGCTGCTGGGTGCTGTACTCGGTCAGGAAGTAGGGCCCCCTTCTCGCCGGCCTTGGTGTAGGGCCCGTAGAAGTCCTCCAGAAAGCAGGGCTTGGGCAGGGCCGACGCAATGCTGTACTGGCGCTCCTTGTGGTGGGGCAGCGCCAGCCCGTTGCCCCGGGAGAGCCGCCAGGGGAAGCTCTGCAGGGCGGGCCCCTCGGGTCAGGGGTGGCCTGGGCGGCCGGGGGCCCCCAGCCTGGCTCAGCCAGAGCCGCGGGGCAGAGCCCTGCTTCCCGCCGGCGGCTGCCCTGACCCCGGATTTCAGCGGCTCCTGCGGACGGAGCCGTGCAGTTTGGTGCTGCTGCCTGCACGCGTCATGGTGAGGCTCCCTGAGACCCTGCTCCGTCCTGGCCACATCCCACCCTGCCCTTGGCCCAGGGTCAGGGCGGTGGGGCGGTCTGAGCCCCTGGCCGGCCCTCTAGCTAGCCCCTTGTCTGGGGCTGTGACAGGAAGTGCCCGCCTCACAGGGATGCTGCCCCGGAGCTGCAAGACGGACTGCGCACGCGCCTCTGCCCATCTACTGCATATAAAGGCATGCACGTGTGTCTTTGTGAGTGTCGCCGTGCTGTGCGTGGGACTGGTGCCCATCTTCCCGGGAGAGGCCGCACCTTCCGGGAGACGACGTCCTCCGAGAGCCTCTTACACAGGGCGTTGAGGGGCCTGGTATCCTCCTCCACCTCCTTGGGGTCCTCCAGGTCCGTACCACGCGGGGTGCCCTCGGCCCGCCGCTCACTGCCCACCTCCAGCAGGCCCAGCAGGTGCTCCGCGGAGCCGTCCAGGGGCAGAATCTGGGCAGAAGCAAGTGGGGTCACCTACCGCCTCCCGGGGGGTGTGTCCCCCCCCCCCCCGCCTCACTTGGGAGAGGTAATCCTGGAGCCTCCCCAGGAGTCCGGTGTTCCTCACGAAGTCCACGGCATAGCAGTCCTCCAGCCAGGCCTGCAGGAGGCAGAAGCTCCGCCTGTAGATCTTGGTGAAGGTGGAGGTGGGCTCCTGGTGGGCCCTGGAGGCAGAGGAGGCCTGAGGCCGGGCAGGGCCCCCTGCGCCATCCCCAGATAGGACGGGGTGGGGGAGCGTGGCTCTGTCTTTAGCGGGCACCTAAGTCTCGCCCCATGCCACCCGCCCGCCTGGGCACGAGAGGGGCCGCTGCAGCCACCACCCCCTCCAGCCTGCACTGAAGTTGGGAAGGCGTCTGGAGTGGTGGAGTGGGCAGGGCCTCTGTGAGTCACCTCCCGGGGGCACCCAGCCTGAGCTTGTGCGGCCGTCTGGGGGCAAGGACAGGCCAGCTCAGAGAGGGCAAGAACACGTCCAGTACCGCCCACCACGCCCTCCTGTGCTGACCCTGCCTGCCGGCTGAGGCCCTTGGGATCCCCCACACATCCCCCAGTCCATGGGGGTCCCACCTTCCTTGCCCCCACCCTGCTTCTCCCCACCGGGGGCATCAGTGGCCGCTCCTGGCCCATCTGCACAGCCCCTCTCCACCACTGTCCTTGGCCTGGACCCTGGGGGGGCCTGGACCCTGGGGTACCTGGACAGGGTGCTGCTGATGCGGTCCAGCAGGAAGTGCAGGAAATCGTGGGGGCTGCAGAAATAGCGGAAGGTGTACAGGAACTGCTGCACGTAGCCCTCCAGGAAGGCGCCGCTGTGGGGGGGCTGGTCAGTGCGGGCCGGCGGCACCCGGGCCTGGGGTGGGTGCAGGTGTGAGCGTGTGCAGGGGTGGGTGTGCATGCAGGGGTGTGCGTATGGGTGTGAGTATACGGCTGTGTGCACAGATGAATGCACAGGGGTGTGCGTGTGCAGATGAGTGCACTGCAGATGTGTGTATGGGTGTGAGTGTGCAGGGGTGTGCGTGTGCAGATGAGTGCACGTGTGGGTGTGTGTATGGGTGCGTGCATGCAGCAGTGTGTGTGTATGAGTGTGTGTGGCTGTGTGCACAGATGAATGCACAGGGGTGTGCATGTGCAGATGAGTGCACTGCGGGTGTGTATGGGTGTGAGTGTGCAGGGGTGTGCGTCAGATGAGTGCACTGCGGGTGTATGGGTGTGAGTGTGCAGGGGTGTGCGTGTGCAGATGAGTGCAGGTGTGTGTGTGCAGGGGTGACTGTTCGTTACAGCAGTGTGTATATGAGTGTGTGTGCGGCTGTGTGCACAGATGAATGCACAGGGGTGTGTGTGTGCAGATGAGTGCACTGTGGGTGTGTGTATGGGTGTGAGTGCAGAGGTGGGTGTGCAGGGGTGAGTGTGCATGCAGCAGTGTGTGTGTGTATGAGTGTGTGGCTGTGTGCACAGATGAATGCACAGGGGTGTGCGTGTGCAGATGAGTGCATGTGCAGGTGTGTGTATGGGTGTGAGTGTGCGGCTGGGTGCAGATGTGAGTGTAGCTGTGTGCACTTGTGCATGAGTGCAGGTGTGTGGGGCTGTGAGTGTGCGGCTGTGTGCAGAGGTGAATGCACAGGGTTGTGTGGGTGAGTGTGCAGGTGTGTGCACTTGTGTATGAATGCAGGTGTGCACAGGTAAGTGTGTGGCTGTATTTGTGTGGGGGCATTAGTGTGAGTGTGCAGCTGTGTGCACGTGTGTGTGTGGCGGGTGTGTTTGAGTGCTTACATGTGAACATGAGAACTCTGTGCTGGAGGCACTGGCTGGACCACCACTCAGAAGCAATGAGCTGGGGGTGTCGTACTGATCACATTTAGAAATTCCTCAACATTTTCAGTCTGAAGACTTTAAATTTCATTTATTTAAAGGTGTGGTTTTTTTTTTTTTGCCTGCACTCTGTGGCATGCGGGGCCTAGTTCCTTAAGCAGGGAGCGAGCCTGCATGGGAAGCTTGGGGTCCCTACCACTGGACGCCAGGGAGGCCCCTGGAGACTTTCTTCATCTGTTTTTCGGGCTCTCCCTGTCTCCTTGTAGAAACTGCTAACTCAGAAAGCTGAGCAGGGGCAGGGCCCCTTCCCCAGCTGCAAATCACTGTCAGGAAAGAGGCAGGGGGCCTTGTGGGTCCTCGGCCTCAGGCAGGGCCCCCTCGGGTGCCCCCGGCACCAGGAGAGCAAAAAGGAGGTGGCGGTACAGGAGTGAGGCCCTGGGGCCCGCTGGTCCCTTGCTGGACCCAGCCAGGCGGAGGTGGGACTGGGCAGCTGGAGTCCGGCTCCCCTCAGAGGGGACGCCCTCTTGGGAGTGCTGTGCTCACGTGTAACACGCATACCCCGTGACACACCCATGATGTCTCCTGGAACAGTTCGGAGGGCTGTGGTGCTGAGTGACACCCCATCCCACAGGGGAGGTGGATGAGGAGGCCTGAGTCAGGGGCAGCCCAGAGCGCCCCCAGCAGGAGGCCCCCCGGCAGCCCACTTGGGGAGGGTGACTCGGGAGGCAGAGACAGCTGCCCCTGGAGGGCCCTGTCGCCCACTGGCTGTCAACAGCCTCCAGCCCGGAGAAGACCCGAGGGGCTCCGGAGCAGCGTGCTGAGCCCCCTAGAAGCCACCCTGGGGTGACGTTCCCACCATCGCGTGGGAGGAGGTCTGTGTCCAACCCGGTTAGGGCTGGGAGGGATGGGCCCATAAGGAGGCTGCCCAGAGCCTGAGCCCCATGTGGGGCTCGTGGGTGCACCACGGGATGGGGGGTCAGGGGTGCCTGGGGCCCCAGGACTGAGCAGCTGGGCCCCTCCCGCGCTGCAGGCGAGCCCTTGGCCTGTGTTTTTAGTTGGGGTCCCATGAGCCTGGGGGGCTTCCCAGTGGCTCAGCAGTGAAGAACCTGCCTGCAGTGTAGGCCCCACAGGAGATCTGGGCTTGACCCCTGGGTCAGGAGGGTCCCCGGAGGAGGGCACGGCACCCTCCCAGTCTTCTTGCCTGGAGAGTCCCATGGACAGAGGAGCCCAGTGGGCTACAGTCCCTGGGGTCGTGTACAGTTGCTGTGACTCAAGTGACTTAGCACGCGTGCACGTGAGCCTAACCCTGCTCACACCCAGCAGCGCTGTGGAGAGCTGGCTGGGTGCAAGCTGCCCACAGCTCTGGAGCCCCGTGTTAGTTACGGGGCAGCCGACCTAGGAAGCTGGGCACGGTCACGGTGCCTCAGGGAGGCCCAGCCGTATGGAGTCAGGAGCCCTCCTGGCTGTCAGTCGTGGTGGGTTCCCGGGGGTCTCCTTCAAAGTGCCCCTTACACACCTGACCCAGACCCCCAGACTCATGCGTGTGGGTCTGGGCCCCCCGGGCCAGCGGGCACCGACACAGACAAACTTAGGTTTCTGATGGAAACCACACGGGGAGCAGGAGGCCCGCCTCAGGAGCGCAGGGAGACGCCCGCCGCCTCCACCCCACTCCTGGGCCTGTGCCCCCGGTCCACGGGAGCCTGGGGGGCACAGGGGTCCCGGCGTCCCCCGGACTGCACCTGGAGTACAGGTAGGCCATGAGCCCCAGCGGGTGCCAGCCTGCAGGACGCGCGCCTTGGGCTGCCGGGCCGCCGCGGGTGCTTGCTGACGTTGTAGAAGATGAGGGACGAGCACTCGTCCAGGGGGCTGAAGTCCAGCGTGTCGCAGGGGGAGGCCGCGACGTTCACGACCACGGGCAGTGCGCAGGGCTCCAGGCCCCACTGTTCCGCGTGCACAACCTGCGGCGCGAGTCAGCGCTGTCCGCCTGCCTGGCCGCCCGCCCACCCCGTGCCGGGAGCCGGGGCGCCCGTCCACCCCGTGCCTGACCCCATGCCTGTGCCCAGCCGCCCGCTCATCCCGTGCCTGTGCCCGGCTGCCCGCTCACCCCGTGCCTGAGCCAGGGCAGCCGCCCACCCCCTGCCTGAGCCGGGGCGCCCGCCCACCCCCTGCCTGAGCCGGGGCGGCCGCCCACCCCCTGCCTGAGCCGGGGCGGCTGCTCAGAGGCGGGCGTGTTTCCAGGGGTTTGGCGGGAGGAGCCTGGGGGGGTGGGCCTTGCCTGGAGGTACTTTTGGCCAGCCCGGAGGAACTGCACCTTTCCTCGCATCTCCTCCAGCTGCCCCTTCAGTTTGGACAGCATGGTCTTCACCTCGGAGCCTGGGGGTGGACGCGGTCAGCATGGGGCGCCCGACCCTCTCAGGACGCCGGCCCCCAGCCCAGCCCCTGGCCCAGCAAGGCTACCTTTGTTCCTCTTCTCCTTCTGCAGGAGCTTCTGGTAGAACTTCAGGGTCTTTCGGAAGTTCCTCTTCTCGATCATGAGCTGCTGCTCCAGCTCCTGGAGAGGAAAGAGCCGTGAGTCCCTGGTGCCCGCCCCTGGGGGTTCAGGGGAGGCAGGCTCACCCACATGGCCAAGGCAGGCCTTTGGGACATCCGCGTCTGCTCAGTGGAACTGGGAGGCATCTCAGTAGAGTGGAAAGAACCAGATTCAATGGACTCGCTCAAAACAAGGCAGCCAAACGTGTGGTGTCTGTGACCACCAGCCCTCCCCCACCAGGCCGCCCAGCCTCCCCGCCGTCACCCAGGAGGAAAGGCGGGCAGAGCGGGGTGGGCGCGTCCAGTGCCCTCTGGTCAAAGGGGTTGCCTCCCGGAGAGGACTCCAGGTGCCACGTCCCCGGCTGGGGGACCCGGGCCCACGCCTCTCGTGGTTTCCTCGGTCTCAGGGATCGGCCGTGAGTGAGGGTCCGCGGGCAACTGTGGTTCCATGAGGCCCCTCTGTGGCCCCAGACCCACCCACTGAGGCCCCCCACCATTCATACCGCCCCTGAGGACCCCTGTGCAATGTGGGCTGGGACCCCCGTGTGCTCAGCCTCCTTGCTTGGGCACAGCCAGCAGTACAGACCTGCACCCACCAAGCCAGCCCTGAGCCACGAGCAGCCCCCTGGAGCCCAGCACTGGGCTTCTGTGCAGAGCTCCAAGGCAGCAGGGGCGTCAGCCAGGCCAAGACCTTAAGAATACACGCATGGACGAAGATTCACAGGGTGGGTGGTGTGAGCGGGCGTCAGCCCCCGTGGACACAGCCTGGGAGGCACACCGGCGGGCTCGGCCCCAGGCGGGCTCGGGTGGTGTGACCGCATGAAACACTGTGTTACCCGACCAAGGGCTCTCACAGAATTAAAGGAGCGTCCGCTCATTAGACCAATAATCGGGGATGGCCTGAGACACAGTTCAGGCCCACTGGCCACTGGATTTACGTGGACCTGAGGCAGACAATAAATAAGACAGGACTCAACAAGTTGGAGAACCCAGAAAATGTGGACAAAGAGAAGACGGAGGTGAATGTCGATCAGTGCCTCCCACCGAAACGCTTGGCTGAGACACGCGACCACAGGCCGCTGCGCAGCGGGCGGACGGCGCCCCCAAGGGGTCAGCGGCGGACGGTGACCGCGCGCCCTCCGGCAGCTCCACCCGCCCAAGCCTCACACATGCACGCCTTCTGGGAGCAGATGTGAAATGTGTCCACGGGATTTTTATGCCTTTTGATTTTTCCAAGGCCCTGTCTGTAACAGATACAGATCTCCGAGTGTGGAGCTGGGGTCAGGGTCACCCGGGTCAAGAGCAGAAGTCTTGACCCACCTGCCTGCACTCAGGTTCCAGGGCACACGCCTTCTGGGGGCAGGAAGAAGGGAGAGACAGGGCCACCAGTCTCCCGCCGGGCGTTCCCCCCGCCCACCGCGCCCCTCGGGATCGTCCCCGAGTGCGCCGCCTGCAGAGCCGCTGTGGTACCCGGGCGTGTGAGCCTCCTCCTGGCCGTGGGGTTGCGAGCGAGCGAGCCACAGACAGCGGCCCAGCGCGTCTGGGACCTGAGCTGGTCTCCCGTCCACCTTTAAGGACCACTCTCGGGGGACACGGGGCAGCCAGGCTCATCCACGGTCCAGTCTCCCTCCAGGAGCTGCCATGCCAGGAGAGCCCGGGATTGAGGACCAGGGCCCCGTGGACCCCACCAGGCACCTGCCCAGGAGGCCACAGGGAGCGCCCTCCCCAGCCCTGAGCACAGCGCGGGCTGGAAATGGGCTGCCTGTCCTCAGGGGCCCACGCTGACATAATGCCCAGCGATCGTGACCTGTGACATCCAAGGTTGTGACTTGTGGTGTCAAACGTCATGACACGTAATATACGAGGACATGACCTGTGGTGTCAGAGGTCATGGCCTGTGACACTGGAGCGTGTCACCCATGCCATCAGAGGACACCCAGGCCAGCCCGTCGCCCCGCCCAGCACTGTCGCAAGGGGGCTGCTGGCAGGTCCGCGTGGAGCTGCCTCTGAGTGGGCCCCGTCCTCCTGGCCCCACCGCCCTGTGGCCCTCGTCTGGGGTCCCATCTCTCGGTCCGGCTGAGGTCAGTGTGAGCAGTGTGGTGGGACGCTGTGGGTGCCTGGGCTCGGAGTTGAAGGGTGCCAGGGAAGCCCACGGGGTTCGGGGACCCCCACCCCAGGGTCTCTATGATTCAGTTACAGTGCGTGTGGGGTTTCCCAGGTGGTGCAGCGGCAGAGCCCGCCCGCCGGTGCACGAGGCAGGAGTCCCTGTGGGAAGATCCCCGGGAGGGGCGTGGCAGCCCACTCCAGTGCTCTTGCCTGGAGAGTCCCACGGACAGAGGGGCCTGGTGGGCCACAGTCCCTGGAGTCCTGGAGCCGGGCACGACTTAGCACACACACGATGCGTGGCTGCCGAGAGCACAGGAGGCTGCTGGCTCTCCAGGACAGGCCTGCGAGCTCTCTCTCTCCTGGGACGCAGGAGCCAGGTGAGGACACCCAGGGAGCTGTGGCTGGACGGTGCTGAGGCTCGAGGCGCGGGGCTGCAGGGGGCTGGGGGGGGGGTGCCCGGCCGCTGACCGCACCCTCCTGTCTGCCCCCCGGGCCCACTCCGCGTGGCTGGAGCCCAGGTGGCCGCTGGGTCACTCAGGAGGGGGCCTGCAGTCCAGGTCAGGGCTCCTGGTGGCCAAGGGGCAGGCCCCCCAGCAACCGGGCGGAGACCTGGGGCTCAGAGCTCTGTGGAGCTGATGATGGGCTGATGCTCCCATCCAGGGCCTGCTGTCACCCTGCTGACCTGGGAGGAGCCAGGGCTGCGCCTGACCTGGAGGGGCACACAGAGCGTGCTGCCCAGCAGAGAAGCGAGGCTGGGCCCTGGCCGAGCCGACCGCCACGGGCCAGGCGGTTCTCACCTGTCATGCTGACCCTGCTGCCCAAACCCAGCTGTGGTGCCCAGGGCAAGGGGACCTCCTGCCAGCCGGCCCCGGTGGCCAAGAGCCCCGAAGAGAGAAGCCGCTTCCTGCCCCCGAGGTGGGGGTGCACGCACATGAGCACAAGGCCCCTTGGAAGCACACAGTGGGGCCCCTGCCCAGCACAGTGGCTGTGGGAGCAGGGGGAGCTGGGAGCCCTGGCCGGGACACGTCCTCCTGGCCCGCAGCGCGCCGGGGCCGAGCCCCGCCCCCACGCCGAGACAAGCGCGGGGCTGAGCTTCGTCTTCGCCAACGAGACAAGCATGGGGCAGGGGCCGAGCACCGTCCCCCCAGCGGACGCAGGGCTCACCGGACTCTGGGCGTCGGCCGCAGGGTCGCCGGGGGCCTTCTGGCCGGCCAGCGCCTGCACGTAGCTCTGCACGTCGGTGCCGAAGCAGTCGGCCTCGTAGAAGGCGCTGCACCAGCCGGGGCTGCAGCTCAGTGCGCCCGGTGGGGGCGGGGCTCACGGCCGGGACACGCTTGGGGAGCTGGGGGCGCCGGGACTCGGCCTCAGCACCCCCGGCCTGGCCCCCCGCCCTGCGGATGCCGCTCCCTCCCGGCTTTGACAGACTGCTGAGGCCGGAACCCCACTTCGAGTTGCCCCGAGAGAGCTCATCTGAGTCCACACCTGGCTTCTCCTTCCCTGGACAGAGGAGAGGGGGTCACATGTGACGATGTGGGTTCCGGGAGACAGTCCAGGCCTGACTGTTGGGAGAAGCGTCAGGTCCCGAGGAGGGGCTGGGAGGGTCCTCGGGGTCCCCTTCCGAGTGGGCCGCCGTGCGGGGCGGAGTCAGGGCAGAGACCCCAGGGAACCTGGGCCTGTTCTCAGATGAGGCGAAGGGACCTGGGAACCCGGGGTCCCCGCGAGCAGGGGGCTATTCTCGGGCACCTCCATTGGCACACAGTGCTCGAGCGAGCGTGCGCTGGAGGCATCCTGTGCGTGAGCACAGCCGCACTGCCTGGCCCCCAGGGTTGGGACCCCGTCAGACGGGCTTTGAGGAGTCATCAGGAGCCCGGGGCTCCAGCTGCAGGAAGGACCTCGAGGTCTTAAATGGCTCGTTTCCAGCAAGGATGCCACTCACCCCGTCACCACACTGCTGCCCCAGCCCTCGCCCCTGCTGCCCGCTGAGGGGCTGGGGAGCACTCCCCCACCCTCCCCCACAGAGCAGACCCCCCTGGAGGAGGGTCTCACCCCAGAGCCCTGTCTCTCCAGGCCCGAGGGCGCGAGGCCCTCCCTGCTGGACAGCGAGCAGCTGCTCAGAGCGCAGGTCCCACTCCCCTCAGGCTGAGACCCAGTCTCTTCAGAAGCACTGTCATCAGAACGGAGGGCCTTGCAGGAGCCCCCCGGGATCCCCACCAGTTTGACCGGAGGTGCCCCGGGTGGAGGTGGGGGGCCTCGGGATGGAGGCCGTGCCCGCACCTCTGGGACAGCCTGGCAGCAAGCATGGTGGGCACGGGACCTTGGACAGAGGGCCTCCTGGGCACCTGTCTCCCCTCGAGGCCCCTCCCAGTGCTGGGAAAACACGGCTCGGCAGGGGCAGAAGGTAGGTGTGCGTGGCCCTCAGTGTGGGGTGCTGGGGGCCCGGGAAGACTGGGGGCTGAGACGGGGCTTGGGCTGGCCTGGAGTCAGTGCACCCGGTCCTTCCAGGCACAGGCCTGCCAGGTCCCCCGCCCACATTGCCCTCTGCAGCCCCCCAGGAAGGGGTGGGCCACAGTCACCGGGCCTGTCCTGTGAAGGGCGGGGGCCAGGAGCGCTGGGGGAGGGAAGCCCACCGGCCCTGACTCCTGCAGCTGCCCCCTCACCTCTGACCCAGGAGGGAGCTGGGCGGGGGGCGGGGGGGCCGTGTCCCTGCAGGGGCACCCCTCCCCCAGGCCCCAGGGGCCCGGCCCAGGGAGGGAGGCGCCCCCTTCCCGCCCGAGGAGCGGTTGCGCAGGGAGCGCTTCGGCCAGAAGGGAGCCGTGGGGGCTGCTCTGGGAGGGCGCCCAGCTGGACTCGGGCAGGAGGTGAGCCCAGGGGCAGGATGGGATAGGGGCCCGGGCGGAGGAGCCGAGTCCGCGCCGGGAGGGGTCTTACTTCCCGGAGGGCGGCGCCCGTCCGTTCACCACGTTGAAAAGGCTCTGCAGCAGCCTCTCGCCCCAGTAGAGGTCGCAGAACTTTTCCGATATGGCCCCGCAGAACGTGGCGTAGGTGAGGTCTTTCAGGGCGTAAATGTACTCCCCTGCGTCGGCGGAGGAAAGAGTCAGGATGTGGTGAGCGATTTTCGGTCCCGGGGGCTGGCATGTCTGGGACCTTCCTCCTGCTCCGCCCGTGCTGGGCTGCATCGTGGCAGCGGACTCCATGGCGATCTCCCCCATCCCCGCGTGCCCACCCCTGCTCCTGGGCCCTGTGACCCTTGGTACCCATGATCAGAGCCTCCAGCCCGCGGTCCAGGTAACCGTCGAAAGCAAACTCCTCCTGGATGAGGCGCGTGGCCTCCCTGCAGTGACGGGCAGGCCACCCCCTCTGGGAGGGACGGGGCATCCACGCTGGACGGACAGAGCTTGCAGTCTGCTGGCTGGGGCGCCTCGGGCTGGCCTCCTGGAGTGCCCCCAGAGCTGTCTGGATTCCCTGTGGCCGCTGAGGGGCCCTGTGCGGCTAATGGGGGCTCTCAGGCTCCCAGCCTGCCTCCTGGGTGGTCCTGCTTCTAGGCGGCTCAGCTGGGGGTGAGGGCTGGGGGCGCTGGGGGGCCCCAAGCCCAGCAGAAGATGCTTGAATTGGGGTGGGCTCCTCTGCCCCTGGGTCCTCCTGCGTCTCCAGGGGCAGGGGTTGGGCCGGAGACTGTGGTGTTGGCACTGATGGCCCCTCTGGTGGGCTGACGGGGGTCCAAGGGCACTCCTGGGCTGAGCCTCCTGGTGCTGACTCCCTGAGGGGCCCTGGGTGGCTGGGCATCAGCTGCACAGCTGTCTCTGGGCTAGGGGCTGTGACGGCCTGCTTCCCATCGCCCTGTGGGTCCAGCTGGCCTTCTGTGGCTTCTGGGCTCTCCGCTGGCCCTGAGGTCAGGGCGGGCCTGTCCCTGTGAGTGGAGCAGATGACGCTCAGGGGGCGCCTGGGACCCCGCCGGCCCCCAGGAATGGCACTCACCTGGAGACATCTGCAGTAAGGACGATAGGCCTGCAGTGAGTGTCTGGAGAGGTGGGTGCCTCTGGGAGCAGCATGGCCCCTTGGAGGCCAGAGGGCGGACCGGGCACTGGGCCCTGTATGGCCACAAGCCTGCAGTCGCCAGCGATCCGCACGAAGTCTGGGGGCAAACACAGGGTGACTGTGGTGGGCGAGGGCCTTCGTGGGGGCCGGCTGTTGGGAGTGTGGGCCTTCATGGGCGCTGCCTGGACGGGCCCAGCAAGCCCAGAGCCGCTGCGAGAGAGAGTCCAAGGAGAGAGGCTGAGGGAGGTGCGTCCAGGGCTGCCCCGAGCTGGCAGGGAGGGCACAGTACTTGGCTGCGTGGCTGGAACAGGCCAGTGGCCTAGCCCCAGACTGGAGGCTCTGTGGGCCGTGTGCTGGCGGGGTGCACTAAGGCAGAGGCAAGTCTCCCGCTCTGGCCGCTGGACACAGGGAGGCCTGAATGCAGGGTCAGAGGAGCCGGGGGGCGTGAGGCAGGGTGGCTGGGGCCCAGCTCTGGACACGCCGTCTGGGGTCCTTGGCCACATCCAGCGTCCACGCGGGGCTGGACTCCTGGAGGCAGGGGCAATGACGGGCCCGGGGCAGGGGAGGCAGGGAGGGCCAGTCCCAAGGCCCACCTGAGTTAGGCCTGGGTGCAGCTGCCAGGCTAGGGTCCAGCTCAACCACCGAGAAAGCGCGCTGCAGGCTGACGGTCTCCTCTTCCTGGTAAACCTGGGGCAGAAGGACACGGCCAGCTCCGCGGGGGCGAACGTGAGGCCCCGGAGGCATGGCCTCTGCAGCCTGAGCCTGCCAGCGCCGACTGGCCTGGCTTCTGTCTCTCTGGAGCGGGAGCCCCGGGGGCGCATGAGGTTCGCTGGTTCCTGGGGTAGGGGCCAGTCAGGCCTGGGGCAGCCAGGCCTCATGTGGATGAAGGTAGCGCGTGCATGTTGCATCCAAGGGATGGTGTGGCCACCTGACACGGCCCCGCCCGGTCAGCACGCCCGGAAGCTGAGGGTCACTCTGCGACCCCCAGGACATTCCAGGGGTTCAGCAGAGACCAGGACGGGGGCCTGGCCCCCGACAGCGGCACAGTCAGGCCAGCGGATGGGGAGTGACCTGCTGCCCTGGCCCGGGGTCTCCTCCTCCTTGAGCAGGAAGAGCGGGAGCCTCCCCCCATGGCCCAGGGTAGCACAGAGGGTCTGCGGGGTCTGCCGCTCCCAGCTTACCTGGCAGGTCAGTGCCCTCAGGTGGGCCAGGATCTTGCGGCTGTCCATGCCCCGCTGCAGGAGGTAACCACTGCAGGTCTAAAAGCAAGCACAGCCCAGCATCCAGACACACGGCCGCGCTGCGCGCTCCCGGGCGAAGCCGGTCGGAGAGTGTGGTGGCAGCTGGGGGGTTCTCGGCAGGAGGACCCCATAGCACCCCTTCATGGGGAAAGCCTGGGGGTTGGGCTGCGATTCAGAGTCCCTGGCTGTCCTGGGCATGGTCAGCTGGGACGCCACAGATTGAGGGGCCACACCCAGCCTGGCGGACCCGTGGAGGAGTATGGGGAAGTTGGGCATGTGGGGATCCATAGGCGGTCAGGGGTCCGTGCTCGGGCCCGGCTACCCCCCATCCACCCGGCTGGTAGATGCACCGGAGACGAGGACAGGCTGGGGAAAGGTCGTGAGGTGAGCTACAGAGGACCCTGGCCGCCCATCCACAGATGAACCCATGCGCCCCCGTCCAGCCCCCGACCTCCCGCAGAGACGAGAGCCCGTCTGGCCCCACAGTGCAGATACCTCGATGGCCTCCGCGGCAGAAGGCCGCTCCTGGGCGCTGCGTCTGGCCATGTGCAGGAGGAGCGTCTTGAGCCTGCGTGGCAGGGCCAGCTTGCGGTCTCGGGGGACACTAAACTTGGCGGCCGTCCACAGGACCGCGGCCACACAGTATACAGAGGCCTGGGTGGGGGAGAAGGGTGGGCTGTGGGCTCAGAACCGCCCACGAGCGGGGGCGTACTCAGAGCCTGGAGGCCCCACCACAGACCCCGAGATGCACGCCAGGCTCTGACCTGGGGCTCTGACCAGTACCCACAGGCGTCAGAGCCTCAGCGTGAGCAGGAGGACCTGGGCACTGGCCACACCTTCCAGCTTGCTCTCCACGAGGGGGAAGGTGAGCCCCGGGGCCCGAGTCCCCAAAATCCTACCGTGCTGCTAAATGCTGACAACAGGCTCCCTGAACAGAAGCACATCCTCCTGGTGCCCACAGAGGTCTGTTCTAGAACGTGCTGACACAAGGGGTGTGTCACACGCACTTGAGAGCGTGACGGAAGGGCCGACGCTCCTTCCTGCAAGCTCGTGCAGTCGGCCGCTTCTTCCCGAGGGCTCCCCCTGATTTTTTTCTGACTCTTGTATCTGCAGCCCACCTGTGACCAACACGAGCTTCCGACCTGCATGCGGCCAATACCCGTGTTTCTCTCAAAATGTGAAAGCGAAACCAGAGGCACGGCGCACTTCTGTGCCGAGCCAGGCGACCGCAGCCGAGCCCCGCGGGGTCATTCCTGGGCCTGATGCGCCCTTTGGTTCAATCTTGTCATATTCGTCCACCACAGCCGTCATTAAGTCTAGCCAGCTGACAAGACGAGGAATCAAGCCCTGAGTTCAGCGCTGGTGGATTTCCATGGTGTGACGACTCGCGTGGCCGGGTCCCAGCCGTTGGTGCAGTGGAGCCAGGGGGCCCTTCCTACGGGGCTCTCGTCCGGAAGCACAGACACAGCCGACTATACCAAGTCATCGTCCAGTCGCTCAGTCATCCGACTCTTTGTGACCCCATAGACTGCAGCATGCCAGGCCTCCCTGTCCATCACCAACTCCCAGAGTTCACTCAGACTCATGTCCATCGAGTCCGTGATGCCATCCAACCATTCCATCCTCTGTCGTCCCCTTCTCCTCCTGCCCACAGTCTTTCCCAGCATCAGGGTCTTTTCCAGTGAGTCAGCTCTTGGCATCAGGTGGCCAAAGTATTGGAGTTTCAGCTTCAACATCAGTCCTTCCTATGGATATTCAGAGTTGACTTCCTTTAGGATGGACTGGTTGGATCTCCTTGAAGTCCAAGGGACTCTGAAGAGTCTTCTCCAACACCACAGTTCAAAAGCATCAATTCTTCAGTGTTCAGCTTTCTTTATAGTCCACCTCTCACATCCATACGTGACCACTGGAAAAACCATAGCCTTGACTAGATGGACCTTTGTTGGCAAAGTAATGTCTCTGCCTTTTAATATGCTATCTAGGTTGGTCATAGCTTTCCTTCCAAGGAGCAAGCGTCTTTAAATTCATGGCTGCGGTCACTGTCTGCAGTGATTTTGGAGCCAAAAAAAAAAAGTCTGTTTCTTCGTCCCCTTTTCCCCATCTGTTTTGTGACCGGGTGCCCCGATGCTAGTGTTTTGGATGTTGAGTTTTAAGCCAGCTTTCCCACTCCTCTTCAACCTCCTCAAGAGGCTCTTTAGTCCCTAATTTAATTTAGTTCAAGTCAGTAGGAAGTTGTTAGTTTTGAGTATTTATCAACTTTCTTCTAATTTTGAGGTAACTCTAGGTTCACACAGCTGCAGGGGATGACCCAGGGAGGCCCAGGTGCCCTCCCCCAGCCCTGGAGGGGACGGCCTGCCAGGCTGGGCACAGTGCCACAGCCAGGCCTCTGGTGTGGACCCCGTGCGATGGGGGCTCTGCTGTCACCAGGGTCCGACCTGTCCCCTCCAG
Source organism: Nanger dama (assembly GCA_917880005.1). NCBI lineage: Eukaryota > Metazoa > Chordata > Mammalia > Artiodactyla > Bovidae > Nanger > Nanger dama. Next base: position 35,611,528 of record CAKJTW010000026.1, on the reverse strand, counting down.
CGTTGGTTGCTGGCAGCGATTCCTCTGTTCCCCATTTCTTAATTTCGTCATTTCACATGAATGGATCTCACGCTACGCAGCCTTTGGGGCTGACGCTTCTCTCTCGGCTCCATCACCGCTGCCACTGTGGGCTGCCCTGCATCCGCTGAAGGCATCTGAGCCGAAAGACCTCCAGGCTGGGGCTGCGGCCAGCAGAGCTGTGAACAGTCGTGTGCAGGACTTCGTGCGAACACGAGCTTCAGTCCTCTAAGAGAGACGTGCGGGTTGTCTGGGTCCCCGTAGCGATGGACAGGAGCTCCCACTGCTCCTCGCCCTTGCCGGCCTCTGCTGTTGTCGGGTGGATCTCCGCCTGTCTGCTGAGTGTGTGGTGGGAGCTCATTGCTCTGCTTTGCACCCCGAGTGCTAGACGGGGTGGGACAGCTCATGCGCTTCCCTGCCATACGGCATCGTCTTTGGTGAGGTGTCTGTCCAAAATTATTGTGACAATATACAGCCTTGATGTTCTCCTTTCCCAATTTTGAGCCAGTCTGTTGTTCCATGTCAAGTTCTAACTGTTGCTTCTTGACCCCTATACAGGTTTCTCAAGAAGCAGGTAAGGTGGTCTGGTTTCCCCATCTCTTCTAAGAATTTTTATTGTAATCCACATAGTCACATAATAAAAGGCATTAGTGTAGTCAGTGAAGCAGAAGTAGATGTTTTTCTGGAATTGTCCTGCTTTATCTATGATCCAGTGGTTGTTGGCAATTTGATCTCTGGTTCCTCTGCCTTTTCTAAATCCAGCTTTTACGTCTGGACGTTCTTGGTTCACATGCTGTTGAAGCCTGGCTTAGAGATTTTGAGCGTGTCCTTGCTAGAAATGTGAGATAAGGGCAACTGTGTGGTATTTTGAGCATTCTTTGGTATTGCCTTTCTTTGGGACTGGAATGAAAACTGATCTTTTCCAGTCCTATGGCCACTGCTGAGTTTTCTAAATTTGCTGGCATATTGAGTGCAGCACTTTAACAGCATCATCTTTTAGGACTTGAAAGAGCTCAACTGGAATTCCATCACCTCCCCTAGCTTTGTTTGTAGTGATGCTTCCTTAGGCCCACTTGGCGTTGTACTCCACGATGTCTGAATCAATAGCGATCACACTATCATGGTTATCTGGGTCATTAAAACCATCTTTGTACAGTTCTTCCATGTATTCTTGCTGCCTCTTAGTATCCTCTGCATCTGTTAGGCCAGACCGTTTCTGTCCTTTATCGAGCCCATCTGTGCATGAAATGCTCCCTTGGTGTCTCTGATTTTCTTGAAGAGATCTCTAGTCTTTCCCGCTCTGCTGTTTTCCTCTATTTCTTTGCACTGATCATAGAGGAAGGCTTTCCTCTCTCTCCTTGCTATTCTCTGGAACTCTGCATTGAAAGGGGTATATCTTTCCCTGTCTCCTTTGTCTTTCACTTCTCCTTTTCTCAGCTATTTGTAAGGCCTCCTCAGACAACCATTTTGCCTTTTTGCATTTCTTTTTCTTGGGGATGGTTTGGATCATTGCCTTCTATACAGTTTTACGAACCTCAACCCATAGTTCTTCAGGCACCCTGTTGTTGACTTTTAGGAGTTCTTGGCATATTTGGGATACAAGCCCTTTGTCAGGTACAGGTTTTGCTCCCATCTGTGGTCTGACTTCTCATTCTCTTAACTGTATCTTTCATGGAGCAGAAGCATCTAACTTTAATGAAGTCTAACATCTATTGTTTCTTTCATAGAACATGCTTTTGGCTTTGTATCTAAATTTTTGCCTAGATTTTGTCTACAGTTTTGTCTAGATTTTCTCCTACATTATCTTCTAGAAGTTTTATAGCTTTGAGGCCTATGGTCCATTTTGGTTTAGTTTTTATGAGAAGTGCAAGGGCTGTGTGAGGGTTCTTTTGCATGTGGATGTGCTGTTGGTCTGGCACCGCCTGTCGGGAGGACCGTTGCTTCTCCCAGGATTGCCTTTGCTGCTTTGCCGAAGGCCCGCTGACTGTGTTTGTGTGGGTGTCTCTCGGCAGTCTTGTTCCTTTTATCTGTTCCGTTATTATTTGCCTTTCCTTTTGCCAAAACCACACTTGATTACTGTCGCTTACAATCAGTTTTAGAACTGGGTGAAGGCAATGGCACCCCACTCCAGTACTCTTGCCTAGAAAATCCCATGGATGGAGGAGCCTGGTGGGCTGCAGTCCATGGGGTCGCAAAGAGTTGGACATGACTGAGCGACTTCCCTTTCACTTTTCACTTTCATGCATTGGAGAAGGAAATGGCAGCCCACTCCAGTGTTCTTGCCTGGAGAATCCCAGGGATGGGGGAGCCTGGTGGGCTGCCATCTATGGGGTCACACAGAGTCGGACACGACTGAAGCGACTCAGCAGCAGCAGCAGCAGCAGCAGCGCCAGGCCTCTGACTTTGTTCTTCAATATTGTGTCTGCTATTCTGAGTCTCCTGCCTCGTCACATAAGCCTTAGAATCAGTTCATCAGTAGCCACAAAATAACTTGCTGGAATTTTCCCTGGAATTGCATTGAATCTATAGATCAAATTGGGAAGAACTGACCTGGTACTAACATTGAGTCTTTCAATCTATGAACAGGGACTACCTTTCCATTTTTTGAGCTTTTGGTTTCTTTCATATTAGTTTTGTTAGTTTTCCTTATATGTATCTTATACACATGCGTGCATACTAAGTCACTTCAGTCGTGTCTGAGTCTTTGCGATCCCATGGACTGAGCCCTCCAGGCTCCTCTGTCCATGGGATTCTCTAGGTAAGAATACTGGAGTGGGTTGCCAGGCTCTCCTCCAGGGGTTTTCCCCACTCAGCGATTGAACCCGTGTCTTTTCTGTCTCCTGCATCGGCAGGCAAGGTCTTTACAACTCGTCTCACACACATCTTGTTATATGTATACGTAAGTTATTTTTTGGTGCTACCGTAATGGTATTGTTTTTAAATTTCAAATCCTAGTGCTCGTTGCTGGTAAACAGGAAAGCAGGTGACATTTGCATCATTCCTCTTCTACCTGCAAACTTCCTACAACTGCTCTGTTCCAGATTCCTGTTAATTCTTTGGGATTCTGACATGATTTCAGTCATCTCAGCTGTAAACAGAGTCTCCTTTCTTCTTTCTCAGTCAACACACATTCCCTTTCCTTGTCCTATTGCTGCATTACCTGAGGTAATACAAATCTGCACGTGTGCAGATGTACACGTCCGTACACACGCAAAAGAGGCTCTACTTCATAGGGCATTTGGGGAATGCAAACTAAAACAGTGAGTTACCGCCACACGCTCAGTAGAAAGGCTAAAATCAACGTACCATATTGAAGAGGAATGATGAGAAGGGACATTCTTGCCTTTTTCCCAGTCTTAGGGGCAAATTATCTAGCTTCTCACTGTTAATTATCTGTTGGCTATTTTTGTAGATATTCTTTATCAAGTTGAGGAAGTTTCCTTCTATTCCTAGTTTGCTGGGAATTTTTATTATGAATGAGTGTTGAATTCTGTCAGAAGCTTAGTATCTCCTGATTTTCAGCTGTGGAGTCAGCCTTCCCCACACGGAGTAAATGTCATTTCTCCAATTTTAAATTCTGATGAAAAGTTCAATTTACTCATTTTTCCTTCTATGGAGAAATTTAAGGATAGTGCTTCTAGTGCCAAGTCTAACAACTCCACCTAGCCTTCCCTTCCAAAAAATTTTCTTTTTTTTTTTTAATCAGCATTTTGTGGGCTCCAGCATACAAAGTCTGTACATTCTCTGTCTGATTGACATCTAAGTATCCCACTCTTCTGAGTGATTATAAATGCACGAAGTCTGATTTTAGTGTCCACATGTTCGTTGCTAGTACGTAGAAACAATGCAGTTGATTTTTGCATGTTCATCTTATATGCTGTGACCTTTCAGAACTCACTTCTAAGTTCTGGGAGGCTTTTTTCTTTTCTTTTTGTAGATTCTTTGGAATGCCTTTGAATTTTCTATGTACACAGTCATGTCATCTGCAGACTATTATTTCTTCCCTCCTGGATTTATGCTTTTCTTGCATCACTGTAGCGGCTGGAACGTCCAGTACAGCGTTGAATGGGGCAGAGTCAGTGGGCATCCTTTCTTTGTTCTGGGTCGTAGCCTTTCCACTAAGTATGGTGCTAACTGTATGGTTCTTTTGGTAGACGCTCTTTGAGGAAGTTTCTTCTATTCCTATTTTTTGGGTTTGTTTTCAATAAATGGATGTTAAATTTTGCCAAATGCTTTTTATGCATCAATTAATGTGATCATGGGCTTTTTCTTCTTTAGCTGGTTAGTATGTTGGACTACACTGATTGGTTTTCAAATGCTGAACCATATATCCCTGAACTTACATCCCTGGACTAACCCAACTTGGTTATGGTATATAACTGTTTCTACGCATCAGTGAATTCTATTTGCATGTGCTTTGTTGAGGGCTTTGCCTTTATACTCGTGAGGAATACTGACCTATAGGTGTACTTGTTGCAGTATCTTTGGTTTGGGCATCAGGGTAATAACAGCTTTGATAAAATGGTTTGGGAAGTGTTCACTTTTGTGCTTGGAACAGACCATGTGGACCTGGCATTAGTCCTTGTTCACATGCTCAGCAGAGCTCCCAGGCAAAACCGTCGGGGCCTGGGGATTCAGAGTGTAAACTTGCAGATTCAACCACCTCAGCAGTTACGGGGCTATTCAAGGTCTATTTCTTCATGGTGAGCTGAGGTAGCTGATGTCTTTTGAAGAACTGGCCCACTCCGTCTGAGTCCTCGCGTGGGGGGTCATCGGTGGTGTGCCGTCACCCCTTTGCTGCCTGCAGGGTCTGTGGGTGCCCCCGTCGTTCCTGACCTTGGTGGTTTGTGCCTCCCTTCACGTTTTGCTCGTCAGCACGTTTATCAGTTTTACTGGTCTTTTCCAAGAACCGGCCCGATTCGCGTTGGTGTCCTTTACTGCTTTTCCGTTTTCACTTCACTGACTTCTGCTCTCAACCTCCCTGTTTCCTTCTTTCTGCTTTGGGTCTGTTTCGCTCTCCATTTCCTTGGTGCCTGAGGTGCGAGCTTAGATGACTGCGTTGAGACGTCACTTCTTTTCAGGTTTTCAGCATACAAGTTCTGTACACGCTTTGTCAGACTTACAACTATTTCATTTTTAGTGATTATTGGAGGGAAAGGGGACAATGGCAGAGTCCCAGCTCCTCCCGAGGCCTCCTTGGGCACCGCCCCTGCTGGGGGAGGGGCACTTCTCGCTGCAGGGAGGTAGGAGGTCACAGGCTGGCTGCTCAGCCTTCTCCTCCAGCACCTGGAGGGGCAGCCTGCCTTCCCCTTGTCCTGCCAGTCTAGCTCCAGGGTATGGGCCTCCCCTGGGCTTGAGCAAATGCCCTTCATCCTCCACGCGTGAGGCAAGCGGCCCTGGGCTCTCGGGACCACCGCTCCCGGCCAAGCCTCCCCACCCGCCCCCTGGCCCTGGGCGGCCTCTGCTCCCCACCTGCCTGCCGTCCACTCCCGCTTACGAACCGTGTGCTTGGTGGGGGCAGTGAGTGGGCCTCACACCGGCCTGTCCTCTCCCCTTTCCCCACCAGGCTCTCTGGACGAGGTGTGGGCACCATGGGGAGGGGGGTGCGGGAGGTCAGGGAGGGGGCGCGGGAGGTCAGGGAAGGGGCTGCGGGCGCCCCGGGAGGGGTGGGAAGAGGCGAGGAGGGTGGAAGAGCCCTGGTACCTTTTCAGTCATCAGCTTCTGCTCTGCGACCTCGGGAGCCAGGAAGAACGCGTTGTAAGCGCCTGAGAGAGAAGACCCCAAACCCCGCTGAGCCTCCTTCTGCGCGGCGGTGGGTGCTGCTGCAGCCCCCAGGCGAGCCCGCTCACGCACCGTTGGCAGGAGGTGGCCCGAAAGCACGGCCCCGTCCTCGGCCACCAGCACGGAGTCCAGACACAGGCAGGCTGCAGGGGAGGCGCGGGTCAGGGCCCCCGAGGGCTGGCCGAGCTGCGGGCAGGGGTGAGGTGGCTGCCGGGGTGCAGGCGCTGGGGGGAGGAGGGGGCAGAGGAACGGGCCCGCCCGCTGAGTGCTGCTCGGGGAGGGGCCTCGGGCAAGGCCAGCCCTCAGTACCCGCAGCCGAGGCTCACGGGCCCCATCTGTCCGGTGCCAGAGCCACGGTGGGGCCAGAGACCGTCTCTCTGCCTGGCAGGGTGGAGCTTTGGGGGCCACACAGCACCACAGCATCCAAGACCACCCCCACCTGCCAGAGGGGACAGCGTCACCCCTGCTGAGAGAGCGTGGGCTGAGCACCCCCCACGAGGCTCCGGCTCCACTGCAGGGTCCCCGCTCTGAGGCCCACACATTTTAAGCTGCGCTCTGGGCCCCTCGGTCCTGAGACCAGAGCCGACACCCCAGGCTGCCCCCCGGTTCACAGGGTGGACACAGCCGCCCAGCCCCAGGCTCTGCACACAGCACACGGGCGAGGGAGGCCACGCAGCCCCCGGGTTCCGGGGGCAGACCTGCTGGGGTGGGCGGGCTGGGGGAGGACCCGCGGGGGGTGTCACCTGGGTGCTGGCCGAGCGTCCGCAGGGTGCTGAGGCACGCGTGAGACAGAGCCCAGAGCTCGTACTCCTTGAAGGGCCGGCCCAGCTTGGTCAAGAGGTCCTGCAGGGAGATGCCCTGGGGGTGGGGGGAGTCGCATTCAGGGTGCAGGCACCTGGGAGGGGTTTACAGGGCAAGGACCGCCCCCAACACGGCGTGTGCTCCTCTCCCCGCCCCCACAGAGCACCCCAGGCAGCTGAGACGGGTTTACAGGGCAAGGACCGCCTCCAACACGCTGTGTGCTCCTCCCCCCGCACGCCAGGCTGGGGAATCCAGGCATCCGCACAGCACGTACTGGGGGCGAGTGGACAGTCCAGATCCCTGTGCACGGCCAACGGAAACGTAAACGTGCAACAGTGTGGAAGCCGCATGGAGGACCCTCAGAGAGGCCGATGCGGAATTACCATCTGCTCCAGCAACCCCACTTAAAAGCAGAGTCTTGAAGATGTAGTTGCACACCCATGTTCAAAACAGCGTGATTCACAAGAGCAGAGAAGTGGAAGAGCCCACGTGCCTTTGGGCGATGGATGGACAAGCATGACTGGTCCATCCACTCGAGGGACATCTCTGAGCCCTAACGAGGAAGGGAATTCTGACACAGCAACAACGCAGATCGAGCCCGATCAGTGACACGGCAGCCACAGAGGGACGTTGATTCCTCACACATCACAGGCTGAGGGCTCACAGCCAGAGGCAGGGAGCAGATGGGAGGGTGTCAGGGCTGGGGGAGGGGAGGAGGGGTCCATGCTCAGAGCGGGCAGAGTTTCAGTTTGGGAAGATGAGAAAGTTCTAGAGGTCGTGGTGGTGATGTTCACACAGCAGTGCGAATACCGAATGCCACCGACCTGCACACTGGGAACGGTTAAGACTGATTTCATGTTACGTGTCCCCCTTTCCTTGCGACCCCTATCCCATAAAAGTCCCAAAATCAGAAGACTGACTTTAGCTGGGAGGGAGTTCTCTGCTATGGGGCCACAGTGGGAGCTAGGCCAAGCTGCCACCCTTGGACACAGGCATGCGTGTTCACAGGGAGGTTCCCTCTGGCCTCGCCGGGTGCTGGTTTCACCGCTCCCGGACTCCACTCTGTGCTAGGGTGCAGCCGCCCTGGCCCTGTGGCTCCCCCGCCCCCGCCGTCTCACCCAGACTGTGCCTGGCCAGTGGCCTGGGTTTGGGGGCACAGGGCTCCCCAGTCTCCTGCTATACATGGGGCTGGAGCAGCCAGCTTTGCAACCGGGACCTGCTCTCCAGAGATCTGGGTCTCTGACACCTGACAAGCTGTGGCCTGTGTGGGGGCCTAGTCACTGGAGGCCTTTGGGGCGGGGAAAGCTGGTGGCTGAGCCCACGGCTGGGCTCCCCATCAGCCGGGGCTCTGCCTCCAGCACCCCCCCGCCCCCCGCAGGGTGGCCCCCAAGCCTCAGCTCACCCGTCTGGGACGTGGGCTGTCGTGAGGCTGTCGGGCATTTGAAGGTGAGTGGGGGCCCTGTCTCAGGCCTGAGGTTTCCACCCCCCAAGCCTGGCTCTGTGTACACAAGTGCGGCTGTGTGGGTGGACACGCTGGGGCGGGGCGCTGGGACAGTGCGGGCCTAGAGCACGTGTCAGTGTGTGCTGGGGTCTCCAGGAGGGATTTCCATTTTAAAGTATCATGTAAATTACCCTCAGGTGCTTGTCAGGATATGAATAAAAATGTAACTCAGTCAGCCCTCCCCTTGAACCTCTGGGTCAGCAGTGAAGTTCCTCAGCCGTGTCTGGGACTGAATCAGTTCCTCTGACTCTGGGACCCCATGGACGGAGGAGCCGCCAGGCCAGGCTCCTCCGTCCATGGGATTTTCCAGGCCAGAATACTGGAGTGGGTTGCCATTTCCTTCTCCAGGGGATCTTCCTGACCCAGGGATCGAACCCGGGTCTCCGCACTGCAGGCAGACTCCATGTAAGCCGCCAGGGAAGCCCTGGGTCAGCAGATGTGGAGTGAGGCCGCGGAGCAGCACTGCCACACACACACGCATCTGGGCCACAGAACCCCCAGGCGGCTTTGTCCCGAGATGCTCACGGGGACCCGCCTCGGGGAGTGACTCGCTGGGGCCAGGACTTCCCGCCCACAAGAGGGCTGAGGGCTGCTGCACGCCACTCAGATCGCCCGCGGTCACGCTAAAAGCACGCAGGCCTTCTGCACACTGGCTCTACAGGCGCTCTCTGTCCTTCCCGGCTGGCAAAGAGCCAGCGCCAGGACAGAGGAGCCTGGCGGGACACGGCTGAAGGGACGCACGCTGGGTCTGGAAGATCGCCGCCTCACCCCACGGCCCCAGGGAGGCCCCGCCCCCCACCAGAAGACCCCACCTCCTTGGGGAGACCCCACCCTCCTCTGGGAGACCCCACCCCCTGGTCACGGCAGCGCAGCCTGCAGCGCAGGAAACCAGGGTTTGATCCCGGGGTCAGGAAGATCCCCTGGAGGAGGGCACGACTACCCGCTCCAGTACTCTAGCCTGGAGAATCCCATGGACAGAGGAGCCTGGGGGGCCGCAGTCCATAGGATCGCACAGAGTCGGACACGACTGAGCGACTACCATCTTTCTAACCAAGCTTGACAGGTTAGCAACCTCAACCCACGTTCTTAATTTCTACCTTAAAGACGCCCCTGAGCGCCAGGGCTGGCGAAGCAGAGCGGAGACAGCCCTTGGGCCTCCTCCTGGAAAGGCTGCTCCCTGCGCCTCTTTGAGAGAAAAACTAACCCAGCAAAGGCGTGCCTGCTTCCCCCGTCTTAAAGCTTGGAAACTGAGCCGAAGTGAAGCTGAGGGTGCCCTCCTTCCTTGGGGTAAATGACCAGCACTTGGAGAGCGCCCGTGAGCGCGGGCAGGCTCCGCACAGTGTGCGGGACCCGGCCACCCGGGACCCGGTCACCCACCTGCTCGGCGGCCGCCCTGTCCAGCTCCCCAGCTCCGTCCGCAGTCCCTTTGTCAGGCTCCGGAGTCCCTGGGTCTCCACCCGCATCTCGAGGGCCCTCGGAACCAGGCGGGGGGGCTTTCCCGCGTGGGCTGCCGCCGCCCACCCTCTTGTCCCCTCGGCGACGGAGCTCGAGCTCTCGCTCTGGCCACAGTCTGGATCCAGGCTGTGCCTGGAAGCTGGAAAGGCCACGTTGTCCCTCTGGAAAGGCCTTCTTGGGGTCTGGAGAGGATTCCGATGCGGTCAACGGGGTTTTCACGCTGGTCAGCGACAGGCAGAGGGCGCTGGACTCGGGGCCGTCGGGCTGGAGCCGGGAGAGCGTCTGCACCTTTCTCAGGCGGCTCTTGTCCAGGAAGCCTCTGTCCTGGTCAGCCGGGGGCCGCTGGGCATCCAGGAGGAGGCAGGCCAGCCTCTCGGGGGCCAGCACCTCCTGACCCGGGCGCTCTCCATTCTTCACATGGGAAGACAGCGGAGCCTTGGAGGGCGGGGTCCCGGGGTGCTCCAGGCCTTCTCTGGTGGGGCTCGGGGGCCAGCCCTCCGGGGCAGGCAGGGCCTCGGGGTCAGCAGAACGGCCCCCCAGCTGCCTTTCGGGCCCTGCACCTCTAGGGAGCCAGTCGCCCCCTCCAGGTGATGTCGCTGGCATCTGGCGGAGAGCAGGGCATGGTCACTGCGGGGGGCGGCAGCCGGGGTGAGCCTCTCCCTGCCTCCCCTGCTCACGGCCACCAGCGCACACACTGCGGCAGGACTCCTGCCCGGGCCCCCTCCCCCTCCCCCCCGCCCCTCCACCCCGCCCCGCCCCCTCCACCCCGCCCCGCCCCCTCCACCCCGCCCGCCCCGCCCCCTCCACCCCGCCCCGCCCCCCTCCACCCCGCCCCGCCCCGCCCCGTGCTGGTCCAGAGATGCCCTGGCCTGCCTCCTTAATCGCACCATCCTGGCTACTTAATGAGCCTCCAAGGCTCCGGTGCCCCACCCCCGCCTCCACCGGGGATGAGCTTCCCGCGGGGGAAACGTTTCCTAAGGCCTGTCTAATCACCTCATCCATAAAAAGCACATCGTTTTGCTATTACAATTACACAAGCGATCCTCCCCAAAGGAATAAATTAAACCTGGCTGCAGGCCCGCCTCGTCTTGACGCAAAACATTCCCCGCACACGTGTCTGTGTGAACCGCGCTAGAGATGCTTGCCCTCCTACTCCTGGGGGCCTGCAGCCCTCGCCCCGGAGCCTCCCGCTGTTAGAACTGCCAGCAGGCCCGGTGCCACTGCAGCGCCACGAACGCCGACTTGGCGGGAAAAGCTGCTGCTTGGCTGGGAGAGGGGCCCTGCCGCCCCCAGAGGCCCTGCCTCCCCCGGGGCCCTCTCGGGCTCCGTGCTTCGAGCACAGCTCACAGCAGACGCCGGCACTAGTTCCAAGTGCCACTCGAGAGTACACCCCAGAGCCGCGAAAGTCCCAGATGCTTCAGCAACAGCATGTATGGCAGGAGCTAGGTGGCCGGCAGAGGATGGCGCTGGGTCCAAGGCCCCAAGGCCCACAGAGCGGGACAGAGGTGAGGGGTCCTGAGCACCCACTTCCCAGATGCCCTGCCTCTCACCTCTGATTGGGTGTGTGTATCTGTGCGTGTGTGAGCTGTGGGCTCGCGCTGCGTGTGTGCCCGCTGTCTGAGTGGTCTAAATAGGTGTGTCCAAGTTTGCACATACATGTATGTTTCTGTGTGTGCTGGAGGGGGCACATGTAATCTGTTTGGATACGCGTGCATGTAAGTGTGGGTGCTTCCACGGTGTGTGAGGACGCTGGTGCTGACGCGCACACCCACACGTGCACGGCTGCATGCACGGTAGTGCCTGGGCACGCGTGCTGGCCCGCTGATGGGTTGTGCTTACCTTGAACGCCCCGAAGGACTCGATGGAGAGCACTCTCCTCCCGGGCGGCCGACAGGCTCCGGCACAGGCGGCATGACGACGCGAGCTGCATCTTCTCCTCGCACAGCGCGATGATGCTCTGCGGCGGGCCGGTGCTCAGCGCGCGCTCACCCGGGTGCTCACCCCTCCCGCTAAGCCTTCCAGGGGCTGGAGGAGCTTACGGAAACCCGCAGACTCTGTCCTGCCCGTGACCATTACAAGGTGCACCCTTCATCTCCAAAGTGGAGAGTAAAAGTCAGGAGCCCGGATGACCAGGTGGTGGGGGCCCCGCATGCTTACTCAGCGAGCGCGGGCCGGGGGCGTGCAGGGTTCAGGGTATCTCGGGTGACGCGGGGCAGGCCTGCGAGCTTACCTGGAGGTCGGGCCGGTCCCGGGGTCCTCCGCCTGCATCTGGCCCAGCAGCACCTCCAGCTCCTGGCTCAGCCTGGGCTGGGGCTCAGGCTCTGTTACGTAGTCCAGGGCTGCCTTCAGCGTGGCCCCCAGAGAGTAGATGTGAGCCTGCAGCATCAAAGACCCGCTGGGGCCGGGGGCGGGGCCATGTGGGCCATGGGCGGGGCATGGGGCATGGGCATGGCCGTGGGGGCATGGGCGGGGTCATGCAGGCGGGGGCCATGGGTGTGTGGGGCCGTGGCCACGGGGCGGACCTGGGGGTGGACCGTGGGGGGCGGGGCCGTGGGGCCGTTAGGGGCGGGGCCATGTGGTTGGGATCAAGCAGGTCCGAGCACAGCCGCCGGTCGCACGCGGTGTTGTTCTTCCGGGTCAGGAGCACCCCTGATCTTTCCAGGGCAGCTCCCCGCCTCACCCCCACCCCCAGGACATCTCTGTTCCTGCCCTGACTGCTCCTTTTTATGCCACTCGTGGACTTCGCTAATTCTCCGCTGAGCTGTTGCCGTTCCGGGTGCATTCCTGGTGGCTCAGATGGTAAAGAATCTGCCTCCCAAGGCAGGAGACACCAAAGACGCGTGTTGATCCCTGGATCAGGAGGATCCCCTGGTGAAGGGCATGGCAACACACTCCAGTACTCTTGCCTGGAGAATCCCATGAACAGAGGCGCCTGGCGGGCTGTGGCCCACTGGGTCGCAGAGTCAGACACGACGAGGAACACGTTCCCTTTTCACGGAGGGGCCCATCTCGGGCTCCACGTCACATGTACGTTCTGTCACGCATCTTCTGACTTTGTTCATGTGTCTCTGACATTAAAAGTTCTACTGTTTCAGTGGTGAAACCTGCTGCTGTGACCACTGCGGTGACCATCCTCACGTGGACATCTTCATGCAAACATGCCATGTGCACGAAGGCTCAGGCCCCACACGTGGGGCTGCCGTTCCGGGTCATGGCCAGCTGCTGAGGGCTCCGCTCGTGAGGGAGATCCTTCTTTTTACTGGCTTCCTTGGAGGGCCTTCCCTAGCCCAGGACAATAAAAACTGCTTACTTCTGTGTTTTTCCAGTACTTTTGTAATTGTGAAGCATCGAGCTCTGACCCATCTGGGATATGTCTTTCTGCTGGGCACTGCAGGGATGGGGGTTTGTCTCCTGGTGGAGAGCCACCCTGCGCAGCTGAAGAAGAGCCCGCCGTCTGCCGGCCTGGACCTCGTCCCACACCCCTGCTCCCCAGGGCCTGTGCTCTGGCCTCCCCCCCTCTCACTCTGGGTCTCCTTCCGTCCAGACTGTACTCTTTCAATCACAGTAGCTTCAGAGCGCACCTTCACACCTGGAGGACAAGTTGCTCTCCATCCCTCTGCCCCCTGGGAAGATTATTCTCACATTTGTCAAGTTTATATGTAAAATTCCACCATTCCCATTTTTAAAAAGCCAGAACGGTTGGGATTTTAGTGTAACAGCACTGATGCTGCAGAATCTGGGGGACCGCCGTCACACAGGATAAAGCACGTGGATGCAGGCAGGATGGCTGTCTCTAGATCTCACCGTCAGCAGCACGCTGAGCCATCTCTGGACAGAAGCTCCCCGGTGGGAACTGTGGGATCTGGCAACATTTGCCAAGGGACCTGGCAGGGGTCGTGCCCACCTGTTCATCGGGCGAGAGGCAGACATGCCTCTGGCTTGGTTGTGGACCCCTTAGCTAGACTGATTAGGGAAACAAGAGAGGACTCAAGTAAAATCGGAAATGAGAGAGGAGATTTTACAACTGATGCCACAGAAACAAAGGATCATAAGAAACCACTGTGTATGCTCCAAATCGGATAACCTGGAAAAATGGATACATTCCTAGAAACACACAGTGCACTAAGACTGAATCCTGAAAAGAGACTGAACTGTTACTAATAAGGAGATCAAACCAGAAATCAAAGACCTCACGACCAAGAAAAGCCCAGGACTAGACGACTTCCTGGTGACGTTTTACCAAACATTTACTTAGAGAAGAATTAATGCCAGTCCTTCTCAAATTCTTCCAAAAATCAAATGAGAGGGATCACTCCCAAACTCATTTTATGAGGCCAGCATTACCCTGGCATCAAAGTTAGATAAGGCAATGCAAGGAAACTACAGACCAACAGCCCTGATGAACACAGATGTAAAAATCCTTAACAAAATATTAGCAACTAAATTCAAAAGTACATTAAAAATCACATCCCATGGCCAACTGGAATTTGTCCCTGGGATGCAAAGATGGCTCAACATAAGCAAATCAATGAATCTAATTCACCATATTAACAGAGTAAAAGTTAAAATAATATGATCATCTCAACAGAAGCAGAAAAAGCATTTGGAAAAATTCACCATTTTCATGATAAGAACTTGCAATAAGTTGGGTATGGTAGGGATGTACTTCAACATAACTGGCCACATACGACAAGCTCACAGCTAACATCATACCCAATGGTGAAATGCTGAACTCTTAAGTTTAGAACAAGAGAAGGATGCCCATTCTCACAATTCCTTTTCAACATGCTGGAAGTTGTTGATAGCCAGGGCGATTAGGCAAGAAAACGAAATAAAAGGCATCCAGACTAGAAGGGAAGAGATAAACTTGTCTCTGTGCACAATATGATCTTACATGCGGAAAATCTTAGCTTCCATCGAAAAACTTTCAGAACTAATCAACAAACACTGTAAAATTTCAGGATACAAAATCAGCATACACAAATCAGCTACATACATTAACAATGAAATATCTAAAGAAGAAATAAGACAATCAGGAGCTTCCCTGACAGTGCAGTGGTTAAGAATCTGCCTTGTGATGTAAGGGACGTGGGTTTGATCCCTGGCCATAACACTTAGAAGTGAATGATACTAAAATGCTATGAGGCAAAACTCATGTTTGGATGGGAAGTCTTAGCTTTAGGCTTGACCCTAATGTTAGGAAAGAAGGAAAGCTCAGACTAATGGACTGTATCCGACTTAAGTTAGGAAGACTCGTTGACTTGAACAAGCTCAAGGAGAATGAAACGGAGGAGCAGACTCGATGGGAGGAGCCGTCCAGGGCAGGACCCAGCCCAGGGTACAGGCGGGCTCTCTGCAAAGCCCACGGAGAAGCCGCCACACGCGGCAGTCGCTCTGGCCCAGACGCGACTTGGCTGACCCGAGAAGCCCGTGGCTTTTTCTTTTTTTGGCGCCGCTGCGGCCCTGGAGACGCACGTGGCATGGAGACAGCGCACAGAGCAGAAAGCCCCTAAGCCTACATTTTTAAACAACTTATTTGACTGAAGTAGAGTTGATCAATGATGTGTTAGCTTCTGCTGTACAGCAAGCTCAGTTCAGTTCAGTCCAGTCGCTCAGTCGTGTCCAACTCTCTGCAACCCCATGAATCGCAGCACGCCAGCCTCCCTGTTCATCACTATCTCCCGGAGTTCACTCAGACTCACATCCATCGAGTCCGTGATGCCATCCAGCCATCTCATCCTCTGTCGTCCCCTTCTCCTCCTGCCCTCAATCCCTCCCAGCATCAGAGTCTTTTCCAATGAGTCAACTCTTTGCATGAGGTCGCCAAAATACTGGAGTTTCAGCTTCAGCATCATTCCTTCCAAAGAAATCCCAGGGCTGATCTTTAGAATGGACTGGTTGGATCTCCTTGCAGTCCAAGGGACTCTCAAGAGTCTTCTCCAACATCACAGTTCAAAAGCATCAATTCTTCGGCGCTCAGCCTTCTTCACAGTCCAACTCTCACATCCATACATGACCATCGGAAAAACTATAGCCTTGACTAGATGGACCTTAGTCGGCAAAGTAATGTCTCTGCTTTTGAATATGCTATCTAGGTTGGTCATAACTTTTCTTCCAAGGAGTAAGCATCTTTTAATTTCATGGCTGCAGTCACCATCTGCAGTGATTTTGGAGCCTCCCAAAATAAAGTCTGACACTGTTTCCACTGTTTCCCCATCTCTTTCCCATGAAGTGATGGGACCAGATGCCATGATCTTCGTTTTCTGAATGTTGAGCTTTAAGCCAACTTTTTCGCTTTCCTCTTTCAGTTTCATCAAGAGGTTTTTTAGTTCCTCTTCACTTTCTGCCATAAGGGTGGTATCATCTGCATATCTGAGGTTATTGATATTTCTCCCAGCAATCTTGATTCCAGCTTGTGTTTCTTCCAGCCCAGCATTTCTCATGATGTACTCTGCATAGAAGTTAAATAAATAAGCAGGGTGACAGTATACAGCCTTGACGTACTCCTTTTCCTATTTGGAACCAGTCTGTTGTTCCATGTTCAGTTCTAACAGTTGCTTCCTGACCTGCATACAGATTTCTCAAGAGGCAAGTTAGGTGGTCTGGTATTTCCATCTCTTTCAGAATTTTCCACAGTTTATTGTGATCCACACAGTCAAAGGCTTTGGCATAGTCAATAAAGCAGAAATGGATGCTTTTCTGGAACTTTCTTGCCTTTTCCATGATCCAGCGGATGTTGGCAATTTGATCTCTGGTTCCTCTGCCTTTTCTAAAAACAGCTTGAACATCAGGGAGTTCACGGTTCACGTATTGCTGAATCCTGGCTTGGAGAATTTGGAGCATTACTTTACTAGCATATGAGATGAGTGCAATTGTGCGGTAGTTTGAGCATTCTTTGGCATTGCCTTTCTTTGGAGTTGGAATGAAAACTGACCTTTTCCAGTCCTGTGGCCACTGCTGAGGTTTCCAAATTTGCTGGCATACTGAGTGCAGCACTTTAACAGCATCATCTTTCAGGATTTGAAATAGCTCAACTGGAATTCCATCACCTCCACTAGCTTTGTTCATAGTGATGCTTTCTTTCTTTTTTTTCTTTTTCATAGTGATGCTTTCTAAGGCCCACTTGATTTCACATTCCAAGATGTCTGGCTCTAGATTAGTAATCACATCATCATGATTATCTGGGTCGTGAAGATCTTTTTTGTACAGTTCTTCTGTGTATTCTTGCCACCTCTTCTTAATATCTTCCGTTTCTGTTAGGTCCAGACCATTTCTGTCCTTTATCGGAGCCCATCTTTGCATGAAATGTTCCCTTGGTATCTCTAATTATCTTGAAGAGATCTCTAGTCTTTCCCATTCTGTTGTTTTCCTCTATTTCTTTGCATTGATCGCTGAAGAAGGCTTTCTTATCTCTTTTACAGCAAAGTGACTCATTTATATATATACTTTACCAAGAAACCCTTTCCATTGTGGTTTATCACGGGACCTCGAGCGTAGCTCCCCGTGCTGTGCAGCAGGACCTTGCTGTTCACCATCTCACAGGTAGCAGTCTGCATCCACTAACCCCAAACTGCCAATCTCTCCCTCCCTTTTGGTAACCACAAGTCTGAGCTGTGTGGCTATGAGTCTGTTTCTGTTTTGTAGATGAGTTCATTTGTGCCATATTTTATCTTCCACATGTAAGTGGTACCATATGGCATTTGTTTTTCTCTGTCTGACTTACTTCACTCTGATGATCATCTCTGGGTCCATTCGTGTTCCTGCAAAGACGTTATGTCATCCTTTTTCAGGACTGACTAGTATTCTGTTGTGTATGCGCACCGCATCACTCTCTTTTCTTTTTTGGCTGCGCTGTGAGGCTTGGAGGGTCTCAGTTCCCAAAGCAGGGATGGACCCAGGCCGCAGCAGGGAAAGCGCCGAGTCCTAACCACTGGGCCACAGGGACGGCCCTACACCTTCGTTATCCATTCATCTATAGCAGCTTGACCTATGGCCTGTTGAACACACATCGTGTGACTGCTTTAGCCATTAGAGAAGAGGATGCCTTTAAAAATCAGAATGGAGTTGCTGCAGTTCAGGCATCCACAGAGGATCAGGGGCTGAGGGTTCAGACACGTTCCTGCATCCCTGAGAACTTGGATTTCGGGATGCTGCTCTCAGACTCAGGGACACCACCAGCCATTCTCAAAACATATCTGCCAGCAGCTACCAACTGCCGCCCTAGGTCTCAAGCCGCCCCTGTGACTCTGCAGCCACTTTAGACCCGACAGACCCTGCTTAGCCGGAACCCCTCCTTCTTGCAGCTGCAACCCTAATTCTCGGCAGACAACCCAAGCGATTCTGTGGGTTTTGCCTTGAAAGCCTCCACAGTTTGTGCCTGGGGACACGACGGAAGTGCTTCCTGACCGTGTCCCTCAGGCTGCAGCCCCTGTTTGGCTCAAATAGCAGTCTCTACATTTCTATTATGGATCGTTGTTATTTCTGTTGACAAAACTAACAAAATAAAGGGTACAGAAAGGAGGCACGCTTCTCGGAAGACTAGCAAGAGCAGGCGCAGGTGCCCCACCCAAGGAGTGGAAGGGGGAACCGACAAGAAGAGCGCTGACTAAGAAGCATGCCTCCCGCAGCTCAGAGACGCAGGCAAAGACGGGTGAGCTTTAGAAATACGTGTTTTATCAAAAGCTGAGTCAGTAAGAGATTCAAAACAGGTAAGTCCTATAATTATTAAAAATAGAGCCGCAATTAACTCTTTGCTCCAAGGAAATAGATATCTTCCTAAGTTTGACCAGACTTTCAAGGACCCGACTATTCCATTCTTATGTAAGTTGTAACACAGCAAAGGAAGCAGGGGCGTTTGCACATGACAGATACTCCCGATGGCAACACATTCAGAAACATCAACACAACGGAAAACCACCAGCCACTCAAGAAAATACGCAGAGATGCAGAGCAGGCATCAGCTGATCAAATGCAACGCCGTAAAGAAAACACAGGACGCTGCTGTTTAGGTATTTCTAAGTAGGAAAGGTTGACTTAATGTTAGAAAATAAATTGGGAAATACTGACATCTTAATAATCATTTCAAAAGCTGCAGAAGCATTGCACAGTAGAACAGGATGCCTCTGCACAGCAGGGGCCTCAGGCAGAAGTCTTCCTGCCGGGAAGGTGGGAGGAGCTCTCAGGACGGCGCACAATCACTGACCTCTCACCCCTGCTCCGGTCCACCTGGGACACGTTGGGCGGACGTGTCACCAAAGCTTTGGACAGCAACACAGCCTGCCCGCTTCTGCTGGTGACCTGATCGGCTGCAGGCAGATTTTTCACCACTGGGCCACCTGGGAAGCTTCCCTGACGGCTCAGACTGTGAAGAGTCTGCCTGCCATGCAGGAGACCAGGTTCCATCCCTGGTCAGGAAGGTCCCCTGGAGAAGGGAATGGCTACCCACTTGAGTACTCTTGCCTGGAGAATCCTGTGGAGAGAGGAGCCTGGTGTGCTGCAGTCCATGGGGTTGCAAAGAGTCGGACACGACTGAGCGACTAACACTTTGATTAGTTAAATAGAAAGTTATGAGAAATAATCAAATAATTTACCACAAGGGCTGATACAAGATTAAGATGTTAAAGTGAACTGCATTTCTGTAAACTTGACAAGAAAAGCAGGAAAATGTGATTCCAGAGATGACCATCCGTTTACACAGAGTCAGAAGCATCCCGTGCCTGAGAGTAACCTAGTAAAGGACATTCAGGTAAAACACAGGAGAGGTTTTAAACTGTTACTGAGACAGTAAATAAGAGCTAAATAAATGAAGAGGAATAATATGTTTCTAGAGAAGACCACATATGATAAGGGTGTGAGTTCTCCCACACTGAGGTACAGATTCAGAGCCATTCTAGTCAGAATGCCAACAGAGCTTTTCATGGAACTTGACACTAAATCCAAGCCTTCTGTGGAAGAAGAGAGACTTCAGAACAGCCGAGATGCTCCAGAAAAGAGCGGGGAGTGAGCCCTTTCCCTGAGACACTGGGCTCCTTCGGGATTGCTAGTAAGAGCAGAGTGCAGACTCCTTGGACTAGAGCAGAGGTCTGGGAAGGAGACCCCCTTTGTCTGGATGGCGTGTGTGCAGCTTCGCTGGAGTATGCCCAAGGCGAGCCAATAACCACCTGGAAAGACCCTTCTCTACACAGAAAAGGATGAACTTGGATCCTTGCCTCACATTGCAGTAAAAAATGCACCTTGGGTGGATTAAATGTGAACAACGAAACCTTTAAAACGCTTGGTAGAAAATGCCAAGTATCTGTTGGACCTTGAGATTGGGAAGGTTTCTTAAGGCAAAAACAAAGCAAACCACTAACAGTGAGAGAAAACACTGTCACCTACAAACTGGCCCCACAGTCCCACTCTACGACGGTTAGGCCAGGCGCTGCTGCAGCTGCTGAACCTCAACACTCCTGAAGGGAGCCGAGGTGGAGAGCAGGAACGAGGCCCTCCGCTCCGGGGAAGGTGGTGTCGGGACCCAACTGTATGAGCCCAGTTTATTGTCTGCATCTGTTTCTAGAAAAGCACTGAGGCCCTTCGTGGCGACGTCTGCTCCCCGTGCCCAGCAGACCTTCTGCGAGGATCTGCGCTTGGGCCTTCCCTGCTGGCTCAGTGGTGAAGAATCTGCCTGCGGATGCAGGAGACACAAATTCAGTCCCTGGTTCAAGAGCGCACAGGCGGTGGAGCACCGAAGCCCGAGAGCCACGACCACGGGGCCGAGCGCTGAGCCTGGGGGGCTGCAGCTGCTGAGCCCAGCGTCCTAGAGCTCACGCTCCGCAGCAAGAGAAGGCCCCGCAGTGAGGAGCCCGCAGACTGCAGCGAGAGAGCAGCTCCTGCCGGCCACAACAGCGAAAGGCCCGCACAGCCGATGAATCCATGAATAAATAACAACATCTAAAAATGAAAACGAAAAAAAGAATAGGCGCGTGACTGCACATAGGTGGCGCAGCGGCAAGGAACCTGCCTGCCGACGCAGGGAACGCAGGAGACGTGGTTCCATCCCGGGACACGAAGATCCCTTGGAGGAGGAAATGACTACCCGCTCGGTGCTCCTGCCTGGAGAATCCCGCGGACAGAGGAGCCCGGGGTCCCCGCTGCACGGGGTCACAGAGTCGGACACGACTGAACAACTGAGACCCACCACGCCACCTCCCCTTCACCAGACCGCGCACACACCGGCCTCCCGCCGCCCTCGGGAGCAGTTTCTCAGACGTGTCTGGAATGCTGTCTCCTGGGCTGTCGTCTCATTTTGCCCCAAATAAGACTTAACTTGCAGCTCTCACGCTGTGCATTTTTAAAGTCAACACCAGTAATTTGACTGTTTTATGAATGACAGGGCCCCCCTGGTGGCGCAGTGGCTAAGAATCCACCCGCCAATGTAGGGGACAGGGTTTGACCCCTGGGCTGGGGAGACTCCCTGTGTCAAGAGCGACTAAACCTGTGCACCGCCACTGCTGAGCCCGAGCCGAGCCCACGTCCCCGGGCCCGCCGGCCGTGGTGATGGAGCCTGCGTCCCCGGGCCCGCCGGCCATGGCGACCGAGCCCGCATCCCCGGGCCCGCCAGCCGTGGTGATGGAGTCCGCGTCCCCGGGCCCGCCACTGCTGAGCCCGAGCCGAGCCCGCGTCCCCGGGCCCGCCGGCCGTGGTGATGGAGCCCGCGTCCCCAGGCCCGCCGGCCGTGGTGATGGAGCCCGCGTCCCCAGGCCCGCCAGCCGTGGTGATGGAGCCTGCTGCGTCCCCCGGGCCCGCCGGCCGTGGCGACAGAGCCCGCGTCCCCAGGCCCGTCGGCCGTGGTGATGGAGCCTGCGTCCCCGGGCCCGCCCGGCCGTGGCGACAGAGCCCGCGTCCCCCGGGCCCGCCACTGCTGAGCCTGAGCCGAGCCCGCGCCGGGAGCCCGTGAGCAGGGAGAGAAGCCAGTGCAGCGAGAGGCCGGCGCACCGGGAGGAGGCCCGCGCAAAGCAACAGAGACTTGCGCGACAATCAGTCAATCCAGAAAAAGGTTTCTAAACAGGAAGGACTGATAAACTTCTTCTGTCAACAGAGGATGCCTTCAGGCAGCTTTTCTCAAAGCGTGGTTCTAGAGGCCACACAGCTTCACGGCGGGAAGGCTGCGGGGGCTCCCCGGGCCGTGGGCTGGGCGGGGGCTTGGCAGGCTGACCGCAGACGCCGCGGTGAGCGCCGGACCTCCGCCGAGCTGGGCCCTCGGGAGGTTCACAAGCACGGAACACAGCGCCGCTGTCCTCAGTGTTTTTGTGGGGAGAATACTGACACTTTCCATGAACACACGTTATACGTGCTAACCGGGAAAGGGTCTATGATCGTCATCATCAAACGAGTTAGCATGTGGGCTTTTTCTGCACGTCTCCGTTTTATCTGTAACACAGTGAGGGCCAGCAGGTGCAACTCACACAGAGCTCTTTGGATACTTGATTTCTAGGAGTATAACGGTTCCAAGAACCAAAGAGTTTGCGAACTGCTGCCTCAAGGAAGTGAGACGTCACATTCCACAGTGAACACGAAATCTGCAATCCTGACAAAAACGGAGGAAAATACGGGGAGAAAAGCGGAACCACTGGAGAGAGATGGGCCTGCCAGGCCCCACCCCACCCACAGGACCATCGTCTGGGGCTACCCCAGGAGGCAGGCCAGTGGAGATGCTGGTCTCTCCAAGCAGGGGGAGCGTGCCCCTGGCCCCTGGGCTCTGCCTCCCTCCCGGGCCGGGAGCTCATGCTGGACACTCCGAGGCCAGCAGAGCAGCGCCGACCCCAGCAGTCCGCACCCCCGCCCCCGTCCAGCGAAGGATGTGATGCCCAGTGCAGAGAAGGGAGCTCCAGGGGCTGAGATGCAGCGAGAGGCCCTTTCCAGGAAGCTGAACCAGCACAGGTGGGCCCTGCCCTCCCTAGGTCTCTGCCCAGGCGGCCGCTTGCTGGGGCAGGGCCTGGTGGCCTCGGTGACCTTGGCCTGAGTGTCCTTGGCGTGGCCGTGGCTCACACTCACGGGGGGATTCTCTGGGCCACAAGACTCCCACAAGCAGCCCTGTCAGTCCTTCAGAGGAGCTGTGACTCCTGCCAGCCACCACTGGTAATTTTAGGCGCTTTTAACATCTTAAATATAGTCAATTCACACTCAGACAACATGCCAGGCGCGCAGTGAGGAGCTGGCAGCCAGACGCATGCTCTTGCTGGAGCCCAGCGGCAGGGTGAGAGCCCCACGCAGCCCCTAAGGGGGGCGGGCCCAGCGCTCACGGAGGTGAGAGTGCCCCACGCAGCCCCTGGCGGGGGTGGGGCTCAGCGACAGGGTGAGAGTGCCCCATGCAGCCCCTGGGGGGGGCCAGCGCTCACGGAGGGGCCAGATGCCGGCCTCCTGGCTGCCACTTACCTCAAAGGTGTTCCCGGTGACGTCAAACTCTGGGGGCACAAAAGCTCCCTCAGGGTCATCTGGGGAGGGAAGAGAAGATGCCGTTCACACGGTGAGCCCCCAACACATGTCAGGTGAGACAAGCCGCCAGGTTCTTCCCGGATGGGGGCCTACATGCACTTGCGGCCCAGCCAGGACCACCCACCAGCGGGGCCCAGCCCCCAGCCTCCCCTCACCCAGGCCCAAGCAGTTTGCCGTGGAAACCTGGCTGCAGACCACGGCGCCCGGGGCAGGGGCCGCATCCTCGCGGGCCCCTCTGCGCTCACATTGCCGCGCGGGCCTCACCACTGAGCTGCTCCATGAAACACACGTTCCCGCTGGTGTTGAAGGCCAGAGTGTCAGGCGTGATGCACAGGGTCTGGAAGATGGCTGAGTGGGCGACGCTGCGCATGGCCAGGCTGCACTCCAGGCACACGGCCCAGGCCTCCTGCTCGTTCAGGCCGCTGTCCCGCAGGGAGAGGATGTCGGCCAGGGACACATTCTCCTGCCGAGACAGCCTGGGCTGAGCCCCTGGGCGCCTGCGGAGGGGCAGGGGGCCTGGGGACGAGACCCTGCGGACGCCCTCACATCTGGATCTGACTCAGCTGTGGTCCTGACCCACTTGTGTGTGCACACAACACACTAACATGGTCGTGCGTGTGCACGCACACCCACCTGCTGTCTCCATACACGCACACAACTCACACATTTACTTAGTTATCAGAGGCACAGGCACGCAAAACCTGCACATCCACACAGTGCGCCCACGTGTCCACGCAAGGCACACCTGCACAAGCACATTCGTCACAGGCGCACACATGCCTGACAGCCGGTGCCTCACCGCCCTTTCCCAGGCCATTGTTTGGTGCGCTGGTCAGCCCCGTGTGTCTGTGTGTTCACACACCTCCTGCCTAAAGAAGGGATGGGCACAGAGGGAGCCAGACTGGGAGCTGAGGGGGAGCATGCGGGCAACGGTCAGGAAAGGGCCTGGTTGGACACCCAGCCTCGGAGCGGGAGTGGGAGTAGGGTGAGCGGGGCTGGAGAGTAGGGGTGAGGGGGGTGAGTGGGGCTGGAGAGTAGGGCTGAGGGGGGGGTGGGGATTGGAGAACAGGGGTGAGTGGGGTGAGCAAGGTTGGAGAGTAGGGGTGAGGGGGGTGAGCAGGGTTGGAGAGTAGGGGTGAGGGGGGGGAGCAGGGTTGGAGAGTAGGGGTGAGGGGGTGAGCGGGGTTGGAGAGTAGGGGTGAGGGGGTGAGTGGGGTTGGAGAGTAGGGGTGAGGGGGTGAGCGGGGTTGGAGAGTAGGGGTGAGGGGGTGAGCGGGGTTGGAGAGTAGGGGGTGGGCAGGGTGGCACAGAAGCGAGGTCCCCAGCTTCCTGTCCCTACCAAGCTTCTGCCTCCAGCCTTCACTGTCCCCACCCGCAGCGTGTGGGGTGTTCTCAGGTGTAGCCGAGCTCAGGTCCTGAAAGGAGCCTCCGCCTGTGAACTTCTCCCCTTCCCTGCACGGGTCTCCAGAGCCACGGCTGAGGAGGTGAAGAGTTTGAAGGAGGGACAGCAGGCTGGGAGGCGGTGTGTGCACGCGGTGCTGGGGGACAGAGGCGGAGAGGGCAGGTCTGCTCGGGTGCCTTGGTTTCCCACGGTCCACACCCTTCTCAGTTCAGGCAGGGCCTCGGTGCCAGCCTCCTGGGCCTGCCCTGCTATCTCTGTTGGGTGTGGCGTTAGGATGGGTGAAGATAAGGCAGCCCCAGGGCTCGTGGCTCCTAGAGCCAGTACGGGGCGGGGGGCGGGGGGGGTGCGCCGCGCCAAGCTCCGGCAGTGTGCAGACCCAGTGGAGGGTGGACGGGGCGTCTTAAGAGGAGAATCCTGAGCAAAGAGTGGAACATGCGGTCAGACCAGGGCAGCAGACACTGAACCCGAACCCGCCGGCTGCATCTGGTTCTCCTGTAAGGGGTCATCCATATTCGCCTCGCGCAGGGCCTGTCTGTCCCCCAGGACCCTGAGGACTCAGAGCCGGAGGCGCCTGGGGGTGCCGTGGGGCCTGGTTAGGTTGGAGAGTAGGGGTGAGGGAGGTGAGTGGGGTTGGAGAGTAGGGGTGAGGGGGTGAGTGGGGTTGGAGAGTAGGGGTGAGGGGGTGAGTGGGGGTTGGAGAGTAGGGGTGAGGGGGTGAGTGGGGTTGGAGAGTAGGGGTGAGGGGGTGAGTGGGGTTGGAGAGTAGGGGTGAGGGGGTGAGTGGGGTTGGAGAGTAGGGGTGAGGAGGGTGAGCGGGGTTGGAGAGCAGGGGTGAGGGGGGTGAGTGTGCACGGACGCATGTCCACACACCAAGAACCCCAGGCACACGCACCCGGACACGCAGACGAGCCCAGGACCCCGTGGGCGCAGCGTAAGGAGGACGCGTCCGAGCCAGTGCCACCGCAAGGGCCTCGCTGCCTCTCTCCAGCTATGGCCACGCGGGCACCAGGCCCTCCTGCTTACACAGACAGGCCTGTTCCAGGCTAAGGCACCCAGGGCAGCCCCTCGGCTTCCGGCCCAGGGCCAGGCCTCTGCTGCCCTGCCCAGTGGAGATGCTCTGGTCAGGGGAGCCCCTCAGGGAAGCAGAGCCTGCACCCCGTGGACGGGGAGCCCCTGTGGGGTCTCTGTGTGGTTCTGTGGGGTGACGCCCACAGGTCCCTAGTCAGTGCTTCCATTCAGCAGAGCCCGCCCCCACCAGGCAGGATGGTCTCAGACCCCCCGAAACCCCCACTACTGCAGCGGGAGGCAGGATTCAGCTGGAAGCGGGTCCCAGCACACCCAGGGAAGGTCCTGCCGCACGACGACGGGCCCTGGGCCCACAGGCACCTCCCTCTGGGGCCTGCCCCTCTGGTCCTCCATGCTTGGGCCCAGGCAGGAGGAGGGACCCTTCCTTGCCTGGATTCGGGGCTCAGGAGGCCAGGCAGGTGCCAGGCAGACTTGGCCAGTGGGCCCAGACAAGGCCCGAGGGGCAGGCCACGTGCTGGCTGTCAGGGCCTGAACTCCCGCCCACTAGGCCGGAGCCGGGGCTCTTCCCTGAGGAGCAGCTCGAGACCCTGGGGACCCTGAGCCTTGTGCCAAGCAGGCCCCCCGTCCATACCCGAGGCGACGGGGCTGGAGGCTGGCAGGGGCTTCACGGCGGAGGCAGATGTTTGTGGGTGGTGGGGGCGGAGGGCAGTGACATGTTAGGAACAGACAAGCTGGTGAGGCTGCAGCAGATAGCTGTGTTACCCCCGCCTCCGGGTGCCTGGGACCCACCAGGGCTGTGGCAGGCGGGGGCACTTCCATCCTGCCACTGCCCACATGGCTGGACCCAGACACCGCAGCCAGTGGTCACTGGTTCCAAGCCCTGATTATAGACCCAGCCTTCTGGGCAGATCCAGAAGGTTCTCCAGAACCCAGCCGGGTCCCGTGCCCCACCCCTCAGCACTGCCCAGCAGGATGCTGCCTGGTGGGCTACGGGCTACGTCTGTGGGTGGGCCTCCCAGGGCGGTTAGAGCGGGCCCCCTGGCAATTGTATGGGCAGAGGCTCAGTGTCTGACCTGGCTGGGAGGAGAGCAGGGGAGCTGGGGGGACGCAGCCTTCCTGGGCAGCCCCCTGCTGTCACACTGGGCCCCAGACGGGGGTCTCCTGCCGCCAGCCGGGCACAGCGAGGTGCTGGCCAGCAGGAGCGTCTGTCCCTCTGGGGCGGGCCATGGGCCAGGCTGCCTGGGCCACGGGACCCCTCCACGGGCCATTCTACGCGTTTCAAACGCTGCCTCTCTGCCTGCAGACTCCCTGGCCCAGCCCAGCTCCTGGCCCACAGACTCTGGGGAGACAGATGTCCCACTGGTCTTCGGGAACAGTAAGAACACTCCCTCAGGGGAGCCTTGGGACCGGGAGACCCTGCCCCCGAAGGCCCCCCGAAGACCAGGGCCGCCTGCGCCTGGTGGCTGGACGTCTGCCCCTCCCGGACGGCTCTGCCTCTCTGCTCTAGCCTTTGCGAGTGCCAGAGTGGGGGGTGCTGCTTGCTGGTGGCCAGGGGCCGGGGGCCAGGACCTTGCTGGGCGGTGCCGGCCCTGAGTTCTCATGCCCATCTGTCGCCCATGTGTCCCCAGGGCAGGTGCCCAGAGTGAAGTTGCTGGGATGGGGGAGGGGCACCCCTAACTGTTTTCCGAGGAGGTCGGTCTGCTCCACGCCCCGTCCCGCAGGGAGGGCAGCCTGGTTCGCGCCGACCTGGCGCTGGCGGGGGAGGCAGTCGTGGCCCTGCATCTTGTGTTCCCTGAGCGTGATGAGGTCGCACGTTTTCTCACATGTTCACCAGCAATTTGGATTTTGTCTGCGGTCACAGTAGGGGAGGGACCATCCAGAGGCTCCTGCTGGAGTCTCCGGCTCACGGGACTCAGCTGATAGAGTGAGCTGTGTAAGCTGCCAACACCCGCGTCTCCTGTGCCAGGTAAGGTCCAGCCAGAAGCTGCCCGCGTCCCCGCCCGAGGTTCCCTCAGGGGCTCCCGCAGCCCGGCCCTCCGTCCTCTCACACAGACAGCCCTGGGGAATCAACCTGACGGCAAAGCGCTGTCGCAGGCAGGCCCACGACCCGGGCGGGGACGTAAAGCCTTTAACACTGACCACACCCTCTGTGTGCAGGCACCAGGAATCTGGAGCAGGGGCAGGACCTCGGCTGGCGCTCCAGGGATGGGCCTCCAGGTTCGGAACACACCCAGGGCAGTGCCCGCATCAGGAGAGGCTGCGGCGAGAGGGGCCAGTTGTCTGGACTTCCTTGCTGCACACATCACCAGCGCAGCCTCCCACGACCCCTGGAGGTCACGGCCACGGACAGCAGGGGCCCGAGCCCCATGCACTGGGCTCAGCGGGGCTACTGCACCCCGGGCGCTGAGACGGCTGCCAGAGAGCAGCAGGGCCCCGCAGAGGGGCAGACGGCGGGCTCAGGGCAGAGGCTTTGGGTCCAAACCCCGCTCTGCCTGCCCTGTTTACTGGGCACCCATCACAGCTCGGTGTCTCAGGCACAGAGGCGGCACTGGAGGCGTGGGGCGGTCGGCGCAGAGAGGCCATGTGGAGGACCGCTTCTGCGTCTGCCTCGGAGGGTGGTTTGGAGGATGTGAGGTTTCCAGCAGGCGCTTTAGGAGCCTGCCCTCCGGGAGGCATCTGCAGGCTGTGTACCGGGAGCGCCCTTCACTCCGCCATAAAGCCGTGGAGATAACCCTTGCGGTTCCCTCCGCTGCCCTCTCTCCACCAAATCCAGGCCACGGCGGGTGCGGATGGGGCACTGCCCCCCGCAGACTCTGAAGGACTGTTTCCAGGGCATGAGCCCCTCTGTCCTTAGAACCAGCTCGGCTGAGGACATGGGCAGGGGGCCAGCTGGGGGGCAAGGGCACCAGGGCCTGCAGCTACGGTTTCTGTGACCCTCCAGTTCAGGAGGGCAGGTGGGTCTGTCTTGTAGACCCCACAGACGGGCGTGTGCTGGGACGGGGGCTCTGCGAAGACCCCAAAGCACGGGGAGCAGCTGAGCCATCCAGCAGCTGCCTCTCCTGTGGCCGGGACTGGCCTGTTCAGGGCCATGGGGTCTCCATTCGACCCCGACCTACAGAGCTACCCTGACAGACCCAGGCCCAGGGGCAGCTTCTCCGAAGGGGCTGCAGGCAAACTGGCTCTCCGAGGTGCTTTGCCCGGTTAGCGGCCAGAAGCCCCACGGGACTGAGCCTCCCGCCCTGGCGACCCCAGATGGGGGCTCAGGACTTGGGCTCTTGACTGAAGGCCCAGAGTCGGCTGTCAGTCACAGGGCCCCCAGCCCCCACACCACCAGCTCCTGGAACAGGCCTGACTGGGCTCTCTGCCCGGAGGCCCAGCTCACCAACTAGGACCGTGGCGAGGGAGACACCGGGCTGGGCCCGGGGCCAAATCACCCGCGCTCATCCCCACAACATCTGTAACCCCGACCCCCCTGAGGGCGCCGACATCCGCACCGACGGCCCACAGCTGCTGTCCCGTGGGGAGGGGCCGGTGAGGACAGCTGCGGGGTCCCCTGCGGCCGGGACCTGGCCTGTGGGGACCGGGGGCCTGAGGTCTCTCTGCGAACCCCTCGGTGGGGGCGGTGGGGGTCCCGCAGTGGGGGGCTCACCTCGTCTTCTGGCAGAGTGGGGAGCGGCTCGAAGTCATAGAAGTCCAGGTCCTTGCCGTCCTCCTCATAAAAAGCCGCCGCGGCGCGGTCCATGGTCTGCGTCCTTGGGCGCGCCGCCGCCCGAGGTCCGCGCGGCCGGCGCCCCTCCAAGCCTGGCCTCGCCGCCCGCGGCCCGGCTCCCCGGCCGCCGGCTCTGCTCCGGGGCTGCCTCCGCGCTCCCGGCCGGGCTGGCCGCGCCGGCCCGCGCGGGCTGGTTGTGCGCTCCGGGCCGGCTCTGCTCGGGGGCTGGTTCTGCGCTCCGGGCCGGCTCCGCGCTCCGGGCTGGTTGTGCGCTCCCGGCCCGCTCTGCTCGGGGGCTGGTTGTGCGCTCCGGGCTGGCCCTGCGCTCCGGGCCGGCTCCGCGCTCCCGGCCGGCTGCGCGCTCCGGGGCTGGCTCCGCGCGCCGGGCGGGCTACCCGCGCCGGGCCGCCATGGCAACGCGCCCGCGCCGCCCCCGCGTCCCGCGCGCCCCCGCCCCGCCGCCCCCGGCGCCCCGCCCGCGCGCTGCCGCAGTGTCTCCCGAGCAGGGCGGGGGTGGGGACACCTGGGCGCCGGACTAGGGCGCCCGGAGGGCCGCGCTCACTTTGGCGGGCAGCTGGGGGCGCCCGGAGCCCCTAGGGCCTTCTGGGGGGTTTGTCCCTCGGGGATGTTGGCCGCTTCCGGGGCCTGTGCTGGGGGCGCTGGAGGTCTGTGCGCGGCGGGCGCCGTTCGGGGGCGGGGCGGGTGTTCCTGAGCGGTGCGTCGCAGGCTGCTACGGGGTCTGCGCCCACCTGGGCACACGGAGCGGGGGCCGCGGTCCACCGCAAGGAGGCTGGCAAGCGGGTGTCCCCCCTTCCGCCGGTACCCCCTCCCGCTCTCACCGGCCGAGGGCGGGGCTGCCGCAGTCCCCGCGGGGGGGTGGGTTGGCGGCTGCAGAGGCTCCCGGGGTGGGTGGGGGAACCCGGGGAGAGGGGCCGCCGGGGGAGGGTGGGTACGGCCGGAACTCGGGTCGGGTGGTGGCCAGGAGGGGACCCGTGTGAGCAGCTGCGCTCTGGCCGGCGGCTTCTTCAGTTAGTCCGGTGGGTGACAGGTAGGACCAGCACTTAGAGCTCCATCCCAACCTTGCCAGCCGGCTGTGGAGAGGAAACCAGACCCTCAATCTGGCGGCTTCGGGGCTGACCCTTCACCGCCCGCCTTAGGCTCTGTTAGCCAGTTTCCTCCGCACCAGGGCCAGCCTTGCCCCGAGCTGGGACCTGTGGCTGGACAAAGAGCAGGACACCCCGATCCCAGCCCGGCAAAGACCCAGGGCGCTCCTCTCCCCTGGGGAGTGAAGATCCAGGCCCCCACCACTGCACCCCCTCCCCCAAAGAGATTCAGACCGCACAGCACCCCCTTTTCCACAGGAGGGGGCATGGTGGTCTCACCAGCCTGTGTGGGCGTGGCTGGTTCCCCCCCAGGGTGGAGAGTGGGCTCTGCGGCCACACCCTCACAGCCTGGCCAGGCGCACAGCAGTCGCCCTGTCAACACTGCTGCGTGAAGAAGTGGACTTGTGGTAAGCCCTGCAGAGTCCCATGATGCGGGGGACCGATTCCCTCCTGGCTCAGGGCTCGGGGCCTCACGGCCTGTGATGTGACCCCAGGGGGGCACTCAGGTCAGGGGAGAGACCGGGGATAGTGAGGCCTCAGGCTGGTGGCCAGGGCGCCGGGCACCCTCACCTTGTGCAGCACACCCCTAGGCACCTGAAGCAGAAAGGGCTCTGGCTGTCTGGGCGCCGAGAGCTGGGCTTCAGACGCGGCGTGTCTGGGCTGTGGGTGGGCACTGCCTGGTGTCTCAGAAGGGGGGAGCCCTGCTCCAGGGCTCCAGCTGCGGCCTGGCCCAGACCCTGTGTCCGCAGAGCTGGGCCCCTGGCTGCAGGGTCCCCGAGCTGTGTGGCTGGGGGCTGCTGCCTCCCTGTCCAGGGCTGGTGTCGAAGCTCTGCTGAAGCCAGTGTGTGGCCGTGACACCCTGGCCTGCCGCCCGGCCTCCGCGCCCTCCGGGGGCCTCGGGCTGTGTGCCACCTGTCATCTGGTTCTTGGGTCTCCGGGCTGCCAGGCCCAGGCTCTGGGGGCAAAGATCACCCCCTAACTGAAGGAGCTGCCTCCTGTGGGTGCTTCTGGGTCTAACAGCGTTGTCTGCTTCGGGAAGAGGGGCATCCGATTTGGGTAACATGCCGAGCACGCGACGCGGGCTGCAGATGCTGGCCGAGTCAGCTCTGGCTGTTGCAGCCTACAGGTGCCCAGTGGGCATCACCGTCCCCGTGGTCAGGCGGGGCCCGGGGCCCTGGGCCAGGTGCTCCCGGCAGGGCCCACGCTGCCCTTCCCTCGTCTTCTGGAGACTCGAGGCCGCCAGGCCTCGCTGCTGGGGCAATGACCGTACGCCTGTGCTGCGTGTCCTGCGAGTCCCACGCGCCGTGCTTACAGCATGCTTTGCTCCCAGGAAGGGTGTGGCCCCTGTGTCCTGGCGTGGTGGGTGCTCGTCAGTGTGCTTACGTGACCGTGATGTTGTGCTTGAGAGAGAGGGCTTCCAGACTGGGTCTCTCGGCCTCCCCAGAGCCGATGGGATGGCACAGGTGGGACAAGGACCTCCAGGCAGAGCTGGGCCCACGCAGAGTTAATGTCAGCCCCAGACAGGCCCCGGGCCCTCACGAGCAGACTGCAGGAAGGGCCCCTTCACCTTGGCCGAGGCGTCTCCGGACTCGCCTGGCGAGCTAGCCTGCTTCCTGGGGGCCCTTGGTGCCACCAGAATTCTGCAGAGGCTTCCAGCTGCACTGCCAGCTCCATGGCTGAGGCCACGACCTGGAGGGTCCTGCCTCCTTGTCCCTCTGACCCCCAGACTCTCTCTGCCGCACCCCATCTCCTCCAGGACCCTCTGCTGGCCTCCAAGTAGGCCCTGGACTGAGCGCCCTCCCCAGGTGCCCAGCCTTGGGCCTCCCCCGCTCCCTCCAGCTCAGTGACCAGAAGGACTGT
The DNA here is from genome assembly GCA_917880005.1 of Nanger dama. Classification (NCBI taxonomy): domain Eukaryota; kingdom Metazoa; phylum Chordata; class Mammalia; order Artiodactyla; family Bovidae; genus Nanger; species Nanger dama. The sequence goes on along the minus strand of CAKJTW010000026.1, from coordinate 35,579,399 downwards.
GCTCCACGTGAGGCTTGGCCCTCATCGTGCGTGGACCCCGCCTGTTCTTCGGAGCCTGTCTCTCCTGGTTTCCGAGTGTGGTTCCTCTGAGTGCAGGGGGTGGGGTTGGGAGGAGGCACTGAGGGTGGGTTTTCAAAGCCTTGGCTCCTGTTTTCCCAGAAAGAATCTTGAAAAGCTGTCACACCGCTGGTACATTTTGAAATTGACATCCATGGCTTTGAAAAAATAAATGTAAATCATTGCAAAGAATGTAATTTCTGTTGTGGTATAAATATTGACATTTGGCAATAAAGCTGGTAGTCATTCCTGCAAATGCACCCAAGGAGCTAAAAAAGTGGCTTTGATGCTATCAATCAGAAAAAAACGTAAAAACCACATAAGCATGTTTTTCTTCAACAGTCAGGCGTCTCCGCCATAACAGTTTCCTCAGACCCATTACAGTCATCTAACTTTGGCCAGAATTTTATCCCACTGTGGTATATTTTTATGCTTGAAAATTTCTGTAGATTCTCCATAATACGTTGCAACAAAATGCATGTAAGTTTTAAGTTGAATACTTAGATAAAAAATTTTTAAACATTTTTGTTTTCAGTGACCGTAAGACTCCTTTTATGGTATCAAAATTCTGACGACACGCCTCCCGAGAGAGACCCGCACTGAGGACCCAGACGGCCGACCGGCTCTGCTCGGGGAGCCTGAGCTGCGCCGCGGTCGGTGGCCGTTGCTCCGTGCCTGTCGCTCCGTCCCTGTGCTGCTGGGCTCCGTGGGGCGGGTGAGGGCCTGGCCAGCAGGAGGAGGCCCCTCCACTGCTCTTCCCTGGGGCAGGGCTGGTCCTGATTCCAGCTTCCCCAGGACTCCAGCCCCACGGCGCCCTCCTCAGGGCTCTGCGCCCCCGCCCCCGGCGGGGAAGCCCCTCCTGCAGGTTCTGTCCGCGGGAACCTGTGCCCGGCTCCTTCCAGCCCTGGTTCCCTGCACGTGGCCTCTGTTGGCGTTGCCGGCGTGGCTGACCCCGCAGGGACCCACACCACTCCTTTTCCCTCAGGGATGGCGCGCGCCCTTGCAGTCACATAGCAAGCATCACGCTTCCCAGGAGACGGCGCGGCCAGGCTCGAGGGCTCACACCTCAGGGCCTGCGCTGCCCGCGCCCTGCAGCCGGGCGCCTTGCCTTCCCAGAGGCCACGTGCCAGTGCTGGGGGACAGGGTGTGGTCTCTGTCCACAAAGTTCCCCGTCTAGCTGAGCCAAGCTGGAACATTCCAGACAGGGAGCATTCAAAGGCCCCAGATGCGATTTCTCACAGCTGGGGAGCTTGTGGGAGCCTGGGGTCCCCTTATGGATGGAGCTGGCAGGATGCCTGCTAGAGGTGGGCAGACTGACAAGGAGTCCTGGTCAGAAAACCGTGTCTCGAACACACTCTTTCCTCCCCCAAAGCTGTGCGCTTCTGATGCTAAATCAGCCGTCCCTTTAACTCTGGCCACAGGTGGACCCCTGGCCCTCCCGCTGTGGGTCTTTGCTGCTCTGTGAACATCCAGGGGAAGTCTTGGCCCCAGAGCTCAGAGCTGGGCTGGAGTGCTTGGGGCCCACCTCGGAGCCCCTGGTTCCGGCATGCACACGTGCCCCGCACGAGGTGTTGACAGTGAGCCTGCCTTTCACTGGAACACAGACAGAAGCTGCCAGCATGCTGTGGGGAGAAGGTCCCGTGTGAGAGGGAGCCACAGCCCGCGGGGGGCACGTCCCGGGACACTGGAGAAGGGGCTGCAGGAAAACGCACGGTCGTGGGCTGAGGGGTCCCCGCGGCCTATCAGGAGGAACAGCAGTGACGGCCCTCACCCCCCCGCCCACCCCTGGGCTGCGATGGCAGCCGCTGTCTCGCCTTGCAGAGGAGTTTCCCGCGCTCTTTTTTCATAGTTTCACCAGTAAGCATATGTTGTTAAACACATGATTTAGTTTTGCTCATTTTTTTTCTTTTTTGGTAATTTGCATAAGTGGAATCACACTGCACACTTTCTTTTTTGTCTGGATTCTCTCCCTTAGAGTTATTCCGGGAGCAGGAATCTCGTTGTTACTGAATCGTGTTAAGTACATGACACCACCGCTGACGGACATCTGGGCCGTCCTAGGTCTGGGGTGTCAGCTGGGACACATGCTGCCTGCAGTGTGCAAGCAGCGTGCGCGCGTTCTGGCGGCTCAGCCATGCCGCTGGTGCTCGAGGCCATGCGCGCGCCCAGCCATGCCGCTGGTGCTCAAGGCCATGCGCGCGCCCAGCCTCCTTCTGCGAGAAAGACTCTGAGCGTGCACGTGTGTGAGCCTGTGTCCAGCGGTCTGTGGTCAGCCTGGCAGCAGCGCCCGTGGGAAGTCCCCACGCTCTGACTCCGCCCCCCACCCCTCCTTTTCCTCCTGAGCGTCTCGGCGTCCTGGCTCGTGAGAGTGGCTCGCAGCGAGCCGTCCTGGTGGGGTCTGGCTGCAGTCTGCACACCCCCAGGCCTGGGGGCAGCAGATATCCCAGCCCCCGACGTGGGCACCTCCCTGTAGAATCAGGCTCCCTTCTCGGCTCTCATTTATATTTTGTAGTTTTCAATGGGAGGACTGGCGTTTCTTCTACTGGATTTATCATGAATATCGGATGTATTCTGGTTCTGCTGTAAACTGTTATCTTTGTAAAAATTCTGTTTCCTGTTTAGCGCTGGCCTACAGGGGTCAGATTGGCTCTTGCCCATGACCTTGTGTCTGGCAATGTGCTAACCCTACTGAGTAGCTCTGATTGGAGCCAACCTGGCCTTCCTGTGGAATCACCCTCCCTGGGAGTCAGGTCAGCCTCCCGGTTTCCCGTCCTTACCACGCCTTCCACCTGAGGATCATGGGACCAGCACAGCTTCGAGCAGGCTTGGCGAGATGGTCCCCTGGGCTGAGCTCCCAGGGTGAGCAGTGGGCTTCACTTCATCACAGTCAAGGATACTTTTCCTATTGATTTTTATAGGTTAATGACGTTCGCTTTTATTGCTAATTTGGCAAAAGCTCTTTTTTGTTTGTTTGTTTAAAAGGGGCTCCCGAGGTGGCCCTAGTGGTAAAAACCCTCCTGCCAATGAAGAAGACGCGGGCATGGACACTGGGCGTGGGAGACCCCGGAGGTGGGCACGGCAGCCCACCCCAGGACTCTCGCCTGGAGACTCCCAGACAGAGGAGCCGGCAGGCTACAGTCCATGGGGCTGCAGAGAGTCAGACATGACTGAAGCGACTTAACAGACACACTTATTTTTTTTTAAGGAAAACATTTTTTCGGCTGGGTTGGGTCTCCACTGCAGTGGGGGGCTTCTCGGGGCAGCTCGGGCCTTCGTTGTCTGGCAGCAGGTGGGATCTTAGTTCCCTCACCAGGGACTGAACCCACGTCCCCTGCGTTAGAAGCCGGATTCCTAACCACTAGACCACCAGGCAAGTCCCTGCCAACTCTTAAAATCACAAACGGATGTTGAATTTTGTCAAGGGTATGTTCTGCGTCTGTGGAGGTGACGGTTTAACCCCCTTTATCCTGTTACTGGGCTCGTGTCTCCAGTCAGACGAGTTCTGTGCTCGGGAGCAGACCCGCCTGCCTCTGACACATCCCGTCTTGCAGATGACCTTCATCTCTGTGGCTGATATTTTTTGTGGGGATTTTTGCATTTATTTTCACCGGCCATAGATTTGTTTTTCCCATGATGCCCCTAAATTAAGGTTATGCTCACCTGATGAAACAATTGGGATGTGTTTCTTCTTTTTCTATTTTCTGGAAGGTTTTTGTAAAATTCACATGATTTCTTCTTTAAATGTTTAGTGGAATTCTCTGTGAAGCCATCCAACCGTCTGAACCTGAGGCTTTTCTTTAATGGGAAAGTTTCAAATGATAGATTCAATTCTTTAATAGCTCAGTTCAGTTCAGTTCAGTAGCTCAGTCGTGTCTGACTCTTTACGACCCCATGGATGGCAGCACGCCAGGGCTCCCTGTCCATCACCAACATCTGGGGTTCACTCAAACTTATGTCCATTGAGTCGGTGATGCCATCCAACTATCTCATCCTCTGTCATCCCCTTCTCCTCCTGCCTTCAATCTTTCCCAGCATCAGGGTCTTTTCCAATGAGTCAACTCTTTGCATGAGGTGGCCAAAGTACTGGAGTTTCAGCTTTAGCATCAGTCCTTCCAATGAACACCCAGGGCTGATCTTCAGAATGGACTGGTTGGATCTCCTTGCAGTCCAAGGGACTCTCAAGAGTCTTCTCCAACACCACAGTTCAAAAGCATCAATTCTTTGGCACTCAGCTTTCTTCACAGTCCAACTCTCACATCCATACATGACCAATGGAAAAACCATGGTCTCAACTAGAAGGACTTTTGTTGCCAAAGTAGTGTCTCTGCTTTTGAATATGCTCTCTAGGTTGGTCATAATTTTCTTCCAAGGAGTAAGTGGCTTTTAATTTCATGGCTGCAGTCACCATCTGCAGTGATTTTGGTGCCCCCAAAATAAAGTCAGCCACTGTTTCCACTGTTCCCCATCTATTTGCCATGAAGTGATGGGACCGGATGCCATGATCTTAGTTTTCTGAATGTTGAGCTTTAAGCCAACTTTTTCACTCTCCTCTTTCACTTTCATCAAGAGGCTCTTTAGTTATTCGCTTTCTGCCATAGGGTGGTGTCATCTGCATATCTGAGGTTATTGATATTTCTCTTGGCAATCTTGATTCCAGATTGTGCTTCTTCCAGCCCAGCGTTTCTCACGATGTACTCTGCATATAAGTTAAATAAGCAGGGTGACAATATACAGCCTTGACGTTACTCCTTTCCCTATTTAGAACCAATCTGTTGTTCCATGTCCAGTTCTAACTGTTGCTTCCTGACCTACATCCAGATTTCTCAAGAGGCAGGTCAGGTGGTCTGGTATTCCCATCTCTTTCAGAATTTTCCACAGTTTATTGTGATCCACACAGTCAAAGGATTTGGCATAGTCAATAAAGCAGAAATAGATGTTTTTCTGGAACTCTCCTGCTTTTTCAATGATCCAGCAGATGTTGGCAATTCGATCTCTGGTTCCTCTGCTTTTTCTAAATCCAGCTTGTCCATCTGAAAGTTCATGGTTCACATTTTGTTGAAGCCTGGCTTGGAGAATTTTGAGCATTACTTTACTAGCGTGTGAGACGAGTGCAGTTGTGTGGTAGTTTGAGCACTCTTTGGCATTGCATTTTTGGGGGATTGGATTGAACACTGACCTTTTCCAGTCCTGTGGCCACTGCTGAGTTTTCCAAATTTGCTGGCATATTGAGTGCAGCACTTTCACAGCATCGTCTTTTAGGATTTGAAATAGCTCAGCTGGAATTCCATCACCTCCACTAGCTTTGTTCATAGTGATGCTTCCTAAGGCTCACTTGACTTCGCATTCCAGCATGTCTGGCTCTAGGGAGTGATCACACCATCGTGGTTATCTGGGTCTTTAAGATCTTTTTGTAAAGTTCTTCTGTGTATTTTTGCCACCTCTTTTTAATATCTTCTGCTTCATCAGGTCCATACCATTACTGTCCTTTATTGAGCCCAACTTGGCATGAAATGTTCCCTTGGTGTCTCTAATTTTCTTGAAGAGATCTCTAGTCTTTCCCATTCTATGTTTTCTTCTCTTTCTTTGCACTGATCACTGGGGATGGCTTTCTTATCTTTACTTTGCAACTATTCTTTGGAACTCTGCATTCAGATGGGTATATCTTTCCTTTTGTCCTTTGCTTTTCGCTTCTCTTCTTTTCACAGCTATTTGTAAGGCCTCCTCAGACAGCCATTTAGCTTTTTTGCATTTCTTTGACTTTCTTTTTCTTTAATGGTTGTACAAGTCTTAAAGCTGCTCCTGTGTGTTCATAGGTCAGTCTTGGTGAGCGGTGCTTTCCTAGGGCTTTGTCTGTCTCATCTCGTGTCTCAGACTCACTGGCTTCGCGTTGCATACATCTCCTCCTCTTTCTCTCTCAGTGTCTCTGGGATCTGTCATAACGCCTCCCTCAGTTCTTGGCATTTGCTGCTCTATTTTGTCTTGATTAGATTTGCCAAGGCAGTGCTGATCACACTAAGTTTATTGAAGAATGCATATTTAATCAGCATTTTGTATCTTCACTGTCTCACTTAGTTTGCTTGGGGGAAAGTTCTAATCATGATTATTTTTCGGAATTCTCGAGCTGGGCGTGCCACTCGCCGGTTTCCCACCTCTTCCTGTGCTGCTTTGAAAACCGAATGCTTTGGCCGTTCAGGCCTTGTTGCCGCCTGCGCTTCCTCTACTGCCGTGAGCAGGGGCTCCTCTCTGGTTCTGCCAAGGGTTCTCCCTGCGGGGGCTTCTCTTGTTTCGGAGCACGGGGCTTCAGGATTTGAGGCTCCAGGCCCTAGAGCGCGGGCTCAGTGGCTGTGGTGCTCGGGCTTAGCTTCCCGGGGCGCACCCAAGCTTCCCAGACCAGGGAGCAAACGTGTGTCTCTTGCACTGGCAGGCAGATTCTTCACTACTGAGCCACCAGGAACTCCAGCTTTTTCCTCTTCTATAATTTATTTAAAGTTATAACTGTTCTCTAGACACAGTTTTAGCAAGACAAGGCTTAAATTGTTTTAACTGAGGTAATTACCTATAACATCATGGGAGTTTCGGGTGTGCAGTATGGTTATTTCATATTTGAATGTTGCAAAATGATCACCACAGTAAGTCTGTCACCTCACACAGTTACAGCTTTTGGGGAGGACTTTAGGGATCTAATGACAAGGCCTTCCCGACGTGCAGCCTTCTTGATTGCTGAGCGGGCCGCGTGTCTGTGCTTCCGTTGGCACTGCTGCAGAAAGCAGCCTTCCCCCTGTTGTGAACATCTGCTGCAGAGCCTGGCCCCAGGGACATCTGTGCCCCCAGGCTGGGGGCTCTTGAGGGTCCTGATTGTGCCGCTGCTAGACAGAGATGGTGTTCTCACTGGGTGGCCAGGTAGATCTTCCCACTGGTTCACGGGAGAGGCCCGGGTGTTGGGGGCCTCCAGCCCGCCTTCCCGCTGCTGCCCTGACTGAGGGTTGAATGGCTGGGGCCTGCTGTGCCTCCTTTCAGGCTGTGAGTGGCTCCTGCCGAGGACAGCAGAGGCCTGGCACTCAGGGTCGGGCTCCGCTGCTTCCCTGCGGGCCAGTGGCCCAGGGCCTCTCGCGGGCTGGAACCGGGACCCTTCAAGTGCAGAGTCAGCCTGCCACCCGTGGGTGGGGCATCTTCCCACTCTACCCCTCCACCCCCCACACCCACCCCACAGTGCTCTGGATTCTCTACAGACTTCCTGCTTCTTTGCCTAAGCCTAACCCCTTTGTGTTAATAACAGGAGGGTGGTCCCTTCATCCCACAGGCTCCACGGGCAGGCCCAGCTGAGACTTTCTTCGCCCCTAGACTAACACTGATCCATCATAAGGAAATGTTGATCATTAAAAACAAAATCACAGAATGAACTCAGTTAGACTCAGTTTAAACAAGACGTTGCCAAACACGGGGCTTATTGGCTATTTTCCCCACGTGAGACACAGCACTGACTTTATGCCATGGGTCCCTGTGAGCGAGACGCTGGAATACCACCATCTTTCCTGGATGGGTGTTGATGTCTCCTGTTTCTTGAAAAATAGCAGAGGCTCCATTTCATTCACTTCAATGTGGTACATGTCAGATTCACAGGAATGGTTCTCCCTTTGTCTGTTTCAGCAAGGCCTCAGGGCCATGGTGGGAAGCAGGGCCCAGAAACCGCCTGGGGTCTGTCTCCCCTTTGCTCCAAACTCCACCCACGTTCCTGTCTTTCGGGCCGCCCTGTCTGCTCTCAGCTTCCCCTCCCCCAGGGTCTCCGCAGGACGCGGCTGTGGAGGTTCCCACGCAGCCAGGGACCTGGGCCGGGCTCCCGCGCCATCTCAGGGGTCTCCGCCACTGGTCAGTGCTTCCCACCATCCGGCTCGTGGACTGGCTTTCCCCTTTTCCCAGGGATTCAGTTCCATCATTTTCACTCAAACCCTGGTTGGGTCCTTCCCAGGTGGGGCTCGCTTGGCCTGCTGGCCGTGGCCCTCCTCGTGCTGCGCCTCTGCTGGGGCTCGTCCTCCCCTGGAGCCCAGGCCGAGGCTTCCTGTGCAGGATGCTTTCTTGTAGCTCCTGGAGAGAACTCCACGTTAGTGAACATTCCAGAAGGTGCAGCTTCCGGGCATTTGTACTCACTGCCTCAGTTTCCGGAGCCTTTGTGGGAAACGAAAGGACTGCTTCCGGCCTGTCCGCTTCATCCCAGGAGCTCTGTCTGAGGCCTTGAAGCAGTCCTCGCTTGGAAGTCCCCACCCACCCATCGATGCCACTTCCCTGTCCAGGAGGCGCCCTGTGACATCCTCCCGCGAACGTGGCCCCCAGGCCCCTGTCCTGCCCTTCCGGGTTCCCAGCCCACGCGGAGATCACTGGGGTCCCAGAGCCCCGCACCCGCTCTGGAGCTCCGGGGACATGGACCAAGCAGGAAACAGCCGTGGACCCTGTCTGTGCTGACACCCCGGGCCTCCGGGAGAGTGGGTGGCAGATGCTGTGAGATGCTGGAAGTCGCTTGACTTCTCAGCCTGCTCCCTGGGCTTGATGCGGGCATTTGACAGGTGACGCGTGAAGGGCTCGTGGCCCACTTGTTGGGTTTGGCAGAGGCGGGGAGGACAGGTGGGGTGTGGAGTCTGTGGGTGGAGACGGGGTGGGCCCTGGAGGAGGTGGGAGGTGGTGCTGTGTAAACCCTGGGGCCGTGCTTTCTCCGGTGGGTCCTGAGTGGAGGCGGGGGAGGACGAAGGGAGGAAAGGGAGTCCCTGACCCATCCTGAGGGCGGGGTGGGAGGGCCACTGTCCCCCGTGAACCCCAGGTCTCCTGCGCGTGCGGGGCTTGCTGGGACCCCGAGCTGAGGGGCTGGAAGGGGCTGCACACCCGCGTGGGCCCCCTCCTCCCCCGGGTGCCCCCTGCCCTTTGTAGACTGTGGAGTGCAGTGCACACTTCTTGCCCCTCGCCCAGCCGTGGGCGGCCTCTGCACTGCAGGTTGATTCTGGCGTGTCCACCACATTCTGTCCACTGCGCCTGGCTCGGGTCGTCTCTCTCGGTTCTGGGTGGTTCCGTCTCTCTCTCTTTGGCTCCGGGTGGTTCCGTTTCTGTCGGTTCCAGGTGGTTCCGTCTCTCTCTCTCTCTCTCTCTCTCTCTCTCTCGGCTCCAGGTGGTTCTGTCTGTCGGTTCCGGGTGGTTCCGTCTCTCTCGGCTCCGGGTGGTTCCGTCTCTCTCTTGGTTCCGGGTGGTTCTGGTGGATGCCGGCGTGGACTGTCCTCTGAGCCGCGTGTCAGGAAGGCTTCCCGATGCCCACACTGGGACCCCCGGGCCCACCAGCAACACTGATTCTGGCTCCTTTAGGATTTTGATGCTGGTCATCATGAATCTTTGTTTTGCATCATAGTGTTTTTGAAACACTGAATCACAGCCTTACTCGTCTTGATTGCTGAGTCTGAGGGCCTCTGAAATGTTGCCCCGCAGGAGCTGGCTGCTTCTGGCCTGCGCTCTTCTCTGGCCCCGTCCTCGCGGCGCCCCCACCTCGCCCCCGGGGCTCTGGGCTCCTGGCCCCGCTGGCCCCCTCGAGCCCTGTGCCCGCTGCTTTGGTCCCCAGGCCTCCCCGCTGCCTGCTGGACGTTGCCACGTGCTCCCCAGGGGAGGTCTCGGCACCTGGCCAGGCGTGCGGGTTCTCCTGCCTGCAGGCCCCCCAGTGCTCTCCAGGATCCAGCGGTGACACTGTAGGCAGGCCACACGGAGCCCACAGCTCCCCGCGAGTCCCGCCTGCACCGGGCCTCCTGGGGGTGTGAGCAGGGCCCCCACGCCCCTGCGTGCAGACCTTGGCCCGGGCTGTCTGGCGTAGCAGCTGTGTGGTGCAGCCGCTTCTCAGCAACGTGACCGCCCACGTGCGGCCTTTCTGCACCCCCTGGCCTCCCAGTGCGCTGGACCGCGCCGTCCTCCCCGCCCCCGCCCGAGCTGTGATCCCCGCGCCCAGGCCGTGTAGTCCTCCCCACCCTGCGCCATCCTCCCCGTCCCGTGTCGTCCTCCCCGCGCCCAGACCGTGCCATTCTCTCCACACTGGCGTGAGCGCCGTGGCACCTTGCCCGTGTCCTCTCGCCACCTCCTGTCCCAGCTTTCTGGGGCCATAGACCCGGCCTCTGGCGGGCGCCCCTCCCCAGCCTGCGGACCCCAGATCACTCTCAGCAGGTGGATCCGACAGGCCACTTTACATCCCAGGCGCCTGATGATCGCTCGTGGGGAAGCTGCTGCTGAAGCCTCAGGCCAGAGAAGAACTGGGTGTGCAGGCTGGGTGCAGCCAGCAGGCCGGGCACACCCGCACCGCCAGGCTGGGACTCAGGCGGGTCTTGGCCAGTTGGACCGCATGCAGCTGCTGGCGTCCCTGAGCCCCGAGGCCCGCCAGCATCCCCTCCCCACCCGGAACCCCGAAGGTCTGGGCTGGTGGCAGGGCTGTGGGGCTCCAGGTTCTCTCCAGGGTGTTCTGGCCCCCTTCCTGCAGCTGGTTGTGCCCCCTGCCCAGGGCCCCGGGTCCTGGGGGTGCCTGACCTGGCAGAGGACAGGCCTCCTGAAGCTGCGGTTCCTGCCGCTGCCCCACTGGAGCCCGGTGTGATGGCCCAGCCTGACGGCTGCCTTTGCAGACTCAACCCAGGCCCCATGACCCAACCCCTGAGGCCGCTCCTGGGCTGCCCCCCACCCCCACCCAGCAGCTGGCGCTCTGTTCTCTGAGCTGACTCTGTCCCAGGCTGGGGGGTCCTGGGGCCTGAGACTCCCCTCGACGGTCTGTCTCATAGAGCCCGGCAGCCCAGAGCCCGGCCCCGTCCCTCCTGTGGGCCTGGCTGTGCCGAAGCCAGCAGACCCCGAGGGGCTCCCGGGGCTGGGACGCTCAGAGGTGGCTCGGGGGCTTCTGGAGAAGTCGGGGGGTCAACAGGGATCTCCTGCTGAGCACCAGCGCCCCCTGCAGATGGCAGGGCTGGCCATGCCTGAGGGCTGATGCTTCCGGGGCCCCCGGCAGCTTGCTCCCCAACAGCGGACACGCGGGACGGACCTTCATGCTGGGGATGGACCTTGATGCTGGGGGTGGACTGTGACGCTGGGGAGAGGGCAGCTGAGGCACCCTGAGGCCCTGGCCAGCTGACGCTGTCAGAGCTGCCCTGAGGGGCAGTTAGACAGCGGACAGGCCAGGGCAAGGGTGCTGCACACGCCCCGCCCTCTGTGACGGGCATGTACCTGCACACACACTCCCACGCACACACGTGCACTCTTCTGCACTCACAGGCACAGCACAGCCCTCCCATGTATACACGATTCACACACATGCACACACATGCACTCACAAGTGTGCACACATTCACACACATATCTGCACACATTCACTATTGTGCTCTCACGCATACACTACACACTCAGACATGCACAACCCACCCAGCTCTCAACAGCATTCAGAAGCATGTGTTCTCAGTGTACACACACGTGACAGACTTACATGAGACATGCACAGACTCACATGTGTGCACACACCAGTTCGAATAGACAGTGCACAGATGCACTCAGCACATGGGCACACTCGTGCATGCTCTCACACACATGCGAGAGGCACACTCTGGCTCCACCCCTCCTGTATGTCCTCACGCAGCAGTAAGAAGTGGTGACCTAGGGTTAGACAGACAGCGGTCTGCAGCTTTGACCGCCGACCTCGCATCCTCTGGAGGGACTGTCCATGTGGGGCGCCCCCGGGTGTGGTCGTGTCATGGGTTTTTCCTGGAGAACCTCACCGTGGACTGTCACCACACTGCCCAGTGGGCTCAGGAGGCTGATGCAGCCCCGGGACGCACGAGGTTCACTGGCTGCCATCCAGTCTCTTTGGTCTCAGGGATGAGCTGCTCTCTGCTATGTCGGGGTGGCGGGGCAGGAGGGCAGGCGATGCCTTCTGGAGGGGCTGGGTGCAGCCTCGTGGCTCCCCGGCCTGTCCTGAGCTGGGCACCAGGGGGCTGCCCCTCGAGGGACAGAGAGGGTGCAGATCTATGAACCGGCCTCACAAAGCACCAACAAGGGTGGCGCAGAGCCCCGCCCACGGCTCTGCATCCACAGTGAGTGCTTGGTGCTGCCGGGGGCGCTGGTGACGGGGGCCGCGGGCAGGAGCCAGGCTGGGCGGTGGGGACGAGAGCCACCCCGCGGCAGCCATCGGTAGCCTGTCTGGTTGTCTTGTGAGGATGCAGGTACTGGACACCATGGTCTATTACAAGGTCACTGCTAGGGTTACGAGAACCCCAGGAATCGAGGCCCCTGTGCTGATACTGGGCAACGCGCCTGGGACCCTGGGCACACCCGCCTCTCCCCACCCCCCAGCAGGTGTGGGGAAAGATCTGGTCCTCCTGGAGCCCCCCGCCCCCATGCAGATGCTAACAAGCCTGATGATGAGGCTGTGCAGGGCAAGGAAAGCCTGGCGCTCGGGAGCTGGAAAACATGTGTGTGCATGGCTGTGCAGCAACATGTGCACGTGCGTGGTGTATGTGACGTACGCTGTGTGCAGGGCATGTGACGTGCACACTGCATGTGTGTGCCCATGGTATACTGTGCACACGTGTGGCACGTGCATGCAGGCAACAGTGCACACACGTGTGGCGTGTGCATGCAGGCAGCAGTGCACACACATGTGGCAGAGCACCAACACATATATATGGGTGTGGGTGCATATATGCACAGACCCAGGGGGAGTCCAGGCTGCGCACACGCTCTCCCCTCGGGCTGTCTGGCCTTCTCCCTCTGCCGAGGACCCAGGGCCCCTCCTGTGGGACACGCGGCTGCCATCATGAAAGACTTCGGTCACTGACGTGTGTCCTGAGTCGGAGCTTTGCGCCCACATGTTCATGGAAATGCCAGACCCTCTCTCTTTGTGGCAGGGACTTTATTGTTCCCAGACGCCATGGTGGGCAGGCCCCGGTCCTGACAGCACCCGGCTTCAGAAGTCGGGTGGACATTAGAGGATGTGTGGTGGGCGTTTCCAGAGTATAGACCCCTCAGAGACCCTGCCAGCCCTGGGAGAGGCTGAGGGTCCCTGGAGTGAGGCAGCTGCCCGGGGGCCTGTGATGCTCTCTGGCCCGGGTGAACAGAGAGCTGGCCTGGGTGGGGAGCGGGCTGAGTCCTCTGATGCTCCGGACCGACAGGCAGGCTGCCCGCCTCTAAGAACAAACCCTAACAGAACGCACACATAAGACACAGGAGACGGTGGCGGTGCCTCCTGCCTCAGCCAGGGCCATCGAGGGAGCAGGGGTCAGACGGGCGCACGCAGGCGCACAGGGCGGGCCCTCCACCTGGCTGCCGGGGACGGACGCTGTGGGCTGGAAGCAGGTGACCGTGGGCAGCTGGTGCTCCTGAGCGCAGGCTCCGTGGAGGTGACCGTGGCCCAGAGCGCCTTTCTTCTCATGTCCTTCCTGGGCAGAGGTGAGTGCGGGGTCTGCCAAGGCTGGGTCGAGAGGCGACCCCCACCCACCCCAGGGGCAGAGGGCTCTGCTCTGGGGCAGTCCCGGCTGCTACACCGTCGTCTCGTTCCTCCAGGGCCCCGTGCGGATGTTGCCTGTGCCGTCCGAGCCAAAGGGGGCAGCATCCCGCACGTCGCGCCTGAGCAGCCCGTTCTGGCCGGGGCCACCAAAGGGCAGTGACTGTGTCCGGCGGAGCAGCTCCAGGCGTCCCGGGCCGCGGGCCGCCCCTCCTGCTGGGCCGTGGCGGACAGCTGTAGAGCACGGGGCTGGGGCGCTGCCCTCGGGCTGGCTGACCAGGGGAAGGGGTCGCCCTGGGCACAGCAGGGCAGCGCGTGAGAGCCCACGGGGCCCTCTAGCGAGCTGGGCGGGCTTTCCGAGCGCGAGCTGTGCGGGCTGCCATCCAGGCTGGATGGGATGTGGTAGGCGCACTCCTGCTCGGCTGCAGCTGCCCGGTGCTGGCTGAAGTAGTGCGGCTTGGCTCTGCCCTGGACACACGTGTGCAGGTGCGTGTCATGCTCGAATTCGTCCCCCTCGTGCACGTGGGCTGCATCCTCCACGAGCTGCTCGCAGTGCATCTGGGCACAGCAGGGCGTGGCTGGCGACACGCAGCTGACGTGGCCTTGGGTGGCCTGCGGGTTGGTCATCTTGCAGTGGCTGGCGGAGGGGTGGCTGAAGCCCAACGCCTTGCCAGGACACGGCGAGTCCTGCAGGCAGGCCACGTGGCCCAGCGCGTCCCCGTTGGTGTCGAGGGCAGGGCAGGCGCTGAGCTTCGCAGGGTGGGAGTCCCGGCGGGCGGGGCAGCAAGACCACCAGCAGTGCCACACGTCATCGCGCTTGGCACAGTGGTGAATGAGCACGAAGAGCCCCAGGGTCACGCAGAAGGCGCCGTACAGGCAGCTGAAGACCATGTCCAGAAAGTGGCCCTGCGACACGGCCAGCGCCCGAAGGCCCACGTGGCCGCGAACAGGAGGAGCGTGGCAGCCGCGGCCCGCAGCTGGGCCCTGAAAGAGTGCTCGTTTTGCAGCAGCGAGGCGGCCCGGCCGCCAGGGGTGGGCGGCGCGCCCCCTGGGCTCCCGGGGGCCCCCCTCGGGGCCTGCCAGCCGCTGCTGCTCTTCCGGCCGCGCCCTGAGCTCGTACCTGCGCTCGGGGTGGCGCCGGAGCTGGACGTAGGCGCCAAGGAGGTACAGGCAGGTGACCAGGGCGATGAAGGCCACGGGGCCGTAGAAGGCGCCCAGGCTGGGCTCCCAGGCCATCCAGCAGCTGCGGGGGAGAGGGGCGTCAGCAAGGGGTCGCTCCGGGCAGCCTGCTGGGCTGGGGCCGGGCTCACTGCCTCCCCGCGGTCTCGTGATAAGGAGACACCCGCACGGCTGGGCCGGGGCGGGCCCCCGGGAGGGCCCAGGAGGCGCAGGGCCCCCGAGAGCAGGACGAGGGGCTTCGCCCCCAGGGCAGCTGTGGGAGGAGCACGGGGTCGGGCGGCCTTCTGGCCCCCAGGAGGCTCTGCTGAGGAGGGCGGAGGGGCCGCTGGGGCAGCCCAGGGGACCAGCCCCACAGCCTTCCACCCACAGAGGTCACCGCCCGGTGGAGCTGACAGGCGCCCGCAGTGCAGCGCCATCGGGGCGAAGGGGCCCCACCCCGCCCGCCGCCAGAGGGGCCTCGGGCGGGCCGGGGGCGCTGGAGGGGGCGGGGCTGGGGCGGGAGCGGGGAGGGGGCGGAGAGCAGCCGTCCTGGCCGTCCTTCGCATGCCAGCAGGCCCTCCCTGTGCGGCCAAACCAGCCCGGTGCGCGGGCGGCGGTGTGGCGGCGCCCGAGCCGCGGAGGCGGCTCTGGGCCCCTGGGAGGCGCGCGGGGACTCGGCCCACGTGCGCCCCCGCGGGGCGCCCGGTACTCACTACGCCGCATCCTCGGCCTCCATCCCGTAGTTCCTGAGGTTCGTGGCGGCCGTGACGCCGCAGATGACCAGGGGGCCCCGCCGCCGACGAGGTAGAACCTGCGGGGGAGGGGCGCTCACTGCCTCGGGCCCCGGCTCCCCAGGGCAGCCCCGCCCCTGCTCTGCCCGCGCGAGGCGGGGGAGGCCCCGCTGTCCGCTGTCCGCTCTCCGCGCCGCAGCCGGTGTCCGGCGGGACCTGGCCTCCCCGCGCCCCAGCCCCCACACCCCTCCCCCCATGTCCCCCGTGCCGCGCCCATCCCACGCCCCTCTCTCACCGCCACACTGACCAGAGCGTGAACACTGGAGCGCGTGTCCCCTCCCCCATGCCCCTCCCGCATGCCCCGCGTGTCCCCTCCCCCGTGCCCCTCCCCCATGGCCCGCGTGTCCCCTCCCCCGTGCCCCTCCCGCATGTCCCGCGTGTCCCCCCCCCCGTGCCCCCTCTGCTCCCACACACCCCGTCCACGTGTCCTCCCCTCGCCCCTCTGCCCGCACAGAGATGACCCTGGCCGGGCCCAGCGCGTGTGTCTGGGGGCGGGTGGGCGGCGCCCTGGTCCAGCAAGAAGAACAGAAGGCCGTGAAGGCCCTGGGCGCGGGCCCGCGGTGGACGGGGCGGGGCCGCGCACCCGGGGGACGGCCTGGCACTGCGGGGGGTGCCTGCTCAGGCGCCCCTCCTCGGGCGCAGGTGTCGCTGGGCGGCGCTGGACGCTCTCAGCAGGTGCCCGCGGAGTCGCCCTCTGGTGCGTGGGCCGGCCGGACGCCTCGCGGGAGGCGCTCGGAGCCGCAGTTGCTTGAGCCTGGCAGTCAAGTCTTCTGCGGCCTGGGGCAGGTTGTGGCGTCTGACCCTTCCGGGAGGGGCAGGGACTCATCCGGGTGGGGGTCAATTCGACCCCCAGACGGAGCTGACTCTCCTATCTGCGGGGCCTCGGCCAACAGCTCCACCCGAGGGTGCTGCCCCACGTGGGATCCTGGGGGCGTGAGCGTGGGTGCCTGGCCACGAGCACGCGGCTGTCACACACGCGCAGGGGGCAGCCTTGGGGGAGCCCGGGGACAGCCCGGGATGACCCCCACAGCAGGATGTCATTCTCAGGGTGCCACAAGCACCCACGTCACTTAGACGGCGCCGGGCCCCCAGCGACAGGAACGATTCCGGGTCCACGGGGAGAGCCGGGAGACCTGCACCTGGTTACCCCGGTGACGGCGGCCGGGGCCTCTGCGCCCAGAAAGTCTACCCCAGAAGAAAGGGCGAAGGAAAACACGTCCCAGACAAAGACGAAGCCGGGAGGGGTCCTTGTCAGCTGACCTCCACCTCAGGAAATGCCAGATGAAAGCTTTCAGGCTGGAGGCATTCTGCACAAATAAGAGACTCGGAGGAGCGAAGACCGTAAGAGGCACTGAATATCTGGGTAAAGAGAAAACATTCTGTTTCCTCTCAGTTTCTTTAAAATACATATTACTAATTAAGGAAAGAGTTTAACGCTGCCCTGTGGAGTTTGCAGGCCTTCCCTGCTGGCTCAGAGGGTGAAGCGTCTGCCTGCAACGCTAGAGACCCGGGTTCAATCCCTGGGTGGGGAAGATCCCTTGGAGGAGGAAATGACAACCCACTCCAGTAGTCTTGCCTGGAAAATCCCATGGACAGAGGAGCCTGGCAGGCTACAGTCCCTGGGATGGCAAAGAGTTGGACACGACTGAGCAATTTCACTTTCACTTTCACTTGTGGAGTTTACAATATATGTGGGGCGACGTTGATGATATCTGTAGTGGAAAGAGTGGGGGCACAGGGTCGCAAAGTTTCTAATTCTCATGGTTTTTACATGGAATAATGTGACTTTCAAACTACAGAGATGTGAAAAGGTTGTGGTCATCCCTAAAGGAGGCATGAAAAGGAATAAGCAAAAACCTAATAGATAAATTAAAACAAAATATTAAAAATAACTCAAAATTAGAAAATAAAAAAGGAAAGGAGGAACAGAAGAGAAAACAGAGAAAACGTAAAAACAGAAAACAGAGAATTGGAGACAAAATTGAAACGCCACTAATCTTAATGGATTAAGCATTTCAGTTCAGAGGCAGCTATCATCAGAACATGTCAGTACCAGCAGAAAAGCAAGAGCCTGCTATATGCTGTCCACAATAGGAGAAGACATTCTAAATAAAAGACGTAGAGTGGCTGGAAATTAACGGATGGATAAACCTATCCACACGAACTGAGTCTAAGAGGCCAGAGTGGCTGCATTAATACAGGACACAATAAACTGTAAGAAAAGACAGAAAGGAGGGCATTTCATAATGACATCCATGTTAGCTCATAGGAAGACATTTAAACTGTAAATGTGGGGAGCCAGAGGGAAGATTCAAAATATGCGAAGCAAAATGGACAGAAAAATTAAAGGGAGAAATAATTCCAAAATCACAGCTGGTGTTTTGAACTCCCCTCTCTTAGCAACTGATGGGACAAGCAGGCAAAAAGTTAATAAATAGAAGATCTGAACAGTAACATTAATCATGTTTCCCTAATGTTCATTCTTTCCAGAAAATCATACCCAATAATTGCACAGCAGGAATTCTTTTCAAGTGCACACCATCTATTAATCATTGCAGATGATACGATGCTTCATAAAACAAGTGGTGATAAGTTTAAAAGCATTTAAATCATACAGAGTATATTCTCTGAGATCAAAATGAGACTAAATTAGAAATTAATAGCAATAAGGTAACTAGGAAAACCACACATATCTGAAAAATGAGATGATATACTGCTAAATAATTCATGGATGAAAGAAGAAATTATAGGGAAATCTGGAAAATATTTTAACCAAAGTGAGAAAGAAAGTTCAGTATAATATTTCTGGGATGCAGCTAAAGCTGGGCGTAGAGGGACGCTCATAGCTGTGAATACTTCCATGAGAAAAAAAGGAAAGATTTAAAGTTCAATGACCAACGATTCCACCTCAACAGGGCAGAAAAATAAAAGAGCAAAGTGAACTCAGAGTAACCAGGAGGAAGGAGATGACAAAAACAGGGGCAGAAAGAAATGAAAAAAGAAAACAAAACCAAAGTCCAACAAGAGCCTCCTGCACAGCACAGGGAAGCCCGCTCACTGTGATGCGGCAGCCTGGGCGGGGGGGAGCGCGGGAGAGTGGCCACGCGTGTGTGCAGCCAGTGTCAGATCAGGGTCAGCTGGCTGTGGGCGGGGGAGCGCGGGGAGAGTGGGCACGCGTGTGTGCAGCCAGTGTCAGATCAGGGTCAGCTGGACGTGGTCGGGGAGGAGTGCGGGAGAGTGGCCACGCGTGTGCAGCCAGTGTCAAATCAGGGTCAGCTGGCCATGGGCGGGGGGAGCACGGGGAGAGTGGCCACGCGTGTGTGCAGCCAGTGTCAGATCAGGGTCAGCTGGCCGTGGGCGGGGGGAGCGCGGGAGAGTGGCCACGTGTGTGCAGCCAGTGTCAGACATCAAGGTCAGCTGGCCATGAGCGGGAGGAGCGCGGGAGAGTGGCCACGCGTGTGTGCAGCCAGTGTCAGATCAGGGTCAGCTGGCCGTGGGCGGGGGGAGCGCGGGGAGAGTGGCCACGCGTGTGCAGCCAGTGTCAGATCAGGGTCAGCTGGCCGTGGGCGGGAGAGGAGCGCAGGGAGAGTGGCCACGCGTGTGCAGCCAGTGTCAGACATCAAGGTCAGCTGGACGTGGTCGGGAGAGGAGCGCAGGGAGAGTGGCCACGCGTGTGTGCAGCCAGTGTCAGACATCAGGGTCAGCTGGACGTGGTTGGGAGAGGAGTGTGGGGAGAATGGACACCTGTGTGTGCAGCCAGTGTCAGACATCAAGGTCAGCTGGACGTGGTCGAGCAGGAGATGGCACGAGTGATGCCTACCTTTTAGGAATCAGTGAGCTAAACTGGATGGGAATGGGCGACTTTAACTCGGATGGCCACTCCTGTGGGGCCTTCCAGGGCACTAGTGGTAGAGAACCTGCCTGCCGATGCAGGAGATGCCCGAGATGTGGGTTTCATCCCTGGGTCGGGAAGGTCTTCTAGGGTAGGAAAGGGCAGCCCACTCTAGTATTCTTGCCTGGAGAATCTCATGGCCAGAGGAGCCTAGGGGCTACAGTCCATAGGGTCACAAAGGTCAGATACAGAAGTGACTCAGCAGGCTCTGTGGCCAAGAATCCTTTAGAAGAAATGGAGTAGCTCTCATGGTCCACAAAAGGGTCCGAAATACAATACTCCGGTGCAATCTCAAAAACAGCAGAATGATCTCTGTTCATTTCCAAGGCAAACCATTCAACATCACAGTAATCCAAGTCTATGCACCAGCCACTAATGCAGAAGAAGCTGAAGTTGAATGGTTCTATGAAGACCTACAAGACCTAGAGCTAACACCAAAAAAAAAAAAAGTCATTTTCATCACAGTAGGTTGGAATGCGAAAGTAGGAAGTCAAGAGATACCTGGAGTAACAGGCAAGTTTGGCCTCGGAGTACAAGCAGGGTAAAGGCTAATAGAGTTCTGCCAAGAGAACGCACTGGTCACAGCAAACACCCCCTTCCAACAACACAAGAGAAGACTCTACACATGGACATCACCAGATGGTCAACACCGAAATCAGATTATATTCTTTGCAGCCAAAGATGGAGAAGCTCTATACAGTCAGTAGAAACAAGACTTGGTAGCTGACTGTGGCCCAGATCATGAACTCCTTATTGCCAAATTCAGACATATGTTGAAGAAAGTAGGGAAAACCACTGGACCATTCAGGTATGACCTAAATCAAATCCCTTATGATTATACATGCTTATACAGTGGTGACAAATAGGTTCAAGGGCTTAGATCTGGTGTAGACAGAGAGCCCGAGGACCTGTGGACAGAGGCTTGTGATACTGCACAGCAGACAGTGACCAAAGCCACCCCAGAGAAAAAGAGACTCAAGAAGGTGGAGTGGCTGAGGAGCCCTACAAATGCCTGAGAAAAAAAAGAGGAGCGAAAGGCAAGGGGGAAGGGAAAGATGCATCCAACTGGACGCAGAGTCCCAGAGAGCAGCAAGGAGAGACAGGAAGCCTTCTTAAGTGAACAATGCAAAGAAATAGAGGAAAACAACAGAATGGGAAAGACTAGAGATCTCTTCAAGAAAATTAGAGACACCAAGGGAACATTTCATTCAAAGACGGGCTCAAATGACAGTAATGGGATGGACCAACAGAAGCAGCAAATACTAAGAAGAGGTGGCAAGAATACACAGAAGAGCTGTACAAGAAAGGTCTTAATGACCCGGATAACCGCAATGGTGTGATCACTCATCTAGAGCCAGACACCTTGGAGAGTGAAGTCAAGTGGGCCTTAGGAAGCATCACTATAAGCAAAGCTAGTGGAGGTGATGGAATTCCAGCTGAGCTATTTCAAACTCTAAAAGATGATGCTGTTAAAGTGCTGCATTCAACATGCCAGCAAATTTGGAAAACTCAGCAGTGGCCAGAGGACAGGAAAAGGTATTCTCATCCCAGTCCCAAACAAAGGCAATGCGAAAGAATGTTCAAAGTGAAAGTGAAGTCGCTAAGTCATGTCCGACTCTTTGCGACCCCATGACCTGTAGCCTATGAGGCTCCTCCATCCCTGAAATTTTCTAGGCAAGAGTACTGGAGTGAGTGGCCATCCCCTTCTCCAAAAGGATGTTCAAGCTACTGTACAATTGCACTCATTCCATACGTTAGTGAGATTACGCTCAAAATCCTTCGAGCTAGGTTTCAACAGTACATGAGCTGAGAACTTTCTGATGTACAAGCTGGATTTAGAAGAGGAACCTGTATGCAGGTCAAGAAACAACAGTTAGTACTGGACAGGGAACAGAGCGGTCGTTCAAAATTTGGAAAACAACATGTCAAAGCTACACATCATCACCCTGCTAATTTAGCTTACATTCAGCACATATTATGCAAAAATGCTGGGCTGGATGAGGCCCAAGCTGGAATCAAGACTGCAGGAGAAACCAGGACAGCCTGAGTGTACAGGCGCCACCACGCCCACGGCAGGAAGTGAAGAGGGGCGGAAGAGCCTCTTGAGGGTGAGAGAAGAGGATGAAAAGCGGGCTTAAAGCTCAGCAAAAAAACTAAGATCGTGGCATCCGGTCCCAGCTGTGGTGCTGGGGAAGACTCTTGAGAGTCCCTTGGACTGCAGGGAGATCAAACCAGTCAATCCCAAAGGAAATCAACCGTGAATATTCATTGGAAGGACTGGTGCTAAAGCTGAAGCTCCAATACTCTGGCCACCTGATGCGCAGAACTGACTCATTGGAAAAGACCCTGATGCTGGGAAAGATTGAAAGCAGGAGGAGAAGGGGACGACAGAGGATGAGATGGTTGGATGGCATCACCGACTCGATGGACACATCGCTGTTCAGTCACTCAGTCCTGTCTGACTCTGCAACCTCTTGGACTGCTGCATCCCAGGCTTACCTGTCCTTCACTGTCTCCTGGAGTTTGCTCAGACAATGGACATGAGTTTGAGCAAACTCTGGCTTTCCTGGTGGCTCAGATGGTGAAGAATCTGTCTGCAATGAGGGAGACCCAGGTTCGATCCCTGGGTCAGGAAGATCCCCTGGAGAAGGGCATAGCTACCCACTCCCGTATTCTTGCCTGGAGAATCCCACGGACGGAGGAGCCTGGGGGCGACAGTCCATGGGGTCGCAGAGTCAGACGTGACTCAGTGCCTGAACAACAGGAAGCCAGTGTGTCCCTAGATGGTGAGGTGGTGAAGGTCCCTCCCCCAGGTTCAGGCAGGGGCAAGGCGACCATGCCTCTGGCCCCTCTGAGCATCGCCTGGATGCCGGCATGTGGCGAGGCAGCAGAGGAACAAAGGTACCAGTGAGAACGCAGTCGATGCCCTTCTGCCCACAGGCGCCCCGACCGGTTCCTGAGAGCCGCTGAGGCAGCTCCAAGCCAACTGCTGGGAATAAGGAGCCAATCTAGACGGCTGCCAGCTCACCGCACAGAGACCAGTCACCAGCTCATCACAGAGACCACCAGCTCATCACAGAGACCAGTCACCAGCTCATCACAGAGACCAGTCACCAGCTCATCACAGAGACCAGTCACCAGCTCATCACAGAGATCACCAGCTCATCACAGAGACCAGTCACCAGCTCATCACAGAGACCAGTCACCAGCTCATCACAGAGACCAGTCACCAGCTCATCACAGAGACCAGTCACCAGCTCATCACAGAGACCAGTCACCAGCTCATCATAGAGACCAGTCACCAGCTCATCACAGAGACCAGTCACCAGCTCATCACAGAGACCAGTCACCAGCTCATCACAGAGATCACCAGCTCATCACAGAGACCAGTCACCAGCTCATCAGAGAGACCAGTCACCAGCTCATCACAGAGACCAGTCACCAGCTCATCACAGAGACCAGTCACCAGCTCATCAGAGAGACCAGTCACCAGCTCATCACAGAGATCAGTCACCAGCTCATCACAGAGACCAGTCACCAGCTCATCACAGAGACCGGTCAGCAGCTCATCACAGAGACCGGTCACCAGCTCATCACAGAGACCAGTCAGCAGCTAATTACAGAGACCAGTCACCAGCTCATCACAGAGATCACCAGCTCATCACAGAGACCAGTCACCAGCTCATCAGAGACCAGTCACCAGCTCATCACAGAGACCAGTCACCAGCTCATCACAGAGACCAGTCACCAGCTCATCAGAGACCAGTCACCAGCTCATCACAGAGACCAGTCACCAGCTCATCACAGAGACACCAGCTCATCACAGAGACCAGTCAGCAGCTCATCACAGAGACCAGTCAGCAGCTCATCACAGAGACCAGTCAGCAGCTAATCACAGAGACCAGTCACCAGCTCATCACAGAGATCACCAGCTCATCACAGAGACCAGTCAGCAGCTAATCACAGAGACCAGTCACCAGCTCATCACAGAGACCAGTCACCAGCTCATCACAGAGATCACCAGCTCATCACAGAGACCAGTCACCAGCTCATCACAGAGACCAGTCACCAGCTCATCACAGAGACCAGTCACCAGCTCATCACAGAGACCAGTCACCAGCTCATCAGAGAGACCAGTCACCAGCTCATCACAGAGATCAGTCACCAGCTCATCACAGAGACCAGTCACCAGCTCATCACAGAGATCACCAGCTCATCACAGAGACCGGTCAGCAGCTCATCACAGAGATCACCAGCTCATCACGGAGACCAGTCACCAGCTCATCAGAGACCAGTCACCAGCTCATCACAGAGACCAGTCACCAGCTCATCACAGAGACCAGTCACCAGCTCATCACAGAGACCAGTCACCAGCTCATCACAGAGACCAGTCACCAGCTCATCACAGAGACAGTCACCAGCTCATCCAGAGATCACCAGCTCTCCGGCGTCCCGCCGGCCAGTCCCAGCTCATCACAGAGACCAGTCACCAGCTCATCACAGAGACCAGTCACCAGCTCATCACAGAGACCAGTCACCAGCTCATCACAGAGACCGTCACCAGCTCATCAGGCCGTCACCGCTCATCATAGAGACCAGTCACCAGCTCATCACAGAGACCAGTCACCAGCTCATCACAGAGATCACCAGCTCATCCAGAGATCAGTCCCAGCTCATCACGAGATCAGTCACCAGCTCATCACAGAGACCAGTCACCAGCTCATCACAGAGATCACCAGCTCATCACAGAGACCAGTCACCAGCTCATCACAGAGACCAGTCACCAGCTCATCACAGAGACCAGTCACCAGCTCATCACAGAGACCAGTCACCAGCTCATCACAGAGACCAGTCACCCAGCTCATCACAGAGACCAGTCACCAGCTCATCACAGAGACCAGTCACCAGCTCATCACAGAGACCAGTCACCAGCTCATCACAGAGATCACCAGCTCATCACAGAGATCAGTCACCAGCTCATCACAGAGATCAGTCACCAGCTCATCACAGAGACCAGTCACCAGCTCATCACAGAAATCAGTCACCAGCTCATCACAGAGATCACCAGCTCATCACAGAGATCACCAGCTTATCACAGAGATCAGTCACCAGCTTATCAGAGATCAGTCACCAGATTATCACAGAGATCACCAGCTCATCACAGAGATCAGTCACCAGCTTATCACAGAGATCAGTCACCAGCTTATCAGAGATCAGTCACCAGCTTATCAGAGATCAGTCACCAGCTCATCACAGAGATCAGTCACCAGCTTATCAGAGATCAATCACTGCCTTAACCAAGGTCAGCTTCTTAGACTGTGGCAAAAGTGCTGTTTGCAGTGACATCAGGTCAAAACCCTGGAGGCTCTTTTTTCTAAATTGAAAATTTATATGGGGGCTTCCCCGGTGGTCTAGTGGGTAAGAGTCTGCCTGTCAACGCAGGGGACACGTGTTCAGTTCCTGGTCTGGGACGATCCCTTGTGCTGCAGAGCAGAGAAGGCCCTGCACGGCGGCTGAGCCTACCAGCCCGCAACGAGAGGCCATGGCACCGCACCTAAGGAGCAGCCCTGCCCGCCACAGCTAG
Source organism: Nanger dama (assembly GCA_917880005.1). Classification (NCBI taxonomy): domain Eukaryota; kingdom Metazoa; phylum Chordata; class Mammalia; order Artiodactyla; family Bovidae; genus Nanger; species Nanger dama. Next base: position 35,554,428 of record CAKJTW010000026.1, on the reverse strand, counting down.
GGAAAAGCTGTGTGCACAGAGGTGAAGACCCACTGGAGCCAAAAATACGATAAAATAAAAATAAATTAAAAAAATAACTTATATGGAAACATTACAGCTCAGAGCCGCTCAGAGGACCCCAGCCACCCGGGGACAGCTCACCAGGAGACCTCGCTGCCGGCCTCACCTTGGGCTGGTCGGTGACCCCTCCTCTCCTTTCCCCGGCACTGCCCATGGGTCCAGATGGGTCCCCCAGCTCGCCCAGGAGGAGACCCAACCCAGCGGGGGTCCAGAGCGCTGGGCGGGCTTGGCCCGCCTTCCCCCAAGGCGGACAGTACCCCCAGCCCCCTGGGAGGGGCTGCCGCCTGGGCCAGACTGCGCCCTCGCCCTGGGGTCCCGCAGGTGGGCTCTCGGGCCCTCTCCGCCGCCCCTGGTCGGGCCCCTGCAGCCCGCCGCCTCCCCCTCTGCGGGGAGCCTCGCCCTTCTCGGGTCGTTCGGCTCCGCGTCCAGCACCGGCGGGACCGCGGCCGGCAGAGGGCGCCGGAGGCCCGGGGCGCTGTCCTCGCGGCAGCCGCCCGGCGCCCGCGGCCCCCGCTGCTCCGCCTCAGCTCACACCCCCAGCGGACCCCCGCCACGGCAGCGAGGTCGTGACCCCAGGGCCGGGGCGGCCGCTGCAAGAAGCGGGAGCGTGGAAGCCCGGGTCAACCCTGGGGGGCTCCGGAAGGGCCCGCCCCGCGCGCCTGGGTCCGCCCGCGGGCTGGTTTCGGATTCCAGCGCCTGGACTGTGTATGATACATTTGCCTGCTGCTAAGTCGCTCCGTCGTGTCTGACTCTTTGCGACCCCACCGACTGCAGCCCGCCAGGCTCCTCTCTCCATGGGAATCTCCAGGCAAGAAAGCTGGGGTGGGTTGCCATGCCCTCCTCCAGGGGATCTTCCTGACCAGGGGTCAGCCCCAGGTCTCTTACTTCTCCTGTGTTGGAAAGGGGGGGTTCTTAACCACCAGTGCCAGCTGGAAAGCCCGGAGGATAAATTCATGTCGTTTAAATTTGTTCCAACAGGAGCAGGAAACTAACCTGGTCCCCAAGTGCACACTACCCAGAAAGTCATGTCCCAGCAGAAAGCACAGAACTGTAAGTGGAATCACAGAGCGGAGCCTGCATGGCGTGTCACCGAGAAGGGTGGTTTTGTAAGGGGTGCAGTGTGGGTGCCCAGGCTCCTGCTTCCATCTGGGGGAGTCGGAAAGACACCCATGACAGGTGATGCGGGACGTGCCTACCTAGTCCTGCAGCAGCGGAAGGACAGACGGATGGACAGACAGCCCAGAGGGGGACGGGAGGAGGCTGGGTGCTCAGCAGGGAGCGCAGATGGGACCCCAGAGCCCCTGCTCCCGGGAAAGATGAGCAAAACCTGGGGGATGGTGGGGTCACAGACCCCCACCCCCACCAGGAGCAGCGTGCCTACAGTGGCTGGCCGCTTATCCGCATCCCGCAGCCAGATGGTGACACAGTTTCAGACACGGGTCTGGAAAGCACGCTGGGCAGTGAAACAGACCTGATAAAAATATAACATGAGCGAGTCCGTGTGGTATACGGCCCAAATCAGTGCAGACAAATTTGGGTGGTAAAACTATAAAAAAAAAGGCGATAAAAGTCATGAGTCAGGACGGGGGTGGGGCACGGCCAAGTTTCCTGCAGAGGCGGCTTCTGTTTCTTCCTTTGAAGGGCACAGGACTATTTCATAAACCTGCACTGGTGTGTTAGGCTTTGGGGGATAAATGTTCTATTTCTCAAAAAAAAGTTTTTTTAAAAACGAGGAAGGGCCAGCCCTCCCCGCCGAGCCTGGGGCGCCTCCGAGCTGGAGGGTGAAGGTTCCGGCAGCTCTGACCCTGGCTGACCCTGCTGCCTGCCCACCCGCCCAGGCACCTGCCCGTCCTCTGTTCTGTCTTCAGGGCCTGGGACCTGCTCTGCACGCTCCCCTGGCTGCTGACTGGAGTCCGCGCGCAGTCAGTACACCACTCCCAGGACAGGGAGCCCTGGTCGGTGGGCGCAAGGCCCAGGTGGAGGGTGTTGTCCCTGCCGAGGCCCCTGGGCCCTTCGTGGCATGCGTGGTGCCTGCTGGGGAGTCCCTGTGGGTGTCGGCCAGCTCTAGAGCCCCAGCCGCCCTGGGAGGCCTCACAGAGGGGCTCCAGCGTCTGTTCGGCAGACAGTAACCTCAGGTTTTCTGGGGTTTCTGACTGACCCACGGGCCCCGTCTGCTCCAGCTTCAATGTTCAAGTGGGGCATCTGTTTACTGACCCCGCGTCCTAAGTTTAGGGCCCTGGGAAACCTGACTTTGAAATCCCAGCAACTGCCCCCAGTGCCTGTCTTGTGTCAGCTGAGCTGGGCAGACCCTCTTTCCAGGTCACGGAGCCCACGCTTCCCTGACTGTCCGAGGGGCCACAGGAGAGAACAAAGGACTGCAGAGGCCAGATTCTCCTGCCACGGCTCAGCGACTGGAAGGGACCAGCAGGGGAAGGTGCCCACAGCAAGGACCCAGGAGGAGAAGCCGCGTCAGGCTGTGAGGGAGGGCCTGCTGGCCGCTCTGTCCGCTGTCCGGGCCAGGCAGGCCCGCCCCCAGGATGGCCTGAGGAGCTGCCATCAGCTGACAGACACCGGCTGGTCCATGCCCTTGAGGAGCTTGGGTCTCTGTGGATGAGATCCGCTGACGTGAATGGAAGGGTTGCTGCTCCTGGGCCCCCGTTTCCTCGAGGAAGGGGGGCTGCACTTGGAGGAGGGGGTGGGCTGGAGACCTGCAGCAGCCCAGGGCAGCCAGCAGCAGCTGGAGGCCAGATGAGGATGAGCTATGAGCCTGCCCGGGTGCAGGCCTTCAGCCCCCGGAGTCTGTCGGAGGGGCACCCCTCCGGGCCCAGTTAGTGCTCCTGGAGTCGGTCAGGACTTCGAAACCCGAGAGACCAGGTCAGTGATTTCAGCTCGGGTGAAAGAGCCATCCATGCCCATCGCCCGAGTGTGTGGCTTTGAGAGCCACCAACATGCCTCTGAGATGCAGACCCTCACGTCCAACTCACACTGGCAGGCAGTGGGCAGAGGAGGGTGAAACCCTCAGGAACTTGACGCCTGGAGAAGAGCTGGTGGACGAAGGCGGAGGGCCGTGTGGGGCGCAGAGGACGCCTGCCCGAGCCCCGACCATGCCGTGATGGTGCTCAGGGAGAGGCCGTGACGGTGCTCCGCTACAGGCCGTGGACGGTGCTCCGGGACAGGCGCCTGTTCAGAACGTGGTGCTGATTTAGTCGCTCGGTTGTGTCAACTAACTCTTGGGCGTGTAGCCCCCCAGGCTCCTTTGTCCTTGGGACTTCCCAGGAAAGAGCACTGGAGCATGAACACCAGAGCGTGAACACCGGAGGGTGAACACTGGAGTGTGAACACTGGAGCGTGAGCACCGGAGCGTGAACACTGGAGTGTGAACACCAGAGCGTGAACAGTGACTGGAGCGTGAACACTGGAGCGTGAACACTGGAGTGTGAACACCGGAGCGTGAACACCAAAGCGTGAACACTGGAGCGTGAGCACTGGAGCGTGAACACTGGAGTGTAAACACCAGAGCGTGAACAGTGACCGGAGCGTGAACACTGGAGCATGAACACTGGAGTATGAACACCGACCGGAGTGTGAACACTGACCGGAGCGTGAACACTGGAGTGTGAACACTGGAGTATGAACACCGGAGCGTGAACACCGGAGCGTGAACACTGACCGGAGTGTGAACACTAGAGCGTGAACACCGGAGCATGAACACTGACCGGAGCGTGAACACTGGAGTGTGAACACTGGAGCGTGAACACTGGAGTGTGAACACCGGAGCGTGAACACTGGAGGGGGCCTGGGAGCCCAGCAGCACACTGTGTCCTGATTCTCGGAGGTAGGTCCCAGCACGTGAGGCTGTCCGCTCGCGCTCAGCTGACAAAAGGCCCCTTGTTCCTAGGCCAGGCCTGTGAGCCGGGCCGGGGTCCCAGATGCGGCCTTACAGGGTCCTGCTCGGCCCTGAGCCCTGAGCCCTCTGCCCCCAAGGCCGCGCACGGGGCCATGTGGCTCCACCCGGCCCAGTGCTGGGTCAAGCACGTCCCAAGCCCCCAGCTGGCTTCAGCCTCTGCCCCTGAGAAGGGGTCCTGAGCAGAGGGAGCCCCGAGGACCCCTCCCTCCCCGGGCAGGGCTGTCTAGAGTCGGAGCCGACTGCCTGCGGACCATGGATGAACCAGGCTGTGGGCGCTGCCAAGTGGGCTTTTCAGGCCTTGAGACAGGAAACTGCTCGGCGCCGCTCTGTCGGGAGGCAGGGCAGGCCGCAGAATCTGGACGTGGCTGCACGCAGCTGAATCAGCCCAGACGCCAGCGGCCACAGCCAGAGCTGCTTGATGCTGAGGTTTCGGTGGAGTCCCTGGGCCCGGGTTCCCCTGTTGAACTCTCTCCCGCCGAGATGGCGGTCTCGGGAGGAGGTCTTGGTTGTAGGGGTGGAGCCCTCGGGAAGTGCTTTTCCAGAGGCGGCGCAGAGCCTCCTCGCCTTGGCGCTGTGTGAGGACACAGAGGGAGACAGGCCGCAAGGCCCAGGAGGCTGGTCCCGGCTCCATCTGCTGCTGGTTCCCGCTGCTCAGTCGCTGTCAGATCAAGTTTCCAAAGTCCCCTGGGCGATGCCCTCGAGTGCGCCCCTGCCCCGCCAGGCCCCCTGCATGTGGGCCAAGCCCTGGACCGTGTCCGCGTCCCCACACGGCCCCCCGCGACCACTCACCCGGCGTCTGCTCTCCTGGGACCCCTCCCCTCCTTGCGAGCCTGCGCAGCCTGTCCCAGACTCAGCCCGAGGGTCTCCAGCCCCTGCGGCCCCTGGAGGTCCTCCTGCAGAGCCAGCCACCACCTCCGCGCTGAGCGCTGGGATGGGGCGGGGGGGCCTTGAGGATCTCGTGATGACAGCTGAGCCTTGGGTCCACAGCCACACAGCCATCATCTCTGTGCTGAGCACGGGGATGGGGCCCCCGGGGGCCCAAGATGACGGCTCAGCCTCTGGGCCTCACGTCAGAACAGAGTCAGTCAGCCTGCTTTCCACCAACAGCAGCTCAGATCAGCATGGATGGTGCGCACACCAGGCCCAGTTAAACAGTGTTTACTGACTTGACGTCATCTCTCGAGCGTGGTTTCCACGCTTAATGAGAAGGAGCTGTGAGCCCAGGTCTGAGGACACGGGCAGGGAAGCCCCCCAGGTCCTGCGGGAGGGCGCAGCGAAGCCTCCCTTGGACGAGGTGCGGAGGCTGCTGACAGTGGCCCCTGGGTGGGAGAGCAGGGAGCCCCTCCGGCAGGAGCAGAGGGAAGGCCTGACCCGCAAGGCTGAGGGGTGGCACCCCTTCATCCCAGGCAGTGATGCCCCAAAAGAAAGCCCTGGGCTGGGACCGACAGGCCAGGAACCTAACTCAGACTCAGGTCACAGCCATCAGGGACCCACGAAGGCCTGGACTCTGCCTGGTGACCCCTGGGAGGCCCGGGGCCTGAAGTGAGATGCTTCCTGGAGGCCCCCCAGGGCCACGCCCACCCACCCTGCCGCCCCGTCCCCCACAGAGAAAGCAGATGCTGACTCGGTCCCGCGCCCACAGCAGAGCCTGCAGGGCCGCCTGCCCCAGCCCGGACCCTCATTGAGCCCCGGCCTGACACGGGAGAGATGAAGTGGCTCATTCTCACCCCTGGGATCAGGGTCTCACCCTCAGCCACGTGGCCCTCCACTCAGGCAGAGCTTCCCCATCTCTCAGGCCCTCAGCATGGCTCCACAGCAGACATCCCCTCCCTCCACCGTCTCCTGCCGGAAGCCCGATGATCTGGGGGAGACAGCGCGACCGTGAATAATGAGCGGGTGGAAGGAAAGACCTCACGATGAGCGAAGTAAGCCCGTAGCACGCAGACCTCTGGGTCAGCAACAGCAGTGCCCAGGGGAAAAGTCAGGCCATAGGTTCTACAGTCAGAACAGACAGATCTCAAATCGGGCCTCTGGCTTGATACTGTAAAGAACCGGGAAAAAAAAGAGAGCGAACTGAATTCAAATCAGCAGAAGGAAGGGACTGATAGAGACTACTGCGGAGATGAACGCAGCAAGGCGACCGTCAGTCAGCTGCTGATGCGGGCACTGTGCACACTGGCTGCTGATGCGGGCACTGTGCACACTGGCTGCTGATGCGGGCACTGGCTGCTGATGCGGGCACTGTGCACACTGGCTGCTGATGCGGCACTGGCTGCTGATGCGGGCACTGTGCACACTGGCTGCTGATGCGGGCACTGGCTGCTGATGCGGCACTGTGCACACTGGCTGCTGCTGATGCGGGCACTGTGCACACTGGCTGCTGCTGATGCGGGCACTGTGCACACTGGCTGCTGATGCGGGCACTGTGCACACTGGCTGCTGCTGATGCGGGCACTGGCTGCTGCTGATGCGGGCACCGTGCACACTGGCTGCTGATGGATGCGGGCACTGTGCACACTGGCTGCTGATGCGGGCACTGTGCACACTGGCTGCTGATGCGGGCACTGTGCACACTGGCTGCTGATGCGGGCACTGGCTGCTGCTGATGCGGGCACTGTGCACACTGGCTGCTGATGGATGCACTGGGACAGCCCTGAAATCTCTTTGTGCCCACGTGTCCTTATTTTGTAAAACAGAAAGTCATCTTTCCTCTGAAGTGTGTGAAAGAACTTTGTAAACTATGAGATCTTATTAAACTTACTTTATGTCAGACACATTTTCTGTTCTAAACAAACTACCAAATAGCTGTAAAGCCCATACCAGCCCTTGGGCAGAGAGCCTGACAGAGTTTGTGCTCAGTAAGTCCCCAGTTTCAAAAAAGAAAAAAAAGAAAGAAAAAAACAAACACAGAGAAAGTCAATGAAATCAAAGTTAGTCCTTTAAAAGCTGAACAGAATTGGCCAACTGTTGGCCAGACTAAGAGAAAAAGAGAAAGAGCTAACACAGTCCTGCAAGTCCTCGCCAGGGCAACGAGGCAAGAAGAGAAAGGGGAACGTCCAGGCTGAGCATGAAGCAGTGGAACTCTAGACGTGGAGAGGAAACCGTGTGTGTGTGTGTGTGTGTGTGTGTGTCTGTATGTGTGTGTGGTCCCAAAGGGGCCCCCAAGAGTCCCTGGGGCTAGCAAGCAACGTGAGCCGCCTCCAGGACACACACCAGCAAGCAAGGTCAGCTGCATTTCTGTACACAAGGGGGCTTCCTGGGGGCTGAGAGGGTAAAACAATCTGTCTGCAGTGCAGGAGACCCAGGTTCAATCCCTGGTCAGGAAGGTCCCCCGAGGGAGGGCATGGCAACCCACTCCAGTCTTCTTGCCTGGAGAATCCCATGGACAGAGGAATCTGGTGGGGTACAGTCCACGGGGTCGCAGAGTCAGACACAACTGAGCAACTAACACGCAGCTGAGCAACTAACACACGTACATAAGCAATGAACAGCCCGAATACAAGATTAAAGAAGCAATCCCATTTACAACAGCATAAAAATACTAAGGAAATAATGTAACCACAAAGCACAAGATGTGCGCGCTGAAAACTAAACATTCCCAGGAGGAATTAAAGACCTTCGTGAACGAGCGGCATCCTGTGCTTATGGACTGAAGACTGTTAGTAACGTTAAAATCCACTGGATCACAGAAAAAGCTAAAGAACTCCAGAAAAACCTCTACTTCTGCTTTATTGATTATGCCAAAGCTTTTGACTGTGTAGATCACAACAAACTATGGAAAATTCTTCAAGAGATGGGAATACCAGACCACCTGACCTGCCTCCTGAGAAATCTGTCTGAAGGTCAAGAAGCAACAGTAAGAACCGGATATGGAATAACAGACTGGTTCCAAATAGGGAAAGGACTATCTCAAGGCTGTATATTGTCACTTACTTAACTTATATGCAGAGTACATCATGTGAAACGTTGGGTCGGATGAAGCACAATCTGGAATTAAGATTGCTGGGAAAAATATCAATAACCTCAGATATACAGATGATACCACCCTAAGGGCAGAAAGTGAAGAAGAACTAAAGAGCCTCTTGATGAAACTGAAAGAGGAGAGTGAAAAAATCTGACTTAAAACTCAACATTCAAAAAACTAAGATCATGGCATCTGGTCCCATCATTTCATGGCAAATAGATGGGGAAACAATGGAAACAGTGACAGGCTTTATTTTGGGGGACTCCAAAGTCACTGCAGATGGTGATTGCAGCCATGAAATTCAAAGATGCTTGCTCCTTGGAAGAAAAGCTATGACCAACCTACACAGCACATTCAAAAGCAGAAACAGTACTTTGCCAACAAAGGTCCATCTAGTCAAGGCTATGGCTCTTCCAGTAGTCATGTACGGATGTGAGAGTTAGACTATAAAGAAAGCTGAGCACCAAAGAATTGATGCTTTTGAACTGTGGCATTGGAGAAGATTCTTGAGAGTCCCTTGGACTGTAAGGAGAGCCAACCAGTCCATCCTAAAGGAAATCAGTCCTGAATATTCATTGGAAGGACTGATGCTGAAGCTGAAGCTCCAATCCTTTGTCCACCTGATGAGAAGAACTGACTCACTGGAAAAGACGCTGATGCTGGGAAAGATTGAAGGGGGGAGGAGAAGGGGATGACAGAGGATGAGATGGTTGGATGGCATCACCGACTCGATGGACATAAGTTTGAGTAAACTCTGGGAGCTGGTGATGGACAAGGAGGCCTGGCGTGCTGCAGTCCATGGGGTCACAAAGAGTTGGACACAACTGAGCGACTGAACTGAATAATGTTAAAATGCAAACACTTCTTAACGTGCTCTCCAGATTCACTGCAATCTCTACCCGAAGTCCAGTGCCGTTCGTGCAGAGATGGAGAAAACTATTTTAATGTTAGTGTGAACCAGTGAAGTCACTCCGTCGTGTCCAACTCTTTGGGATCCCATGGACTGTAGCCCCCCAGGCTCCTCTGTCCATGGAATTTTCCAGGCCAGAATACGGGAGTAGATAGCCATTTCCTTCTCCAGGGGATCTTCCCAACCTAGGAATCGAACCCAGGTCTCCCGCACTGCAGGCAGACGCTTTACCACCTGAGCCACTAGGGAAGCGTAATGTTAGTGTGAGATTTCACAGATGTTTTAGTTCTTATAAGAAAGATTGTGTTCACCTATGGCTGATTCGTGTCAATGTATGGCAAAACAAATACAGTATTGTAATTTTTTAAATAAATAAATAAATAAAAGAAAGCTGCGGAACCGAGTTGGGAGAACTTGGGGCTTTGCCCAGCAAGAGGCCTTCCCTGCTCAGCAGGATGAGGCGCGCTCTGCCTGCAAAGGGCCCTGCAGCATGCTCCTCCCAGGAGGTCCCAGGAGCTAAATCCTTGCTGCAATTGGTGAAGCACAGTTGACTTTCCCGTCCTGGGGGCTCAGGATGCAGTGAAGCGATGCCCCCCGGTGGCCCGGTGGGAAAGCCCTCTGACAAGGAAGCTTCTGGGTGGAGGAGAGGGAGGGTGGAGGCTCCAGGGCAGAGTTCAAGCCCCAGCGGGCCTGGAGGGAATGTCTCCAGCCCCTGACAGTTAGTTCCTTCTGGTCTCTGGGGTCCCCTCAGCCTCTGTTCTCTGGAGAAGGTCCAGGCCCCTGGCACCTGCTGCCAGCCCTAGGCCAGGCTGGGCCAGAGAGAGCGGCTGGGCAAGGGGCAGGCAAGTCTGAAGCAGATGCCCCCTCTGACAGCCACACCCGTGGGGGTGCGTGCCAGTGACCGAGGGGCCCCCGGGGCCACCGCACTGGGTGGGCGGCCTTCAGCACCAGGCTTCTGGTCCCAGGGGCAGCAGATGCAGGCGGATGGGCGGCAGCGGCCCTCAGGAGGCACTGGGGAGTGAGCTGCTGCGGGTGTGACCGTGCAGCTGGGCTGGGCCCCTGCCCCCAGGACACAGAGCCACAGGGCCAGCCGGTTATGTGCATTTGAAGCCACCGCATAAAACCACAGCTTGCTCCACCCCATTCTTCAAACCACCAGGCAGCTCTGAAATCAGTTTCAGCTCCAGAAACGGAAATACACTTTGAGAGTGATTTTTAAACCCAGGGGCCTCCCTAGCAGGAGATAAAATGAAGAAACCTGGCCTCCCTGGCCCAGAATGCAGCAGAAGCCACCAGCCTGGTTGCCACGTGGCAACGTGTCTGCTCCACGTGAACACCAGACAGTGTCGGGAGCGGGGGTGGGGCTGGGGTCATGACACTCACTTAAACAACAGCGTTGTTATCTGCCTCACCAGCGCCTCTGCGGGGCAGGAGGACAGAGCAGTGGCCCCTCGGGTGCAGAGCCCGCTCCGGGGGGCTGGGCCCCACGCACCACGCACCCCCCGCCCCACACAGGCCATGACCCCAGGAGCTGCTGCCCCTCACGGGACCACTTGGGTGTGGCCATGCCCGAGATCCCAGGCCAGGGCCCCAGACACCGAGCACCATCCTGCTCAGGAGCTCAGGCAGCCCCTGGCAGGCTGAGGCGCCTCACGGCGGTCACCAGGGCATCCAAGGCTCAGGTGATGGCCTGGAGACAGGCCAAGTGACGGTGCTGGGCAGCGGGCACCCAGGGTCCTGCCACACAGGCCGATCTGAGCCTGGCTCCTGCCAACGGCCGATTTGGATTCAGTCTTGGTTCAGGAAATCGGAGGGCAGAGGCCAGCAAAACTTGGATTGCCGTGAACCGCTGCCTGGGTAGGGCAGGCCGTCCTTGCCCTAAGGGGCCGCGCCACTGCGGAGTCTCCTGAGAGGCACTCCTGCTGTGGCCCAGACCGGATGCTCCCAGGGGCGCGCCAGGCCGCACTGTGGGAGGAGGTCTGGGGGTCCCACTGGCCCCAGGCCTGGTCCCACCACGCCGACCCCGTGCAGGGGCGCCATTCAAATCCGCGTCCAGGCTGCGCGGTCACCTTGAGGTCAGGTTCCCCTCTGCTCACCGAGACCAGTGAATAAACCGAAGCCGAGCCCAGGATGCTGGCCCAGCACAGAGCCGTGTCCACCTGCCCACCCACGCGGGCGCCGCGGGCCTCCCCGCACAGAGTCGGCGGCACCACAGGGTACAAACAACACACCTGGGCATCGACCCCGCCCCGGCCCCCCCAGCCCGGCCCCCCAGCCCCGGCAGCCCACCCCCCACACCCCCGCCCCAGCCCCCAGCCCCCAGCCCGGCCCCCCGGGCCTCCCATCACCCCTGGGCCCAGGCTTCCCCACGGCCTGCTTGCCGAGGACCCCCAGGAGGCCCAGGGCTGGGGGTCAGACGCGCTCGGTACCTGAGCAGGGGCTGCTTGGGGTGCGGCGGCTGGCCTGCCCCCGGGCACAGCGGGGCCTTCCTGGTCACCTGCTTGTAGATGTTCCTGGCAGTCACCCCGATCCACAGCAAAGTAGAGAGCGTGGAGTAGTGCAGCACGACGCCCACCTAGGGGGAGAGCCAGTGAGAGCCCGCCCGCCCGCTAGCGCCCCGCCCCGACCCTGTGCCCCCAGCGCCCCGCCCCGAGCCTCAGCCCCGCCCCTCCCCTCTCCCCCAGCGCCCCGCCCCGAGCCTCAGCCCCCGCCCCCCACCTCCCCCAGCGCCCCGCCCCGAGCCTCAGCCCCGCCCCGACCCTGTGCCCAGCGCCCCGCCCCGAGCCTCAGCCCCGCCCCCACCCTCTCCCCGAGCGCCCCGCCCCGCCCCTGTGCCCAGCGCCCCGCCCCGAGCCTCAGCCCCGCCCCCACCCTCTCCCCGAGCGCCCCGCCCCGACCCCTGTGCCCAGCGCCCCGCCCCGAGCCTCAGCCCCGCCCCCACCCTCTCCCCCAGGGCCCCGCCCTGAGTCTGAGCCCCTGACTCCACCCTGTCTCCCAGCGCCCCCCGCCCCGAGTCAGAGTCCCCCCACCCCGACCCTTACCCGTCCCCCATTGCCCCTTCCTCGAGTCTGAGCCCTCTCTCCGTCTCCCCGCCAGCGCCCCTTCTCCGGGTCTGAGCCCCTCCTTGTTCCCCAGCACCCCACCCCGTCCCCCAGTGCCCCTTCCCCGGGTCTGAGCCCCGCACCCCGTCCTGCTACCCCCTCCCACACCTTCAGGGAACAGCTCAACAGCGCCAGGAAGTGGGCCTGGCAGGGGCCCTGGGGTCCTCGGGGCAGACACCGTGCTTCACAGGGAGTCAGAGCTCAGGGAAGATGCGTGGGTGGCCGGGACCCTGAGCCAGCTCGGCCTCCCGCAGGGAGCTGTGGGCACGGCCCCTCCTCCTGCACCGGGAGCCATGTGGTCAGCGCGGCTCAGCTCCCGCGGAGCCCGCAAGAAGGGAGGGGCGGAGGCACGGGGGCTCCGGGATGCTGTGCCTCGGGGATCAGAAGCTGAAGCTCACTCCTTGCCTGTCGGAGTTGCTCGCTATTATGGAAAGAGCCCCGACGCCCGTGGCGGCGGCGCCGCCTTAGCTAATTGGGCGCTCATTCCACACCCCACCATCGCCATCCAATTCTGTAGAATGAGGCTACCTCTGAAGTAATGACCTGACGTTTTGCGATGACAGGTAAAATATGGTTGTGATTGTAAGGACGTCGGTGTTTAAGGAATACAGAGATTCTCTAAACAAAGGCAACATCGCACCGTTGTAAGGATTTATCACATGCAGAGTTCAGCTTCAGCTTATGAGAAAGCCCCGTAAGGACGGGTGGGACTGTTGTGAAAACGGTGGACTGCGTTTCTGTCGCTGCCCGCGCGCGGGAGCGTCCAGGCCTTCTCTCTGACCGGCAGGGCCTCTTGCCTGGGAGCCCGAGCCCGCGACCCCCGCCTCTGGCCGAGAGGAGGGGCGGACCTGAGACGCGTCCTCGGGGTGGGGGCCTGGGCCGGCCCCGCCCCGCCCCGTCTTCCCCGAGCACCGAGCGCCGGGGACCGTGCCAGCCTGTGGGTGACGGGGAGGCCGAAACAGCAGGACGCAGAAGCCAGCCTCAGGTGGACACGTGCAGAGGTCGCCGCAGGGCCGTCACGCTGGCGTCCACACGGCCCTTGAGCCGCCCCAGCCGTGCCGGGCTTCGCGGGGCCGTGGAGCCGCGGTTGTGCGTGGTGTCGCAGCCTCCGCGCGGCGCGCGCGGCTCTGGGCCCATAAAACCTCTCCTCTCCAGCCGCCAGCTCTGCCGAGCGCCCACCACGGCCCTGGGGCGCGTTTCCCTGCGACGCCCGCCGGGTGGGGGGCGCCGCTGGCTGTGGGGGCTGTTGAGCCCAGGTGGTGGTGAGCTGGGGTTGGGCACAGAGGGCCAGGCTGGCTGCCGGCCAGGGCAAAACCGCACTGGCGCTGATGGATCGGCCCCTGTGACGGGGCGCCCGGAGTCTGCAGCCGGCAGGACGGCCCGCTGTGCGGGTTTAGTCCGAGAGGTCCGGAGGCGGGAGGTCCCGGCCCAGGACATTCAGGGCTCTCCCTGCTCAGACGTCTGTCCGTCCGGTGCATGCTCTCGGGGATGGACAAGGCCGAAGCTGGGAGGACAGTCCGCTCTCCTTGGGCTGCCGCTGAACGTTCATTTCACACGGAAGCACCCTCACAGACGCCCTAGAAGGATGTCTGACGGAATGTCTGGGCACCAGGGCCAGTCAGCTTGACACTGGACGGTGAGCTTCAGAGCTTCCAACTGACCTGGCTCTGAGCTGTGCCCCGGGGTCCCTCTCCTCCGGCGAGTGTGGGGTCCACGGTCAGGGCCTCCTGGCCCCACACCCGTTCTCTCCTGCCTGCTCCTCCCGGTGAGCCTGGCCTGTGGGCCACGGGGCCTCTGCCCCACACCCGGGCGGATGTTCGGTCTTCAAGTGAGCGAGTGAAGCCGCAGTTCCTTCTGGAAGTGTGGACGCAGAGTTGAGGGTAGGTTGTCACCACGAGGTGACCAGCGGGACTTCTGAGGCCCTCCAGGCATGTCTGCCCCCACCCATGGCACACTCAGGGGTCCAGCCCCCTCAGGGGCCTGGCCTTGGCTGCCACAGGGATGCCTGGCCCCTAGCCTCTGTCTGGGCAGGAGGCTTGGGGACAGTTCCTGGGTTGGGGGCTCCTGGCCGGGCTCCTGGGACTGTAGGGTCGTGATGACCGGAGGTGCTGAGGGGCGGCCCCAGGTCCCAGAGCTCCTCGCAGGGAAATGTGGACATAAAGGGAACAGTCCATTTTACTGCCTCCAGGCGGCTCCGCTCAGCAGGTGTTCAGAGGCGGTCGGCAAATTGGATTTCCCAGGGCTCCGCCGGGGTGTTTCTGCAGTACCGAGAGACCTCCAGGAGCGTGTCTGCCCCGCGTGTGGTGCAGGGATGTGCTGGTGACTTTTCGGCCAGGGACCAGGAACAGGTGCAGAGTCAGCCTCCCAGTGGGACGGTTGGCGTCCACACGCATTTGTGGAAAGCTGACCTCTCTTCTGTGCTCAGGAGTCTGGGGCCGCTGGAAACCAGGCCGTTACATCCCGCCGCATGGGCCTGGCACCTAGTTTGCAGGGGGAGCGTGTGGGGGCAGGAGCTCACAGCCAGTTCCCCCCGAGGCAGCCTTGCCCAGAGGGAGCAGACTCTTGCCCTCTGATGCCCAGGAGTTGCCAGCAGCTGCCGCTGGTGCAGAAGGACAGGTCAGTTCGTGTGCACAGAGGAGCCGAGGCCAGTAGGCACACACGGGAGCCAGGGAATTGGGCTGAAGCAGCCCCAATGGCTGGCGACATACTCTTGTTGAATTCACACCACCAAGGCCACGAGCGGAGCCTGTGAGGTCATGGTGGGTGCTGGCAAGGACACTTTCTCCATGTGGTCCTGGCAGATGGACACCCACCAAATGAGTCCTTGGTGAGATGCCCTGTGGTCCATGGGGAAGCCCCCACCTGGCCCCTGATGAGTGCTGGAGGTGTCTGCCCACTGGAGGGGACTGCCCCCTGGAGGTGTCTGCCTACTGAGGGGGACTGTCCACCTAGAGGAGACTGTCCCCCTGGAGGTGTCTGCCGCCAGGAGGGGACCGTCCCCTGGAGGTGTCTGCCCACTGGAGGGGACTGTCCCCCTGGAGGGGTCTGCCCACTGGAGGGGACTGTCCCCTGGAGGTGTCTGCCCGCTGGAGGGGACTGCCCCCTGGAGGTGTCTGTCCACTGGAGGGGACTGCGCACCAGGCCGAGCCGAGGCCAGGTGTAGGCGGGCTGTTGAGAGGCTGGGGGAGAGAGCAGAGGGGCCTCGACGTCCAGCTGTGCAGACCCGGGGCCTTCGTCCTGACTCGAGGCTGACGGAGAGGCCTCTCTGGCTCTGTCAGGACCAGAGGATACCTCATATGCCCCTTTTTCGGCTTCGCTGTGAGGTTTGTGGAATCTTTTCCAACCAGGGATCAAACCCACAACCTCCACAGTGGAAGCTTTGGGGTCTCACCCACTGGACCACCAGGGAAACCCCTTTCCCCTCCTTCTAGGAAAGACCAGGTGGGGCCATGGGTTGGGAAGAAGACCACCCCCAAGACTGCTCCCAAAGGCCCCTTATCACCCAAGAGGGCCTGACCTTCCAGTCAGTGTTAGAGCACTGGGTGCCACGTGGGGCTGGCAACCCCCAACCCCTGGTGACCCAGCAGTGAGGGCGCTGTCTCCTTGGTGAGGAGCTGAGACCTCTGGGCCAGGATTCTTACCTGGGCGAGGGAGCAGGCCCCGCCCCTGAACTCCTGCCCACCCATTTGCAGGAGAGGCAGGTCCAGTTCCTACTTCCGAGATCAGCCAGTTTGTTGGAAATTGACTGTCTCGTGAACATGTCACCAGGGGCTTGGATAAAACTGGTCCAATTGGAAAATAAACTAAATAACGTGATCAGGCGCTGAGCAGAACGGTCGGACTCACACAGAGGAGGAACTGTGATACAGACGCATTGGGTGCTAGAGTCCCCGGCCCCTGGACAGACGCTCGCATGTCGTTCACACTCAGGACGATCATCACCCATCTCCCCCTTGGCTGGAGGGTCGATGAACGCTTCAGACCCGGCAGCAAATGAAGCCAGCACTCACCGCCTGGCACAGGGTCGGGAACCGGGTGCGGTTGATGCCGCCCGCGAAGGCAGAGAAGGTCAGGGCCGCGTGGAGACAGAAGTTCAGGAGGGTGTGCCGGCCCAGGCGGCTGATCCGGATGGCGCTGTGGGGCGAGACCGCGGTTAGCGGCGTCTACCAGGGCTGGGCGGGGCGGGACGGGGTGCCTTCAGCTGCACAGGCCGCGCTCTGTCCTTCCCGGGACCGGCACTGGGCTGGAGGCCTCGGGTGGACGGGGATTGGCTGGGAACAGCACGCCAGGGAGACCAGGCCGGGGGCGGATGGACAGATTTGCCGTCCACTCTAGTTTGTGGCCCCGGGTGCTTGGTGTAAAGTCACCCTGGGATGCTGGGCCTGGACGTCTCCAGTTGTCAGATAAACGAGGACCTAGAGGCCCTGGGACCTCACAACTTGTCTGAGGTCCCCGGGAAGGTGCGGGGGCGGGGTGGGGGGAGCCAGTCTGGCTTCCTCATTCCCTGGGTGGGGTTCTTTGCATCTGATTGAGTCTGTACCTTGGGAGAAGGCTGTGGCTGGCTGACGACCCCGCAGCCATGTCTGCCGCAGAGGACGCTGCTTGGGGTGGGGCCCACGCCCAGGGCCAGCCCGGCGGTGCCCACACTGGGCTTCTCAGTCTGTGCCTGCAGCACAGCTTCTCTGTGGCCTCAGTCGCACTCGGGCCTCCGCCCGTGGCCCTCACCCGTGACGTGCCCAGGCTTCTCCCTGACCAGTTACAACTGTGGTCTAGGCTCTGCCCCTGGTCTGGGCCCTGATGGTGGCCAGGACCCCGCCTCGCTTTGCCCGGGTCATCTTTGAGGGACGTAGGGGAACCCACTGGACTCCCCTGTGGCCGGCCGGCCCGGGGCAGGGCTCCTCTGAGGGTTGTGCGGCCACTCGGATCTCCTCGGGCGCGGGCTGTCGGGCCGCGGAGGAAGAGTGCATGTCGCCTGACGGGATGAGAACGTGAGGCCTGGGACATCCGTCCCCCAGCACTCAGCCATCTGCGGCCGCCAGGGCCTCCCGGGCCCGAGAGCCACCTGCCAGGGACTCCTTTCTACATGAGGACGGAGAGGGGGCTCACCTTTGGTGGACGACGTAGGTGGCAGCGGAGGCCAGCAGACACAGCAGCATGACGGCCGTGCAGGCATACACCACGGGATGCAGGAGCTCCCCTGGGGACGGGGGGCAGGGAGAGGACCGTCCTCAGATCCTGGAAAGGACACGGAGCGCACCCGCGTGACCAGCGTGGCCGGGCTCTCCCAGGACCAGCGTCCGCCCTGCAAGGTCCAGGAGGCTATTCCTGCACCAGGAGATGCTGGGAACGCCTGGGGCAGGGGCAGGGCCCCCAACCCGGGAAGCGCTCAGGGCAGAGGTGCCCAGCACGCGGCTCAGCCGCAGTGTCCCCGTGGGCTCTAACAGCCGGCTCCCCGGGGGGCAGCACCCTGCTGGGCTGGGGGTCGGCCCACCAGCCTCCCTCTGTCCCAGGGGCACAGGTAGCCCGGAGCCCGCTGCCTGCCTGTGTGATGGCACCACCCCGGGAGGCTCTGGTCGGGTTGCCCCAGGCCCCTCCGTGGGCCGCACACCCCATTGACACGCTGCCGGGAAGACCTCCCAGGAGAGTCTGTGCCCAGTCTCAGTGGTCGTGCCAGATGTGAAGCCGCCCCAGACCCCGTGGCATCCTGCCTCCACTGCGCATCACACGAGAGCCCTGCCGCGGGCAGCGGCCCCACAGTCCAGGGGCGCTGGGCTTCAGGGACCCGGCTCAGGCCAGACACGGTCCCGGGGCGGCCCTGACCCAAAGGGGCAAGAGCCTTTGTGAGAAGGAGGATCAGCAGGAGAGGCCACAGAGGCATGGTGGGGGGGTTGTCTACACGGCAGGGAGTGGCCCCGAGATGCCAGCCTCCTGGGCTGGGAGGAGGAGGCACTGTCTACACGGCAAGTAGCGGCCCCGGGATGTCAGCCTCCTGGGGCAGGAGGAGGAGGTGCTGTCTACACGGTGAGGAGCAGCCCCAGGACACCCACCAGCCTCCTGGGCTGGGAGGAGGAGGCGCTGTCTACACGGCAGGGAGTGGCCCCAGGACGCCAGCCTCTCGGGCTGTGGTTTGAGCCTCCTGCTCTTGGGGCTTTGCCACAGCTCTCCGGGGAGAGCCTCTGCCTGTGGAGAGGGCACTCTGGTGCCCACTGCCCAGGTCAAGGGCGGGGTCCGTGCTCCATGCTCTGAACCCGCTGCTCTGCTGGCGCAGCCCCAGGGGATGTGCTGGGCCCTGAAGGGCACACTGGGGGCCAGGCTGGGCCTGTGGAGGACGGTCCGGCTGCCCTGTGAGACCGCTTGAGCTGCCCTGGCTGTACCCGCAGGGTTGGTGCTCAGGGTTGGGCTCTGCCCTGCTCCCCAGACCGCAGAGTGTCCATGCTGAGGTGCCTGCCCCTGGCCGAGCGGGCAGCGGAGGCGGCTGATGGCGCCTCCAGGCTGCAGTGGTGGGGGGACAGAGGGGCACCCCGAGAAGGCCTGGGCCTGTCCACAGCAGGAGGCAGGAAACTGCTGTCCTCAGGCTCAGGCTGCTTGTCTCTCGATGGACGTTTCTCAGCCCAGAGGACACGAGGCCTGGCCGGCCAGGGGCGAGCTCAGAGACGCCACTCTGGGCCCGGCCTGGCCCCTGCCCCCTGACTTTGCTCTGATGCGGACTTGGGTGAGAAGGTGTCTGTCGCCATGGCAACGGTGGATGGAATTCAGTCCCCTGGGAACAGGCACTGCGTGACCTGGACGCCAGGGGTCCTCGGCGTCTGGCTGCCCAGGGGCCCAGCGGACGAGTCAGGCAGGAACAGCGCCTGTCCCAGAGTGAGCGGGAGGCCAGAAGGCGCCGTGCTGCTTGCAGACTCCACGCCGGCCATGAGCTGTCCACCAGCCCCAGTCCTGAACTATCCACAGGCCCTGAGGGCCCCTGTCTGATGTGCACGGGCTCGGGGAAAGGCAGGCAGGGGACAAGGGCCTCAGGACGACTGGGGAGCTGGCTGTGTGTCCCGAGGACCCCGCTCCAGCGCTGGGAAGGTGGTGCCCAGCGGGCTGCAGTTAGACCCCAGCAGGACACAGGCCACACCCCGAGGAGCCCCTTCCGAAGGCATGGAGGCCGCTGGGCCCGTCCTGCGGCCAGGAGTCTGCACCCCGGCGACGGGGCCTCCTGACAAGGGCAGGACGGGCTCCTGGTGGAGAGCGGATGCCCCACGAGGGGGCGGCGGGGCGGATGCCAGTGCTGGTGTCTCACTTTTGGGCCGTTGGGCTACCGCAGCCCACCCCCAGGGCCCCGCACATCTTGAACTCTGTCTCTGCTGGGCGAGGGCGGGAAGGGCTCTGGTGTTTCTGCACCTGCCTGGCTCCACGGGCGCTGGCCTCCTGCCAGACACAGCTCACTGTGAAAGTCGAGGAGAGACAGGTCTTCTCGGTCAAGTTCTGATACCAAAGGGTCTTTTCTTCCCGGAGTCCTCGGCTGTGACAGCCTGGACTCAGGTCTGACGGGGCTCTGGGGGCGTTCCCGGGCCTGTGCGTGAGGTTCCTCTCACGGGAGACGACGGTTTGCCCCTCCGGTGACATCCTCATGGGCTGAGGCCGCCTGACTCACCATGGAGACACGCTGGGGCCTGTGTTTCTGGTTTCACATCCACACGCGAGAGCCGCTTCAGGTCCGGCCTGGCCCATTCTCCCAGGGACTCAGTTGGGACCCACACCCTCACATCTCGCCTGGAGCTGAAGGGCCGAGGGGGAGGGCAGCCTCCCGGGGGGCTCACAAGTCCCTTCCCCACCTTCTCCGGGCACCGTCCCTACCTCTCAAGACTGAGGTCAGACCTCCGACTCTTGTCTTGGGGGGCAGGGACGCGGGGGTGGGGGCGGTTGAGCAAAGCAAGCCTGTGCTTCGGGGTGCAGCATCTGCCTGACGACTGCGTCTGTGGAACGCCCGGCCCAGCTGGGCTGCGACGGGGGAGCCTGTGCAGGGCCTGGACCCGTGGCGGAGAGCTCCCCTCCAGCACGCGCGAGCTGCCAGCTTCTGTCCATGTGGGAGACCCCTTTCTGCTGAGCCTAGGAAGAACCGGGAGTGCCTCTCCCGCAGCAGGAAACTGGCTGGGAGCGTCGGTTCTGGACACAAAGGCATTTCCTGGGCACGACGCCCACGCGGCCTTGGAGTGCACGGGGCCACCCCACCTTCGCACCCCCTCCTTTCCATCCACGGGGCCACTTTTGAGGCTTCGTGTGGTGGTGTGGTGTCTCCGACCGCCAGCAGCGGCACCCACAGTATATGCTTCGGGAGAGACAGAGATCGGATCCCACTTGGCCTCCTGTTTCCGCTTCCTTCTCCAGATCAGACTTGTCAACAGCGCTTTCTACATTTTTAGAGGTGACATTTAAAATTCAAACTAGGTAATGCAAACGGCGATGCATTTTATATTTTAAAGTTCACACATGTTCAAGTGCCTCTCAGAAGAATCCCCTCTGCAAGCATTCCGCCAGCAAAACCCTTATGACGGTCCAGTACCTGGTCAGATGGCACCCGATGGGTAAGGCCCGTGTAGGCTGTGGGGCCAGCCGTGCGCTGGGACCAGTGTCTGCGGATGGACCGTGGGCCTCCCGGACCGAGAGGCATCCAGAGAACCCAGGGAGGAAGGGAGGCGAAGCAACCCCGGCCTTCTCGTGAATGAGGCAGCCCACCAGCTGCTGAGAGCCACAGGCCTGCCCCAGCTCCGGGGCCAGGGCTAACGATCCCACTCACATCTTCACTCACAGGACGGCCGGTTGAGACCACAGTGGGGTGTTTCGAGGCCGCGGCGGGGTGTGTCGAGGCAGCAGCGGGGTGCGTACAGGCGGGGTGTGTCTTGTCCTGAGGACCTGGGCTCCGCTGCCCCGTGGTGCCCGCAGGCTCTGAGCGGCAGTCCCGGGCAGCGGTCTGGCTCGCGTTTCCCCTTCGTTTGCGTCTTATTGTGATTTTCTTGGATGTGTCCTCTCTATTAGGTTCTGCAATCACATCAGGATGTGGAGAAAGATAAGAAGACAGGAGGAAGCTGTCAGGTCAGGCATCGCCTGTCTGATCACACAAGGTGAAGTGGCCTC
Source organism: Nanger dama (assembly GCA_917880005.1). NCBI lineage: Eukaryota > Metazoa > Chordata > Mammalia > Artiodactyla > Bovidae > Nanger > Nanger dama. The sequence continues at coordinate 35,533,366 of CAKJTW010000026.1, read as the reverse complement.
TCAGGCTGTGGGTCAGACTGTCTCTGGGTGTCCATCCTGTGCTCTCAGACATCCAGGCTGGGCCCGTGGGCAGCTGGAGGCAGGCAGGACAGGCCCTTCCGCCCGGGGTCGTCCCTACCCAGAGGCTCCCGTGGGCCCCTCGTCTGCCGACCTGTCCCTTCTCCCCGAGGGAGTCCGGGAGGGCAGGCGCACAAGGGCAGGAGTCTGCCCGATCGGGGCACATGCCATCCTAACGGGGGGATGCTCAGGGGTGTGCGGCGTCAGCTTTTGAGGGTGTGCGGCTGGCTGCACGACGGGGAACTCTGAAGAAAATACACTGAGAACTCCACGGGCTTCCTTCCGGACTGAGGGTCACGTGCGTGAAACGGTCCCCACCAAGGGAACCAGCAGGGGGTGACACGCTCTGAGAGACGCAGGCAGGTGCTTCAGCTGTTGGAAGGTGAGATACTGGCTCAAAGGGGACCAGGACGGACGTGGCAGGCGGAAGGGACCCGCTGGTGCTCTGGGGAGCTGCAGGCGTGGGGGCAGGTCAGCTGAGCCAGGGCCTGAGCCCTTCCTCAACCAGGATGGAGCCCCTGGATGCCCTGCAGGCCCCCTGCCTCCCGCTGCCCCTCGGCTCCGGCTTCCTGGCCCCTGCCCTGCTGGTCTCTCTGGGGTCTTACTTCCATCCTTCTCGGGGAACGTGGGTGCTCCTGTGTGGACCGGGGCCCCCCACGCGGGGTCTTGGGGGCCTCTCACCCTGTCCCGGCCCCGCGGGACCCAGCAAAGGTCAACCCCGCTCAGAGCTAGCGGGGCTCCACTGGGCTCTCCTTGGGCCGGGCCGGGCCAGGCGCCGCCCGCTGAGCGGTCTCTGAGGTGCTCAGGCCCCAGGGTCAGTGAGCTCAGCCTCCGGGCCACGCTTGAGGCCGCGGGGCTGTGGGAAGCAACGTGCTAGCCCTGCCACCCAGCCAGTCCCCGGAGACAGGTGTGGCCGGAGAGCCGTGCCTACGGGGCCGCCAGACGCTGCGCGCAGGAAGGACAGAGCACCTGGCCAGGATGGTCTTCATTCCCCTCCCAGACCTGTCACTGTTCGCTGGGAGACATGATTCTCTGCAGTCTTGGTGAAGGTCATGGGGCTGCTCAAAGGGGAGTGTGGACGGGGCCGTCGCAGCCGCAGTGGTGCAGGGGATGCTGGCAGCCTGGGCATGAGGCTCAGGGCCCTGAGGGCTGGCGGTGGGGCCCGACGAGGCCCGAGGAGGCCGGGCTGCTGGGTGCAGGGCCCGTGCCCCCAGGGGTGTCTGCCGTCCTGAGGGCACACAGGAAGCTTGCTGAGAAGGCGCCTCGGGCTCCAGCAGGCCTGCCCGAAGATGCTCAGGGCTCAGCAAGGTTCAGACGTGGCCACGGCCTCACTCAGGGCCCGGGTCGGGGCAGCCAACTGCCAGGGCCAGAGCCGAGCAGGTGGCTGGAGCGGGTAGCCTGGGCGTGGTGCCAGAGCCACTGGCCGGCCGGCTTTCCTCCCCACGGCCCCCAGGGCTCTCAAGTAGCTGCCCCGCGGGCTCCCAGACACGTGTGGGAACATGCTCGCTCCAGACCCGCAGGCTTGGGCTTGGATCCAGCCGCTCCTTTCAGAAACGCTCCCCCAACGTGCATGTGCCTTCTTAGGACTGGAACCAGTGAGCCACTAGGTCCAAGCTCGCTCAGCAAGGGCGCCCCAGCTCTTTCCTCCCGTCGTAGACGCCCACGTGGCATGGTGGGAGCTGGGGGCAGGATGTGGATGGACTCGTGGCAAGGAAGGCCCTTGACAGGTCAGAGAGGGCCAGAGACAGAGGTGAAGACGGGGCCTGACGCTGGGGCACCTGGACCAGCAGCTGTGGGGCCGCAGGGCCACCCCCAGGAGGCTCAGTCCAGCCTTTGCCAACAACAGGACCCAGATTGCAAATGAGGATCTGAACTCGAGGAGGCAGAGCTTCAAACATGGCCAGACTGAAGTCCTGGCCGTGTTGGGGTGCACCCACTGGGCAACAGGTGCCTGGCTCCGAGCTGGGGGGCCCAGCTGGGGGCCCCGGGCGCTCACCCCCGGTTGCTCAAGAGGCAGGTGCCACCCGCTCCCTTCTTCTGAGCCCTCGAGATGATGCTGACCTTCAGCAAAAGGCATCGCTCTTGTTTGGATAGTTCAGATCCAACCGGAAGGGAACCAACAAGAAGCTTGGATGGCCCTTGCTTGTGGAGGCTCGGGTCTGCACCTTCAGCCCAGACTTGGGGTCCGAGCCCTCATCCTCGGCCATCGGCATTCTCTGCACGTGCCGGCCGCTGCCCGTCACAAGCGGGCACAGCGTGTCCTTTATTGGAATCCAAACCGGCTGCGAACGCAGGGAAGGGCCCCGGGCCTGCAGGCCGCGCGCCCGCACGCCGGGCATGCCCCCTGTGTTGGAGAGGGGCCTCCACGCCGGCTGCGTGTGCCGCTGAAGCCCACCCACGTCCCCTGCCTTGCGTTCGCCAACTTTCCGATGCGAAGGGCTGCAGTGGGAGGGAGGGCCGTGCGCAGGGCCTGGGGCCAGGAGAGGGCGGGACCCCAGCCCCCGGGGGCCCCCAAACCTGGGGTCAAAGAGGTGTGCACAGGTGGAGCGCGAGGCCGCGGCAGGCCGCCGCCTCCCTGACTCAGTGATTCAACATTGCAGCACGCCGCTAATTAGTATGATCTCCGCGAGCCGCCGCTCAAGAGCCGCCGCGGAGCAGCAGCCCGCGGCCCCCGGCACGGCCCCGCCCCCTCACGGCCCCGCCCCCCGGGCGCCTCGCTGCGGGACCCGCCGGCGCCCCCCGCCCAGCGGAGCACACAGCAGCTCGCGTGCCTGCGCGTGGGGCTGGAGGAGGCGGGTGGCTGGGCCCCGCCGCCGTGTACTCACCATGGGCACAGCGAAGTTACTGAAGTGTGAGCAGGGGTGGAACGGCCCGGCCGCCTATGTCGCTCCCTGCTCCCCGCCAGCCTCCATGGCCGTCCGTCCGGAAGGTCAAGCTATCCCGCAGGGGGCCGCGAGGTCGAGGCCTGGGCGACCGCGGCGACGGGGTGGGTGCAGCGGGGAGAGGCCGCCCCCATCTGTGAAGGCAGGGAGGGCCAGGTGGTGGGGGTCCTCCCCGCGTCTGGCACCCCCCCGCAGCCCCGCCTCCCGCTCCGCAGCAGCAGCGCCCCCCACAGTCTGCCCCGCTCCGGGCTGCCGCCCAGCCAGCCTGTTGGAGTGTCCAGCTCCAGGCGTCTGGGTCAGGCAGAGGCTCAGGGACGACCCGGGGCCTCAGGGGCCTTGGAGGGATGGTGCCCCGGGAGCGCTTCCTTCTCCATATTTAAAAATCGGCCTCCGCTTGCCATCCAGCGCAGGACTCAGCCCATTCTCAGGCTGCGGGAGTCACGTACAGCGTGTCTGTCAGCTCAGCCAAGAGGCTCCAACGATCCCCCACGAGCAGCCAGACCCGGGCGGGTGAAGCTTCTGCTGCCTGGATGCGGCCAGACCTTACGGGCCGGCCTCTCCCCACACAGCTCGGTTTCCCGGGTGGATGGGTTCCGTCAGCAGAACCCAAAGTTGTTCATAATCTGCATTTGCAAGAGCAGGCACAGCCGGCCCCCGGCAGGCGCTGATGCCCCGGGGGGCGGCCTGGGGGAGTGGACGCTGCGGCCGGAGGGCTCTGACCTGCACCGCTCCCCAGCCGTTTCCTGCTGCCTCCTTGGTCGGGGGGCGGGGGTGGGGGGCACCTGCGTGCAGACCCTGGAGAAACGCAGCCCAACTTCTCACCTATTTTGGCGAAACGAGCTGGAGTGGCCGCAGTCCTGTGCTTCCCGCTGGCGGAGAGGTGGGGCGCGTTCCCGGGTCTGGGGAGCCGTTGTCCATCCCAGGGGCAGCGCGCCGGCTGGAGAGTGGAGTTATCAACAGATTGCAAGACCGCAGCCCGGCCTGCCGGGGGTGAGCCGGAGCCAGGAGCGCACGCTGGCCGCCGTTCTCAGCGGGCGGCTTCCGAACTCCGTGCGAGAATCGCCGGCGGCCGCTGCGCCTGCCCCCGCGGGCGGGCGACGGCCGGGGACGGGCCGGTCGGAGGCAGAGCCGTAACCATGGGGACGGGGGAGGCGCTGACGCGCACGCGGCGGCTCCCTGCGGCAGCGGCGATGGTTCTTCCCAGCCAGCCCGCCGGCCCAGGCTCCGCAGAGCCGATTTAAAGAGACAACCGGCGGTTTCGCCTTCGTTGCCAACAGAAGCGGACAGCTCCCATCAAAACACCCCCTGGGGGAGGCGGGGAGCGGGGGTGGGAGCTCTGTGTTATTCTGGCAGGAAGCCCCTGTCCCTCTAGGGTTCTGGGGAACACAAATAGGAACAAGGAAATTGATTTCGGAGGAGTTTTCACAGTTCTTGTCTTAAAATATTCTCAAATCCAAAGTCGGCCACAGTGAGGTCAGCCCACAGCTCATCCCAGCGTGAGTCAGCAGGTGGTCCTGCCCTGTTGATGGGCCTCAGTTGTGCAGAAAGAGCCCCCGCCCCCGACCCCAGACCCCTGCCCTGTCCAGGGTCTCGGACCCTGCCCGGGGCTAGAGCTGGTGACAGGCTCCCAGATGAGCAGATGGGGGAGGATCACAGGGGTCCTGCCTGCAGGGCGTGGGGGTCAGGGGGCGCCACTGGCCAGAGGGTCTCCGAATGGGGAACCCTCCTGTCCTTCGTCCCACCAACATCCCCAGTGCTTCTGTTCCCAGGGTGCCCACTGTTCCTGTTGCCCCTCCATAACGGGTCCTGAGCTTCAACTGAGGGACAGAGACCCCCAAGGAGGGAGGGGTCATCCGGCCGCCCAGTGGGTGCTGTCAGTGCTGACTGGAGACCCTCCTGCCCATGCCTGGCCCACCTAGCATCCTGGGGCGGCTCCCTGAGGTGCTGGCGGGCACAGTGGAGGTCCGCAGGCCAGGTTGATGGTCCTGGACAAGGGGGCAAGGGGGTGGTGGGAAGACCCTCCTGGACTGGGGGGATCTTCTGCTCAGACTCCCCAGGGCTTAGGTGGACCCCATGGGGCATGTGTACACCTGCAGCTCCATCCACAGACTGCGCCGGGAAGGGGCGGGTGGACACAGGTCAGCTCACTACCGCCCCTGGGCCCCCAGCCCCGAGATGACAGAAAGGTCACGCGTCCAGGCGTCCAGGAGGCACTAGGAGGAGGCCCGGGCCTGACCCTCTGTCCCTGGGCCCTGGCCACAGCATGGAGACCCACCCCCGGCATCGGAGCAGGGGGGTGGACGCAGAGGTCGCTTCCAGGTGATGCTGAAGGGACATAGAGGGAGGGGGGCCGGCCTGGAGGAGCCCCTCCAAGCCCAGGCCTCAGCCCCACCCTGGGGCCCGCGGGCTTCAAGGCAAAGGCTGGTAGAGCCCAGACTCCCCAGGGGTGCAGGGGGTGCATGGAGTGCTCTGGGGGGCTCTTTGGGCAGACGGGCCTAGCTGGCTGCTAACATCCTGACCCCCGCACCTGCGGCTGGACACTGCAGCCGGCTCTGAACCCCAGCATCGGCCTGGGTGAGGGCCGGGGGCTCCTCTGGAGGAGGCCACCCTGGGAGCCGTCTGCGGGCTTCGGGCTTAGTGAGGGTCGGGGAGCTGGGCCCCCACTGGTGCCCCAGCGTCCCTCCTCGGGATTGGGCTACCAGTGCCCTGGCCCCCAATCTGCCCACAGAGGGTCATGAGGCAGCGACCCCCCCACCCAGCGGCCAGGCTCTGTGCTGGCCCAGGTCAGAGCGGAAGGAGAGCCAGCGCCGTGCCCGCCGCAGCCACGGCAGCCTCAGGCCCTCTCCCTGACACGGTGGCCTCTGCTCAGAGGACCCAGAGGCCCCCTGACGATGCTCATGAGCTCAAGCTTTGTGACGAGACCCCAGGCAGCTGGGCTGGGCCGCCTCGGGCCCCCTCCGTGCCCTGAGCATCTCTGCCGTCTGTGAGCAGAGCCGAGGCTTCCTGGAGTTTGCAGCTGACCGTGCGCCAGGTTTGGCGGACTCTTGGGCCCTTTCACTTTCTAATACACCAAGACTGTCTTCTGAGCAGACATGCACCTGCTCAGGCCTCCCTCAGGCACTGAGACCTCACTCCTGAAACCTGTGTGGCTTCTTCGCAGGAAAGTAAGAGTCTCTGGCAGGGTGGGCTCTGGGCCGCCTCACAGCACTGCGTCTTTGCCTCCCTTTGCGAAGGTGTGTGTCTGGCACATTCTGTGAGCTCAGGACTCCCCAGCAGGAAGATCTTCCAGTTGCCAACAGGGCAGGCAGCCCAGACCTCCTTCCGGCAGCCCCTCAGCCCTTTATCTGGCCCCCTGGAGAGAAAGTCACTTTCGATGAAGGGGGGACCACAGCTCTCCATGGGGGGATAGGATGGGGTGGGAGCAGACAGGGAAGGGAACTGGGGTGGAGGGCAGGCAGGTGGGAGGGCTGGGGCCCTGGCCTCCACGGCCAGAGGATGTCAGGAACCTGCTTGTGTGAAGCCAGGAGAGAGCCTGCTGCTGCTGCTGCTCCAGACAGCCGCAGGATGGACGGGGTCACAGGTCAGCAGGGGTAGGGGTCAGCTTGAGACAGCGCCCCACTCCACCTCCCTGGGCCCGGAGTTGGGCCTAGGGCCAAGGAGTCTCAGGCTGGATCTGCCTCCGGGGTGAGCGCTGCAGGGAGCCTCAGGCTGCCGGCTTCCTGAACACGGCGGTGTGGGGGCCACGTGTGGGACGGGGGTGGCGTTGGTGGTGTTTCCGGGCTGGCCCCCGAGGCCGGACGCACGGCCGACTGTGTGCTCAAATCCACCGAGCCGAGTGAAACCCCGCGCTCCAGTTGCCGTGGCAACCAGCTATCTCCCCCAGCAGCGTCAGTTTGAATTTGTGCAGAACATTTCTAACAAAGATTTACGTCAACAAACTCACTCTGCCCTGAGGTCACGCTGAGTCTGGAGAATAAAAGCCACCGCACAGCGTTCCTGCGGCTGCACTACCCTTCCCGCGGCCCTCAGAGGCCCAGAGGGCCAGGCCCGCCGGGCAGCCTCCTGCTGGGCAGCCTTGAGGGTTTCACGCTGAGAGCCTTGTGGGGTCTGTGTCCACGCATGCACACCCCCACAGGGCTTCGGTGCGGCCAGGGATAAAGGCCCCCACAGGGCTTCAGTGCGTCCAGGGATATGGGGACCCCTTCAGGGCTTTGGTGTGTCGAGGATACAGGGCCCCCTACAAGGCTTCGGTGCGGCCAGGGATACAGGGCTCCCACGCCCCGCCTGAGCCGGTCCAGCGCAGGCCCCCCTCTCTGAGCACCCCCTGCTGGCAGCGGGCCAGGCCTCCCCATGCCCGAGCTCCCAGCCCCCTCACCTGCCTGCATCCTTCAGGCCCATCAGGAGGGTCCCTGAGAAGACGCCTGAAGGGAGCAGAGGGGCGGGGGGCGGGGGCGGGCCCTCTTAGCAGATGGCGCTTCACTGTCACAGCCAGCCTGTCTGTTTTCCTTTCTGGCAATCCTAGCTCACCCCACTTTTCATTTCCTTCTGCCTCTCAAATCACATCTGCTTTCCTCCTTCATAGCTTCAGACCCTCCCGGAGCCCGGACCCTCCCCTCCTTCAGGAGCAGGTCCTGGAGCCACCGTGGGGTGCTGGGAGGGGAGTGAGCTCAGCCCCCCGCTGTGCTGGGGGCTCCCAAGGCTTCGTTTGCCTGGAGGATGTTCTTGGAGGAAGAACAGTTCAGAGGCCGCTGGGGGGCCAGGAGGCAGCTAGAGCCTGCTGGTTCTGCTGCACGCGGGTGGCGGGGGGTGGGTAGAGTTGGTCCAGGCTGGTGTCGGGGAGGCAGCGGGCAGATCGGGCTTGCCCTTAGCTTCACAGTGAGGCTGGATGAACTGCGACTGCGCTGGGGCTCCTGGGGTCAGCCTCCCCGTCTCAGTCTGCCTCTCCTGATCCCCGCTTCCTCCTGAGGCCACAGCCCCCTCGTCCAGGACACAGCCTTTTTCCCAAGGCCTTGGGTTAGCCCTTCAGCAGGCCAGCCGTGGTGAGCAGGCTCTCAGCAACCCGTGAGGTGTGTGGGAGCGCTCCTGGAGCACGGCCACGTGGGAAGCCCTTCTGGAGGGTCCACCCCTGCGTGCACCCCAGAGGCCGCGGGGACCAGCAGCTCTACCCCAGGCTGTTTGAGCTTCCCTTGAAAATAGTGAAAACAGATTTGCTAGAGACAGTCTGGAGGCAAGAACACACACTTGCCCTCTGCCCTCCAGACGTAGTCTGGGACCCATGACCCCGAGCTGTAAACCAGCCTGCGTCCACCATCACCTCGGAGGCCCAGGCTGGACACCCACACGATGGCCCCGGAGACACCTGGTCCCTCTACGGGGTAGGGGTTCAACAGATCCAGGGGCTCCCCCCGCAACGCCTGGTGGGGAGCAGACACCAGCACGCATTCGGGCAAGGCAGCATCCTGACCTCCCTTCCGTGGGAGGCCGGCAGGGCAGACCACGTGCAGGGCAGCCAAGGGCCCACCGGGGGCACGGCTGAGCCCAGCCCTGAGCCAGCTCTGCAGGCACGAGGAGCAGGGCAGAGGCCACGCTCTCAAGAGGAACCTGGGTCCAGGCTCCTCTGCTCACCCCTCCTCTGGAGGGCGTCAGGGCCGCCCGTGCTGATCTCAGACCTGGGGCCAGGACAGATGCAGGAGCCACCGGCGGCCAAACAGCTTCATGCTTGAGGCCTCGACCGGTTTCCAGACCTCGGTCACCAACCACACCTGGTCACCAACCACACTTACTGTTTCACGGGAACCTTTGGCCTCCTGCTGGGGCCAGTGTCTGGGGGCGCCTGGGGGTCTCTGCAGGGCTGAGGTTGCCTGTGGGGTCCCTGCAGGGCGGGGAGAGTCTCAGGGAAACCCCTTCAGGGAGGTCATGTCCCTGCTGTTTCCCTGCAGCCTCTGATCCTGGGGCTGGGGACTAGCAGGGGCATGTGGCAGGGCGACAGCTGGGCCGTCCTGGGTGCCAGTCTGGCCTGGCCCACCCGCCTCACCCGCCCCCAGGACGTGCCCTCCTCCCTGCTGGAGCCCCTGTCCCCTCTGGCCCTCCCATCCCGCACGCCCGGCTCCGACCAGCCTCCCTGGCCTCCACTGTCCTCCCTGGGTGCCTACTGCCTTCTGCCCAGTCCCTGCTCCTGCCACTGGGGCCAAAGCAATTTTATCAAATTAGATGTGGTCAAACGTGACAATTTTGCTAAAATAATGGTTTCTTTGAGAGTTAATCTCCCCAGCCTCTGATTTTCTGTGCCTGGCAAGACAGATCCCAACTGTGCCTTGTGTCTTGAAACATCTCTCCTCCTTTCAAAATATCCCTGAAAGAACTTGTTACATTTTGATATCTAGTCGCTTCCAGCCAGTTAATCTTGCTTTGAGCTGCTGGAATAGAAGAGGTCTGGAACAGTCTGAGAGTCTGATGGGCTGGGTTGGAATAACTGACACCTGCTGGCTGGTGGCTGGTCGGCGGGCCTTGGAGAGGAGTCCTGCAGATGCTTGCAAAGCCGCTGTTCACAGACGTGTGACCGGACGTGTGTGATGGTGCGAGTGTGCACCTGTGCGTGTGTGCTGGAGCCATCCGGGGCCCGGGGGTGGTGCTGGTGCCGCGGCTTGGCAGGATGGTGGCCACTGGTCAGCTCACTCTCTGCATCCCTCTCAGATATTGCTTTCTTGACCATGCATGGCTTTTTTTTTTTTGGTGAAGAAAAGCCCCAATAAAATCAGTTTAAACAATAAAACATATGAACTATTACGAGTAGTGACTTTGAAGATTTTTGATTAACTCCTTAGCTGTAGTCGTTTGGTTTGCTGCATGGTTTGCTTACATTACAAAGCAGGCCGAGCAAAATAACTAAAATCAGGTACAAGTGAAAAAAAATCAAGAAAAGAGGGAAAAGCAAGTATTATGACAAAGAGAAACAAAAGTATAAAATCCTTGAATTTTGAAAAAGGATCACAGTTTGTGAATATAAGAAAACATTTTCAAATTTCCCCTCCACCCAAGCTGGGACCTTGTGGAAACAGTGGGCAGACGTCCTGGGGTGCACACCTGTTGTGGGGCAGGGACCCTGTGACTGTGAGGCCTGCAGGGGTGGCTGTGGGGTGGGGGGAGGCTCCCAGGCCCCGGGTCACGTGACCGCCCTCCATCAGATCGGGGGCGCCCTGGGCCCCACCACGCCTGCAGGACAGCAGTCAGCTCCACCAGGGGCCGACCTCATCAGCTCCGGTCCTTTCCTCCAAAGTTTATAAAAGATCCTCGTTATTTCAAAGCAGGGCTCATAGACCTAGACATCCTCCTGCATCACAAACTCTGTCTGCAGGAGCGGCAGGGGCTGGGCGGGGCGAGAGGAGGGGCTTGCAGGCGGCGGGCAGAGGGCCGGCGGAGCCCAGCTAGGAGAGTCCGCCAGGCTGGCCTGCCCTGTCCTGCTGACCCAGCCTGCCACCTGGAGGCAGACCCTCCCAGCTCCCACCCGGCCCCCCAGAGGCCAGCACCCCTTCTCCCCTCTCCACGCTTGCGCGTCCTCTGGGGACTGAGGTCCCACTGGCTGCAGGGTCCTCCCCCTGGAGGATCTCAAACACTCCTCACCTGCTCCACCTGTGCCCGTGGCCCTTGACGCCTGTCTAAACCTGCCTGGCGCCCTGGGCACACGAGGGCTCGCACCTCCTCCCCTAGCCCAGCCTTCCTGGAGCTGCCTGAAGACCGCAGTTGTGGGCAGAGGCTCTTGGCCCCGGGGGCAGCCCCCTGGGCCTTGCTGGCCACCATGTGGGCCGCCGTCAGCTCCTCTCTGCTCACCTCCTTCCAGGCGGGTGGAAGTTGTCCCGGCGGTGGGCTCCAGCCTGAACACCGGCTTCATCCCTGTTCCTGCACGAGCCCCCTGCGAGCGGTCCTGGTGGGAAGAAGGGGCGGGTGGTCCTCCCTTGGGACAGCCCCTGGCGCCCCCTTGCTGCAGCCTCAGCTGGGCACCCCAGCTCCCGGGGCTTGTGGGGGCAGCTGCAGAGACCAACTAGGGGCTGGCCTGGGGTCGGGGTGGGTGGCAGGGATGGAGCCAGAACCCAGGAGGGCAGGTCAGGCCCGGGGCCCCAGTAGTCGGAGCGGCGTCTCCCTGGGCCTAAGCGAGCCCGCCTAGTGCCTCTGATTAGAGAGACAGGGACAGGCCTGGGCCGAGCTGGACTTGGACGACACTGACCCTGGAGGCCAGGCTGGACCTCTGTCTGCTCATCACCTCACAGGCCCCCAGAGACACAACGGGGGGACAGCATGCAAGAAGACCCCGTTTCCACAGAGAACCCCTTGGCTGTGCATCTCAGTCCGAGTCCCTCCTAAACCACTGACAAGATTCCGGGTGAAGCACGTCCTCCAAATGCAGTCCCACGCTTTCACGTCCTGCGAACGTCGGCTTCCCTCCTCCTCCCTGGAGGAGTCAGCGGCTCCGATGCTGCGGTGGACTCGCCGGTGGCCTGCGTGGCAGGGGGGAAGCCAACCCTGCCTCCACTGGGACGTTTCTATGACTTGCCTTTCTTTCGTTGCTTTTGTTATCATAATCATACAGAATGGTTGGCCCTGGAGAATCCTGCCCCTCTGCCTGACTGCTAAACCACAGGCCTTCGTCCAGAATCCTGTCCACCTGTGGATGGCAGGAAGGAAGAAATGAACACATGCCCTGCCTGAGGCTTGCCTTTCTAGATGTTTGCAAGGTTAACGGCCTCTTTACTTTGCTTCCTCACCTCCCCTCATCTCCGATCTGTAAAACGACCTGGCACCCAGACAGGGGCTAGCCTGCCGGCTCCCCAGTAAGTCTCTTCCTCGCCTCAACACCTCGTCTCTTGGGTTCTTTGGCCTATCGCGTGGCGAGCAGAGCGAGCTTGGATGCAGTGACACCTGCCCCTGAGGGCCCAGGACCGGGGGTCTAGCGTGTGCAGAGCCAGGAGGATGAGCCGGCTCGGGCCAGTCCCCTGGGCGCCCTGCAGGCTGTGTCTTGGGACAGACCCTGAGGAGCTGAGGTCCGGGGGTGGGGCTTGCCTGGGGGTCGCCGGGGGCCCCTGTCCTCAGCCCCGCCTGTGCCTGCAGGCAGGTCCCGGGACAGCACTGTGCCCCTCGCCCCGCTGTGAGGCCCTTGTGCCGGCAGGGCGCCCGGGGAGCATGGGATTGGGGCGCTGGGGGTGGCAGGCCCAGCAGCTGCACCTCGGCAACCAGGCCCCTGGCTGCGGGCAAGGCCTCGGGAGCAGAGGCCCCATGGGCCCGCAGGGTGGCCCTGTGACAATGCAGGCCCGGGCCCTGGGCCCTGCGGTCCCCCTGGCCCCGCTGAGCTTCAGCATCCACCCTGGATGCCCGCAGCCTCCTGAGGGACGGCTCTGGACGGGCCGCAGGGGCCTACCCACAGGTCAACCCCGTTCTCATGGAGCTCAGACGGAGCCGTAGACACAGGTCGCTGGAGGCGTCTGCCCCGGGAGGCCTCGGTGTGACTGGCAGCTGCCTGGCGGCCTGGGCCTTGGCAGCCAGGCTGGGCGCTGGTCCCTCCAGAGCATCTGGGGAGCTGTGGCCAGTGAGCCCTCGTCTCCCCTTCCTGGGGCTGCCCTCCAGCAGGGTCTCGGGGGCATCTGCCTGGCAGTGCCTTGTGGCCTCTGGCTGATCTGCACCCCAGAGGAGGCAGGCAGTGCCCCCGCCGTGCGGAAGGGCCAGCCTGCTGACCGCTGCCCAGCACCGTGGTCCTGTCGCCCCCTCACCCCCCTGGCAGCCCCCAGGCCTCAGGGCTTACGTCCCCTGACAGCCAAGGGCTAGGTCTCCCTCTGGGCCCCCTCGGGGGTGGGGAGGCGGATGGGGGGACAGGTTGGGGACGCCCACAGCCTCTGCCAGGTCAGGGGAGGCTGAGAGGCCCCCCGCAGAGGGGCTGAGAACTTCGGCAGGCTGAGTGGGGCTCCTGCTCGGGTCACAGGTCAGGACAGGACATGTCAGTCATGACTGGAGAATTCCAAGGGACAAACACGCGATTTCAAGAATGAGTCCATAGGGGCTCCGGCCCTGCTCTCCTGTGAGTGTGCACTGGGGAGGCCACGGAAACAGCAGGCGTGAGGACGCCCTTAGGGAGCGTCCAGGCGAAAGGAGGGACAGAGACCGATGTGTCCTGCAGCCCCGGGACCCGGGTGATGAGGCATGACCTTCACAGGGAGGGCGGCCTTGCACTCCCGGCCGTGCCCGCCGCCAGACCCAGCCGCCTGGGGTCGGGAGTGTCACCTGCAGACACACGAGCGCACTGGGCTCCACCGCAAGGCCAGATAGAAACAAAGGAACTGTCTCTCCACAAAAGCAAGCGAAGAGAGAGACGTAGACAGTCATAGCTCGGGGAACTCAGACCGATCTAAAGCGAGTGAAGAGAGAGACGTAGACAGTCACAGCTCGGGGAACTCGGACCGATCTAAAGCGAGCGAAGAGAGAGATGTAGACAGTCACAGCTCGGGGAACTCATTATCTGATCGCAACCCGGGCTTTTCTCCATTTTACAGGGGCTGGTGGAGGCCTTCCTGGGGTAGGAGGATGGTCTGGGCTTTGCCCGTGGCCGCCCATGCCTGGTGGGGTCAGAGCTGCAGCGACCTCACTGTCGTCTTGGGGACTGAGGGACCACCCTTCACCCTGGCCCACACAGTGGGGTGTGTGCGCGTGTGTTTACAAAGAGCCGCCGTCTATCTGGACCCCAGCTCTGTGAGCGGGCCCCTGTGAGGCCCGGGCTCTGACCTCCACGTCTCCTCGAATCTGCGTGGCCCTTTGCCACCTGCCGGGATGGCTCGGTGGCCAGGCGAAGCCTCTGGTGCCGTCTGTCCCACAGTCTGCAGCTGGACCAGCCTCTGGCCGCTGACCTCTGCTCAGCAGCCGCAGCCCTGGCCCCAGACACGGCCCTGAGTCCCCATGGCCTCGGGTCGGCCCCAGGCCTGACTTAGTGACTGATGTGCCTGTGTGCGGGGTGTGGGGGCAGGGATGCAGCGAGATGGATCCAAGACAGAAGTAAAAATAATGCTGTTCCCAGAATCAGTCTCCGCGAGAGAGTCTGCAGCCCTGGTTATCTGTTGCCGAGGAGATTCAGGGAAATAAAGACGCCTGTGTCTGAACAGCTGCGTTTCCGCGCGCAGCGCGCTGACACACAGCAACAGCCGTGTCCTGGCCGCGTGTGTTCGGGGCGGGCGCCAAGCTGGCAGCGCCCGAGACTGGGCTGGGAGAAGCACGCTGGCTGGACGACGTGAAGCCAGAGTGAAGGTGAAAAGCTTGGCACACCGTGCTTTTAAATGAGGTCTTTGTGGCTCTTAATCCTCAGTGAGGCATGAAAAGTGTACATCAGTTCGATGCTTTGCATGGATGCCCGGGCAGCTGCTTGCGGACAGCAGCGGGGAGCCCTGGCGCCCTGAGCTTCTCCCCTGAGGAGGCTCCCTCTGTGTCCTGGGTCCCAGCCTGTGGCCGGTGGCCCGTGATCGCCATCGTCCCTGGAGCCAGGGCCCAGCTAGACAGGGACGCAGAGGTCAGCGACACCACTGTCCCTGGAGGGGCCTCCCGGGAGGAAACCCTGGGCTGGGTGGTTGAGGGAGCTGTGGGGACGGCCCACGAAGCCTGAGTCTGCTCTGACCCCTGCTCGTCCTGTCAGCCACTGCCACGTCCGCGCACGCTTACACCTCCGAAGGCCTGGGTGCTCAGGCCCCTGCACTTGGCCTCCCAGAAACGTTTGCCCTGGGGGAGCTGAGGTCGCTGCCCCGGGCTGGGAGGGTCTCAGGCCGCATGGTCTGCGGTCTGCGGTCTGTTCCTGCTCTCCCAGAGTCCAGGAAACCACGGAGCCGTGGGCCATCAGGGTCGTGAACTCCTGTGTGACCTCTCCGCTTGGCGGTGACAGACGCCGCCATAAGTGGTTTCCGTGGTGATGCATTCATCCTGGCAGGGGGCCGCCCTTTTGAAAGGGCCAGTTCCCCATGGAGACCGGCGGGGGGGTGGGGGTGGGGGTGGGGGTGGGGGTGGGGGTGGAGGGTGGTCTCCTCTTGGATCTGCAGAGCCGATGCGGGACGCTTTTCTCCTAAGCTGCTCTGAGGGCCACACTGTCCTCCTGCTGGGCCTGGAGGCCCACCCAGTGCCGGCAACAGGTCCCACTGAGGATGTGGAGCCCTGCCTCTCGGGAGAGACAGGGTGGACCAGACTGCCGTCTGAGGCAGGACAGGGGTGAGCCTGGGCACAGGGCTGATGGGGAGGAGCAAGCCTGGAGGGCTTCCAGGAGGGGGGCGACCAGCAGCCTTGGGGCTGAGCCTGAAAGGTGATGGGGAGCTCACTGCGTGGGAGACTGTGGAGTCAGGGCACGGAGCAGGCAGGGCTGGGGTCTCTGCAAAATGAGCCTGGCCTGCTGGGGCTGTGAGCATGTCATGGCGAGGGCAGGCTGGCTCCCCGGACGCCTAGGAGGCCAGCGGGAAGGGAGTCTCCTAGAGGCAAACGAAGCTGCCTGACGCCCCAGGTGCAGGAGCCAACGCCAGAGCCGGCCAACAGCAGACGGCCCGAGGCCGGGACTGGCGCGAGGGAGACGCGGCTGGGTGCCCGGCAGCCCTGCCTGGAGCCCTGTGGGGTCGTGGGCCCGGAGGGGGCCCTGAGGCTCTGACAGCCCTGGCCCCGACTCGGAAATAAGCCCACCCCAAGCCTCCTTCCCTCCGCACCTCTGCACGCCTTCCCGGGCTGCACCCCTAACCCCCTCAACTCCCCTCAACTCCCCTCAACCCCCTCAACCCCCTAACCCTGCAACCCCTCTCAAGCCCCCCTTAACCCCCAACGCCCTCTCAATCCCCCTCTATCCCTACCTCAACCCCCCAACCCCCATCAACCCCCATCAGCCCCCCTCAACCCCTCTCAACTCCCAACCTCAATCCCCACCCTCATGCCCCCTCAGATCCCCCTCAACTGCCCCAACCCCACCACTCCCACAGCCCAGGCCTGTGTCCCCGACACCAGGTGACCCCATCCCAGAGGCACCCCCAGCCAGCAGCGAGAGCCCCAAGAGGCGGGGCCTCTGCCGCGGCCGGGGCTGGTGCTCACACGGCCGGGTGGCCTGTCTGCACAGGGTCTCCGGGCGCACGGGCAGCCACCCACAGAGCTGGGGGCCTCCTGGCGGCCTTCCCGGAGGGCGCTCCAGCAGGCCCTGGGGCAGGCTGCCTCCCTCCCACTCCTGGGTTCCCGGGACAAGGCCCCGGGCCTGGACGGCTCCCTGGTGGGAGGCGGGCGGGGCCGCAGAGGGCCTGGACACTCGAGGCCACAGCCCTGGCTGCTGGGCCTGGACCCATCGGGCAGGCTTCCCTCCATTGCTTCGGGGAGATTTCAACAGCCCTTGGCAAATGCAATTAAAATCATCAGATACGTTTCTCACAGTTGTAGGAAAACCTCAGACCTGTTTCCAGCCCTCTCATGCTCAGCAGGGGTCTGTTGACGGTGCCTGTGGTTGGCGTGGGACTCTTCAGAGCCCGCCCTCAGACCCCCAAGGACAGCTTACTGGCAACCTGTCCACCCTGCTCCCTGGCCGCCGTGGGGCAGCCGTGGGGCCCGGAGCTGTCTCAGGCCTGGTGGAGGTCACCTTCTCCCGCTCCAGGCCGCGACCCTGCCCGGCTCTGGGGCTGAAGGACAGTTTGAACCTCTCGAGACCCCGGGGCTTCTGGTCGCATCACTCAGACACAGATGGACGAGTTTATTGGTTCCTGTCAGAAGCAGACGAGAAGCACCCTGGGGTTCTGCAGTAATTAAAAACCAGTGGTGCTGGCTGCTGGTGTGACGGAGAGGAAACATCTCTTCTACCTCCCGATGGGCCCCAGGCCTGTTTTCAGAAAAAGAGACAAGGGTTGCCGTTGGCACGACAATGAATAGAGTCCCCCGAGCTCGGGGCGTCTGGGAACCCAGGGGACGGGGCTGGCCGGGGGTGAGTGCCACACCACGCCTCAGGAGGACGGCTCCTATGAGCATCTGACCCTGCAGGGCTGCTTGTCAGGGGTGACCTGGGGCCAGGAGGTCACCTCGTGGGAGGCCCAGGTGGTCCCAGACCCCACGCAGGGTCCAAGGTCACCTGCGTTTTCCCGAGGAGCACACCATGACCTCCAACCTCTGCGGTCAGCTCTCCTTCACGTCCTGAGCTGGAGCTCATAGGGGCCGAGTGTGCAAAGCAGATCTGAAGGCCGTGAGGTGCCCCTATGGGGTCCTCGAGCTCTGGAGCTGGACACGAGTGGCTGGCCAGCTCTCCAGTGACCATGAGAAAGGCCACACTTATCCCCTCTAGGTCTCGCAGGGGGAAGCTACCCCTGAGCAGTGAGGGGGGGCTGGAGGCCCATCCCCAGGGGGACACCGGGCCCACGGCCATGGCCCTGGTCAGAGGCACAGGCTGGAGCTGAGCCCAGCCTGAGCACGAGGACCCCCTGGCCATTTTCTAGCTGACCCTCACTAAGAACCCCAGCCCCTCCCAGGGTGGGGGGGTGACGTCCTGGAAGGCCTACCGGTGGGCGCCTGTTGGAAAGGGGCAGTGTGCACGAGGGGCTCGGGGTCGGGGACGATGGCGTGCCCACGGTGCCCTCCTCGTGGCCTTTGGGCCCACAGGCTCCTGAGCCCTTCAGGGGAACCGCTGCCCGGGACCGCCTGACCCGCACGCTGCCTGCTCTCGGGGCTCAGTGTCCATCAGGACAGCGGGGTGGGCTCGGGGCTGCTGCAGCCCCACTCCACACCACCCTCCGGCCCCAGGCTTTGCTGCCGCGCCACCAGGGCCAGGTGGGGGGCCCCACCCCCCGAGTCCGAGGGACCCTCCATCCTAGGAGGCGGGGGGCTTGGCCACCCCATGGCAGGGGGCTGGCAGGGTGGGCAGGGGAGGAGGGTCTGGGGGGCAGGGGTTGGGGGATGAGGGGAGATGGGGGTGGCGGGCCCACGTGGCTGTGAGAGCAGATGTGGGGGCTGGACTCTCGCCCAGAGTCAGGGGTCCAGCCCGCCAGTACCAGCTCTCTGGAGCCGCCTCCAACCAGAAGGCCAAGTGCTGGGCACACCTCCTCCCCGAGGAGCTCGAGGCACGCGGTCTGCAGGGCAAGGCCGTGACCAGCTGAGCTCTGCCCCACCCGCCGCGGTCCCTGCAGGCCAGCCTGGAGGGCAGAAACTCAGCGGCGGGAGGGCCGGGGGCGGGAGGGCTGACGCGCATCCTGAAGGGTGAGGGCTGGGGGTGAGGGTAAGTGGGGGCCCTCCCCGCTGCGCCCCCTGCTAGCCGGCACCCGCTGCTGTGCTGGGACGGCCTGCGCCCCGTCCCACCGTGAGGACCGTCCCCCTGTGTCTGTGGGGACTGCCTCTCACGCACGCCACCTGCGACCAGCCCCCGGCCCGGAGCCCGCCCTTATCCACCCGTCGGCCCGTCTGCATCTGCATACAGGCCGTTTTCAGAACCAGCGCGAAGCCTGTAATTTCTCTGTGTAAAGCCAGAGCAGTTTCCATGCGGTGGCTGAGGAACTCTGGAACACGCATGGTTCTGTAAAGTTAGTTTGTATGTTTGGACACTTAACGTTGCTGGAGAAGGGTTTCCCGATGCCACGCTGTCTGCTGCACGCTGGGCCTCAAGCCACCCTCTCCCAGTGGCTTCCATGGAAGACGTGCGGGCCGGTGACTATGTTCCCGAGTCTGTCAGGCAGACGCTGCCCCCAACCCGCAGCCCCTCGGAAAACTGCTTCTCCGGAGTCAGATTCGGCGTCTGGCTGAGAGGAGGGTGTAAGCGATAGTTTTATGTCCTGTAATTTATCATTGCTCAGGAGCTACTCTTTTTCTGTCAGGGTTTGAAACATGATTTCCCTTCATTATATTTCACCCAATATTTGAATTTTTAAAGGAGTTTCCTGTGAAGCGGATCAATAAAGGCCTTCCCCTGTGTTGCCAGTGCCCACAAAGCTGTAATGAATCCCAGGAGGTGGCTGGCTCACGCGGAGATGCTGGTCTCTGGAGAAGGCCCCTCTGCTGGAAGGTGAAGCCTCCTGGGCTCCTGGCCGTGGCCGCGGGGTCCTTGTTCCATCCTCTCTTGTCCAGCCCCGTCTTGCACCCCACTGCGCACATCCACCTCCTTGTCTGTGTGTCCACGTTCTCCTTACCCATCCATTCGCCCGTTTACACATGCTGCAGTGTCCCAGGGGCACTGAGCTGCAGGTCCCAGTTGTGGGCCCGGCTCCTGGTTCCTGACACCCTGGTTGCCGAGAGGCCCTGGGGGCTGAGGCCGGGTGCCTCCCGCTCTGTCCTGGGGTCCGGCCTCCCACAAGGGCTGAGGCGGGGCCGCCAGCTCTCAGCAGCCACCCTGGAGCCTCATTGGGGCCCTCTTGACCTGGTCAGCTTGCTTGCTCTGCAGGCCACGTGACCAGCTGCTTAACAGCAGGAGATTAAAGCAAACCATTGTAAATGAAACAGGTCTCCTGAAGATGTGTGAACTGGTGGAGCGGACTTCAAAGGAGAGCCGCTCCTCCGTCGGTGTGAGATCGGCTGTGGAGCTCACCGCAGTTGGCTCCCATTCCAGCCTCAGCGCGCGACAGAGCAGGCCCCCTCTCGGGGCAGAGAGAGCGGCGCCTGTTGGGCTGGGTCAGCACAGCCACCTCCTCCCTGTGCTGAGAGGGCCTCGCCAGGGCCACCAAGTGTGCAGGAGGGGGAGTGAAGGTCATAGGTGTATCAGGTTCATGGAGGTCACAGGTGTGTGTGTTGTTTGTGTGGTTGTTTGGGTTTGTTGTTTGTGAGGGGCTTGGAGGTCACAGGTGTGTGTGTGTGAGGGGCTTGGAGGTCACAGGTGTGTGTGGGTTGGGGGGGGGGGCATTTCCCAGGGGTGCAGAGATCACAGGGGCGTCCCCAGTGGCTGTGCCTATGGTTCTACTTCTCTGAGTGAGCAGGTAACACGGTCCCAGCCAGACTCTGCACACCTCCCCAACCTCCTGGGAGGATCACACCTGTCCTGCCCCCCCCTGTCCTGCCCTCCCCTGGGTGGATCACACCTGTCCTGACTTTCCCTGGGAGGATCACACCTGTCCTGCCCTCCCGGCTGTGATCACACCTGTCCTGGATGACCCACTGTGAGGATCACACCTGTCCTGCCCTCCCCTGGGGGTCCCCTGTCCTGACCCCTGGGGGCCCTGTCCTGCCCCCCTGTGCCCCCTGTCCTGACCCCCCTGTGACCACACCTGTCCTGACCTCCCGGTGGGGGGAGGCCTGAGCTTGGGACCTGAGGAGGGACCGGCCCGGGCCGGGCCCCGCCGGGGACACAGATGCTTTCCGTCTGGAGTAAGAGCCCCCCTGTCCCCCGCTGGTGGGATGGCGGGCCACATCGTGCCGACCCCCAACCACGAGAAGGGGGCTGCCTGTCGTCCTGTCCCGAGACCCAGGCTGTCAGCGGCCTGTCCTTGTGGTAGGCTCCTTATCAACCTGGGGGTCCACTCGGGTCCTCACTCCTGCTCCTGCCCACACCCGACCACACCTGGCCTCGACTGGGAGCCCTGCTCCCTCAGCTCGGTGGGCCTGGGTCTGCATGCCCACCCTTGCAGGCAGCTCCGTGTGGGGCCGCGGACCCTCAGCGCCACCAGCAGGCCCCCCCGTTCCAGGTTTCCCAGGCCCCAGCTCCAGGCCCCGGGAGGGAAGGCATTTCAGACGAGGCTTTGGCCAAGGTTTATTAGATCCTCTCTAGATCAGCTGTCGCTGGAGGCTTGGGGAGGAGGACTGGGAAGTGGCCGGGACTGGCGTGTCTGCACTGCCTGCCCCGCCCCCGCCCCCAGGGCCTCTGCTCCATCGCAGACCAGGGGGCGGGGGTGCACACAATCCCCATGTGGACAGCATGTCCCCTGACCTCAGCCCCTAGGCCTGTGTCCTCAACCACTGCCCACCCCCTAGCTCCTAGACGGCTCTCCAGGTCTGCAGGGACATCTGATGGCCTGGGCTCGGGCGTGGAGTGGCCTCTGCGCTCAGACTCAGAGGAGGCTGGGCGGGACACAGCTCACTGGTCAGCCCGCAGGTGGGCGCCCAAGCCCGAGGCCAAGGCCTGGTTGCCCTGCTCCTGACCTCTGCCAAGGCTCCTTACCCCCACAGGAGTCCGTGTTTGACCCCAGCCTGAGGCCCTGCAGGTCAGGAAGGCCTGGAAACCAGTCCCCGTCGCCCCTGGGTAGGGTAGCCCACCTTGGGCGGCCAGGTCACTGCTCCGCGCTGACCCTGCGGTGAGCAAATGCCTGCCTGCCCAGTGCCACCAGCACTGGGTTGACCCGATGCTCCCGGTGCCCAGTCCTCAGGCCCGCCTTGGCCTCCTGGCAGGCCCAGGCATGGCCGTGGCCGCGGGCACACCACCACTTCTCAGCCCTTACAGGCTTCCGCGTGCCCCCCCCCACCCCCGGCCTCATCCGCAGCCACCCCCGTCCTGTCCTGCCCACACCTGTGCGCGGGAGGGCTGACCTGGCAGCGCCGCCTGGCTCCCTCCTGCCCCCTGCTGGTGGGCACCGGCACTCTGGCTGCTGGTCCTGGGGCGCGGGCGGCCGGGGAGACGGTGGGTGTAGACAAACAGGACTGCTGGCGTCATCCCAGGCTGGCCGGGCGGCCTGCAGAGTGAACACCCGGTCACAGGGCTCAGGCGCCGCCACCCAGAGCCAGGCAGGGGGACCCTGACCCCTGCTCTCCCCACCTGGAGCCCCCCAGAAACCCAGCATGTCTGAGACCATCATTCGGACAGCAGGCCCCCGGCCCTCCATTGTCTGAAGGACAGTCCAGCCCGCCCATCTCGGAGGCAGGAAGCCCGGCTCCTCCTGGGGGTGCAGCCTGGGGCCTGTCTGAGGGCTGGTCTGCTAGAGCCCATGGCCTCTGACGGCAGGAGCTCGTGGAAGCCACGGCCCCAGGGGGGAGTGGAGGCCCAGTCTGCAGTGAGACCAGGTGCAGGGGCTGCGGCTCCTGAGCCGCCCTCTGTCCGTGAGCCTGAGGCAGCCAGCGTCTGGCCCCGGGCCGCTCCCAGGGCCCACAGTGGGCAGGGGCAGGGGTGCCCAGCTCAGCTGGGCGCCTCAGCCCAGCGTCTCCAGGACTGGCCGCCTGCCCTGTCCATGCCCCATCCGCGCCTGAACCCTACGTCCTGCCTCCCGCCGTGGGCCCTCGCAGCACGCTGCTCCAGCGGCAGGACTCGGGGGGTCGTGCTGCGCTTCAGCCACGAGTCCAGCGTCCTGCAGCCCGCTGCAGGGTGGGCCGAGGTGCTCCTCAGCTCCCTTCGGAGACCAGGGTGCCTGCAGTGCCTCCCAAGTAACTGGGAATAACCCTGCTGTCATTCAGTGTACTCACAGACGCTGGCAGTGTCTTAAGAGGAAAGTAACTCAGCTCCCTCGCCAGATCTGCACCTGAATGGAGATGTACCTCCCCTGCCCCAGGCTGCAGCCGGCACTCAGGCAGAGTGGGGTGAGCCAGGCCGCAGTCTCCACGCTCACCTGCCTCCTCGGAGACACGTTCGCATCTCGCCCTGCCTCTGTGCCCACCAGGGTCGTGTGAAGACAGAGCGTACCGTGTGGCCTTCAGTGACACAGGAGGGACTCCTTGTAAAAGGGGGCTGGGTGCTCCAGGGCGGGGCCCAGGTGCTCCCCACCTCAGCCATGGAGCCGCGGAGCCCAGGCCAGCGTGGCCCAGGGACCCAGGGACACACGGAGCCATGGAGGCCAGGCCAGCGTGGCCCAGGGACACGGGGACACACGGAGCCATGGAGGCCAGGCCAGGGCGCCCAGGGACCCAGGGACACACGGAGCCGCGGAGCCCAGGCCAGGGCGCCCAGGGACCCGGGGACACACGGAGCCATGGAGGCCAGGCCAGGGCGCCCAGGGACCCAGGGACACACGGAGCCGCGGAGCCCAGGCCAGGGCGCCCAGGGACCCGGGGACACACGGAGCCATGGAGGCCAGGCCAGCGTGGCCCAGGGACACGGGGACACACGGAGCCATGGAGGCCAGGCCAGCGTGGCCCAGGGACCCAGGGACACACGGAGCCGCGGAGGCCAGGCCAGGGTGCCCAGGGACCCGGGGACATAGGATGCTGTGAAACCAACCAGGCCATTGGTTATCTCCTGGCGTCAGGACACCGGCGCTGCCCCACTCCTCAGCAGCAGTGGTCAGGGCTTCCAGACGGGCAGGTGGGGGATCCGGGTGGGTTTGGGGCACCAACCGTGTGACGCTGTCCATGTGGGGCTGGGCTGGGAATGTGGGGGTCATCCTTCCCCACCAAGAGCACTTCCCACGGTGATCCCCACAGTCTCCTGAACCCTCGCCCTGGGAGGACCCTTGCCTGCGGGCAGGGGCAGGCTTTGCACCAAGCCCTTGCTGATGACCAACCTAGAAAGCAGAGACGTTACCTTGCCAACAAAGGTCCGTCTAGTCAAAGCTATGGTTTTTTCTAGTAGTCATGTATGGATTTGAGAGTTGGACTCAAAGAAAGCTGAGCACTGAAGAACTGATGCTTTTGAACTGTGGTGTTGGAGAAGACTCTTGAGAGTCCCTTGGACTGCAAGGAGATCCAACCAGTCCATCCTAAAGGAAGTCAGTTGTGAATATTCATTAGAAGGACTGATGTTGAAGCTGAAACTCTAATACTTTGGCCACCTGGTGTGAAGAACTGACTCATTGGAAAAGACCCTGATGCTGGGGAAGATGGAAGGCAGGAGGAGAAGGGGACGACAGAGGATGAGATGGTTGGATGGCATCCCCTGCTCGACGGACATGAGTTTGAACAAGCTCCGGGAGTTGGTGATGGACAGGGAGGCCTGGCGTGCCGTGGTCCATGGGGTCACAAAGAGTCGGATACGACTGAGCGACTGAACTGAACTTGCTGGTACCCTCACACCCACAGCCCTTGTCCCACTCCTTCTGCCTTTCAGCCGGACATGGGGGCTGGGAGTGAGACTGGTAAGCCTCCCAGCAGGGCTGTGAGTTGGAGGAGGCGGGCTCTTCCAGCCCACGGCAGCATGGTCCTCAGGGGTGAGGGGGTGGCTCTGAGCTGAGGGGGCCCAGGGGGCCTTGTCCTGACTGGGGCTCAGCCTCCTGTGGTGCCAGCCCCTCCCCTGCGAGGCCTCAGGTGACCCATGAGTGACCTGGGCAGTGACCTGTCGGGCGTCCCCCATGCCCGGCACCTAACAACCAGACAGAGGCTCCCCCCACTCGCCCCGGCCCTGAGCCCGACTCCTAGCTGTCTACAAAGGACGAGGGTGGGCCTGGGCTCTTCCTGGGCTCCTCTGAGAGGAGTCACCTGGACAGCGGGAGTAGGGGGCTGGCGCCCCGCCCTGGCCCTGAGGCAGGAGGGGGCTGAGGCCCGGCAGCTCGGGAGGGGTGCGCGGGGCTTGCAGCTCCTCGTGCAAATGGCGAGCAGAGGGAACTGCTGACCCTGGTGCTGGGGCTGCAGACACAGCCACGCTGCCATCCAGCCCGTGAGGAGCACCGCCCGTGAGGAGCACCGCCCGTGAGGAGCACCACTGAGGCGCCACGCCACCGTCCAGCCCGGGTGAGGAGCTCCGCGAGGCGGCCGCTGATCTGGCGGTGTCGCCTGAGGGCATCGCAGGGCTGTGGGTGGTAGACGCCTCCGGGCCCACAGTCCAGCCCCGCGGTGGTGCCTGCTTCGTGCTGTCCCTGGGGGCAGCCAGGCCTTCCAGGGCTCCGGCCTCTCGCGGGGGCAGGTGCCCTCAGGAAAACTAGGGCGAGCATGCCCTCCCCACCCCGGGCTCTGTCCTCACAAACCCTTGTTCTCCGGAGACTCAGACCAGATGTAGAAGGGATGCCGGTCGCCTTCCTCCTCCAGCCACAAGTCACGGCCCGGCTGGCAGGGACTGAGGCAGCTGGTCATGGGTGCGCTTTCTTGTTTCTCCCGTGAAGTCACCTGGCCCGGCCCTGGGCAACCTGATGAGGCTGAGCCGAGGGGTGTTCACAGGCACAGCCTCTGAGGGCCTGGAGGAGCCACGGGCCCCGAGGCCAGAGTTACAGCGCCTGGAGGCTCATCCTGTCCATCCATGTGAGGGGCCACACCCTGCAAGCCCCATCTCGTCCTCCACCTGCTTCTGCCAGCATCTCTGTGGCCAAGGTCCGGGAGAAGTGGGAATGTTGTCTTTCTGTTGTGGCATCCTTGGTGGGGAGGCGCCCAAGGGCAGGGTTTCTGGGTGGCCTCTGAGAGGAACACCTGGAGGAGACGCCTGGAGGGGGGCACCTGGAGGGCACGCCTAGAGGGCACACCTGGGGGAGACACCTGGAGGACACGCCTGGAGGATGCACCTGGGGGAGACACCTGGAGGACATGCCTGGAGGGGGCACCTGGAGGGCACACCTGGAGGATGCACCTGGGGGAGACACCTGGAGGGCACGCCTGGAGGACACTCCTGGAGGACGCACCTAGAGGGCACACCTGGAGGGCACGCCTGGAAGGCACACCTGGAGGACATGCCTGGGGGAGACACCTGGAGGGCACACTTGGAGGACACGCCTGGAGGAGATGCCTGGAGGGCACACCTGGAGGACGCACCTGGGGGAGACACCTGGAGGGCACACCTGGAGGACAAGCCTGGAGGACGCACCTGAAAGGAGACTTTGGAGGGTGACTGCTACTCCCCAAGCACAGTCCCACTCTGCCCCGAGGGCCTGGGTCACTTTCTGGAGCAACCTCCCTGGAGAAAACCAGCCCCGAGGGTCTGCCATAGACCTCCAGCCTCCACCAAGAGCCTGACCAGGCCCCACTTCGTCTCCCCGAGCCGGCTGGCCCACCTCCCACCAGGAGCACCGATCAGAGTCCTGAGGACATGGCTGCAATCCCATTAGTCTGGGCATCGAAGAGGAACACACAGATGACATAAGGAAAATTAATTTCCAGTTTTCTTCCTTGATTTGGATTCAATTTGCTAAGACCATTTTCATTTGAAGAGGCTCTCTTCTCATCAGAAAAGCAAAACCAAGGGAAAAAAAAGGCTAAATTTGTCTGTGTGATGTGAATACATCTGTGAAGCAGGCAGTGCACCAGCTGGTGAGGTGGTGGTGGGGGGTGGGCGGCACGGTGCTTGTGGTCGGGGCCCCAGGGCCACAGTGGGGTCTCCACAGAGGGGTCTTTGCAGCCACACACTTTTGATTCACTTCCATTTCAGAGCAGACTCACTTCACTGCCCACCGCAGTCCTGGGGCATCTCCCTGCCTGGCAGGAGGGAGGGAGGGTGAGGGCGCGGGTGAGGGAGCACTTCCTCCTGCCGGGCCCGGGGCCGCCGGGCACAGAGCCATGATCGGGGTCGGGTGTGCCAGCTGGCAGGTGGTGGTGCATGCACGCAGCCTAGTGTGTGCACACCCACGGGCCCAGGACTGCCCAGGTGGGCATACACGGTGGGCAGACAGCACGGGCGACTCGGTCCGTGCACTGCGTCCACACTCCCAACCCGTGCGACACCCTCTGGCTCGGTGCGCCAGGCGGCCAAGGAGCGGGTCTGGGACCAGCGTGGCCCTGAGGCTCTGAGGCTTGTTGCCCGGTTGTCTTGACACCTGCAAGGCCCCCTGTTTGGGGAAAACGTGTTGATGTTTTTCAGTCATCAGAGAAGAGCGAGTCTCTTCTGCTCAGGAATGGTGAGCCTGACTCTGGGCCACAAAGGGGTGATGTTCCCTGGGGACCTGCTGTGGGAGCCGCTCGGCGTGGTGGAGACGCCTCCTCAGCCGCTCGGAGCAGGAAAGCTGGAACGAGTTTCACTCCCTGAGGGATGTGGTAGAGAGGGACCCCACATAGACCATCTGGATGGGGCTCGGAAAACAGATGACCCCCGTGAACCTCAACACCACAGGCAGGACGGCCCCGTGTCCAGACGCGCAGGGCCACCCGCCAGGCACTGGTGGACACGTGGGTGGACCCCATATCCAGACGAGCAGGGCCGCCCGCCAGGCACTGGTGGACACGCGGGTGGACCCCATGTCCAAACACACAGGGCTGCCTGCCAGGCACTGGTGGACACGTGGGTGGACGACGTGCCCCCTCTCCGCCCTGAGAGTGTGATCATTTCATCGTCTTGGATCCAGCCTCCCATGAGCTTGTGGGGGATCCAGGGGAAGCCACCCGACCACCAGGGGGCAAAGACCCATCGGACCTGTGCCCTGGATGGCGGTGGGCTGGGGTCACGGCTGAGGCCCTGATCTGGTTACCATCTGGTTACTGTGGAGACCAAGGGCTGAGCCCGTGGGAGGCTTGCGGGGGACACCTCTGAGCTCACCTGGCTCCCATCTGGTCAGCGTGACCCTGCCCAGGTCACAGCCCTGTGCTGAGGGACAAGTCTGCCGTGCCATACAGCAGTCACTGAGGCTGTGGGCCGGCCGAGTGGGGGCCGTCAAGCATCAGTAGACCGAGGTGCAACAACATGGGGAGGGGGTGGTTCTGCTGCCTGAGACCCAGGAAGGGAGGTGGGGGAGGGGAGGGGGAGAGGAGAGTAGGGGAGAGTGAGGGAGGGGAGAATGGGGGAGGGGAGCCTGGGGGAGGGGAGAGTGGCAGAGCGGAGTCTGGGGAGGCGACAGTAGGGGAGGCAGGGTAGGGGGGAGAGTAGGGGAGGGAAGAGTTGGGGAGGGGTGGGGGAGGGAAGAGTGGGGGAGGGGTGGGGGAGGGGAGCCTGGGGGAGGGAGGGTGGTGGAGAGGAGAGTGGTAGAGCAGAGTCTGGGGAGGTGACAGTGGGGGGAGGGAGGGGAGGGGAGCCTGGGGGAGGGGAGAGTAGGGGGAGGGGCCCCTGGGATAGGCATCCTGGGGTGCTCTACCATCTCCAGGAACCCTCCATTTCAGGGGCTCCCTGGGCATCTCTGTAGCCCCCTGCGGACCTTCTGCTCTCCGCACATACCCCAGCCCTGCCCGCCCCTTAGCCAGGGGCTTCATCGTCTCTCATCCCTCCAGCCAGAGACCTTAAGGGCAGGCCCGGGCCCTGCCTGCACTCGGCAGACCCTCAGCGAATCTTTGTGAGGGAAGGAAGCCCTCTCCCCGCCATGGGTCACCCGTGGAGCCCAGCGGCCCTAGGCCTCTCCAAGGGCCGCGCGCCCCCACCAGCGCCCCCACACTGCCTGCCAGCCCCCACACACCAGCTGCTCTCTGCGAGCCTGAGCCTTCCCTGAACCCGCGTCCAGGCCCCTCGGTGCTGGCCTGCGCTTTGGGCTCCTTGGTGGAGGCCGGATGGAGGCGGCACTTCGGTACCCAGGGCTCCTGGTGACCGTGTGGGTGGGGCCTCCCGAGAGGCACTCGGCCGAGCAGCAGCTGCGGAGACGAGCCCCCCTGCCGCGTGAGCCCCCGGCCACCGCCCGGATGGGCAGAGCCAGTGTCCCGAGGCCTCCTGAAGAGCGAGCCGGCGTCAGCCCAGAAGCTTAGCGTCAGTGGCGCCCACGGAGAGGCGGCTGCGCCCCCAGGGACCTGCGGTGTTTGCGCGGCTCCTCTGTCCTGCCTCCTGGCGTCCCTGCTCCTCCGGCCCCCTGGCGACTCCCCCACCTTCTCTCAGCACCTGCTTCCCATGCCCACCCCCGGAACGGTGCCCCAGTGGAGACTGGAGCCTCGCCCAGGACTGCTGCTCTGGCCCCGTCTCTGCAGACTGCCCGGGGGCACCGAGTCCCCACAGAGGGGGGCACCCTGCACTTCCCCGGGCAGGAAGGCCCCGCGGCTCGGCCTCTGAAACGCACCCCTGGCCCTGGGGAGCTGGCCCGCCGGGCGCGCCGTCCTACCGCCCGGATCCGTCCGCCCGGACTCCTGTGCCACCACCGCTGTCTCCACACCCTGAGTCCCTGACCCCAGCCGCCAGGACCCTGCCCAGGGCCCCCATGGAAGGCTGGGGACGCTGGCTCGCGTTTCCCCGGAGGACACGCCCCAGGACCACAGGCGGGCCCGCTGCGGGGAGATGGCGGCAAACCCTCCAGTGGGTGCACCTAACCCCCCGCCCCCCAAGCTCCATCCCAGGCCTGCAGGGGGCTGCGCCTTGGATGAGGGTCTTGAAGCCCGGCCCGGGGCCCCCGCACCCGCTCTGACGCGCTGTGTCCGTGGTCGGGGCCTTCCTAAGCCGGCTGTCCGCGCAGCAGGGCTGGCGCCTCGCTCCCCCACCCCCCTCGCCCGACCCCGTTCCCACGGGTGGCCTCAGTCCTGTGAGGGCAGGGTCGGCGGCCCAGGGTCAGCGCTCAAAGCTGGACATGACCCCAGGCTGCACCTGCCCGGGAGGGCGGACTGCCGGCTGCCACCGGGCCGGAGTCACCTCGAGCAGGCCTGTGTCTCTGGGTCCCAAGTCCTGAGACGCCTGGGGGCAGCTGGACTGAGACTCTGGAAGCTGCACCAGGCTGGGGGCAGGAAGAGAATCTGGTCCCAAACCCGGAGCTCTGCCCAGTTAAGGCCAGCAGCGGGATCCCTGTGAGCCCCTGCAGTCACAAGGTGGCTTTCTCCCGAGAGGCATGGGTGTGCTGGGCTGGAGAGACGGCAGAGGACGGTCAGAGGCTTTGTCTACTGGCGTGCTCCCTGGACACGGCCGGGAGGCCTGCGAAAGCTCCACCCCTGGACATGGGGCGTCCGGCCGCTCATCACAGATCCAGGGTGGCTTGGCCTGCCCCGAGGTCTCCTGCCAGCAGGGATGGCCAAGGACTTGGGGTGCAGTAGGGTCCTGCCTTCTCTCCTGCCATCGGGGATGGCCAGGAACTCAGAGTGTAGCCTCAGGCCAGCAGCCGCCCCGGTGGGGTTGATGCATGGGGGTGGGTTTGCCTCCTGAGTTCCCTGTGCTGGGAGGAACACAGCCCCTCACCCAGACCCCACCTCCAGCTCCAACCCCAGGGGTGGCTGATTAATCACAATATGCAAATTACCCATTTAAAAAATCAATCACACCAGGACGTTTGATTCATTATTCAGGACCTGAGTTGTGTGCACAGAATTCCTAACGACCCTGGAAATCGAGGATCAGGATGGTTGTTCGGGTAAAAGCCCTGCTGGCTGGGTGCCTGGCCCCCCCCCCTTGGGCTTGCTTTCAGGGACAGGACTTTCTGGACAGCAGGGCAGAGTGGCCAGACAGCCTCCACCCACGAGCCCAACCCAGCACCCCCTTCCGGGGCCCGCTGCTCCCAGCCCGGCTGGCCCCACGGGGCACCCCACAGTGCCTGCCTGCCGAGGGCACCTCTGCCCTGCGCAGACACTCTACAGACCCAGGACTCGCTGTCCCTGCAGATTCCCCTGGAGGGAGGAACACGACCTTGTGGGGGAACAGGAGGCAGGACAGCAGGTCGCCACGGAGCAGCCCTGCAGCCCTGCCCTGCCTGGGGTCCTGTCCTGCCACGGCCTGTGGGTGGGTGTCGGCTGCCCTGGGCTCGGAGGGGGCTGGGGGCCTGGAGGGGAGCAACACCCCCGCCCCAGATTCTTGCCCGGCCAGAGCCCCTGCAGGCCGTGCCGCGTCGCCAAGCTTTCCATGCACCTAGCTTTCTGGAGTCCGGCAGGCCTCCTCCCGAGCACTCAGCCTCCTCTGCACCCTGCTGAGAACCACGCTGAGCCTGGGTGGAGGCCTGGGGTGGACCCCACACTCCTGGGTCGTTGTGACCACAGGGAGCTGGGGAAGGGTCCCCCAACTCAGGAAACAGGCGAATCTGCCCAAACACCCGCACAGTCTCCCGTTCCCGTGAACGACTGGATCAGTGTTTCTGGCCTAAGATCATCCATCACATCTTCACTGTTTATTTGGATCTTGTTTTGAATCTGAAGATTTGACGTATTTCTTGGAAAAAGAAAATGCTCCTTTTTAGTTAAAGTTACTCCAAATTTTTCTACTTACTTTCTCAACCTTGGAACTGGTGTGTGCAGATGAAATTCTACAATGCAACGTCATCATTTTATACTAAATATAATTTTAAATGTTATACATTGGCAGAAATGGAAAGTTTATCATAAAAGGTTTTCCTAAAATACTTTGAAACTGCATTTACTTGAAACTAAACTGATTAAAGATTTATTAGCTTTATTTGAAACCCTTAAATCTTAAAGCCCCCTTAGATGAGGCGGGAGACTTTCCCTACCTCATCTCCATTAAAAAAGAAAAATTAAAGTGCTTCTTGAAACAGTAAGTTCTCTCTACAAAACAGAAATGTGTTTAGCCTGTTAAAAATGTGCCTCCCAGACAATTTGTAAAGCCTCCTGGGCACTGGCTGGGTGTCCTTCCCTGTGAGCCTCAAGGTGTGCTGACTTAATGTGCTCACTTCAGGGAGAATGCCTGGCCGCCTGCGCTGCCAGGAAGGTCTGACAGCTGCTTACGCTCTCTGCATCTCTTCACAAACAGCAGCATCTCATTTCAGTTTTTTAAAAAGAAAAGACCCTGGGCAGGGGAAGGCAGGTGTTAGCGGTCGCCTTCGCTCTCGGGGAGGAAGGGGCTGGGCTGCTCAGGGCCTGGGGTGATGAGGTGAGGACCTCTCAGCTGCACCCACCCCCCAGGGATGGCACAGCCTCATCCCTCTCACCTGACCACAGGGAAGGCACAGCCCAGGCGCCTCACCTGACCACGGGGTTTTATCCACAGGACATTTGCTCTGCTTTTCTTGATCATCTTGTTCTGTAGTATTTTTCATTATAATGATTTAGATGTTTTTGTAAACTATGATTCATTCCTTATTAAGAAAACAACCAAGCTACACCAGAAACCCCCAAGAGAGTGAAAACATAGAGTTGGTCAGTCGTTCAGCTGTGTCTGACTCTTTCCGACCTTTGGGACTCTAGCCCACCAGGCTCCTCAGTACATGGCTTTTCCATAGGGTTTCCCAAGCAAGAACACTGGAGGGGGCTGCCATGCCCTCCTCCAGGGGATCTTCCCGACCTGGAGATAAAACTTGTCCTCCAGGGGATCTTCCCGACTCACATCTCATTTGTCTCCTGCGTGGCAGGCAGACTCTTTACCCCCTGAGCCATCAGGGAAGCCCAGAGAGTAAAAACCTTCCCCCAAATCCAGCAGTCAGTGCAGACTCCTCTGCACATATTTATAGCTGAGAGGCAGAGTTGCATTTTGATATTTGGGCTGATACACGTGTGGTATTGTAATAAGACATTCTTGATCACTTTTACTTGAAACTCACCTAAGTCCGTTGAGGTGAACCTGATGGAGCCACACATGAGGCAAAAGCGAGTCTCCCATCAGAGGCGTTTCCAGGGCCCCCCGGGCCCCGTCCCACCCTGGGAGCCGCGGGGACCACCGGCCTCCGGCTGAGCCCCCCAGAGTCATGCTTTCCTGGCCAGAGGGGCGGGGGCTTTAACAGCAGCTCTCACAGCCAACGGTGACTCAACAAGAAGCCGAGGCGAGCCGGGTGCCTCCTTGGTGGTTCAGCGGTGAAGAGTCTGCGTGCAGCGCAGGAGAGCCGGGTGGGATCCCTGAGCCGAGGAGACCCCCTGGAGAAGGGAGTGGAAACCCGCTCCAGGGTCTTGCCTGGAGAATCCCATGGACAGAGGAGCCTGCTGAGCTACTGTCCATATGGTCACGAAGAGTCAGACACGACTGAGTGAGCGTGCACACAGACAGTGACAGAGAGTCACACGCGACTGAGTGAGTGAGCATGCACACAGACAGTGACAGAGTCACACATGACGGAGTGAGTGAGCGTGCACACAGACAGTGACAGAGAGTCACACGTGACTGAGTGAGCATGCACACACAGACGGTGACAGAGAGTCACACGTGACTGAGTGAGTGAGCGTGCACACAGACGGTGACAGAGAGTTACACGCGACTGAGTGAGCGTGCACACAGACAGTGACAGAGTCACACATGACGGAGTGAGTGAGCGTGCACACAGATGGTGACAGAGAGTCACACGCGACTGAGTGTGCACACACACAGGGTGAGACCAGCTGCCTTGAGGAGAAACGCCGAGTGTGCAGAGCCTGGGACAGCCCCCTTGGGCCACCCCTGCCCCCCACTGCTCTGAGGCCCTGCGCGCTGGGCTCCTGGCCACCTTCCTTCACCCTCGGCTTCTGCCATCGCTGCTTTATCTGCGAGGTGGGGAGGCGGGAGGGCCCATGGGCTACATCCCAGCTGGGGCCACGTCTCAGGCAGTGAAGAGCGCAGGCCTGGGGGCATCACCGGGGGTGGGGTGCTGATGGGGGGCCATGGCCCTGCTCTCATCTCTTGTCTGAGCCCTGGACCCCGAGTTCCTGCTGCTGGAACCATCCTGGGGAGCGCAGGCCGGGCGAGGCCCTTCATTCCCAGGAGACAAGTGTGGGAGCGACCTTGTCCCAGGAGGGGGAGGCTGCCAGACGTGCATGCACAGGAGCCCGTCCAAGCCCCATCCTCAGAGGCCCCGAGTCTCAGCACCTGGGAGCTGGGCCTCTCGGAGGAGGCAGCGGATGTGCGCGACTCTGGCCGTTAGCCTCCCAGCGTCTGACTCACGCTGTGCTGGGCCGGCGGGGCCTTGCCTCCTGTCTCCACACTCCCGCTCACCCTGTCTGCCCCCACCTGCTGGGGAAGCGGACCTTAGGAACACTGACCACGGGGCGGCCCGCAGATGTGCCCTCAGCAGTGGCCTCTGAGCGAGGGCCTCGTGGTCTTGTGGTCCAGACACCGGGCCTTCGGCAGCCAGAGGATGCAGGGAGTGTCCACAGGCGGCGCGGGCCGAAGCGGCCCCGAGGCAGGGTCCGCAGCGAGGGCCAGACCCTCCTCTCCTGTTGAGGGCCACACGGTGAGAGCACGTCCTTGGCCTCCGTGAGGGGCTGCAGCGTCTGGAACAAACCGTTTGGTGCTGAAGCCAAGGTGAGGCCTGGCTGGCCCCTGGGCTCGTGTGCTGGCGCCTCGCTCTCGCTGCCACTCGGGTGCTGGGCTTCAGAGCTGTGCTTCAGCTAGAACATCAGTGCCTGAGCCTGGGGGCTGGGTGAGGGACAGGGACCCCAGGGAGACGTGCTGGCGTTGGAACCACGGGCTCCAGAGTCCAGCCTCGGCTGCCTCTGCCTGCCTGGCCCGGCCCGCCCATCGCTGGTGCTGCCTCTGGGGCTGGGGGTGCCATCTCCATGGCAACCACCTACAGATGCCCCAGCACTTGGGCCTGGGGGCCTGCTGATCTGGGGGGTGCTGCTGATCTGGGGGGCCTGCTGATCTGAGGGGGGCTGCTGATCTGGGAGGTGCTGCTGATCTGGGGCGGGCTGCTGATCCGGAGGGGGGACTGCTGATCCGGGGGGCCTGCTGATCCGGGGGTGCTGCTGATCTGAGGGGGCTGCTGATCCGGGAGGGGCCTGCTGATACGGGGGGTGGCGGCTCATCCGGGGAACGGTGGCACTCAGGCCTCACAGCAGCCTTGGAAGAAGCTTGCGGGCTCTGTTATAGGAACTGGGATGTTGGAAGCCACAGGCGAGAGGTGAGGGACTCTCTGGGTGACCCATTGGGGAGCAGGGGCAGGGGCCCCCACATCTTTGTGAGAACCCTCATGTGGGCGGCTGACACCCCGCGTGTCCCTGAGAAGCGACCCCCAGCCCTGTGCCACCCCTGTGCTCCGCCGGCTCTCTGCCAGCTCAGGGCCAGGAGAGTGCCCAGGGGTCTGGCCAGCCTGCAGCCTACAGGGCAGAGGCGAGGGGAGGCTGGCACCAGACCGAGTGCCGCCTCCGTGTCCATTGCCTGACCCGGCAACAGGCCACACGGTGCGCAGCTCCGCATTTTCACTGCAGAGGAGAAGCAAGGCTGGTCTGCCCGTCCATCTCGCATGTTTTATTGAGGAAGCTTAATTATTCACCAGGCCCAGGTGGGCCCCCTGTGGCCAGGGCTGTGCGGCACCTTGTTTGGAGATGCGCCCTGTGTGGCTCAGACTGCCTTGTGAAGCACAGCGTCTTCAAGAAACTCAGAGGCTCCCCTGCCCACCCTGCCCATGCCCTGGCCCTGCCTGGTTGGGGGCAGAGTGGCACCGGGGGCCTGGCTCAGGATCACGTGCGCTGACGTGATTTCTGTGCTGTAAGGCGGCGTTTACCGTCCTGTGGAGTTAAGCCCTGACGGAATCAGGGGCAAGGGCACAGCTCTGGTGCCTGGTGAGGTCGGGACTGGCTGCTGGGTGCTGCTCCCGTCAAGGCCCACGCGGTCGGGCGCCCTTGAGGGCAGCCCTGAGGGGCCTGGTGGGCCATGTCTGTCCTGTGGAGGGGGCAGTTTTGAGGCTGACCTGCCTCTGGCACTCGAGGTGACAGCCTTTGGCAGATTTCTTGCCAAGCAGCCCCGAGTCTCAGCAGATTCCTCTCCAGGACTCGGGGGAGGGGGGCTAGTCTTCTGACGATGCCTGATTATTTGATTAGACGCCAGTGGGAATTGGGAGGAGAGGAACTCCCCAACCCCGTGCTCAGAGCTGACGGCCTAATGGATTGTTCACAGAAATCATTCTCAAGCTCAGAGTCCAGATATTTTTAGCTGCCAGAAGCCCAAGGTCACCCAAGTGACAATCGAGTGTCTGGATTTAATAGACAATAATTCAAAACTCACTTCGGCAGCGGAGATTTGAGCCCATTCCTGCTCTCAGCTCTGCACTCACAGCTGTGGAGTTTAGAACCGGAATTCCGAGAGGAGTTTAAATGTCCATCCACACTCTCCTTGATCGGCGTACGTGGTCCAGAAGCTTCCAGGCTCACTGACACCACGTTTGAAGGGCTACAGGGAAGCATGTTAACTGAGAAATGCTCCGAATTCTTGGGATGGCGCAGGCCTGGTGTGGAGCCGTAAGCGCCTCTGCAGCCTGATGGGGGCAAAACAAGCCTTCCCCTAGGGCACTTTCCTGGCCTTGGAGCCAGGCGTGGGCCAGGTGTGTGCCAAGATGAGCCAAGAGTGAATCAGGTGTGAGCCAAGCATGAGCTAAGATGAGCCATGTATGAACGAGGTATGATCCAGGTGTGAGCCAAGGTCGGCCAGGCGTCAGCACGTGTGAACCGAGTGTGAGCCAGGCATGAACCGAGGTCAGCCAGGCATCAGCCTGTGCACGTCCAAGCGTCAGAACCATCTCTCCGTGCAGGGAGGGATTTGGAGCAGGTGGGCGTTTTCTGGGTGGTGCTCACTGGGTTATTTTCCGGGTGGCGCTCACAGGGTTATTTTCCGGGTGGCGCTCACAGGATTATTTTCCGGGTGGTGCTCACAAGGTTGATCTCAAGAGGCAGTGGACCCCGTGGGCCCCCAGCCACCGTGTGGAGGGAAGGATGGTGCCCCACCCTCCGTCCAGGCTGCCCCCGCGGAGCCCACATCAGAGCTGGGTCTTGGCTCCCAGGGGGCATCTGGGTCAGGGTTCCCTCTGGAAACGTTTCTGCTTGTGGCTGCGTCGCTGTGTGGACACATCCGAAGAGGATCAGAACCCTAATCCGGGTGGATGATCTGAGGTGTGGTCTGGGCGGGAGAGAGCTGCTGTTGGCCGCCTGAGCGGGCCGACCGGGACAGGGCCCAGCTCCAGCCCCGCCCCTGCCCTGCGGCCTGGGCTGCGGCAGCCCGCTCCCGTGGCCCGTCCTTGCACCCGTGCGGTGGGTGCCTCCTTGGGTCCTCACCTGTGTCTGAGGACCCATCCAGCTCGCTCAGCACGCCCGCGTCAAGCCCGCACCCTGAGCCAGCCATGGGCGGCCGGCTTCCTCTTGGCTCACCGGGAGGCAGTGAGCTCCTGCAGCCTCCCGGCCCCACGGCAGCCTGTCCCCGCCCAGTACCCCGGCCCAGCAGAGGGTGCGGTCAGTTCCTTGGCCAGTGGAGGGTCCTGGCGGGCCATCTGCCTGACCGCATTCATACTCGAGCTTTGGAGCTGGACGCCGCAGGGGAGGATCGGAGTTGGGGGATGGCGCACATTTACACAACATGAAAAGAGAAAACGTTTCAGACTCTAAACAGCATCACTTTTTATCTCAATCTGTAAAGGTGTGTCTTTTCATTTGTTCAGAAAGAGCATCTTGCTGGGGCAGCCTCAGCTGTCTTTAGACATTAAACTGTCAGAACGAAGCTCCAGCCTCCTGGCTCAATAAAATGCACAGAACAAAAAGGGAATCACAGGGCTCCTCTGCAGACTTTACAAAAGCAAAATGATACTTTTTAAGGGTAGAAAATCCTTTCATTAAAAAAATCCCACCCTGGATAAAACCATAGAGTTAAAAATCAGATCAGCAGTCTGGGCTGCAGCAGGGAAGAGTGTAGGCCAGGTCAAGAAATTCCTTTCTCCCCACACAGGAGCTGCTGCAGCAGAGTCCTGAGGACATGCTGGGCACCCCCTGCGGGGGCCTCCTCCCTGCTCACCTGCTTGTCTGCCCTCTGGCGCAGGCCACCGGATGAGCAGACTCTGGGATGAGCTGTCCCGAGGTTTCAGCTGAGAAACTCCAGCTGGGAGGGTTGGCGCTGGTAGCAAACGAGTCCAGAGGGCTCCTGGGGATGGCGTGCACGTGGGTGAGTGTGAACGTGTGCACCAAGGTGTGCATGTGTGTGTGTGGGGGCGTCGGTGCGTGTGGGTGTGCACACGTGTGAGTGTGTGTCATGCATGCGCCTGGGTCCCGTGCCCTGTGAAGGCCCACTTGTCTCTGACATTTGAAGCAGACAGGGTCTCCCAGGGACTCTGGGCCTCACCCGCTCGAGTCTGTCAACCGCGTGTGGCTGCAGGGGAGCAGCAGGGCTGTGCGGGCCCCCGGGCACAGAGCGTGGCTCTCCTGAGGGGACCCAGCTGGGAGGTGCTGCTCCAGGTCGGGGGGGCAGGGACACACCGGGCGACAGGCCCTCATGGGGGGTGAGGGCTCCTGCAGGGGGACTCCCAAGTGGCGTTCAGGCATGGAGGTGGCTGCCCTGGCCTGGGACAGTGCCAGGTACCGGGAGGGGATTGGCCGGAACTGGCAGCCCTGCCTGGGGCCTTGGGGATCACCACCTTGGCCTGGGGACTGCGCCATCCGGGAGACCTACACAGGGCAGGTAGGGCCCCGGTGAGGATGCCGCGCTTCCCCGTCCTGCAGGGCTGAGCGCTGGGCCTGTGACCAGCACCCCCAGAGCCAGGCCCCCAAGCCTGCTTCCACTTGGCCACCCAAGCCCCCAGGAGGACCCTCCCCCTCTAGAGTCCAGGGTCCTCAGGGCTCGGCAGTGTCCTTGACTCTGAGCTGAAAGCTGCTATGAAGACCCCGCAGGGGCGCTGGTGCTGCGTCCCCCGGCCGTGCCTCTCGTGGCGCCTCACCCCTCACTGCACAGGACGCCCCCCCGGGGCTCATAGGGCTGCTCCCGTCCCCTGGGGCGTCGCCTCTCCCTGGGTGGGTCCTGGGAACCATGTCCTGGGACCCGGGGCAGCTCTTCCACCGCCCACTGGGGACCCTCCTGGGAGACCTGAAAACCACGCGGACTTCACAGCATCTGCTGGGGGAGAGCCCGCCCGCAAGGCTGTCTCTACAGCGCTCAGACACAGGCCTCCAGGAAAGACGAGCTCTGTGCTCACCGTCTCACCGCCATCAGACCTGAGCCGAGCAGCACCCTAGTGTGTGCGGAGGCCTTGGGGGTCGATGCTCACAGGACCCAACTGTGTGGGAGCCGGGCCTTGGGGGCTTACCCAGCACGGGGCCCCTGCATGGCGACCAGAGTCTCTCCCCGGGACTCAACCCTGGTTCTGGTCTCTCAGGCCAGGTCCTGGGGGACCCCAAGGCTGCATCAGTGCAGGTGGCCTCCCCCACTGGGGGTCCTCGAAAGATGGGGGGTTGTGCCTCTCAGACCACACAGGTTCCAGAGAGCAGGCTAGGAGGGGCCTCCTCAGGGGCTGAGAGCCCAGGCCGCCCTCCCCCAGAGCAGCAGGACGAGGTGGGGTAGGGGGCGCCTGGAGAGGCGAGGGTGAAACCCTGAAGCTCAGGATGGACGCACACGCTTCCCAAAGGCGCCGCAGCAGAAGGCTGTCCGGTGTGCTGGAGTCCGGCCTGTGGAGACGACCTCGGCAGAGCCCTGCTCCCTGCCAGGCAGGACGGCCACTCCTCTCCTGGTCCAGCGAGGACAGAGGGCCCAGGACCTCCCCGCCAGCTTGCTCTGACCACCTTTACAGTGGACTATCACTGGCGCCCAGGCCCCGACCAGAAGGGCTTCTCACAATCTCATCGCAAACATCCCAGGGGGAGGGTGGAGGGGGCATGGGCTGTTCCCGGACCTGTCACGGTGCAGGGGCGGGGCTGATGGTGCCGGGGAAAGGGATGACGGTCCGGGGAAGCAGGAGATGATGGTGGGGGTGGGACGGTGCGAGTCGGGGAGGCAGGGTGGGGGAGGCGGGGGGGCGGCGTGTGACGGTGCGGGGAAGCGGGGGTGATGGGGCGGGGAGGTGGGGGTGCGGGGTGCGGGGCTGACAGTGCAGGGGGCGGGGGTGACAGGGCAGGAGGTTCGAATGCAGGTGTGGGGCTGACAGTGTGGGGAAGCGGGGGGGTGATGGGGCAGGTGGGCGGGGGTGACGGGGCGGGGGGCGGGGGTGAGTGCGTGGGGGCGGGTGGGGGGGCAGGGGGGTGCTTTCTCAGAAGCTTCTGCAGCCGTGGCCCCCGAGCAGCTCGTGCTGCCTGTCTGTCCACTGAGGGAGGAATGAGGCTGTTCTGTCTGGCTCTGGGCCGGAGCCCACAGAGGCCCCTCTGCTCCCCGATGCTGGGCCCTGGCCCCGGCCTGTGGCCGTGCGCTAGTCTGAGCTGGGTCCTGGGCCCCAGGCTGCGCCCCAGTCTCCACTCTCTGGTTTTGTGTCTACAAGCACGGGGCAGCTCTCCAGGTCCGCCTGCCGCCTGGGACTGTGGCCCGCAGCTGCCAGATTCAGCAGCCAAGAGGAGGATGCCGGCCGAATCTGAACTTCAGACGCGCATTGTTTCGGTCTGAGTTTGTCCCAAATGCTACGATGGACGAACTAGAAAAAGTGGCTCTTGTGCCTCTGAAACTTGGCTCCGGGTCCACTTGGTCTCCTGCTGCCGTCTTCGTGTGCGGGTGAGCCCAGTCCCCGCCCCGATGCTCTGTGGGCGGCGCTGAGGTGTGGACACTGGGTTCCAGCCCCTTGGCCACTGTTTGGGGCTCTTTGCTGAAAACACACAGCAAAGACGCTCCCTCGCTGAGCTAACACACTGTCTGCATGGACCCGCGCTCCTGGGTCTTCAAGATCCACGTGGCCGGAGGCGTGGTCTCCTGGCCCTGCAGAGGGGCCAAGGCACCTGCCCCTTCCCTCCCCACAAAGGCAGCCAGGGCACACGGAGCACAGGGCAGCCGATCCGGGAGACGGCGGTGGCCTCTGGGTCCCCCTGGGATGAGAGCCTGCCCCCGAGGGAGCCTCACAGAGACGGTTCTCTGGGACTAAGAGGTGTCCACAAGGCGGCATCAGGTGGGCAGGGGCCCCAAGGCTGAGCTGAGAGTGGGCAACTCAGGACGTGCCTGCAGCCTGGAGTCTGCCCACCTCGATTGGCCCACGCTCTCCAGGACCTGCAGCAACCAGAGAGGGGGCAGCGCCCAGTTCAGGCCGAGGGCGCCTCTCAGAGTTGCCGTAACCTGTCTCCTCCTAGCGTCCAGCATGCTGACCGCCAGGTCCCTGAGAAAAGACACGCTGGCCGCACGGCCCGCCCCCCGCTGACATCTGTGCTGAGTCCCCGTGAGGCAGAGGAGGGCCCTCCGGCTTCTCACTCTGGAGTCGGCGGGAAGACTGACTGTTTAGAGCGTGTTTCAGGATGTTTCCGTGTGGATGTTTCCGCGCGCACCCTCTGAGCAGGAGGGGTGGACGGTGGGGGGCGGGGGCCGGGGGTGGAGCTGGAGGAGGGCCAGTGGAGGTTTTCACGGTGACTCTTTGTCCTGGTCTGAGGTTTTCCCGGCCACATGAGCCTGGCAGTCCTGACGTGTGCCGTCCAGGTGTCCAGGCCCAGAGGGAGACGCCAGCGAGCTTGTGGCTCCTGGGCCCCCTTGTGGCCCCTTCCATGCATGTTCGGGGCATCTGTGGGCTTCTAGGCGTAATGAGATGCCCCTCAGATGGCCCCTGGCTTCATGGGAAGAGACGGTCCCGGGCATGGCAGCCGGCATGCCCCATCCTGACGTGCTAGCGTGCGCTTCCGCCAGCCGGGTATCCAGAAACGCAGTCCTGGGCACCTGACCCCACCGTCACCCAGAACTGACCTGTGCAGTGAGCGCTGCCCGGGTCAGGAGGCCACAGTGGGGCACCCGGGGTGCCTCCAGCCACACTCAAGGGCTCCAGAGCAGCCGAGACTCGACAGTTAAAGGCAGCCGTGGCCGGGGGACCAGAGTCCACCGGGAACAGAAAGTGGTCACGTTTCAGCAGCGGCTGCACCACTGGCTGAATGATGCACAGTTTTCATTAAATATAAAAGCCCAGATTTTAAAAGGCACCTGTGCTTCAGACACAAGGACGTTTCCTACGTAGTCAGAAGAGAACAATTGGCGGCCGCAGGGCTGCTCACAGAAAGGTGTCCTTCTGGTCCCAGCGTCTCTGCAGGGGCTGCCGCTCAGCCTCCTCGCCCGCGTCTCTCCCTCAGGCTCCACAGTCCTCTGAGTCCGCGCGTTCCTCTGGATGGTTCACAGGGTGGGAGCAGAGGGCTGAGGGGGTGAGGGGAGTGAGGAGGGCAGGGGAGGGTGAGGGAGGCGGAAGGGGGGGAGGCGCTCACCGAGCCCTCGGGGCTGGGGGAGCCACTGTATGGGGGAGGTCCCTTGTGTGGGGCCCAGGCCGCTCTGAGGCCCCTGGCGGCACCTGCAGAGACGCCCTCCGCTTCTTGTAAGCCATCAGATTTCTTTAAACACAGCAAGCCAGTGTCAGCAACGGCGACGACGCTGCAGAGAACTGAGCGCTGGAGGCTGGTGGGGGCAGCGCGGCTGCGGGGCAGCAGGGCTGGGGGCCGCAGGGATGGGGCGCAGTGCCGGGCTCCGCCTGGGTGACCGTGGTCTGCCGCACCCGGGGGCGGGCCTGGCCCGTGTGCACAGGTGTGCGCCGATACACAGACGGAGCCTGGCCCCCCGAGTGACCGCTGAGACGAGGCCCCTCGACTGGCCTGGGAGGGGTGTGAGTGAGAAGTAAACTGTGCTGGGACCTGGCTGCTGTTACAGCGGCTGGGACGGATGAATACACACTAGGAAGCTGAGTCGCAAGCCCTCCTGTCGTCACGGTCTCAGCTTTAAATGTCCAGACAAGAAGGCCAGGAGGGCGGGGGACCGTGCGGGTCGGGGCAGCCTCCGCTCCATCCCGGCCCAGCCGGCTCGTTTCCCCATCCAGGCAGAGAACTCGGCTGGTCTGGAGACACCAGGCAGGCCTGGCGCGGGCGATCTTCTGGCCGCTATCCTGCTGAGGCCACATGGTGCTTCCAGCGGGCAGGGAGTGGGTTTTACAGAAAACCTCAGGGTTCACCCCTGGGAGTCCCTGAAACTCAACAGAGCATGGAAAAATTCTAGTTTACTAAATAATTCACTTTCTTGAGACAAAGACTTGCAGGAAAGGTGAGGGAACTTGGTCGAGGTAACCACGGTGGCGGTCTCGGCAGAGGTGGCGGGGAAGGGTCCACAGGGCACCCCTACCCCTCCAGCTGCTGCACCTGCGTGGGGGCTGCCAGCGCCGGGAACCCCGGGGCCAGCCAGAGGCTGGCGATGCCCTGCTGGTGGGAGCCGCCCCACCCCGACTCTGGGTGCGAAGGCCAAGGTTTGGGGGAGGCGCCTCTGAGCTCCAGGCACAGCTGACATCAGAGGCTACCTCTGGGGCCCCCGAGGGCAGGGCCGGCTCTGGGGGTTGTGGCCCCCGGGGGATTTGGGTCAGGCTATCCAGTGGACTGTGCCTGCCCCCAGGGCGAGGGTGAAGGGCGGGGAGCCAGCACCCTAGGGGCTCTCGCAGCCCCTGGGGCTCAGGGGAGGGGGCACCCTCCACCCGTGGACTGGGGCCCAGTGGGGGAAGGGGCGCCCTGTCCATCCACCCGTGGACTGGGGCTCAGGGGAGGGGTGGCCTGTCTGTCCACCCCAGGACGAGGGCCAGAGCCCTCCCACCCGGCTGTCTGGGGGCCTCAGGACACTGCTGCTGGACCTGGGTACAGGCAGAGCTGGGTCCTGGCTCCAGGGAGGGCGCGTGAGCCTGGGGGAGGGGGCCCGTGCACGTCAGCCTGGCTGCCTCCCTCACCCGCTGGCTCTGGGAAACGTCCAGGTTGTCATGGCAGCTTTTCACGTATAAATAGTTTAGACCTAATTGTCAAAAATGCTTCCTACATCTAGGCTGTTAAAATCCATTAGCCACAGAAAATCCTCAGCATTCAGCCAGACATCTGTTTTATTGGCACTTTTTAACAGGAGGTTTCTTTGTTTTCTCTCCAAGGCAAAAACGATCCTTTATAAACCTCCCTTAAAAGTGTTTTGAAAGTAAAGTATACAAAATGGGAATTTAGAGGAAACCACAAATAAGACAGAAATAAAGGAGAGGCGGAATCCACCAGCACCCTGCTCCCTTCCGGGAGAACCTGTGTTGTCCCTGCCAGTGACGGTCCAGCCGTGGGGAGGATGTCAGCAGGGACGCAGCCGCGGCGCCATTCCAGCAGCACTGGCCCTCACAGACGCTGCAGCCCCGAGTTCCAGCGAGGCCCGGGGACCCGGGCTGCCCCAGTTATTCCTGCGATCGCTGGAGGCGAGAGGAGTGACTGAGGGGACCCCTCCCCAGGGACACACTGGACCACCCACCACCCATCTCAGGGCTTCAGACTGGAGGTTCACCCACGAGACG
Organism: Nanger dama; assembly: GCA_917880005.1. Taxonomy (NCBI): domain Eukaryota; kingdom Metazoa; phylum Chordata; class Mammalia; order Artiodactyla; family Bovidae; genus Nanger; species Nanger dama. The sequence continues at coordinate 35,489,772 of CAKJTW010000026.1, read as the reverse complement.
CACTGAAGTCTTTAAAGCCATGGACAGGTGGGGTAAAGTATCTTCATATGTGTTTAGTACTGCGGGGAAGTTCCTTTCCATAAATCAGCCTGGACACGCTCATCACGCCAGGCTGGATGCACGCCTGTGGCTTTGGTTTGGAGGGTTAGAGGCTGGTGGCCGGCATGCCCTCTCGCAGGCTGCTTTGATGAGGGTGTGCCCACATGCATCCCCGAGGGCCCAGGACATCTGGGCCCGAGCTCGGGTCCCTGCTCTGGGCCTGGCTGGTGCTCCGCTCTGCCGTCGCTTGGGTCCTGGCCCAGGGCTCTAGGCAGGGACGTCACTCTGTCTGGGGGCAAGCCCCAGCTGGCCTCGGTCTGGAAGGGGAGGCCAGGGGGCACTAGTGGTAAACAGCCCGCCGGCCAGTGCCAGAGACACAGGAGATGCGGGTTCCATTCCTCGGTGGGGGAAGATCCACTGGAGGAGGGCATGGCAACCCACCCCAGTGTTCTCGCCTGGAGAGTCCCATGGATGGAGGAGCCTGGTGGGCTACAGTCCGCGGGGTTGTGAAAGAGTCGGACAGGACTGAAGCGACTTCACACACACACACACACACACACACACACAGGGGCTTCCGTGCGGCATGTGGTTTGAGGTTGTTTACAGAGAAAATTCAAGCCCACCTGTCCTGACCAGCCCTTCTGTGAGATGACTCAGGTGTGCCCCTCGGCCAGTTACCTGGGTGGCCCGACTCTGGAAGTTCAGCTCCCCAAGCACCATTGCTGGGGGACATCAGATGCTATGACCGAGCCCCAAGCACGCAGCCGGACCCTGGCCTGCTGACCTGCAGAAGCCTCTTTCTCACCACAGGGCCAACACCTTGAGCATCGCAGCCCTGGGCCCCCAGACCTTGATGGGGGCTCAGGTAGGGATGGAGAGAGGCTCGGGAAGGTTCTGACACCGAGAGCCTTCGGAAGCAGCGGCGGCAGAGGCTGAAGCCCGGACCCGCTGCGTGGACAGAAAGGCCTCGGAGCGGACAAGCCATCTCGAAGGGGAGCAAAGTAAGTTTAGAAACGGCTGCAAGGCACAGCCATTGAGACTGGCTCGGCACAAGGACAGAGCTTGGAGCAGTGGGAAGGAATCCAGAGTCCAGAAATAAACCGCTGCACTCACCATCAGCTGATTTCCCGCAAAGGCACAGACGGGACTCTCTGGGGAAAAGTCAGCCTTCTCCACACGTGACGATGCTGGGAAGTCAGCACCCACGGGCGGGAAGGAGGATTTAAAAAAGACGCATGTGATCAAAATGAACCAAAGACCTAAATGAAAAACTAAAATTATAAAACTCTCCACAAGAACACAGGAGTAAGACCTTGCGACCTTGGGTTAGGCAAAGATTTTTGCGTACAACACGCACAGAAAGCACAAGAATTCAAAAAACTGAAAGACTGGATTTCAAACATGAAAATGAAAAGCCACAGGGTGAAGGAGATCGTTGAAATCATATATCTGGCGAAGAACTTGTATCCAGAATAATTAAAGAGCTCCTATAACTCAGTAATAACCCAAAGAGAAAGTAGGCAGAATGTTTGAATACATATCCCATTAGAGAAGGCACAGAGATGGCCCACACGCGCCTAAAGGTGCCCAGCATTGTCGGTCACTAAATTGGGTCAAAACCACAGTGACTGGGAAAGGTGGGAAGACGGGCACCGACTGGTGGTGATGAGGTTGGCACCCCCACCCCCACTCCAGCCGAGCCTGGGAGATGAGGTGTGGGGGCCCCGTGCACACCGGGCCTGGCGTGCACACAGGGGTTGTCCAGGGATGTGGGTTTGGAGATGCGATTTCTGCCTAGAACCACGTCCTGGGCGCCATGAGCAGGGACCCACTGCCCAGACTAGAGGCCACGGACAAGCACAGCCCAGGATCCGAGTGGATGCTGGCAGAGCTGAGTCTGAGGAAGAGCTCTGCTCAGCGGGGCAGAGTGTCCACCTCGGAGTCAGAGTGTCGTGTCCCCTGAAGGCAGGGCCCCCTCAGCGCCCACCTGGCAAGGAGCCCCATCAGGTCCAGGGTGTTGGCCCCACTGGGCTCACGGAGCTGCCTTCTCATGCCCAGCCCATCGAGGGGCTCAGACTGCATCTAGACAGGGCCCAGGGTCATTGCTTACTTCTGAGAGGCTGGGCTGGGAGGAGCTGCCCGCTCCCGTCCAGCCCATCGAGGGGCTCAGGCTGCGTGCAGATCAGGGCTTCCACTCTGGGGCCCAACCTGAGCGCAAAGGCGTGACTTCCCTCTGGCTCCTCTGGAGCCTCGGAGGGGGGGGCCGGGGCTGGCCTGATGCTGAGCTGGCTGCTGCAAAGTGGGGGCCCCCACCACCCACGACGCCCTCCCACCACAGCCCTGGGGCACCCCCTCCTCCACATCACCATGGAGAGTGTCCCCATGTGGCAGCGGTCCTGGGCTCGGTCCCAACGCCTGGCAGACCATGGCCCTCAGGATGGGGTCTCAGGGACGTGCTGTCCAGGCTGAGGTCGTCCGAGCAGGGTTGAGAGGACAGAGCCTCGGCAGCTGCGGGGGGCTCCACACCTGCGGGTCAGGGCAGAGGCTAGTGCAGCCCTGTGCGCGCTGGGAAGTCCGCGTGAGGGTGGTGGGAGAGACCAGAGGGTCCCCAGCGGAGCGCCGCTCAAGGGCAGCGTCTAGGCGAGAGGCTCCGCCCCCCCGACCCTGCTGGGTTTTTCCATTCTTCCCAGTTCTCTGGTGCCGAGGGCTGAGTTGCCAATCTCTCTCCTCAGGTCCTTATTTTGGGAAACTTTCCCACAGCTGCATGATTGCGAACAATCCGTCCTGATTATAGTCTGCCCGGCTGGGTCCCCGTCTGCGGGCCGGGCGGGAGGGGCGGGCGGGGAGGCTCTAGGGGTGGGCCGTCCGGTCTGACCCCTGTGATGGAGAATCACCGGTGTCCGCACACGGAGAGGAGGCAGGAGGATTTCGGGGGCCACGTGCATCCTCCTGGATCCTGGCCAGCACGTGTGTGCGGAGACCACCGAGGTTGGGGATGGGCCAGAGAGAAGCTTAGAGCAAGGCTCCCTCCTGCTGGATTAGAGAACCTCACAACCCCTGGGCCCTGGGTAGATCCTTGAAAGGCTTCCCTGGTGGAAAATAGGGACCCTGGAAAAAACACTACCCTGGTTTCACCGCACAAATCTTAAGAAGCCAGATCCACAAGGATTAAGAAATTTAACAGAATCCTAGAACAAAACCCAGAATCTGCACAGGATCACACAAATATCCAGCACCTGCCGCCGTGAAATCCACAGCCTGGGTGGTTCAGAGACTGCAGACCTGCCCAGCAGCAGGGAAACCCAGAGCAAGGGCGCAGCCCGAGCAGGCGGTGGGTGCAAGGGCAGCTGGCGGCCCTCACGGCCTCGCCTCTGGGCATTGCCAGAGGTGACTCCCTGGGAGGACGTGTGCCCTTCTCTGCGAGGTGGCGCGTGCTCTGCCATGACCCCGCAGGGCCAGGGACTCTCGGGCGGGGGCAGAAGGAGCCTGGAGACTCCCAGTCCTTCCCAGTCTGTGAGCACGGCCGCACAGGGCCCCTCACCCGGGATCCCGCTCCTGGAGCCTGTGGGGCCGGGCCCTGTGGGCAGACCTGGGCCCCCTGACGGTGCTGGCCATCCCGCCAGGGGCTCTGCTCCCCGCAAGGCGGATCACCCAGCCTTCGCATGCCCAGCGCCTGGCCTGCGTCCACCCCTGGCTCCGGGCATCAGGAACCTGTTCGGGGCCAAGGGAGCAGGCCGGGTGAGGACCACGGGCAGTGGTTCTCTTCCTCCAGGGGCCTGGAAAATGGGTGGGGGAGGGAAAGAGGGCAGCCCCAGGTCTGGACGGTGACCAGAAGGGGTGAGGGGGACAGGAGAGGGGGCCTGGAGGAGACAGCCAGGGTCGGAGCTCAGTGCAGGGGCGGGGGCGGTGCAGGGCCGGGGAGGGTGTGCGCCCTCATTTGGCCACGTGGCTGCAGCTCAAGGCCAGGCCTGGTGTGCAGCGGCTGAGCTGAATCGAGGCACCGTGGGCAGGTCGGCGGGGCGGGCGGCTCTTGGCATTCCTGTTCCTCAGAAACCTCTGCTGAGCTTCACACAAACACTTTGATGCAGAATCAGACATTGAGGGGCGCTCGCTGGCGGCGTGGGCACAGGCTGAGCCTCGGGGGTGTGCTGACGGCCCCAGGCTCTGTGGGATTGGACCCCACCCCCCCGCCGCGTGGCCCAGTTCATGTTTCTTGAAGCTGATCTTAGTCACGGCTTATAGTCGGGGAATGAATGAGGTGTTCTCAGGGCTTGTCCTGGGCCTCAGGACAGGGAGGGTGAATGTGTGTGCGTGCCGGCGCTTCTGGAAACACCCACCAGAGTGAGCTCAGTGGGGAAAGGCCAGCTGGGCTGCCCGCCCTCCCCTCCGCCCCCCCACCCCCGCCCATCAGCCGTCGTCACCGGAACCCCGGCAGAGGGTCCGAGCCCCACTCAGCTCTCCCAACGACAGCGAAGCGCCTTCTGAGACCAGCCTCCTGGGCCTCAGCACGAAGGTCAAGGTGCAGGGACCCCAGGGGACTCCTGAGGGGGGAGGGGCCCTGGGGCTCCAGGCCGGCCCGGGAACACAGGCCTGGGAGACTCGCCCAGGCGGCGCTGGCAGGCCCCTCGCCGCCTCCCTCGCCTTACTCCGGGCCCCCAGAGACGCCACTGGCCTACAGAGACCTGTCCCAGCACAGCAGGGACCCCTCGACTGCTCACGGCCGGCCCTCCCATCCTAGCACACAGAGCCAGCTCCCCGCAGCGGGACAGGCCAGCGGTCAGCCCGCCTCGAGGCCTGGACCAGACGGTGCCTGTGCCCCAGACTCCTAGGGACCCTCAGTGCCCCACACGCTCACAGGGTGGGCGCCGGCCTGGGGAGGGGGCTTCCTGCCCCCGCCACTCGCCTGGGGGAGTCACCCCACGAGCGAGGGGGCTGCTCCCAGGAGCCAGGATGGAGCCCCCAGAGAAGGGAGACCCTGTCCCCTTACCGCAGAGCCCCAGGAGGCACAGCGGGCCAGCTCAGCTCCCCCACAGCTGGAAAGTGCCCAGTTAAGCCGGGCTTGGCCAGAAACATGAGCTGTGACGGGGGGCATCTGGAGAGACACTGCCCCGGATGGGGGTCCACGGCACCCCTCCATCTGTGGGGGGTCAGGCAGGGTGGGGCCAGCACCAGGCCAATCCCCAGACACACACCCGACAGGGAGGCTCACAGGAGGCGGTGGAGAGCGGGAGTCACGGCGATGCCTGGAGTCTGCCCACCACCCTCCCCCAAACTGAGATCCTGGGAAGTGTTGCTTGCAGGCTTTTCAGGACTGAAGGCTGGGAGACCCACATATATAGACTCACACACACACAATACACACACCCACATACACAGACACACACACTCACACACACCCACATACACAGACTCACACACACACAGACTCACACACACACCCACATACACAGACACACACACACACACACCCACATACACAGACTCACACACACACAGACTCACACACACACCCACATACACAGACACACACACTCACACACACCCACATACACAGACTCACACACACACAGACTCACACACACACCCACATACACAGACATACACACTCACACACACCCACATACACAGACTCACACACACACAGACTCACACACACACACACGGACTCACACACACACACACAGACTCACACACTTTCTTGTGCCTGGGCTAACCGATGGGCGGATGGACAATTCAGAAGCCACAGACGAGCTCGGCGGTGGGAGGTGCGGGTGGGGGGCTGGGAGCTGGAGGGGCTCCCCAGCAGGGCCCTGGGGCTGCACGCGGACCCGCTGAAGGCAGCAGGGCTCTGTTCTGCACAGACCTGCAACCCCTGCCCTTTCCGCCTCCCCTCTCTCAGGCTGAGAAGGCCCTCGGGTTTGGTGACGGCTTTTAGGTACAGCACCAACAGCAGAGTCCGAGAAAGAAATAATTGATAAGCTGGGCCTCATTAAAATTAAAGACTTCAGCTCTGCCAACGACCAGGTGAAAGACAGAAAAGAAGCTGCAGGCTGCGGGGAAAGATTTGCAAAGGGCACAGCAGATCAAAGACTGTGCTCCAAATAAGCAAAGGAGCTGAACCTCAACAAGAGAACAGCCAGTTACGAAATGGGCAAAAGGCCTCAGCAAACGCCTCAGCAGGCAGGTGGGAAAGGGGCAAGCGGAAGGAGACTCCGCTCCACGCGTCACCAGAAGAAGGTGAATTAGCACACGACACCACTGAGCGCCCGCCAGGACGGTCAGAGCCCCGAGCACTGGCCCCCGGGGCCGGAGAAGCAGCGGGAGCCCTCCTCTCTCCGGCGGGGGACGCAGACAGCGCGGCGCTCTGGGAGACAATCTGACGGTTTCTGACAAAAGTAACGATCTTCTTCCCAGGCGATCAGTCCAGCAACTGTGTTCCCTGACGTTTACCCAAGGGAGCTGAGAACGCGCATCCACAGAGGAGCCTGTGCAGAGACGTTTATAGCAGCTTTGTCGTAACTGCCCGAGCTTGGGAGCAACCACGAAGCGCTTCTGCAGGTGAACGGATTAATAAACTGTGATCCATCCGGACGTGTTACTCAGGGCACAGAGAGATGAGCCACCAAGCCACGCAAGACCGGGGAGACCTTCGCGTGCCTACCACAGAGTGAAAAGGCGGCTCACTGTGTGAGCAGCTCTGCGGCACTCGGAAAGTAAAACCATGGAGACGATAGACGGGCCTGCGGTTGCCAGGGGGCACAGAGAGCGTTGCACGGGTGGAGCCCAGCGGGCATTTAAGGCAGTGAAATCACCCTGTGTGACACTGTGAGGATGGACACGTGTCGCCACACACTTGTCCAAACCCACAGGGTGTACAGAAACACCAGCAGTGGACGGTGGTGGAAACACCGGACGCAGTGATGGTCACGTGCCAGCCGGGGCCGGTCACTTGTAACAAAATCCCCTCTGAAAAGTGGGGTTCACCAGGGGAGGCTGCAAGTGGGGCGTGAGGTGGACAGGAGACCTCTGGACCCTCCACTCAGCTCTGCTGTGAGCCTTAGAATGCTCTAATGAAATAAAACCGATTTAGAAAAATGTACGATAGCATCGAAGCATGATGTGTGTAGGAAAAGGCAGCAGAACGTGTGTAAGACCCATACGCTGAACGTCACATATTCCTGAGGGAAAGGGAAGAATATTCACGTGAGACAAAGGTCACATTTACGATTCAGGAGGCTCAGTGTTGCTAAGCTGTCATCTTCCTCCAAACTGAAGCATAGATGCAGTGCAGCCCCATTAATCTGAAGAAATCGACAAAGCCATTCTAACACTGCTGTGAAAAGGCGAAGCTAGAGGCGAGGAAAACAATGTCGGGGAAAAAAGAGCCAAGACGGGCTTGTGCGGCGCGGCGCGGCGCCTCCAGTGAAGCCACGGTCTCCAGGCAGGTGGGCTGCGCGCAAGGAGACCGGTGGAGTCCAGACACCCTCCCGCGGTCGCATGGGCCACTCACTTTTCAGAAAGGTGCCGGGATCATTCACCGGGGAAGGAATAATTCTTTCAACAAATGCTGCTGAAACAACCAGATGTCTCTGTGGACGGGAAAAAGGAGCTCTGACCCCTACCTCACACCAAGCAGAAACATTAACTCAGATGGGACAGAGGCCCCCCTGAAAAACTGCTCCTGGTGAGCGTTCCAGACAAAAACACAGGAGAAAGACCCCCATGCCTTTGAAATAGGCAACACTTCCTAAACAGTTAGAAATCATTAAAAAAAAATAAACTTGCGAATTTGGACTTCACCCAAACAGAAAATTCTCCCCATTTGAGAGACACTGCTGAGAACACAGAAAGGCAAGTCACAGGCCAGGAGCGACCCGGCCAGGCTGGGGCAGAGGGCGGTGCTCGCAGGATGCTGAGGCCCGCTCACAGACAGGCCAGCAGCCGAGGGCGCGGGGGCAGAGCAGCTGAGCCGGGGCTTCACGGGCAGGACGCCAGGGGCCGAGCGGCGGTGCTGCTAGCCACCGGAAGCTGGAGCGGCAGCGGCGCCCTGTCTCTGCTGACCCTCGGTCGCTGGGCCGTGTCTGGCTCTGTGGCCCCATCAGCTGCAGCACACCGGGCTCCCTGGTCCTCCACCGCCATCTCCCAGACTTTGCTCAGATCCATGTCCGTGAGTTGGGATGCCGTCCAGCATCTCACCCTCCGTCACTCTTCTCCTCCTGCCTTTACTTCCAGCATCAAGGTCTTTTCCAATGAGTCGGCTCTTCGCCTCAGGTTGGTGGGCCAAGTGTTAGAGCTTCAGCTTCAGCATCAGTCCCTCCAGTGAATGCAGTGAATGTTCAGGGTTGGTTTCCTTTAGGATGGACTGGTTTCATCTCCCTGCCGTCCAAGTCACTCTCTAGAGTCTTCTCCAGCATCACAATTAGAAAGCACCTCTTAGAGCGGCTAAACCTCGGAAGACTGGCCACACTGGGTGTTGGGGGGAGGGGACACTGGGCAGTTCGGGAAGATGCTGAGCAGCCTTCGCCCTGATCACCAAGGACGGCTTTCTCTCTCTCCTTGCTGCTCTTTGGAACTCTGCATTCAGATTTTCTTTCCTCCTTTCCCTTGACCTTCTCTTCTTTTTGCAGCTATTTGTAAGGCCTCCTCAGACAACCATTTTGCCTTTTAGCATTTCTTTTTCTTGGGGATGGTCTTGATCACCACCTCCTATAAAATGTCATGAACCTCCTCCGTCCATAGTTCTTCAGGCACTCTGTCTATCAGATCTAGTCCCCTGAATCTATTCATTGCTTATGCTATGTAATTGTAAGGGATTTGATTTAGGTCATACCTGAATGGCCTAGTGGTTTTTCCTACTTTCTTTAATTTAAGCTGAATTTTGCAATAAGGGGTTCATGATCCAAGCCACAGTCACCTCCCGGTCTTGTTTTTGCTGACTGTATAGAGCTTCTCCATCTTTGGCTGCAAAGAATATGATCAACCTGATTTTGGTGTTGACCATCTGGTGATGTCCATGTGTAGTCTTCTCTTGTGTTGCTGGAAGAAGGTGTTTGCTGTGACCAGTGTGTTCTCTTGCAAAACTCTGTTAGCCTTTGTTAGACCTGGTTCTAAATCAGGAAAGGAGTGTGTCAAGGCTGTTTATTAACTTATATGCAGTGTACATCCTGTGAAATGCTGAGCTGGATGAAGCAAAAGCTGGAATCAAGATTGCTGGAAGAAATATCAATAACCTCAGATATGCAGAAGACACCTCCTTATAGCAGAAAGCAAAGAAGAACTAAAGAGCCTCTTGATGAAAGTGAAAGAGGAGAGTGAAAAAGTTGGCTTAAAGCTCAACATTCAGAAAACTAAGATCATGGCATATGGTCCCATCACTTCATAGCAAATAGATGGGGAAACAATGGAAACAGTGAGAGATTTTATTTTATTTTTTGGCTCTAATATCACTGCAGATGGTGATTGCAGCCATGAAATGAAGACCCTTGCTCCCTGGAAGAAAAGATATGACCAACCTAGACAGCATATTAAAAAACAGAGATGTTACTTTGCCAACAAACGTCTAGTCAAAGCTATGGTTTTCCCAGTAGTCAGGGATGGATGTGAGAGTCGGACTATAAAGAAAGCTGAGTGCAGAAGAATTGATGCTTTTGAGCTGTGGTGTTGGAGAAGACTCTTGAGAGTCTGTTGGACAGCAAGGAGATCCAACCAGTCCATCCTAAAGGAGATCAGTCCTGAATACACATAGGGAGGACTGATGCTGAAGCTGAAGCTTAAGTACTTTGGCCACCTGATGCGAAGAACTGACTCATTGGAAAAGACCCTGATGCTGGGAGAGACTGACGGCAGGAGGAGAAGGGGGCAACAGAGGATGAGATGGTTGGCATCACGACTCAGTGGACATGAATGTGGACAAACTCCGGGAGATGGTGAGGGGCAGGGAAGCCCAGTGTGCTGCAGCCCACGCGTGACGAGTTGCTGGATACGGCTTGGTGAGGGAAGAGCAGCATCGGCTAGCTGGCAGCAGGGTCGCGTTGCTCCAGGTGAACCTCGGAGTGGCTCAGTCACACGCACAAGTCTCTATTTTCCACATTCTTCTCCCACTTAAGTTGTTACCAGAATGAACACGGGCTCCTGTGCTCTAAGTGCAGAGGCTTTTAGGTCAAAAGTCTACAAAGTGGTCAAGAGGCTGGAAGGGCCATTGCTCACAGCCACCCGCTGCCTCGTCACTTACCAAAGAGGCTCGCAGACCAGACCCGGCAGACCGGGCCCAGCGCCTGCTTCCTCCACCACAGCACTGAAGGCAGCACAGGCCGGCGGCGCCCAGTCGGTGGCAGCCGTGACCCCTGGCCTGCCCCGGAAACAGAGGCGCCCGGGCCACGGCCGGGGAACCCATGGGCCTCAGGCCGGGAGCCCGCTCTGGACTTCCGTCCCGGCTGGGGCGCTGGAGTCGTTACTGAGCCAAGCTTGGATCTGCCCACCGTGAAGCCAGCCTACTGCCCAGATTGTGGGGAAGGAAAGTGCGTTGTTTACCGCAGGTGCCGAGCAGGGAGTCCAGGCAGCTCACGCTGGGAAGACCTGAACTCCCCACTGGCTTCAGGGGCGAGGCTTTTAAAGACGGTGATGGAGGAGGGGTTGGGGTGTGGTCAGCTCATAGACCCACTTCTGACTGGCTGGAGCCGAGGTCACCGGGAGCCACCATCATCAACCTTCTGGCTCCAGCTGGCCTGGGGTTTCCAGCTGGTGGGCAGCATGCAGTCAGCGTCTCCCACGAGGTGGGGGCTTCAGTGTCTGCAAAGCAGCTCACAGGACCCAGCTCAGAATGTTATCTGTAGCCCTTGCGGGAGAGGCAAAGGCCGAGGGCTTCATTTTATGGCTAAACGCGTGTCCTCCGTCCTGCCTGGCCGCTGTCCTTCGCTTCTGCGTTTTCTCATTGCTCTGATTAAACTTATTCTCTGGGACTCGGGAAAGACCGAGGAGACTGGATTTTTGACAGACAAGACGCAGGCAGAGGACAGGGAAGGTCTGTACTGGGAGGCCCCACATCCTGCTCGGTTATACCTTTTCACTCCCGTGCAGAGTTTCTTGTGGACAAAGAAGTGTCAATCAGGTGTATGAATACCTGGGAGTGTGATTGTTGGAAGACGCAATCACACTGTGGTTAGACTCATAGAGAAACGTTCAGACTCTCCCACAGCAGCTGCAGCGCTTGGATTCCCAACAGGAGAGGGCTTCCCGTTGCTCTGACTCCTCTCGAGACCCTGGTGTTGGCAGGTCTGCGTGTGAGCTACTCTGCTCAGTGTGCAGAGGTCTCGTATTCCCGTTTGAATTTGTGTTTCCCTGACACCCCGTGACGTGGAGCTTCTTTTCCTGTGCTTTCTTGCCATCCATAGACCTATTTCGGTGACGTCTGTTCAGATCTTTTCCCCAGTTTCAGGTCATGCTGTTTGTTTTCTTGTCATTGACCTTTAGAATCGTATGCGTATTCTGGAGCTGAATCCTTGATCAGCTGTGGTTTTGCAAATATTTTCTCCTAGTTACTGGCTTGTATTTTCATTCTAACAATGTCTTTCATAGAGTGGGAATTTTTAGTTTTAATAAAGTCCAATTCATCCTTTTCTCTGAATGGATCATGAATTTAGACCATGTCATATCTAAAACTTCATCGGCAAACCCCAGGTCATATAGATTTTCCTTTCTAGGAGTTCTACAATTTTTCATTTTACATTCGGGTCTGTAACCCATTTTGAGTGAGTCTCGAGTTTACTCTCTGCACGTCGGCTGGGCCCAGCTCCTGCAGTGGAAAGCTTGCCCTGTCTCTGCTGAATTGCTCGTGTGTCTGTCAGAATCAGTGACTTCGTTCACGCAGGTCTACTTCGGGGCTCGGATCTGTTCTGTTGACACACGTGTCTGCCCTTTCGTGAGCAGTCTTGATCACGGCAGAGTTACAGGGACTCGTGAAACCAGGGAGTGAACCTCCGAGTCTGGGTCTGCTCCATGACTGAGGACCAGATGTGCTGGCCAGTGGCCTCCCCGGACCTTTCTGCCTCTCTGCTCCGCGAGCGGCGGGGGCCTCCTTGGGACCCAGGGAGCCACGGCGCCGTCCTGAGTCAGCTGCAAGGGAATCGCGGAGAGGGGATGGGATGACACCCCTTCCATCCTGGAGGGACAGAGGGGCGATTCAGACTCAGAGCTCCAGAAACCCCCCAGGACAGGCGGCCAGCACCGAGCTGCCCTCAGGGCCTCCCCCGCCAGAGCCCTGGCCCAGAGTGGAGCCCGGCCAAATGGTGGAGGAACAGGCTCGGGACCCAAGCCCCAAGACTGCACGGGGCTCTGAGTTATGGCCACAGAATTTGTGAGACCCCTCCCCGGGTGTGGGCCTGGAAGATATTTAGATGCAAAAGGTTGAAAAGCATTTGCTCATTCTCATTACAAAAATTCTGTCATTTTTCTGGTCTAAGGAATGCTAACTTGTTCTTTCAATTACAGCCTTAATAACGTCACCAATAAAACCCCAACAGGCCTCGAGGGCTCTGCCAACACCGCCCCCACAACCCACGTCCTTTCCTGGATGGCGACCGTAACCCCCACTGGACTGCGCCCCACCGGCCGCCCGGCCCATCTCCCAGGGTCCTCTGTGGCTCTGCCGCAGGCTAACACTCCTCAGGCCTTTTCCAAAAATGATGCAACTCCCCACGAGGTGACGGGGGTGATCCACTGCACTGCTGGGGGGCTCCAGTGATCGACTCAAGAATTGCTCTGAGTGACTTACTGTGAGGCTGGGGGAGGCTCCCTGCTTATGATGAGCACAGCTGTGAATCTGTCTCCGCGGGTCTGCAGCACTGTGTCTCTGAGCGGCAGGCATGCCCACTCTGGAGGGGGTGGATAGGGAGAGATGGAGCCAGCTTCCCAGGGCCCCAGGAGGCTAACAGGGAACGACAGGTGCTGACTCTAAGCCAGGAAGCGCCTCCCCAGCCCGGCCACCTGTGGCAGGTGAGCCCGGGCCCTGGGCTGGTGCTTGATGAAGCTGGCGCTGTGATCAGCAGGGGCAGGGTCCCCTCGCTCTTGGCCCAGGGCCACCCTGTGAGCTCAGTAGCCTCTAGACAGCAGCATCTCTAAGGAGGGGCTCGGGAGACACTCAGCCCATTGTGCCCTCTGAAGGCACTGATCAGAGCCCACCCTCTTGGGAAGGCCCTTGTCACTCTTCCTCCTAACTCCTCACCTGGAACCAGCCCTTCCTGAAGCTGGAACTCTGCTTCCCCTTCACAGTCCAGCCTGGGGTAGCCACTCTGAGGGCACCTGGGCTCCCCCAGGGCTTCTCTGCCAGGACAGGCCGTGTAGCCGGGTGGGTGGTGACAGCTGCATGGGGCTCTCTGTTCTAACGGATGTGGGGCCGTGACTGGAAACCCCCGGTCCCCACAGCATACTCGACCTTCCCACGCGTGCCCTCAGCTGTCTCTCAGAAAGGCGTGCTCCGCTGGACCGGGACTCAGCGCGTCTGCACACACCTGTCCTCTTGGCAGGCCACCCTGATCAGCCGGGAAGGGCTCTTTCTTGCAGAAGCGTGTGGCGTTTTGCCCACATGTGTGCTCAGATCCTTCCTGAGTTTAGAAGGCGGCCCTGGGACATCAAAGGGTGGAACCCTTCGCGATGCCCGGCCGGTGCCATGGGTCTGCTCACCCTCCCTCTGAGGTTTGGAGTTGGCCTATTATCTGGGTAATTAACTGTATCCCCAGTTTTTTTTTATCATAAACACGGCTATTATCTGGGTAATTAACTGTATCCCCGGTTTGTTTTTAAATCATAAACACGGCTTCTTGATCCAGAACCTCAATCTTTCAAAATTTGTCCAAAGCTGATGGCAGGTTACCCAGATATGGGCTGGGAAGCCAGACTGGCGGGGACTCGTGGGCTAATGCCTGCCCCCTTCCTGGGCCTGGGTGGAGTGTGGGGCCACCCCATCAGCTGGCCCTCGTGTCCGAGGATTCCACTATACCCAGGAACTTTGTGGCATCCGAGCACCTAGGAAGGGGCCAGCAGGGCAGCTCGCCTGGAAGGCGGCTGGGGCTCCAGTGGGAGGTCAGGGCTGAGGCGGGGGTGGTCAGTGAATGGAGGTTCAGTCTCCGAGGGTCCGCTCTGGGCAGGCCCCACCTCCCAGTTCTGCAGCCCCAGCCCCAGCATAGGCACATTCCGCTCAGGCACAGACTCGGGGAGGGGCACCTGGGGTCCCAGAAATGCCCCGGAAGAGGGCTCGGGCCATCTGCAGGAGCCGAGCCTGCGTCCTGCGTCCATCCTCCCAGAGGAGGAAGCAGGGAGCGTGGCCTTGTGCTCCTGCCCCTTCCCCGCTGATGGCGGCTTCCGCGATCACACTCCCCTCCTGTCCACCTGTGGTCCCAGCGCCTGGGCTTGGGGGGCACACGGAGGGCAGAGCACAGGTGCCCCCGCTTCAGTCACCTGGGAGCACCCATGGGCCCCCCTCCACCTGCCATGCCCCAGGGTGCTTCACCTGAGCATCAGCAAGAGGCAGCGAGGTCCCCGCCACCCCGAGCCCGTGGCCCTTCGCTCAGACCCACCCTCAGGGGCAGCCCTGCACAGACGGCCCACTGCTGCCCACCCTTCCCCAGCGAGGCCAGGCCAGACCCTCCCCCGGGCTAGACGAGAGGCTGCAGGTCCCACCTCCTGTCAGCCCACAGATCCGGACCCCAGGTCAAGCCCAGTCAGGTCCCCGAAGCCTGTGTGCTGGGCTGCGGCTCCTTCCCGAGAGCGAGGCCCTGGGGAGTCCCTGGCTGTGCCCCCTGCAGGGCGAGGGGCACTGAGTCCTGCCTGGGCAGACGGCCTCTCCAGGGGTGAAGGTCCTGGGGCCTCGTGGCGAGTCCCTGCCTCCTCCAGCGGGGACCGAGGCCAGCGACAGAACCGCTGACCTTCACGGCATCAGGCTGACCTTTGAAAATAACCACTGACCTTTAAGGACATAAGCAGTGACCCCCAGGATGTCAGCTGACCTTTGAGGATGTGACCGCTGACCTTGGGGCCTGGCGGGAGCCCCAGCCCCTGAGAGGGCCCCGCTGGCCCCTGTGGGAGGGCCCGCCACCCCCACCCGCTCCATCTGATCCCCTGAGGGAAGGGGGGTGGGAGGGCGGACAGGCCTGGCCTGCAGCAGTGGCTGGAAGACCCCACGGGGGGCTCACCCTCCAGCCTCCCAGCACGACCCCTCTGACCTGGGACCCGGCCCTGTGCGCGCGGCCACCCTTGCCCCGCTTCCCCTCCCAGAGCCGAGGTCCCCACAGACTGAGGGGGGCCTGGACCCATCTTCCTGCAGCCTCTCTGGCCTAACCCGCAGGCGTGCAAGACCCTTCGTTTCTCTCCTGGAGCTGAGAGTGCAGCGTGGTCTGCTGCTGGGGGAGCCGCCTTTCTCACAGCCTGTTTCCCGCCCCTGAACGCAGGGCTCTGGGTGCGACCTCAGGCCCCAGCAGGCGCTCACCTGCAGGAGGCCCGGGAACTGGACTCCCGCCAGGCTCCCCTCCAGCCCGTCCCCCAGGGGGGCTCAGCCTCCTCGGAGAGTGCACGGGGCATCGGCTCCCCTAGACCCCACAGCGAACACCTAAAAGTGGAAGAGCAGAAAAAGTTAAAGCAGACAGAAGGGGACACTAGAGAGCAGGAGTCAGCAAAACCGGAAACACAGTGAGACCGGCAGTGCACGCAGTAAGGGCTTCCCTGGTGGCTCAGGTGGCAAAGAATCTGCCCGCCGCGCAGGAGGCCTGGGCTCCATCCCCGGGCTGGGAAGATGCCCCGGAGAAGGAGCTGCAGCTCACTCTAGTATTCTTGCCTGAGAACGCCAAGGGCAGAGGACCCTGGCGAGCTACAGTCCACTGGGTTGCAGAGTCAGACACGAATGAGTGGCTAACACACACAGACACGCACACACACCACACACCACACACACACATCACATACACACACCACACACCACACACACACACACACACACACACACCACACACCCCACACACACACATCACATACACACACCACACACACACACACACACACACACACACACATCACATACACACACACACACACACACACACACACACACACCACACACACACCACACACCACACACACACATCACATACACACACCACACACACACACACATCACATACACACACCACACACCACACACACACATCACATACACACACCACACACACACACCACACACACACACACACACACATAAACACACACACACACATACACACACACACTACACACACACACACACACACACACACATCACATACACACACACACATCACATACACACACCACACACACACACATCACATACACACACCACACACACACACACATCACACACCACACACACACATCACACACACACACACACACATCATATACACACACCACACATACACACACACATCACATACACACACCACACACACACATCACACACCACACACACACATCACACACACACACACCACACACACATCACACACACACACACCACACACACACATCACATACACACACCACACACCACACACACACATCACATACACACACACACATCACACACACACACACCACACACACACATCACATACACACACACATCACATACACACACCACACACCACACACACACACACACCACACCACACCACACACATGACATACACACACACATCACATACACACACCACACACACACACACCACACACACACACATCACATACACACACCACACACACATATCACATACACACACCACACACACACATCACATACACACACCACACACACACACACATCACACACCACACACACACATCACATACACACACCACACACACACATCACATACACACACCACACACACACACAATCACATACACACACCACACACCACACACACACACACCACACACACACCACGCACACACACACACCACACACCACACACACACACCACACACACACATCATATACACACCACACACCACACACACACATCATATACACACACCACACACCACACACACACATCACATACACACACCACACACACACACCACACCACATACACACACACACATCACATACACACACACATCATATACACACACCACGCACACACACATATCACATACACACACCACACACACACCACACACACACATCACACACACAGACATCACATACACACACCACACACACACACACACACATACACACACACACATCACATACACACACACATCACATACACACACCAGACACACATCGCATACACACACCACACACACACAGACACCACACCAGACACACACAGACACCACACACACACATCATATACACACACCACACACACACCACACACACACATCACACACACAGACATCACATACACACACCACACACACACATCACATTCACACACCACACATACACATCACATTCACACACCACACACACACACATATCATGTACACACACCACACACACATATCACATACACACACCATACACACACACATACATCACATACACACCACACACACATCACACACACACATATCACACACACACACCACACACACACTCACATACACACACCACACACACACACATCACACACACACACCACACACACACACATATCACCTACACACACATCACATACACACACCAGACACACACACACACACAACAGAGTAAAACAATGAAAGAGAGATGGTTCTTGGAAAATGTAAATGAAACTGACATATGTCTGTCAAGAGTGATTAAAAAGAGAAAATTCAAATGACGTGCAGACATAAGGCAGCCTTATGTCTTATTAAAAAGATAATAAGGGCAGAAATCTGTATGCAGCTCAAGAATCAACAGTTAGAACTGGACATAGAACGACAGACTGTTTCCAAATCAGGAAAGGAGGACGTCAGGGCTGTACATTGCCATCTGCTTGCCTAACTTATACGCAGAGCACATCGTGCAAAATGCTGGAGTGGGTGAAGCATAAGCTGGAGTCAAGACTGCCGGGAGAAATATCAATAACCTCAGACAAGCAGATGCAAGAGCTTTTTGATGAAAGTGAAAGAGGAGAGTGAAAAAGTTGGCTTAAAACTCAACATTCAGGAAACTAAGATCATGGCATCTGGTCCCATCACTTCATGGCAAATAGATGGGGAAACAGTGGAAACAGTGACAGACTTTATTTCTTGGGCTCCAAAATCACTGCAGATGGTGACCGCAGCCATGAAATTAAAAGATATTTGCTTCTTGAAAGAAAATTATGACCAACCTAGATAGCATATTAAAAAGCAGAGACATTACTTTTCCAACAAAGGTCCGTCTAGTCAAAACTATGGTTTTCCAATAGTCATGTATGGATGTGAGAGTTGGTCTATAAAGAAAGCTGAGCACCAAAGAATTGATGCTTTTGAACTGTGGTGTTGGAGAAGACTTTTGAGAGTCCCTTGGACAGCAAGGAGATCAAACCTGTCAATCTTAAAGGAAATCAGTCCTGAATATTCACTGGAAGGACTGATGCTGAAGCTGGAACTCTAATACTTTGACCACCTGATGCGAAGAACTAATTCATTTGCAAAGACCCTGATGCTGGGAAAGATTGAGGGCAGGAGGAGAAGGGGATGAGAGAGGATGAAATGGTTGGATGGCATCCCTGAATCAACGGTCATGAGTTTGAGTGAACTCCGGCAGTTGGTGATGGACAGGGAGGCCTGGCACGCTGCAGTCCATGGGGTCACAAAGAGTTGTACACGACTGAGCAACTGAACTGAACTGAACTGAACTGACAGAGAGAGATACTACAAATAACATTAAACACATAAATTTGACAGCTTAGGTGAAATGGCCCAGTGTTTTACATAGCATAAACTACTACAAACACACTGAATATGAATAAGTCATTTAAAAAGCCCTATGACTATGAATAAAGTTGAATTTATAATTAAAAGATTCTCCCCAAATTAATCTCCAAGCCCTGATGGTTTCCTTGGAGACCATTTAAACATAAATTAACATCAATTCTATACAAACTCTTCCAGAAATTAAGAGGAAGGGAGACTTCCTAATTCCTTCTATGAAGCTAGTATTACCCTGATGCCAAAATGGTATGAAACGAGTACCACAGACCCCCATCCCTCATAAACATGGACAAATTCTTACAAAATATCAGTAAATAGAGTTCAGCAACACCTAGAAAGAATGAAAACAGTTTCCAGGGATGAAAGGCTAGTTCAACTTCTGAAACTGTATCAGTGTGCCCTACCATAGGAAGAAGTTAAAGAAGAAAAAAAATCAGGTGTTCATATTGATTGATGCAGAAAAACTGTTTGAAAAAGTCAAAACATATTCATGATAAAAATTCTCAGAAATATCAGAATAGAGAAAAACCTTCAACTTGATGAAGAATATAAAAAGAATCCACTCTAACTTTGTACTTAATGGAGAAAAGCTAAATATTTTCCTCCTCAAAAAGGCACAAGGTAAGGATGTCCACTCCATAACTTATTCTTATTGTGCTGGGAGTTCCACTCAATGTTAAAAAACAAGAAGAGGAATTCAAAGGCATACAGTCCAGAAAGGAAGAAATTAAACTGCCCATGTTAACAGATAGCATGACTGTCCATGTAGAAGAATTCCAATGACTGAAAAAAATCCAAAAACTACAGAAAACAAAAAGAAAAAAGAAAAGCAAGGAAACAAACAAAAAACCTCTCCTAGAACTAATAGCAAAGTTTCAGAATACAAGATCCACAAAAATCAATTAAGCTTCTATACAGTGGCAATAAACACGTGGAAATAAAAATCAAAGATAAAAGACTTGCGAATCACAAAAGGAAGGAAGAAATGAAGAAGAGGAAGGGGAAGGGGAGAAAGATTTACTTGTAATAAATCTACCAAAACATGTACAGAACTTTTATGTAAAAACTACAAAATGATAACGAAAGAGTCAGCAGAAGGCACCGCTGAGCTGCTGAGGCGCTTCAGTCGTGTCCGACTCTGTGCAGCCCTACCAGGCTCCGCCGTGCCTGGGATTCTCCAGGCAGGAACACTGGAGTGGGTTGCCATTTCCTTCTCCAGTCCATGAAAATGAAAGTGGAGTCGCTCAGTCATGTCTGACTCTTCGCGACCCCATGGACTGCAGCCCATCAGACTCCTCCATCCGTGGGATTTTCCAGGCAAGAATGCTGGAGCGGGGTGCCATTGCCTTCCCCAGCGAAAGGCACTAATTCTCTCCAAACTGATAAGCAGGCTCAAGACCACTCATTAACATTCAAAGACTGTGCTTGTTTTATACACTTAGGCAAGGCTATTCTAAAATTTATATGGAAAAGCGAAGAAAAAAGAAGAGAAAAGAAAAGAGAAAATGGAGGGATCTGTCTCAGCTCAAGCCTTTTTAGGAAGACTGGGTGGGGTCTGCAGAGGGACAGACACACGGATCAGTGGAACAGAAAGGGAGCCCAGACACAAACCCCCACGAATGTGCTCAGCTGACTCACAACAAAGACTCAGAAGCAATTCAGAGGAGGAGACGCAGATTCTTTCACAAATGGCGCTAGAGGAAGAGGACACCCACACAGAAAAATACACCTTGACGGAAACCCCACGCCTTGAATGGAAATCAACTCAGAATGGACCGTAGGCATCAACGTGAAAGACAAAAGAGGCAAGCTTTCAGAAAAAGTGTGTGAGAAGATGCTCACTGTCTTTAATATCTGGGGCTAAGCAGAGTTCTTGGGCTTCCCAGGTGGCGTGAGTGAAGAACCCGCCTGTCAGTGCAGGTGGCGTAAGAAACAGGGGTTGGTCCTGAGTCAGGACGATTTCCTGGAGGAGGGCGCGGCAATCCACTCCAGAACTCTTGCCTGGAGAATCCCACGGACAGAGGAGCCCGGTGGGCTACAGTCCATGGGGTCACGAAGAGTCGGGTACAACTGAGTGACTTAGCACGCAAGCATGCAGGCAGAGTTCTCAGTCTTGACATCAAAGGAACAGTTCATAAGTGGATAAACAGATAGATTTGACTTTATCAAAATAAAAAACTTTTGTTTTGTGTAAGACCTAGTTGAGCGCATGAGAAGATAAGCTATGAACTTGGAGAAAAAAATCTACAAACCCCAGTAGAAAAAATCTATCAGTCCTCTATCTAATAAGGGACTGGTATCTAAAATATAGAAAGAACTCTCAAAACTCAACAGTTACACATTAAAAGCAGAACAAATAATCCAATTACAAAACGAGCAAAAGTCACCACGGGCATTCCATCAAGAGGATCTACAGATGGCAAATTAGCACATGAAAAGACGTTCAACATCATTAGCCATTAGGAAAATGCAAATTAAAACCACTGTGAGGTATCACTACGCGTTATTCAGAATGGCTAAAATAAAAAAAAACAACAATCCAGCAGGAGGCAGAGAGAGTGGATTTGCAGATGTGGCAGCCGGGAAAAGTAAACAGAGAGCCCTCTGGACCCCACTTGGCAGCCTGAAAAACAACAGCTAAACGCGCAATTACTATATGACCCAGCAACTGCACTCCTGGGCATTTATCCCAGAGCAATGAACAGCTTTTTTCACACACAAACCTGTGCATGAATGGCATGGCAGATTTATTTATAAGACCCGAAGTGCAGGAGCAGCCCACATGCGCTTCAACAGTAAGGCAGCTGAGACGTGCCCAGGCCACGGGCCACTGCTCAGCCCCAGCAGTGAGGGGGCCACCTGGTGAGCACCCAGGGGCTACGCTCAGCGAGAAGCCCAGTCCAGGGTTGCACATGGTGTGAGTCCATTTCTCCAACATTCCAGAGGTGGAAAACTTGCAAAAATGGACAAGAGGTTAGAATTTCCCAGGGTTGGGAGGGGGTGGAGTGAGGGCACATGTCTGCAATGGGGGCAGGTGTGCAGGTGAGTGTGCCTTGTGTGCACAGGTGTGCACAGTTGTCTGCTGGGGGGCGTCTGAGTGCATGTGTGTGCACACAGGTGTGCCCAGGTGTGAGTGTGCATGCACAGTGTGTGTACAGAATGGCACAGATACTCACCCCTGTGCCACCTGTCCACCCCACTCCTGCTGCCTGGGCCAAGGTGACCTCTCTGTTTCCTGGGCCCAAGTGCTTTCTGGTAAAAACCATGTTTGAAATGGCTCTGGGAACAGGGCGGTGGACTCAACTTGGAGAGTGTTCCCTTTATACGGCATCTCTGTAGAGACTTTGTCAGTCACTTGTGGCAGCCTGTTCCTGGATTTAAGGAAAGGTACAGTGAGCTCGCAACTCCCGCATCAGCTCCTGCTTCATCACCTGCATCAAGGGTCAGTATGTGTCTTTTAAATAGAGGACTCTTCTGTGCACTGTATTTAGGATGTACCTTAATTAACTGAAAATTGTGTTTTGTATGACTTGTCAGAACAACAGTCATCAGCCAAGCAGAGCCCATGGTCACCAGCTCAAACAGCCGGTCTCCCCGCCCCCCATGTCTGCTGGACAAGCTGCCACTTGTGTTCTGGAAATGAGGGGGTAGGAAGGATGGCATCGCCCACCATGTCAGAACGGGACTGTCTCGAGTCTCTCTTTCATGCTTCTGAAAACCAGTGGAGACACACGCTTCACGATCAGAAGGCCGACTCACATCAACCCGGGCAAAGAAGACCCAGCAGGCCTTCACACAGAGGGTCCCCGGGTGCCCTTGGGGGAGCCTTTCGGCAGCAGCACCCATCACGCTCTGTTGTCCACGGTGAGCTCTGAGTGGGGCCGTGCCCAGTGCCAAGTCCCCTCGGTGTCCACACGGGCCGGGAGCCACATCCCACACCTACCTCCCCTGCAGGGAAAGTGGGGCTGGGACGGTCCACGGGGCCTTGTGCTGCGGGAGGGTGTCTCCTGGCTGCCGGGGTCCAGCCGGCCCTGGGCTGACACTGACGAGACAGCTGGCGGCAGCATCCGGGCGACCTCGGCTCAGCCAGCCTCGAGCAGAGTGGGAGGGACAGGGCCAGGGTTCTCAGGGAAAGCTGGGGGTGCTGTTTAAAACCCGAGAGTGAAACACGCAGCGCCAGAGCGAGCTCTGCAGGCTTTGGTCAGAGGCCAGGCCAGCACAGCCCTGACGTGCCGGCGTGCAGAGGCCCACAGCTCACTCCTGACCCTGGCCCGATGCGGGCTGGGCTTCTCCGGGGGTGGGGTCTTTCCTGGGGAAGCAGGGGGTGGGCCTGGCCTGGCTCATCAGTGGTGCCGAGGGAACCTGCCCTGCAGAGCGGGTCCTGGAGAAGCGTCCACGCTGCTCCCGCACAGACAGAGGGCAGGGCCAGGCCCCTGGGGCTGGGGGCAGGTGGTCACTCCTCATGAGGACGGAAGCTGGCTCATGCGAGCTTGTCCCCTCCACTTTCCACTGACCCTCACCTCCTGTCCAGCCTAGGTGGGCACTGGGCAGGGCCAGGGGTGAAGAGAACTCGTATGTATGGAGTGGGTTTCCATCAGCATTTTGACAGACACGATCCTTGATTTCTCGTCCACGTGATGAAGCTGGAGAACTGGTGGTCGGCTACTCGGGTTTCATCAACGCTGACGGACAAGTTACATCATTGCGCCGAGCACGGCTCAGCTAGGAACTGGGCCAGGACTTCTGGAAACGTGTTCCAAGTAATGAGCTGTCATGGTTGCTCACATTTGTTTTACTCTTTCCACAGCAAAGACGTTGCCCTGGCCTAATTTCCTGCAGAGACAGGCCGACAAGGCTGGGATGGTGGGAGAAGCCCCACAAGTCACGGAGTCGGACGCCTCCCTGCATAGCTGGTCGCAGGTGAGCGGGCGGGAGCCAGCTCCTCGGGCACAGGCAGGAGCCCGGCCTCTCCCAGGCCTCGGGGGTTTCTTTCCATCCCTGAGAAAATCAGGAATTCTGACAGCGCTTCTGTGCTCACGCTCCTAAAGATGGCTCATTATACAGAAAGTGAGCACCTAACCGAACGTAACCCAGCGTGGCCAGAGCATGTGGGCCCGGCCTCAGGTCAGAAGTGCAAAATTACTGCCACCCCCTCCTCCGGCACCGTAACTCTGTGGTGAGGGGGTCCCTAGTAAAGCGGAGCCAGCCCCGCCCCACCCCGGTCCATCCACGCAGGCTGGACACTGTGTTCCTCCACTGGTGCTCTGCCCTGGCCCGGAGGCCCCTCCTGACACGAGCTCACATCTGGCCAGTTTAGGGATTGGTCCCCAAAGGCTGCCTGCTGGCTGAGCGAGACCCCCTGGGGGCTGCGGACTCAGCCGCCGCCGGAGCTGCAGGCGGGCTCCAGGTGCTGCCGGCCTGGGTGGCTCAGCTGGACGGGCCACACGCTCCGCCCCTGGTCTCCTGGGACAGTACTCTTCTGCCCCGGGCCCCATGCACCAGGCAGACGGGCACACTGTCCACGGGGCTCGGGTCCAAGGCCACAGTCAGAGAGCATGTTTCTGTGGGGGTCTGAGCTCCTTCTCCCGAGGAGATACGCACAGGAAAAGCTCAACCAGCTATGGAAGAAGCACGGTGTGTGATTCCCTTCTCCAACGCTGCCATTAATTAGGGCCCCAGGAGCCGCGGCCAGCTGGGAGCAGCGTGGCCGGACCTGCAGCCTCGGCCCCGCCGGCTTCCACTCCGACAGCCCCTGGGCGATTTCTGCTGCAAAGACGACAATCTTCCCACAAGATGTGCTGGCTTATTTTTATACCCAGAAGTGCTCCGAAAGAGGACGCTTTATTGTTTTGAAGATCTCACCTAATTGTGTTCATCTCAGTGATAACATTTCTTAAGGTTTTTAATTTAAAAAGCCATGCAACTCATTTATTTTATAAATACAAAACCACTCAAGCCCCAGATGTATTCAAATGAAAAAGAATCAGCTTCCCTGATTGGCCTCATAATTCAGCACAGCTTAGAAAGTTTCAAATGCTGTGAATTTTCACATCAGAAGGACAGTTGATAAACAGATAACGCAGGCTGTTTGATGCTGAGCTCTTCGGAAGCTCGTTTTAAACACGAGGCAGCACACAGCTCGACTCGTGTCGCCCGCAGGTTTATAAGCTCTGGGCCTCGTGTCCACACCTCAGTGTGTGCAGTCACCCTCCATTGCAAGAGAGGTTCCCTCAAAAGTTAAACCTAGAATTGCCACGCAGCCCAGCAACGCCACTCCTGAGCACATATCCAGAGAAGCGAAGAGAGGAGTTCAGATGGCCGCTTGATTCACAGGGGCCGAGAGTCAGGAGGAGCACTGATGCTCGTTAACGGATGAGAAGGAACAGGCGAGACGCAGCCCCTCCACCCTGGGATGGAACTCAGCCGTGAGGCGCAGTGAAGCCCTGAGCCTCGGACAACACCGACGGACGCTGGAAACACCGTGCCCCGTGGAGACCAGCCAGGGCAACGCATTATGAGAGTCCTTGCTACACAGAGCGTCCAGAAGAGGTGAATCCAAAGAGACAGAAAGCAGGTTCCTGTCGTCGGGCTGGGGGAGCAGCGAGGGGAGCTGCCGCTGGCCGGGGCCGCCTCCAGGGGTCAGGAGGAGCCAGGAGGCTGACCGCACACAGTGGACGTGCAGCACTGACTGGAACTGCCCCCAGAGCCAGAAATCGGCCAGAGGGAAGGGGAGCGTCTTCAGGGCACTCCACTCCGACCCAGAGGGAGGCTTGCCTGGGCAGCAGGCCTCCGAACAGGCCAGGAAAGCAGCTGTGCGTGAGCCCTGGGACACCCCAGCCAACTCCTCCCGCCAGGACTCGGGAGCAAGCCCTCTCCAGGGTGGCCTGTTGAAGGGGTGGGGAAGGTGGGGAGGGGCGGTGGGGGAAGGTGGGGAGTGGGGGGAGGCCCTTCCCTCCGACCAAGGTGCTGTCTGGGCCCTTCCGCACCACGAGGGGCAACACAGAGAGCTCCCTGTCTCATCTGCACAAAGGAGACAGCAGCCTTCCTTTCAAGGGTTGCCTGTAACCAGCGCATCACACTGAAGATGAGACAGGAGAATTAGGAATGATCCGATCCTTTCAGCTGGGTGTACCCAAATCTCTCCTTGAGAAGCCCAGGTATTTTACTGCGGAGGTTACATTAAGGACTGAAAGTTAACACGGCACCTGGATTCTGACGGAAAGAGACAAAGATGCGATGGCCGTTGGCAGTGGGCATGCCCCCTGGGGGAGGAAGCAGGTGGCCCCGCCAGGGCCGGGTCCACCTCTCGGCCTAGTTCCCCAAGGGACACGCCGACCCAGTAACGACGCTGCGGCTCTTCCGCTCAAAGCCCCCGCGGCTCAGCCTTGACTTGGACAGGCAGGAGCGCTAAGGGCTGGGGCTCAGGCAGCCCCTCGCCCAGAG
Organism: Nanger dama; assembly: GCA_917880005.1. Classification (NCBI taxonomy): domain Eukaryota; kingdom Metazoa; phylum Chordata; class Mammalia; order Artiodactyla; family Bovidae; genus Nanger; species Nanger dama. The sequence continues at coordinate 35,463,369 of CAKJTW010000026.1, read as the reverse complement.
CCAGGCGAGGCCCCCAGGGGAGACCCTCCCCGTCCACGGTCCTCAAGAGCAGGTGCTGGGCTGCAGGGGGACCTGGCGGGAGCAGGGGGCTGTGGACCAACAGACCCCAGGGGCCCCAGGCAGAGCCCTTCCCGTCGCTCAGGCCACGGGCACTGCAGGGGCTCAGCGCCCGGGGGAGGGTCCCAGAGCCCAAGGCCGCCCTGGGTTCCCGGTGCCCAGTGACTGCCTGGGGCAGAGGGAGATGCCGGCCACACGGCCCGAGTCCTCTGGTTTCCGGCCCTGGCGAGGGCCTCCTTGGGTCGTTCGGGCCACTGGTTCCGATAGCTGGGCTACACGACACCCCTGGTGAGGATGTGTGAGCCTCGTGGTGAGGACAGGGGGCCTGTGAGCCCAGCGGGGCGATAGTTAAGTGGAGGGAGCCTGGGAGCAGGCGGTCGTCAGCAGGGCACAGGGATCCCAAGGACCTGAGCCCTGTCCGGGACGTGCCCCTACCTGCGGCGTCCGCAACCCCAACCGGCTGTCTCCAGCCCTGTGTGCCCAGCCCCTGGGAGGCCTCGGGCAGCCTCCAACACGCCCCTGGCTCTCCCCTCCAAGCTCCCCACCCTGTTCCTCCTGGAGCCCCCTGGGGCTGGCGGGACCCTCCCCAGCGCTGTGTCCAGAGACGCAGCCGACTCTGAACAGAGCCTTGGAGCTCCCCGTGGACCCGTGAGAGCCTGTTTTTGCCTGTCGGCTCCTCCCAGAGCTGAAGACACGTCCAGTCTCTGCAGGGCCAGCGTGGCCGTCTCCTCAGGACACGAAGTGGTGTGGGGTTCCCCTGCCCAGATGCGTCTCCTGGAACTGAGCCCTTCCAGCTCCGTGCATGATCTTTGGAACATCAGAGGGGTGGGCTGTAAAAGTGCCCCAGCTTCACCTCTGAGGAGGAGGGCAGGGCTGCTGAGACCCCAGGGGACTCGGCCCTCCACACCTGAACACTAGCACCCTGTCCGGATCCTCTGGGGTCACCAGGCCCCACCACAGGAGCTGTGCTTTCCCCAGAGTCAGGGGAGGGGCAGGCCTGGGCCCCGGAACTGAGAGTGAGGGACCCAGTGGGCGGGGGGCGATCCCAGGATCCAGAGGAGCCACGGGCTGCAGGGCCCACCAGGGCCAGGCGCCCGCCTGCAGCGCCGTCTGCACCCAGACTGCTCCAGAGGGGCCTGTGCTATTCACTCTCTGCTCTGCAAGCTGGACCCCCGTCACCGTTCCTGAGAGCCTCTGTCACCCAGACTCCAGCACCCGAGAGCCTCCGTCACCAGACTCCAGCAGCCTCGCCTGCGACCAGCTTCGCTGACCAGTCCGGCCCACGTCAGCACCACTGAGGCAGTGAGGACCCCTGGGCAGCCTGGGCGCCCACAGGACCCAGGAGGCCATCTGCCCGGGAGTCCCAGCCATGCCTCGGGAGCCTGGGCACAAGCCGGCAGGAGGGCCCACAGCCGCCAACAGAGCCCCCGGCTTCCTGGGGGCCCACCCCCCAACCTCCACCCGGAGCTGCGGCCAAACCCAGCCCAGCCAGGCCAGGGACCCCGTGCCCAGGAGCGGTCCTCCCGTCAACAGGACGGGCTTCCGGCCTCAGACCTGGCCCAGGCGTCCCTCACAAGAGCCATGCGGCTCCCCTGCGGGCCCTTGAGAGCCACAGACAGCCAGCCCCTGTCTGTGAGGGCGGATTATGAACTGGGAAGAAATCCCTTCCTTTGATGAGGACAAGGGCGCCCCTCTGCCCTCCACAGCAGGGAGGCTCCCAATGCGAGACCGTCCCCCACCGCCACCCGCTCCGCGGTCTCAGCCACGCCAGGGACCTTCTCTGAGTAGCCCTGCGCCGTGGCCTCCAGGGGCCAGGAACCCTTCACAGGCTGCTTGGGACCGAGGGTACGCAGCTCGAGGGTTGGGGTCACTGCAGGGCGTGTTCCCAGCTATTTTAAACTGAACGGCAGGTACTTTCTATAGAAGGAACAGGGGGTGACTCTTCTCTTGCTCCATGGTTTCTGCCAGTAATGGTGAAATCTGTTTTAAAAAATCTAATAAAACTCAGTAATAAAGCTGTGGTGGATTATATATTTATAGCTTTCTGGGTTGGAACTCTTCAGAAGCTGGTTGGCGGGTTGGGTTTGCTAACATCTACACAGTAGCCTTTACGAGGCGCCGGTCACAGGAAGGGGCCATGTTCTCACACCGCGGGCTGGACGCAGCAAGCACTCCTGGGACCAGCTGTCTGTGCGGCTCACTTTAACCACACGTGTCACTCAGACGCTGCTGCAGCCCTGAGGGCACTCCAGAGCCTGGATTCAACCTCGAGGGCCGGAGGGGTCTCGGGGCCCGGGGGAGGGGTCTCGCAGGCCTTGGGGTCTGTGGGCACTTGTGCTGAGCGCGGCTGGCCAGCGCTGGAGTGGCTTCCTCAGGAGGCTGGGCTGGTCCCTGACAGTCTCCAGCTGCCTGCCCTCCCTGGGGTCCCCTGGACGATCCCCTGGCCTGACAGCACCAGCAGGCCAGGCGATGGATGGGAAGCAGGTCCAGAATCAGCTCATGGCCACACTCGCCCCCCAGGGGACACACGGACGTTTGTGGGAAGGAGGCAGTCAGCCTGGCGCCCTCTGGGGCTGCGGGGCAACTCAGGACAGGGGGCACGCTCACCTACGGGCATGGGGGTCCAGGTGGTGCTGGGGATGGGCAGTCCTGCTTCCCTGCCCACCCTCCCAGCAGGGCTCCCCCGGCCCAGGGTCCTCAGCGGGGGCTCCCGCAGGCTCACAGGACGCCCGGGGCCTGTTCCTCAGCGGTTGCAGCTCAGCGCTCTTCTGCCAGTTCTCTGAGGCTCCGATGCCCCTTCCGGTCCCCCGGCTCCCTGCCAGGCACTGGGAGCTGGCCGAGCCCACACGCCCTTGGCCAGAGACCAGCAATGGACCGCTATTTCTAGAAATCTTAGTCACACCGTTCAACAGGAGTGAGGGCCTCCCGAAACCCCCTGGAGTTGCTCCTGACAGGGGTGACGGGCACCATCAGAAAGAAAGGCCTATACCCCCAAACCCAGTCCCACAACAGCTTTTCAGAATCCTGCAAGAAGGACTGGATGGTCTGGAGATGATCGTGCTGTTGAAGAGAACCTGGGCCCGGCTGGGCGAGGGTGGGGGACAGTCCGATCCCAAGAGACGACAGTGAGGCTCCCGCGGCATGGGCACCTGGGCCTCCCAGGCAGGGGGTAACCCGCTCCCCCGCTGCAGGCAGCTGGGAGGGCCCGACCCGGGGCAGCTCCGGGGCTGCTCAGGGAGCCCCCGCCCCCGCGCCCCCAGCTGCCTGGTGTTCATCTCCTCACTGAATGAGGCCTTAGACATCGGCAGCAGGACGATAGTGACAAGACGACGGAAGAGACCTTCCGGGGGATGGCTGTGGACCAGCTCCAACTCGTCTCCGCCCCATGGGGAGGACCAGCCGCTTGGCGACCAAGCCTGGCTCCCAGAGGTGCGGAAAGCCTTCCACAGAGGAACCCTGAAGCGGGCAAAGGCTGATTTAAAGTGACTTTTGATTCGTCACGAAGCCTTTTCAGATTCTGTTTTGGAAGGCTGGGCCCCAGGGGCCCACAGCTGCTAAGACTTGGATTCACATCATCTGATCACATGCCAGAGGCACCCCAACCACACCAGTGCTTGACGCTCACCCTGCTCTGTCTCATCCACCCAGTCCACCGAGATCCTGGTCTACACTGCCTCATCCGCTCACGTCCACCCAGATCCTGGTATGCTCTGCCTGGTCCACCCCACATCCAGTCGGATCGTGATCTTCTCTGCCTGGTCCACCCCAGTCCACCTGGATCCTGGTCTGCTCTGCCTGGTCCACCCCAGGTCCTCCTGGATCCTGGTCTACACTGCCTCATCCACCCACGTCCACCTGGATCCTGGTCTACACTGCCTCATCCACTCACATCCACCTGGATCCTGGTCTACACTGCCTCATCCACCCACGTCCACCCGGATCCTGATCTGCTCTGCCTCATCCACCCACGTCCACCTGGATCCTGATCTTCTCTGCTTGGTCCACCCCACATCCACCCGGATCCTCGTCTACACTGCCTCATCCACCCATGTCCAGTTGGATCCTGGTCTACACTGCCTCATCTACCTCACATCTACCGGGATCCTGGTCTGCTCTGCCTCATCCACCCATGTCCACCCGGATCCTGGTCTGCTCTGCCTCATCCACCACGTCCACCCTGATCCTGGTCTGCACTGCTCGCCGTCGGGCGGGGAGGAGGTGTCTGGAGAGCCCTGTCTCCAGCCCCACGTGGGGCAGGTGTGGGAAGTGGGACGTTGTTCTATACAGTTGGGGCTAATTGATTGTACCCAGACTGCCTGGGACACGGGGAGAAGCTCTGAGCCTGCGAACCTGGGATGTGGGGCAACTTTGGCTGATGCCAGCTTCTCGGGTTCTTTACTTCAGGGCTCTGCCTGAAAGCCGTGAGTCACCGGCTCCCTCTGCAGGAGGTGCTACAGACCACCCATCACCGTGGGGGGCACCAGCTGGTGCCTCAGCTCCGGCCACGTGCACATGTAGCTGCAGACCCCACGCGATGTGCAGGTCGGGGGTCTGACCTGTTGCACTGGGCACCGTCCTTGTTTCCTTTGACCGTCGCCAGCCACCCCAACCCGCCCTCAGCCTCGGTGAGCTCCTGCTGCTCTCAGACCCCATACCCTCTGCCCTGTGCCACGCCTGGGCCCCTCCCATTCCCACCACAACGCTGCAGGGCTTGAGTCCCTTTGGAGGAATTTAGACAGTGAGGCTGTGTGTGTGTGGTGTGTAAGCTGGGAGTGTGGTATGTGGTGTATGAGTGTGTAGGGTGTGAGTGTGTTGTATGTGATGTGTGGTGTATGAGTGTGTAAAGTGTGAGTGTGGTGTGTGAATGTGAACTGTGTGTTGTGTGTGTAGGCCATAGATGTGATGTGTGTGTAAGGTATGGGCATGTATGGAGTGAGTGTGGTGTGAGTGTGTAAGGTGTGAGTGTGGGGTGTGAATGTGGTGTGTGAGTGTGCAAGATGAGCGTGTGCAAGGCACGAGGTGCAAGGCACGAGTGTGGTGTGTAGGGTGTGGCTGTGTAAGGTGGGAGCATGGTGTGTGAGTGTGAAACATGTGTGAGTGTAAGATTTGGGAGTGAAGTGTGTGTGGTGTGTGAGTGTGTAAGGTGTGCATGGTGTGAATGTGAAGTGGTGTGAGTGTGTAAGGTATGGGTGTGTATGGTGTGAGTGTGGTGTGTAAGGTGTGAATGTATGAGGCATGTGTGTGAGGCATGAGTATGTGAGGCATGAGTGTGTAAGGCATGTGTAAGGCATGAGTGTGTAAGATGTGTGTAATGTGTGAGCATGTTGTGTGAGTGTGAAGCATGGTGTGTGAATGTGTAAGATGTGAGTGTGGTGCGTGAATTTGTGGTGTGTGTGAGGTGTGAGTGTGTGAGGTGTGAGCGTGTGAGGTGTGAGCATGCAAAGTTGAGTCTGTAAGGACTGGGTGTGTACAGTGTGCCTATGAGGTGTGTAAGGTGTAACTTTGGTGGTGTGTGTGTGTAAGGTGTGGGTGTGTGAGGTGTGGGCATAGTGTGTGTGTAAGGTGTGAGTGTGCAAGGTGTGAGCATGGTATGTGGGTATGTAATGTATGAGTGCAGTGTGTGTGAGGTGTGTGTGTAAGACTGGGTGTGTAAGCTGTGAGCATGGCATGTGAATGTGAAGTGAGGTGTGTGTGTGTAAGGTGTGAGTGTGGTGCGTGAATGTGGTGTGTGAAGTATGGTGTGTGTGGGGTGTAAGTCATATGTGTATGGTTGAGTGTTAAGGTGTGAACGTGGTGTGAACCATGGTGTGTGAGTGTGTAAGGCATGAGTGTGTGAAATGTGGGTGTGACGTGAGTGTGCAAGGCGTGAGTGTGTACGGTTGTGTGTAAGCTGTGAGCATGGTGTGTGTGTGAAGTGAGGTGTGTGTGTAACATGTGAGCGTGGGCACACGCACAGACAGAAGCTCCCGTCCACGTGGCCCCCAGCCCCGCCGGCCTCCCTGGGCTTGGCGTCCCTGTGGCACCCTGCAAGGCGCCGGCCGCTGGTTCCTCACCGCCTTGGCCGGGCCGCTGCGAGCGGTCGCAGAGACGGCAGAGCGGGCCCTGACCTCCCGGAAGGAGAGGAAGAGGAAGCCCGGGTCTAGCCCGGAGCTCAGTCCCGGCCCCTCTGGTCGACCAAGCCGACCCGTGACTCGGCGCCGGGCCCCTGCTGGGCCCTGCTCCTGCCCGGCTTGGCGGGGACTGTGCCTTTTGAGCCCGAAGTGTGCCCGTGGGCAAGTTTCAGAGGCCACGGGCGCTCTGCAGAGGCTCTCTGGCCAGCAGGCGACGTGGCGGCTTCTCCAGACCCTTTCACCACAACCTCCTGAGAAGGCGCGTTTGACCAGCCGGCCGCGGCCTGGGTGGAGAGGCGGGGTCCTGCAGCTCTGGCCCCCACGGCGGCCCTGGGGCCTGCCGGGCAGCATGGGGGCTTCCAGCCAGGACCCTCACTCACGGCCATGTGGTCCCGCGTGGCACTGCCCTGTCCACGGGCACGCGGGTGAGGCCGTGTTCAGAGGCCAAGGACTGGCCCTTCCAGCCCTGTCCCCAGGGCATCCTGGCCCATGACGCCCACCCTTCCTGCTCAGCCAGTGCCCACTCGTGGCCTCCCTGAGCCAGCGCCCTCACCCAGCCCTGCTCGGCAGGCTCAGTCCTCGGGGGTCTTTCTGAAGAGGGGGGTCTGGGAAGGTTCCCTCCTGGGGCAGGTGACACCCTGTCCCACGGCTGGGGGAGAGGCTCAGAGAAGAACCTGCGTGACCTCCGACCCTTCCTCCTCCCAGTCACTGCCCCCTTCCCAGGCCGCCTGGCCCTGCCAAGCTCCCCTGAGTCTGGAAAGGGGGCCTGATCCCGTGCAGCTCCAGGTCCCCCATGCAGCTGACGTCCGGTTTGAAGGGGCTGGTTTTCTGTCCGAAGGGGTGTCCAAAAGCAACACCACCTCACAGACTCCACAGGACTGACACCCACCGGTAATGGAGTTACTTTTTCCGAATTTCTCCTTCCTGCAGAAATAAAATGAATTCCATATGCAGAATAAAATATTCATGCACAGCTTTTTATTAGGTTGCGAGCCTGCGAGATGAAGGATGACACTGTGCCCAAAGGCAGTGCCTTGGAGACTGTGCCCCGGGGGGCTGTGCCTCGGTCCCAGGGCTGCCTGAGGACGCTGGCAGGCAGCCAGGACGGTGTCCGCCAGAGCTGGGAATCTGCACGGCCCAGCGGCTCAAACACAGCGACCCCCTGAAATCCGCAGAAAGTTGGCTCCTGCCCTCATGAAGTCCCGGCATGTCCAGAGCCAGCTGGAGCCCGCAGTGTGCCCGGTGCCCGTGGTGGCACTGTGGGTCATGCGCTCCCACCACAGAGCTCCGAGCCCCGCAGAGCCACCAGCTCAGCCCCAAGCACCCCCCGCGCTGAGCCTCCAGCTGCCCCCAGCCCACCAGCCACCCTAGGCGTGAGCCCAGCCCTCTGCGGAGTGCTCCCCCGGCGAAGGGAGTGCTCCATCCTGCGTGATCAGGACCCAGGGGTCAGGAACCCCACCTGGGCCCTCAGACCCCAGGGCCGGCCGTGGCCGTGACAGCCGCTTCTCCTTGAGCCTACGCCCGATGAGGACGTGCCTGGTACCCTTGGAGGCCTGAGGAGTGAGGGCACTTGAGGGGCATCTATCTGGGGTCACGGGTCCTGAAATCTGCAGACAGGCTGGGTGTTCACATCTCTTCCCCAGGGCAGGGCAGCAGGGCAGGCAGGCCTCCATGGGGTGCCAGCGGCCAGAGCTGCCAGTGCGGGTGCCCAGTGGAGAGAAGGGCCCAGGCTCCCCGTCAGGCAGAGCCTCCGGTGCCAACCTGCAGCGGGTCCCGTGGGAGGATCGCCCGGCCACGGGACCCTAGGGACCGTGAGGACAGAGTGCTGTCTTGAGTGGAGCCCAGGAACATTCCAGTCATTCACAAAGGCCAATAGTTTCCTTCTGCGGGCGGCCCAGCCTTGCTCAGGGCCTGGGGGGCACTTGGGGAGGCCAGGTGACCTCAGGGGACCCTTCCGCTGAGACCCATACGTACAGGATCAGCACAGCCCTGGGGTGTGGGGGCCTTCCCTGCTGCAGGGCCAGGCTGGGTCCACCCGCAGAGCCTCGGCATGTCTAGTCCCGCTCACACTGCGGGCGGGCAGCGGGGCCAGGATGAGGGCCCCATCTTCCTGCACACACAGGCTCTGCAAGTCCCCCGCCCCCGAGACCCCCCTTAGAGCATCGGTCTCACCTGTATCCGGGGCCTTGCTGGACCCCGCCGGCTCCCCTGACCTTTCCGGCCTGGGTCTTGTGCCCACACCCCTCCCCCGATGCTGCGACTCACTGCATCTTCAGCAGGAGGTTTCACCTGCGCTGGTGCTCCCACCGCCGCCCTTTCCCCAGCGGCTGAGGACAGAGGGGAGGCAGGGGAGCCAGTGGCCAGGGATCCTGTCCTTCCCAGAGAGGCCCGGTCACAGCCCAGGTGGCTTTAAGGGGCTGAGACTAGACAACTCATGGAGCCTAACAACACCTGACAAGTCTTATTTTTAAATGTGTCCACTCAGGCTGCAAAGGGCCTTATGTAACCCAGGCCAGTGTGCTTACTAAATTATGGTGAACCTCAGAAAGGAGAGGAAGGTGGGGAGGGGAGAGACAGGGAGAGACAGTGAGAGACAGGGAGAGACAGAAAGAGACAGGGAGAGACAGAGAGAGACAGACAGAGACAGGCAGAGACAGGGAGCAAGGGAGGAGAGAGATAGGGAGAGACAGAGAGAGACAGAGAGAGACAGGGAGAGACAGAGAGAGACAAGGAGAGACAGGGAGAGACAGGGAGAGTCAGGGAAAGACAGAGAGACAGACAGAAACAGGCAGAGACAGGGAGCAAGGGAGGGGAGAGACAGAGAGAGACAAGGAGAGACAGGGAGAGAGCAGAGACAAGGAGAGACAGGGAAAGACAGAGAGAGACAGGGAGAGACAAGGAGAGACAGAGACAAAGAGAGACAGGCAGAGACAGGGAGCAAGGGAGGAGAGAGGGCAGGGAGAGACAGAGAGAGCAGGGAGAGATAGAGACTAGGAGAGACAGTGAGACAGAAAGAGACAGGGAGAGACAGTGAGACAGAGAGAGACGGACAGAGACAAGGAGAGACAGGGAGAGTCAGGGAAAGACAGAGAGACAGACAGAAACAGGCAGAGACAGGGAGCAAGGGAGGGGACAGATAGAGACAGAGAGAGACAGGGAGAGACAAGGAGAGACAGAGACAAGGAGAGACAGGCAGAAACAAAGAGAGACAGGCAGAGACAGGGAGTGAGGAGGCGACTCCAGGGCTGGGACTGCACAGGCCCTTGGCCATCTGTCAACAGTGTCACCTGGGGGTGGGGTCATCCAGCTGGTGACAGGTGGGGTCCCCCAGGGGTGGGGTCACCCTGCTGGTGACAGGCAGGGTCCCCCAAGGGTGGGGTCACCTCTGCCTGGGACGGCCCTGCCTCATGGGGGAGAGCTCTGTCCCAGCCAGCTGGGCTCGCCTTGCTGCTCCTGGGCCCGGGGAGCCTGTGGGTGGGGCCGGGCGATTCCGTGGGGCCGCTTCTCCATCTGAAGTTGGGGAAAGCCTCCGGCTCGAGTGGGCTTCTGGTCATCAGTACCCCAGCTGGTGCGGCCCCTCTGAGGCGACGGCCTGCAGGTGGCTGGGCATCTGTCCCTGATGGAGGAGCTGGGCGTCCGGTGGCTGGAGCCCAGAGAGCGGCTGTGCCTGAAGGTGTCGCAGGCACAGCCCCCAGGTCTCGGTCAGCGCCCCTTCAGGGCCGGGATGGATGGGCAGGGCATGCACCGTGGTGCTTCAGCTGGAGTCTTGGCCCCAGATGGCAGCCGAAACGGGCCACGAACCCACCACAGGATGGGCTTGGTCACCTCCGAGACCTGGTGCCCCTGAGTCCAGCCCAGCTCACAGCCTTGTGTACCCAGCTCCCCCAGAACACGTGTCACTGGAACAATAGAAATCACTCAGCCTAAAAATACAGAGAAAATGATTTTCATAAATGAACAGAGCATAACAATATCAAGAGGCTTAACATACAGCTCACTGGAGCCTCAGAAGTCGAGCAGAAAGACACTGAGGCATAAAAATTTGAAGACACAAAGGCCAAATTTCTTAAACTTGATGAAAAACATAAATTTACAAACCCAAGAAACCTGGCAGGGTAATACCAAGGCCATGCTCCATAGGCCCCAAATTAACCAATTATTGTAATCAATCAACCGAATAATTAATTATGCTGTCTAAATTATGGCAAGATTCAGGTTTGACTTTTCCAAGCCAAGTAACTGGAGTTCTATATTTTCTGAGCTGTTGACACAGGCGTGTGATGAAGTAACATATGCTCTTTCCTGTCTGGCTGGTGGACCGTCCGAGGCTGCCCCCTTGGCTGCAGAGTTTATAGAGTTTCACTGTAATTGTAGAGTCTGCAGTAGTCAGGTCCCTTCCAACAAAGTTCAAGTACAGTTTTTCTTGATGTTTCCTCCAGTAAAGGAGTCTCCGGCTTCTGCCCTATGGGGCCCCTGGTCTTCTGGAGGGTGCAGAGGCACAGAGGTTCGGGGCCCTGGGGGAAGAGGCTTTGAATCCTGCGTCGGTGCCTGACAGCTGGACCGAGTGGTGATCACTCAGGACAATCCGGCGGGCGTCCCCCTCGGGAGGCAGGGAGGCGGCCGGGCTCCTGAGAAGCGGCGCCTCTGTCCGGTGTCAGGGGTCAGAGAGTGACGAGAGCTTTTCTTTTCTTCTGTGGAAACGGAGCAAAGCTCAGCCGCTGGAGCAGATCACAAAGCCGGTTCCCGAGCCTGCGAGCGGCGGTGGCCGACCTCCTGTGTCTGCGCTCGAAGCCCCGCTCGCAGGCGGGGTGGACGCAGCCCCCGGCGGGTCCTCCTGCTGCAGCGCGCCGCCTCCGACAGCATCACGGGTCCTCGCGCCCTGAGAGGCCGGACACAGCAGGTGGGAGAATTCCCGCGCGTCAGCTCCCGCGAGTGGAGAGGGGCAGTCAGGTTCTCAGCGACTCCAAGCCGGAAACGTGGAAGGGGAGCTGCGAACACTGGTTTGGAGAGCCATGGGCAGACATTTGGGGAAATATTTGGGATTTGGAGTTCGGTCCAGTTTGCAGGGAGATGACGAAACCTCGGAGACGGCCAGTGGACTGGGTCTGATAATGGGCATACAATCATTTTCTACTGAAACACAGTTTTCAGTAAAACCAGAACCCATCCTCACCAAGGATAATCACAGTGAGACTAATTTGTTTGCAAAATAGCTCTCGTCTCATTGAACTTGGCCCAGTTATTGGCACAAGTGCAGCGAGAACAGTGGTTCTTTGCAAAACCTCGACTCGACAAGAGCTTTAGCAGCACCAAGGAGCTTTACTGGTGTGAAGGCAGTGATGAGAAGTCTCAGGTCAGACAGTTAAAAGCCTCTGCAGGGACTTCCCTGGCGGTCCGGGGCTTAAGACTCCTCACCTCCACTGAGGGTGGTGCCCGTTCCAGCCCTGGGTGGGGAACTGAGGATCCTTCATGTCGTGCGGTGCAGCCAGAAAAATAAACACCCGTCCGGCTTAGGAAGCCAAGCCAAGGACTCACCCAACTGTGTCCCATTATAAGCAGAACAAATTTTTATTTAATTTATCTAAATCCCTATATTGCCATGAACATAATATTCAGTAAGAGTTTCTGAATTCTGGAGGGATCAGGCCGGGAGGGGTTCTCCTGGTGGCTCGGTGGTAGAGAATCTGCCTGCCAACGCAGGATCCATCCCTGGGTTGGGAAGGTCCCCTGGAGGAGGAAATGACAGTCCGCTCCAGGATTCTTGCCTGGAGAACCCCATGGACATCGGGGCCTGGCGGTCTACGGTCCATGGGGCAGCAAAGACTCAGACACAACTGAGAGACTGAGCATGCAGGCAGGGAGACAGGGAAATGTTTCATTTCTTTTTATACAAAAGCATGCTTTACCAAATTGCTGTAAGTTACAGATGAAAAAAGAGAGAAAAGGGATTCTGCAGATCTGGAGGACTGAACACCAAAGACCCGACAGCATGCTGAAGAGAAAGCCACAAGAATTAAAGTCGTCCTCACCAGGCCATTCAACCAATCCTTCCTTATTCATTGGGCTGCACAGGGTCTTCGCTGTGGCAGGCGGGCGCTGTGGCTGCAGCGTGTGCGCTCCGAGCGGCGGTGTGCACAATCTAGTTCCCTGACCAGAGATGAACATGCTGCCCCCCGCCCCCAGCCGCCCCCCGCCCCCCATCCCCCGCCCCCCCCCCCCCCCGCCCCCATCCCCCGCCCCCATCCCCCGCCCCCCACCCCCCGCCCCCACCCCCCGCCCCATGGGAGCACGGAGTCTCAGCCCCTGCGCCGCCAGGGAAGCTCCGGGCAATCAGGTGTCGCTGTGCTCAGTCTGAGGTTGGCAGTTCCATGAATCAGCTTTCCCTTAAGAATCTTAGCAATTCTTTCCAAGTTCAATGGTATGACCTGTAAAGTCACCAGAGGCCTGTGTTCTACAGTACTTGTCAGAATGCTTTCTGTGAAGAGCCTTGCGGATGAAGCACTGTTTCCTGTTGCTGATTAGAAACACTTTCAGAAAAAACAAAACTGTGAACAACAAAAGCTGTAAAAACAGCCATGGCTAAGACTCTAGTGCGAGTCCACGGCAGAGAAAATGATGTGATTGGAAGTAAGTTTGGTTATGTCCGTGACATACTTAATATTTTAAAATAATAACTGGAAATATGACTGATTATATGGGCGATAAGGACATTAACAAATTCTCAGAAATTCTATATGTTCTTTCGGAATCTTAGCAACAGTGGCTCAGATGGTAAATAATCTGCCTGCAATGCAGGAGACCCAGGTTCGGTCGGTGGGTCAGCAAGGTCCCCTAGAAAAGGAAATAACAACCCACTCCAGTTTTCCTGCCTGGAAAATCCCATGGAGAGAGGAGCCTGGTGGGCTCCAGGCCCTGGGCCTGCAAAAGAGTTGGACACGCCAAGGGCTGAGCACACAGACTACTTGAGAGTCGGACATGCCGAGGGCTGAGCACACAGACCACTAGCACACAGGCCACTGGAGAGTCGGACACGCCTGACAGCTGAGCACACAGGCCACTTGAGAGTCGGACACGCCGAGGGCTGAGGGCTGAGCACACAGGCCGCTTAAAGTTTCCTTGGGGAATTTCGTCTCTCTTTCATGGGAGGCTTATCCCTGGGCATCAGATCTCTGTTATCGCTGTTACTGTGGTTGCCGTGAAGCGGGCTGTTTCCCCCTTTTCTCCTAAGTGGCCGTTTTCTAATGGGCTCTCTGTGGATTGTTACAGTCCACTCTGCAGCCAGCCTTCTGGAATTCTCTTATTTGTAACAGTGTCCCTGGAGTGTGCAGGTGTGGAACCACATCACCCTGAAATAATGGTTTTTACCTCTTTCCTCATTTTGACAGCTCTTATTCCTTCCCTTTGTCAGATGACGTCAAGGTGGTGAGGAACACTTCAGTATAGTCCAATCTCCTAGAGAACCGCATGGACAGAGGAGCCTGGCAGGCTGCAGTCCCTGGGGTCGCAAAGAGTCGGACGTGAGTGAGCGACCAGCGCTTTCATTTTCCCTTCTTCACTCCACGCCATATGACCTAAAGAAGGCTATTAATCATTGTTTCTACTGGACAGTGTTCTCCTTGTCATTTAACAGATCAAATCAGCCTGATTAGTCCAACATCCTCTCTATAAGGAGAGAGGACAAATCTCCTGGAGATTTCCCACACTCTGGAAAATCCCAAAGGTGATTTGAGGCCAGAGAGGCTCCATTCAGAACTTGATTTGGGGAAGTTTGTTAAAATGTTGGTTGCTCACTCATCTCTTTGCGACTCATGGACTGTAGCCTGCCAGGCCCCTCTGTCCACAGAATTTTCCAGGTAAGAATACTGGAGTGGGCTGCCATTTCCTCCTCCAGGAGGTCTTCCTGACCCAGGAATTGAACCTGGGTCTCCTACACTGCAGGCCAACTCTTCGCCATCGGAGGAAACTCAGCATGGAAACACAGAATGTAAACTCGTGCGGCCTCTGTGGAAACAGAGCGGAAATCCCTCCACAAGCTGGAAGAGGGTGCGCGTAGCCCAGCGAGCCCGCTTCGGGGCTTATGCTGATTTTATGTGGCAAGGTGGCTCTGGGAAGGTGCCCGAGGCCGGAGGCTGGTTTCCAGGGAACCCACCGGGAGCGAAGCTGCACATCAGGATGCCCACAGTGCCACAGGGCTGCCTGGCGGGGGTGCGAGCCCCCACTCCTCACAGAGAATCCTTGCAGGTTTGGGATCACTATTGCTAAAATCTTGAAATAAACTTGAACTACGACTGCAGCCGCTCCAAAGCTCTCCTTCCCCGAATGTGGGATCGCTGTGCGGTTGGTTGAATGTTGTCCCAAAGAAGGAGTTGTCTGCAGTTCTGGCCTCTGGTCCCCATGGACGTGACTTTATGGACGTGACAAGTGCGATTCAGGGCCTGGAGATAAGATCGTCCTGGGTTTAGGGTGGACCCTTACTTAATCCAGCCACTGGCGTCCTCCTGAGAAGAAGGGGAGGGGGATCTGAGACAGAGTCGCGATGGGGCGGGAGTTCCGTGACGATGGGGCAGAGGCAGGAGGGATGTGGTCACCGGCCGGGGACGCCAGGGGCCCTGGGAGCTGGGGGGAGGCGGGAAGGAGCCTCCTGGAGCCTCAGTGGGGTCAAGGCCTCGTGCACACTTTGCCCTGGGAGGCCATCAGCTTGTGCTGGTCTGTGGGGCAGCCTCGGGAGGCCGACGCGTGGAAACCCATCCCCCGGCCCACCTCCCTTCTGACCTGAGGCTTTGGGAGTGTTCCTGGAGTCATTGGACCTGGGGAGGCGTTGGGGGCCTTGGGGCTATGTCCATTCAGAGGCGACTTTGTGCCCAGGAGTGAAACCCAGCCTCCTCCCCGCCCCCAACCCCGTGAGCACATGGGACACCCCCACAGGGCAGAGGGAAGGATGGACCACTTGAACAGGCGTCCGCAGAAGCCAGTGGGGCTCAGAGTCACTCGGGAGTGTGGCCTGAACAGAACTGACACACAGGATGGGCAACAGAAGCTCTTCTATTTTTCACTTTCAGCCGTCAGCGCTCACAAGCACTTCATCCCGTCTGCACTTCGGGGAGGGAGGTCACTTAAATTTTAATTCCAGTCTCAGGACAGAGGGCCGCTGCTCTAATTTTTTTCCTTGGAAAAGATTGGGAGCGTCTCACCAAGAGAAAAGCCATGCTCTTCATCAATAATGGAATGCAGACAAGCCACTGAGGCTGAATTTTCAAGCTTCCATGAGCATTTCCATGAATAATGAGAGGCCCGCAGATGGCCATGCCCAGGCCAGCGGGGCCGGGCTGCCCTCTCCCTGACCGTCCTGATGCCGTTTGTTTAAAACTAAGGCCAGAGCTGGTTTCATCCCCCAATTCACTGAAGACAGACATGGGTGAAGGTGACACCAGAGAGCCGTCTGTCATGAGCTCACATCGGTCATTCTCAGAAGACAGGATGACGAGGCAGGCCTCGGGCTGGTGCAGCTGCGGGGCCATGGGCCGCAGCTTCCCTCTCCCGAGTGCTTAGAGGGGCCTGGTGGAAGCCGGCACCTCCCGCCTCCCCCGGGCAGGCCACTGTCCTGCAGCGAGTCCATACACCACCCCCAGCCCTGCTGTCAAGAGTCAACCGTATGTTTCCAAAATTAAACTGAGTGGACTCGGCCCCTCTTAAATACCACCCCCCATTGGTGTTACTGTTGGAGCTGCCTGTGACTCACAGCCTGACTTGTCAGTTTGCCCTTGTTCAGTCACTCAGTCGTGTCCAACTCTTTGCGACCCCACGGCCCGCCAGGCTCCTCTGTCCACAGCATTTCCCAGGCAAGAACACTGGAGTGGGTTGCCATTTCCTACTCCAGCCATGAAATTAAAAGATGCTTACTCCTTGGAAGAAAAGTTATGACCAACCTAGATAGCATATTCAAAGCAGAGACACTATTTTGCCGACTAAGGTCCGTCTAGTCAAGGCTATGGTTTTTTTGTAGTCATGTATGGATGTGAGAGTTGGACTGTGAAGAAGGCTGAGCGCCGAAGAATTGATGCTTTTGAACTGTGGTGTTGGAGAAGACTCTTGAGAGTCCCTTGGACTGCAAGGAGATCCAACCAGTCCATTCTGAAGGAGATCAGCCCTGGGATTTCTTTGGAAGGACTGATGTTAAAGCTGAAACTCCAGTACTTTGGCCACCTCATGAGAAGAGTTGACTCATTGGAAAAGACTCTGATGCTGGGAGGGATTGGGGGCACGAGGAGAAGGGGACAACCGAGGATGAGATGGCTGGATGGCATCACGGGCTCAATGGACGTGAGTCTGAGTGAACTCCGGGAGATGGTGATGGACAGCGAGGCCTGGCGTGCTGCAATTCATGGGGTCGCAGAGTTGGACACGACTGAGCGCCTGGACTGAATGAACTGAACTGAGCTCCAGGGGATCCTCCCGACCCAGGGGGTGGGACCCGAGTCTCGCGTGGGCAGGTGGATTCTGTACCGTCTAAGCCACCTGGAAGCCCTTCAGTTGCTTCAGGGAGGACTGATGTCTTTGTAATACTGGGCCTTCCCATCCGAGAACACGGCAGTTCTCTGGTTTTTTCCAGCCTTCTTTTGGATCTTCAATGGCGTTTGAGGGTTTCTTCAGTGGTCCGGGGAAGCAAGTTAGTTGCCCAGGCATGTCCGACTCTTTGCAACCCCATGGACTGTAGCCCACCAGGCTCCTCCGTCCTTAGAATTCTCCAGGCAAGAACACTGGAGTGGGTGGCCATTCCCTTCCCCGGGTGGAACCTCATCCCCTTCCTGACCCAGGTGATAAAGAATCCGCCTGCCAATGCAGGAGACACAGAAGCAGAGAGATGAGGGTTGGATCCCTGGGCCGGGAGAGCCCCTCCTGGAGGAAGAAATGGCAGTCTTCCCGCCGAGCCTGGCGGGCCGCGACCCACGGGGCCACAAAGAGCCGGACACGCCTGAGTGTCTGGGCACACACAGCATTTAAAGTTTTCTTTGGGGATTTCTTCCCTCTTTCATCTATCTAATGCAACCTAGATGTGAATGTATAAGATGTAACATGGAAAACATTCGATCACGTTATTGCTGTTGCTATGGTTAACGTAAACCTGCCATTTCCCCCTTTTCTGCTAACTGGCCATTTTCTAATGGGAGTCTGTGGATTGTTACAATCCACTCTGCAGCTGGCCTTGTGGAATCCTTTGTTCGTAACAATGTTCCTGGAGTGTGCAGGCATGGAACCACACCACTCTGAAATAGCAGTGATTTTTTACCTTTTTTTCTCATTTTGGCCTCTGTTCTCTCCTTTGGCCAAGTTTCGTCAAGGTGGCGAGAACTCTGTCGTGTTCCAACTTAATGACTGTAATATCGCCCATTATGCAGGATGCTTCCCTCATAGCTCAGCTGGTAAAGAATCCACCCACAGGGCAGGAGATCTGGGTTCGATCCCTGGGTTGGGAAGATCTGCTGGAGAAGGGAAAGGCTGCCCACTCCAGCATTCTGGCCTGGAGAATGGACTGTATAGTCCTTGGGGTCGCAAAGAGTTGGACACGACTGAGTGACTTTCACCCACATATCAAGCAGGATCTTGGAAAACGCTCATTTCTACATAATTTATTTAGGGATGCCTTTTACACATCTATGGAAATAGTTATATCTTTTTCTGTTTGAGCTGGTAACATGCTGATTGAGAAGAATAGACTTCCCAGTGTTAAACTATCACTGAATTCCTAGGATGATCCCACCAGCTCCCGATTCAGCCTTCTTTATGCGTTACTGCATTCTGCTAACGTTGTATTTAAGGTTTTCACATTGACATTCACAAACGAGACTCGCTTGCAGCTCTTAGGTTTGCTCTCCCTTTGTCGAAACTGGATATCAATATTGTTCTGCCTTCATAAATACTGTCTGTAAGCTTTCCTTCTATACTCTGAAACTGTTTAAATAGCATTAATTATTGATTCTGTTTAAAGGAGTTAGCATCTTTGTAATATTGAATCTTCTATCCAAGAATATGGCAGTTCCTTCTCTTTTTCCCAGTCTTCTAGAAGCACTGACAGTCACGTTTTCCTAGAAGATTTTGCGCACTGTCTCTGTGAAACTGGCTAATTTTAGGGGTGGCTAGTTCTCTAATAGCTTCCGCTATTTCCTCTACAGCAACTTGTCCATTGAGACATCTTCTCTCTTCTGGGGTAGATTGTACAAAGTACTCTCTTAGGGTTTAAAATTTTAAGTCTTCATGTGGTTTCGCCATCATCTATTGTTTTGTGTATTTGTGCTTTCTCAATTTTTCTTAATTAGTGACAGGCTAACCATGTGTTGCCAACAAAGGTCCGTCTAGTCAAGGCTATGGTTTTTCCTGTGGTCATGTATGGATATGAGAGTTGGGCTGTGAAGAAAGCTGAGTGCTGAAGAATTGATGCTTTTGAACTGTGGTGCTGGAGAAGACTTGAGAGTTCCTTGCACTGCAAGGAGACCCAACCAGTCCATTCTGAAGGAGATCAGCCCTGGGATTTCTTTGGAAGGAATGATGCTGAAGCTGAAGCTCCAGTACTTTGGCCACCTCATGCGAAGAGTTGACTCATTGGAAAAGATTCTGATGCTGGGAGGGGTTGAGGGCAGGAGGAGAAGGGGACGACAGAGGATGAGATGGCTGGATGGCATCACTGACTCGATGGACGTGAGTCTGAGTGAACTCCAGGAATTGGTGATGGACAGGGAGGCCAGGCATGCTGCGGTTCATGGGGTTGCAAAGAGGCGGACACGACTGAGAGACTGAACTGAACTGAACATGTGTTGAGCATTTATCGCTGTTTTGGTTCTCCTGTTTTCTAATTGTTGTCTATCATTATCTTAATTATTTCCTTGGATTTTTCTTAGGTTAAGTTCATTCTATTCTAGAACTCGGGTTGGAAGGCTAATATTACGCTTGGTTTATAATCACAAGCCTTTATTTTTAAGCACTGTCTTTGGCAAGAAGGTACACGACCTCCTCTCTGGTTATTTTGAAATACTCTATTTAATAGATTTAAGTTTTGATTTCTTCTTAAATCTGAGAGTTGTTTAAAATATTCATGCACACTAAGTCACTTCAGTCGTGTCTGACTCTTTGAGACCCCATGGACCCCCAGGCTCTTCTGTCCATGGGGTTCCCAGGCAGGAACAGTGGAGTGGGTGGCCATTTCCTTCTCCAGGGGCTCCTCCCGACCCAGGGATGGAGCCTGTGTCTCTCGCCTCCTGCTTTGGCGGGTGGGCTCTTTGCCACCTGTGCCGCTGGGAAGCCCCTCGAATGGCTGAGCTCTAGATGAGCTCTGTCTCATGAGCAGACAGTCGTCTCTACTGCTTCTACTTTGGGAGACTATACTGAGGGATTTTTGGTAACCCAATTCATGATCAAATAATTGAATGTTCCCTGGGTACTTGAAAAAAAGTTTGTTCTCTATTTTCAGCAGGATATATATATTATAGCTAGATATCTGAATCTGAGGACTCATTAATATCTAAAATCTTACATTTGTCTGCTGGATCTGTCCTTAACTGAGGCAGAATTAAAGTCTCCCACATGAATGCTTCTCTTCCTTCTCGACTGGGCCTTTCAGGCTTGATGCTGGCCTTGCCCGACCCCAGATGTTGTCTCAGCTTCCTCCTCCCTTCTCCTTCTGCGGCCTCTGTCTCCTCTTTTCTGTTCGAGCTTCCAGGTGCCTTAATCATGAGCTTCTTTCAACAGCGAGCAACCACGTTTGCTCTGTGCTCAAAGATTTGAGCCTTTTTCATCCAATCGGAGGGTTTGGTCTCTTTGTTTCTCTTGATATTAAATTGGTCTTATTATGTATTTATATTTGCTTCTGCTTTATTTCATTCCTATCTTTTTATATTCTAACATTCTGTGCGGAGTTTTCTGTCTTTATTGTTTCCCAGGTTCTTGCTTTAGCACATCACCGTGTCGGCCCCACCTTTGTGCCACGGGCTCCTCCTGACACCGAGGAGGACGTGCCTGCAGGGGGAGGTGTCCTGGTTTCTGTGTGACCCCGGTGTTCAGGGAGTATTCCATTCATCGACCCTGGGCCTTTCTGTCCACCAGTCAAACTTCATGAGTAACATCTTCCTTGATTTGCCAAGGGTCTAGTCTGCACATTTAGAGATCCTTCTGGATACATCAATTTAAAATGAAACTTTTAAATTTTATATTTTATTCTTTTTTAAAAGCTGTTTTCTACCTTCGTTCCCTCCCCCTCCCTTCTCACCTCCCCTCTGAAACGATTCTCTGTAACTGCTCAGCTCTCCCTTCTGTGCCCCAGCCCTAACCAGAGGTGCCTGCAGAGCAGCCCAGGCCCCTTGCTCTGGGACGCTGCCGCCCCCGTCACTCTCCCACGACTGGAGGCTTCTCCCGGGGTCTTCAGGAAGTGCTCCTAGGGCCACGTTTCCTGAGTTTTTGCAGTAATTTGGGTGGTAGTTTGGCTGGATGTAAATTCTCAGCTTGACGCTTCTGGGTAGGGGTTGCCAGGTGAAACACAGGAGGCCTCATTAATTTTGAATTTTAGTAGACAGCAAATACTATTTTTAGTACATACCTAAGTCATGTACGGGTGGGTCAGGGCTGTATTTTATGAGACATATTTATACAAAGAATGAACTTTTTATATGAAATTCCAGTGTAATCGGGTGTCCTCTTGTGTGTGTCTGACTTTAGTTAAGTCTGCCAACGCAATTCTAGATCAAGAAAGAGAACTGGAGACTCAAGCCGGCCCTCTCTCGTTAAGTCTCCCCAGGTGACACTGGGGGAGGGCAGTGAAGGCGAACCCGCCCGAAGACAGAGCACATGGAGGGGGGAGGGGACAGAGGGGGAGGGGAGACAAAGAGGGAGGGGGAAGAGGGGGGGAGGGAGGAGAGAGGGGGAGGGGTAGAGGGGGGACAGAGAGGGAGGGGGAACAAAGGGGGACGGGGGACATGGGGGACAGAGGGGAGAGGGGCAGAGGGGGAGGGCCGGGCTCTGGAAAGGTGAGGTCAGGCCTCACGGGCGCCAGAGTCCCCTGGGCAACGGGGCTCCATGCCTGGCCACACGGTTCGTTCTCAGGAGAGGATGCAGCCCAGGGCCCTGGCTGGCCAGGGGGCGGGGCGGGGTGAGGATGGCCCTGTGGGGCGGCTGAGGGCCGGGCTCAGCCAGAAGCAAGGACGTGTGATCCCCCAGAGGTGCTGCCGGATCAGGGTGCCGAGCAGGTGAACGGGAGCCCCAGGCCCCACCGATCTGAGGGCAGGCCTCTCTAGGGGGCCCAGAAACCCTGTGGGCCAGATTTATAACAAACCTCGGTCAGACCACACCTGAAGCTCCGCTCTCACCCACAACCTCAGCATCCAGACCAAGCCCGCCAGGACTGCCACCTTCCGCATCCAGCTCTAACCCGCCAGGAAGGTCTCGGGCTCCCCAGCTCATCTCGAGGACGCAGCCTCCGGGGCCCCGAGCCCCTCCCACTGGAGGCCTTTCACCCCTGGGTTTGTCTTTAGGTCTCCACCACACCCCGGTGACCTAAACCCCGCTCCAGCGCACCCTGGGGATCCGCCTTCTGTGCCCGCCTGGGGTCTCTGGTGACGTCCACGTCTAGGGGCGCAGAGAAAGGAGCCGCCTGTGACCCCTGGTTCCTGGGTTGAGGCTGCCTGAGCCCCACTGGCTGGTGATGGGTGTGGGGCGGGGGCGGGCAGCCAGTCCCTGCCCAGCCCCGACTGCCCAGACCAAAGTGACGACTCTCGGGGGCACACGTGGGCATGGGTGTGAGCGGTGGGGGGGGCACAGCTGGCCAGAGCAGCGTGTGAGAGGGCCTGGCCCTGTCCCCCGACCCGGACACCAGCCTCTTCCCTCCGATGGACCTCCCGGTGGGCTGGGGTCTGCACACGGCCCATGGAGCCTGCTGGGCCACTACTGTCCTAACAACAGTGAAATCTCTAAACCAACTGATGACTGAATCAAGGAAAAAATAAAAGGAAAAGTCAACATACAAAATTGGCTCTGGGAGCAGAGGCTAACTGGGGGAGGAGGCTGACCGGGAGGGGGAGGCTAACCTGCGGGGGAGGGTAACCAGGAGGGGAGAGTAACTGGGGGAGGGGGGGGAGGCTGACCTGGGGGAGGCTGACCTGGGGGGAGGCTGGGAGGGGGGGGGGGGGGGCTGCTGGGGGAGGCTGACCTGGGGGAGGCTGACCTGGGGGAGGCTGACCTGGGGGAGGCTGGGGGGAGGGGGGGGGGAGGCTGACCTGGGGGAGGCTGACCTGGGGGAGGCTGACCTGGGGGAGGCTGACCTGGGGGAGGCTGACCTGGGGGAGGCTGACCTGGGGGGGGGCTGACCTGGGGGAGGCTGACCTGGGGGAGGCTGACCTGGGGGGGGGGCCTGGGGGAGGCTGACCTGGGGGGAGGCTGACCTGGGGGGAGGCTGACCTGGGGGAGGCTGACCTGGGGGAGGCTGACCTGGGGAGGGGGGGGAGGCTGGGGGGGGGGCTGACCTGGGGGAGGCTGACCTGGGGGAGGCTGACCTGGGGGAGGCTGACCTGGGGGGAGGCTGAGCCTGGGGGAGGCTGACCTGGGGGAGGCTGACCTGGGGGGAGGCTGACCTGGGGGAGGCTGACCTGGGGGAGGCTGACCTGGGGGAGGCTGACCTGGGGGAGGCGCTGGGGGAGGCTGACCTGGGGGAGGCTGACCTGGGGGGGGGGGAGGCTGACCTGGGGGAGGCTGACCTGGGGGAGGCTGACCTGGGGGGAGGCTGACCTGGGGGAGGCTGACCTGGGGGAGGCTGACCTGGGGGAGGCTGACCTGGGGGAGGCTGACCTGGGGGAGGCTGACCTGGGGGAGGCTGACCTGGGGGAGGCTGAGGCGGGGAGGCTGACCTGGGGGAGGCTGACCTGGGGGAGGAGGCTGACCTGGGGGAGGCTGACCTGGGGGAGGCTGACCTGGGGGAGGCTGACCTGGGGGGAGGCTGACCTGGGGGAGGCTGACCTGGGGGAGGCCGGGGAGGCTGACCTGGGGGAGGCTGACCTGGGGGAGGCTGACCTGGGGGAGGGGGGGGGGGGGGGGCGCGGGGGAGGCTGACCTGGGGGAGGCTGACCTGGGGGAGGCTGACCTGGGGGGGCTGCGGGGAGGCTGACCTGGGGGAGGCTGACCTGGGGGAGGCTGACCTGGGGGAGGCTGACCTGGGGGAGGCTGACCTGGGGGGGCTGACCTGGGGGAGGCTGACCTGGGGGAGGCTGACCTGGGGGAGGCTGACCTGGGGGAGGCTGACCTTGGGGGAGGCTGACCTGGGGGAGGCTGACCTGGGGGAGGCTGACCTGGGGGAGGCGCGGGGAGGCTGACCTGGGGGAGGCTGACCTGGGGGAGGCTGACCTGGGGGAGGCTGACCTGGGGGAGGCTGACCTGGGGGAGGCTGACCTGGGGGGGAGGCTGACCTGGGGGGGCGACGGGGGAGGCTGACCTGGGGGAGGCTGACCTGGGGGGAGGCTGACCTGGGGGAGGCTGACCTGGGGGAGGCTGACCTGGGGGAGGCTGACCTGGGGGAGGCTGACCTGGGGGAGGCTGACCTGGGGGAGGCTGACCTTGGGGGACGGGGGAGGCTGACCTGGGGGAGAGCTGACCTGGGGGAGGCTGACCTGGGGGGAGGCTGACCTGGGGGGAGGCTGACCTGGGGGAGGCTGACCTGGGGGAGGCTGACCTGGGGGAGGCTGACCTGGGGGAGGCTGACCTGGGGGAGGCTGACCTGGGGGGAGGCAGATGACCTGGGGAGAGGGATGACAGCTCAGCTGTGGGGGAGGCAGTGCTGGGGTGCCGGAGGTGACCTGAAACCCTGGACGCAAGGAGGCTGTCCTGGGGAGGCTGACCTGGGGGAGGCCGACCTGGGGGAGGCTGACCTGGGGACGCTTCCCACAGTGAGACACGCTGACCTGGGGGAGGCTGACCTGGGGGAGGCTGACCTGGGGGAGGCTGACCTGGGGGAGGCTGACCACAGATGCAGAAAATTACAGCTCAGCTGTGTCCCGCGGGGGTGGGCCCCCGGGCCCCACACCCCCGGCGCCGGGGCCTTTCCCCCGGGGGCCCCCGGGCCCCGGCCCCCCCCACAGTGAGACACGCAAAGGCCCGACAGGAAGCGTGGTCCACACCATTCATCACTAAGGAACCGCCAAACTCAAACCACGATGAAATGCCATTCACACCTGGGAGAACAGTTAAAACCACAGACAGTAACAGCAAGGGTCACCCGATGCCCAGGGGATTCAGGGACCACGCATCCTCCAGCCTTGGTGGACGTGAGAAGTGGAGCAGTCTTTTGGGAAAGAGTCTGCAGTTTTTGTGAAGCACGTGTACAGCCGCCCTGGACCTCGGCCTCCCGCTGCTCAGTTTTTGCCCCAAAGAGATGAAAACACTCTCCAAAGACACTGGCAGTGAGCTCGTGGTGACCTTGTTTATAACACCCCGGCCTATACCACAACGTCCTGCAGCAGCGTGCAACCACGCGTGCTCAAGTGAGCACCTCGGGGCTGCGTCAAGGAGGCTGGACTCAACGAAGAGATGGAGCCAGACGAGAGGTGATGACCCGTGGTGCAGAGGGCAGGCCAGTGACACCCACGCGCCTGCGGTGCAGGGCCAGCGGCGGAAGGCAGGAAAGCCCCCCGGGCGGCGGCGCACTGTGTCCTCAAAGGGGAGGCTGCAGCGACGCTACTAGGCTGACTGACACGTGTTCGGGCGGACATGTCGGGCGCCTCGCGGCCGTCTCGAGGACGGGTGTGCACCTGCGCCCGGAAGGAGCCTCGGGAAACGCAGGGCAGGTGCCGCCCAACCAGTGCGCTCTGCTCACGGAGGAGCTAAAGCTGCTGAGTCGCTTCAGTCGTGTCCGACTCTGTGCGACCCCATCGACGGCAGCCCACCAGGCTCCCCCGTCCCTGGGACTCTCCAGGCAAGAGCACGGGAGTGGGGTGGCATTTCCTTCTCCAACGCATGAAAGTGAAAAGTGAAAGTGAAGCCACTCAGTCGTGTCCGACTCTTAGCGACCCCATGGACTGCAGCCCCCAGGCTCCTCCGTCCACGGGATTTTCCAGGCGAGAGCGCTGGAGTGGGCTGCCATTGCCTTCTCCGGGAGCAAAAGCAGCAGGAGGCAAACAGCTTCCAACTTCCATAAGAAACTACTGAGCCGAGGAAGAAAGACTCCTTCAGGATAGAAGCTCCAAGAGGCGATCCTGGGAGACCTCACCGCGAGAGGAGGCGGCTGAGGGCTCTGACTCAGCACCCGGCTCTGCCCTCGCCTGCGGAGCGGCAGGCGCAGCTCCAGGGGCTCAGACCTGGGAGGCCAGGGCTCACCCTGCGGAAAGGCGATGGCGGGCGGGCAGAGGAGTGACCTCGGGCGAAGCTGTCATCCATGTGATGCGCACCAGCTGCAGATCTGACGCGGAACCTGATTCACCATCCCGCCCGTCAGCGGGGACGCCCCTCCTCCACCCCTCCCCTCCAACGCCCGCTCCGTGGGAGGCGCCCCCGGGCCCTGTGTTACCCTCACCTACCCTTGCCATCCATGCAGCAGACCTCTGTGCCACCCACAGTGATCTGATGCCGCTCTGATGTGACCGGCAGGTGCCCAGGGGCGTGCTGCTCCTGGTGGGCGCAGGCGCGCAGGTGAGTCTGAGGAGAGGAGAGGCCCACGGGACCCCCCTGGGCAGACGCTGGGCCCTTCTGTCCAGGCTCCTCCAGGCGCCCCGCGTTTGGAGGGAGGGGAGGAGAATTACAGGGGTGAATGCCTGGCGACCCACAATTTCCAACTTGATTTTTGGGCGAATAAAGCAGAGCAAGGCTGCCCTGAAATGCCCTTGCTAAATGACACCCCATCCTGCAAAAGTGACTTTGTTTTCCAGTCTTCTTACTGTTTAAGGCCGCTGCGAGCCTGGAAACACAAGTTTCAATATTTCACACTCTGGGACTCTGGAAGCCGCTCTGCACCAGGTCTGCGAGACATTCCTTTGGTGGCGATAACTGTCTTATAACCCCTGTGCACACCGTGCCTGATGTCTCTATGCATAAACAAAGACTCGGCTGAGAACCATCTGTGAGGACTAATCGCTGGCTAATTCGGCGGGGACTTGAGCCTTCTCCCTTCAAGGTGGTGCCCCGCTCTGCACCCAAGGAAGAGTGGCATTTAGGTTTCAAAGTGAAACCCAGAGGGAGCGTTTGTCACGCATGGACCTGTGTCTCCATATTTTATCAAGCACTGGGCTCTGCACTTTACCTAAGAAAACTGTGTCAGAAAGCATGTCAGATGTCTGCCCCTTCCTCCCACTGCCCTTCAGTTCAGTTCAGTTCAGTTCAGCTGCTCGGTGGTATCTGACTCTTTGCAACCCCATGGACTGCAGCACGCCAGGCCTCCTTGTCCATCACCAACTCCCAGAGCTTACTGAAGTCGGTGATGCCATCCAACCATCTCATCCTCTGTCATCCCCTTCTCCTCCCGCCTTCACTCTTTCCCAGTACCAGGGTCTTTTCAAATGAGTCAGCTCTTCGCTTCAAGTGGCCAAAGTATTGGAGCTTGAGCCTGAGCTTCAGCATCAATTCTTCCAATGAATCTTCAGGACTGGTCTCCTTTAGGATGGACTGGTTGGATCTCCTTGCAGTCCAAGGGACTCTCAAGAGTCTTTTCCATCACCACAGTTCAAAAGCATCAATTCTTCAGTGCTCAGCTTTCCTTATGGTCCAACTCTCACATCCATACATGACCACTGGAAAAACCAAAGCTTTGACTAGACAGATCTTTTTGGCAAAGTAATGTCTCTGTTTTTTAATATGCTATCTAGGTTGGTCATAACTTTTCTTCCAAGGAGCAAGCGTCTTTTAATTTTGTGGTTGCAGTCACCATCCGCAGTGATTTTGGAGCCCCCAAAATAAAGTCTGTCACTGTTTCCACTGTTTCCCCATCTATTTGTCATGAAGTGATGGGACCAGATGCCATGATCTTCGTTTTCTGGATGTTGAGTTTTAAGCCGGCTTTTTTACTCTCCTCTTTCATTTTCATCAAGAGGCTCTTTAGTTCTTCTTCACTTTCTGCCATAAGGGTGGTGTCATCTGCATATCTGAGGTTATTGATATTTCTCCTGGCAATCTTGATTCCAGCTTGTGCTTCATCCAGCCCAGAGTTTCTCATGATGTACTCTGCATAAAAGTTAAATTAGCAGGGTGATAATATACAGTCTTGACGTACTCCTTTTCCTATTTAGGACCAGTCTGTTATTCCACGCCCAGTTCTAACTGTTGCTTCTTAATGTGCATACAGATTTCTCAAGAGGGAGGTCAGGTGGTCTGGTATTCCCATCTCTTTCAGAATTGTTCACAATTTATTGTGATCCACACAGTCAAAGGCTTTGGCATAGTCAATAAAGCAGAAGTAGATGTTTTTCTGGAACTCTCTTGCTTTTTCAATGATCCAATAGATGTTAGCAATTTGATCTCTGGTTCCTCTGCCTTTTCTAAATCCAACTTGAACATCTGGAATTTCATGGTTCATATACTGTTGAAGCCTGGCTTGGAGAATTTGAGCATTACTTTGCTAGTGTGTGAGATGAGTGCAATTGTGTGGTAGTTTGAGCATTCTTTGGCATTGCCTTTCTTTGGGATTGGAGTGAACACTGACCTTTTCCAGTCCTGTGGCCACTGCTGAGTTTTCCAAATTTGCTGGCATATTGAGTGCAGCACTTTCACAGCATCATCTTTTAGGATTTGAAATAGCTCCACTGGAATTCCATCACCTCCACTAGCTTTGTTTGTAGTGATGTTTCCTAAGGCCCACTTGACTTCACATTCCAGGATGTCTGGTTCTAGGTGAGTGATCACACCATTGAGGTCATCTGGGTCATGAAGATCTTTTTTGTATAGTTCTTCTGTGTATTTTTGCCACCTCTTCTTAATATCTTCTGCTTCTGTTAGGTCCATACCATTTCTTTGCTTTATTGAGCCCATCTTTGCATGAAATGTCCCCATGGTATCTCTAATTTTCTTGAAGAGATTGCTCATCTTTCCCATTCTATTTTTTCCCTCTAGTTCTTTGCATTGATCAATGAGGAAGGCTTTCTTACTCTCTTTGCTGTTCTCTGGAACTCTGCATACAAATAAGTATCTTTCCTTTTCTCCTTTGCCTTTAGTTTCTCTTCTTTTTGCAGCTATTTGTAAGGCCACTTCAGACAACCATTTTGCCTTTTTGCATTTCTTTTTCTTGGGGATGGTCTTGATGTCTGCCTCCTATACGATGTCATGAGCCTCTGTCCATAGTTCTTCAGGCACATCTATCAGATCTAATCCCTTGAATCTATTTCTCACGTTCACTGTATTAAGGGATATGATTTAGGTCATACCTGAATGGTCTAGTGGTTTTCCCTACTTTCTTCAACTTAACTCTGAATTTGTCAATAAGCAGTTCATGATCTGAGCCACAGTCAGCTCCTGGTCTTGTTTTTACAAACTGTATAGAGCTTCTCCATCTTTGGCTGTAAAGGTTATCATCAATCTGATTTCGGTATTGACCATCTGGTGATGTTCATGTGTAGAAGTCTTCTCTTGTTGCTGGAAGAGGGTGTTTGCTATGACCAGTGTGTTCTTCCAGCAAAACTCTATTAGCCTTTGCCCTGCTTCATTCTGTACTCCAAGGCCAAATTTGCCTGTTACTCCAGGTGTTTCTTGACTTCCTACTTTTGCATTCCAGTCCCCTATAATGAAAAGGACATCTTTTTTGGGTGTTAGTTCTAAAAGGTCTTGTAGGTCTTCATAGAACCGTTCAACTTCAGCTTTTTCAGTGTTACTGGTTGGGGCATAGACTTGGATAACTGTAATATTGAATGGTTTGCCTTGGAAATGAACAGGGATCATTCTGTCATTTTTGAGACTGCATCCAAATACTGCATTTCAGACTCTTTTGTTGACCATAATGGCTACTCCATTTCTTCTGAGGGATTCTTGCCCACAGTAGTAGATATAATGGTCATCTGAGTCAAATTCACCCATTCTAGTCCATTTTTGTTCACTGACTCCTAATATGCTGATGTTCACTCTTGCCATCTGGTTTGACCACTTCCAATTTGCCTTGATTCATGGACCTAACATTCCAGGCTCCTGTGCAATATTGCTCTTTACAGCATCTGTCTTTACTTCCATCACCCGTCACATCCACAGCTGGGTGTTGTTTTTGCTTTGGCTCCATCTCTTCATTCTTTCTGGAGTTATTTCTCCACTGACCTCCAGTAGCATATTGGGCACCTACCGACCTGGGGAGTTCCTCTTTCAGTGCCCTATCTTTCTGCCTTTTCATACTGCTCATGGGGTTCTCAAGGCAAGAATGCTGAAGTGGCTTGCATTCCCTTCTCCAGTGGCCCAGTGGCCCAGTGCCCTGGGGTCTGCGTTTGGGCCCTACCCTTCACCCACAGGCATAGCTGCAGCCCTGGGGATGGTGCCAGTTGGGCATCTCAGGAAACACAGGGGCCGCAGAGTCGGCGAGAGGGAAGCCTGCTCCGCCCTCCTGTGGGGGCCCTGACTGAGCAGCCACCTGCATAGACACTGGGCTCGTTCACCCAGCGCAAGGCCTCCTTCCCACGGCACAAAACGGCTGCTCAAGCCCTGGTCTTCATAGCCACCCCCCGCCTCCCCTCAAGCAGCAGTCTAAAGGAAGGGCCAAAGAAAGGCACTCTCCCCATGAGGACTCTCCCCCGAGGCCACGGCACAGTGACCAGAACTCTGCTCATGAGGGAGGCGGGTGGCAGGACGATCTCGTGCCTGTCCAACCAGGGTTGATTCCTGAGTTCGAGAGGAGACAGAAGACCTCCCAGAAGGCAGGAGGATGAGTGAGGAAGAGCCGCTCCGCTGCCCCTCAGTCACTGTCAAAGGGCCCATGACACTCTCCTCCTCCCAGGCGGGCCTGCCGGGCTCCTCTGGCCACATCCCCGGGGCCCAGCCCCCACCTCTGCCTGCCGGCTCTCCCTCCTGCTCATCTCAGTCCAGCACTCACAGCCCCTCACCTGCCCCTTCAGCCTCCCACCCCCTGGGCCCCAGGGGACCTTCTCCAGCCCTGGATGTGATCAGCTGGGCCCTGAGGGAGATTCAAGGGGAGAGAGTACCACCTGGGGTTCACAGCCCCCAACCCAGGTCCCACAGGAGCCTCCTTTCAGCCAGTCCCCACCCTCCTCCACACCCAGCACCCCCTCCCCAGACCACCTGGTCTCCCTCACCTTCCCGGCAAGGTGCCCACTGGCTGACCGCTGGTCCTGTCTGCCGCTGTCTCCCCTCTCTTGGCGAAGTATTTTGTTTTACTCAAGGAGCTCTACCCACTTACATTTTTCTTTCAAAGTCTGTCTGTGGCCCAGCTCAAATTAGCTCTGCCCACGGTATGACGTGGGTCCCTGGCCACTCACTGCCCAGCTGTCCTGGCATCCTTGCTGCCAAGACTTTGCTGCTGGCCTTTCCCTCTTGAAACGGCATGTCTGGCAAGCGCGTGCGGCTCGGTTCTGAACTGTTCTGTCCTGTCGTCTATTCATCTGTCTTCCACCAGCATAATACTGCTTGAAGCACCCCGGCTTTAGAGTAAGTCTCCAGATCCAGGGGTGCGCTCCTCCACCGTTGTTCTTCTTCCTCAAGGTGATCTTGGCCATTCCAGGCCCTTTGTGTTTCCATGTAAACTTCAGAATCACTGTCAATTTCCAAAAGGCGCTGCTGGGACTCTGAGATTGTGCCAAGAGGAAAGATCAGGCTGGAAAGAAGGATGGGTCACAGGTCAGGCGTGGTTCACGAGCTCGGGGTTCACGGGGAGCTTCCAGTTTTCCGTGGATCAGTACTCACACATCTTGTGAAGATTATTCCGCAGTAGCTGGTTTTGACGCTGTCTTAAAGGCTCCATTTCCGCCCTCCCCTGCTGGCTCTCAGGACACACAGTTGCCATCCACAGTACTGCTGGTCCTGCTACGTGCAGTGTTTGGTAGACGCCACAGGATGTTTAACTTCCATCACTTTGTTTATGGATAAAAGCCCATCAACTTGAAAAGTTATCTTATAAACCTTTAAAAGACCCCTCTCCAGACTCCAAAGGCCCCACATCACCTTCCCACCCCAGTCTCTTTCTTCCCCATTAGGAGCCGGACTTCTGGGCAGAATTATGCATCCAAGTCTCCACCTCCTGCTCCTCCCCATGCTCACGCCCCCACCCTCCCTCCCCCACCCCCTCCCACACAGCCCTATTAGAGACTTGCCATTCCTGAGCCTTCTCCTGGGTGCTGTTAAACCTGACAGGACTTCTCAGAGCTGACCTCACCGCTGTCTGGGCCTCATGTGACTGGCTGACCTCTCCCTGCCCCCTTCCCCTGGCTCCTGGACCCAGCCCTGCCCGGCATCCGTACCAGCTCTCCAGTCTCCCTTCTGTATCCCTGAAGCTCTTCCTGCTGCCTGAGGCCCAGGGGTCTCCAGGGCTACCTCGCGACCTCGCTCCTCCTCTGCGATCTCAGCCGCACCCCATCCCCTCTGCGCACCTCCCTATAGGCCGGCACCTCCAGCCCTGACCTCTCCTCCCACAAACGTCGGCCCTGATCCACCTGTCCCAGACAGAAGGCCCTGAGTCCTCCAATATCCGCCCTTTCCCAGAGCGTCCCCGGGGGACCCCATGCCCCGTCCACCTCCTGGGTGTGCAGTCTCCGTGCTGTGGGCCCCCGGCCCTCCCCAGCCCCACAGCCATCACCGACCGCTCTCCGTTCCTGCCCTCACCCTGTGCACCTGCCGGTGGACGACACTCCTCACCCGCGCCCTCTCGCCAGTCTTTCCCTGGCGCCAGCACCCCGGTTCAGGCTGCAGGACGGGAACCCTCCCTCCAGACCTCAGCAGAGGCTACTTCCTTGGCGTCCTCACCCCCTCCTCTGTCCAGCACTGCCCACTCTTTCAGACCTCAGCTCAACTGCCCTGAGCTTGGGGCATCCCCCCAGTGCCCGTCCAGGGCCGTGCCTTCTCTAGCAAGGGCCATGCTCCCTGCTTCCCCTGCAGGGCGGAGCGCACAGATACCCGGTGCGCCCGCACGCGGCCGGCCCGTCCCTCCCACAGGCCCAGTTCAGCCCCTGCGAGCGGCGGGGGCGCAGAACTATGTGCAGGGTAAGTGAGTGAACACGCTGAGGAACAGGGCCGCTTTCTGGGGGGCTGGGAGGGGCTCAGCAAGGGCCAGGGCCGGAAGCTGAGGCATCTCGGACCAGCGACACCCGACCGGGACCCCCAGAATCCAGCGCGGACCGGGGGCAGCTGCGGTCTGCAGCCCGGCCAGGGGCGCGGGCAGCGGCCGGGGCGGGGGCGGGGGGCGGGGGCAGGGCTACCGCCCTGCCGGCGAGGGCGCGGCCCGGCCCGGCGCCTCCCCAGGCCCTCTCCGCGGGGCTGGTGGCGCCGGCGCGGTACGCCTCGGGACAAGGTTGGTCCCGCCGCCGACCCGTAGTCTCGCGTCCATCCCCGTCGCTAGGCAACCCCGAGGCCGCCGCATAGAGAAAACCGACGGACCTCGGGGGCAGTGGGCATCTCGGACGCCGGCGCCATGGACCTGGTCATAACGCAGGAGCTGGCCCGCGCCGAGAGCCAGCAGGGTGGGCGGGGGAGGTCGAGACGCCCTGACCCCCACCCCCGGGAGGACTCCGGGACCTGCTGGATCCCAGCCCCTGGGGACACCCCGGGACCCAGGGATCCCTGCCCCCGGGAGACCCCAGAATCCGCCCACCACCCACCCCCAGGGAGGCCCGGGCACTCGCTGAATCCCAGCCCCTGGGGAGACCCCGGGGCCTACCAGGACCCCCTCCCCACCTTGATGACCCCGCCCTACCTGATCCAGTGACCCCTTGAAGCTAGCACTTCGAGGATGTGTCTGACCTGGGCAAACTGAGGTTCCTTTTTAAAGGAAAGCTTTCGTTTTCCTAACTGTTCCTCAGAATCACTCACCTCGCAGGCTGCCGAAGCCTGAGCCGCTGGGCTGCCGCGGGGTTCTTGGGGCTGGACTTGGGGCGCCTTGGCCCTGGGCTCCTCCCTGGAGAGGAGTGCACCAGCGGGGCCCAGCCTGCCCGAGTCCAGCCCCCGTCCGGGGCCTCCTGACTGTCCCCACTGCTGCTCTGCGTGGCCGCTTGATGACAGCCTCTTCCTCACTCCTGTCCTGGTAGACGCTGACTCTCTGAAGAGGGCTTACCAGTTGATTAAGTCCGCCAACCTGGGCAAGTCCGAGTTCGACCCCACAGAGAGCTTCAGCCCCGACCTGTTTGTTTTGTGTGCAGAGCAGGCCCTGAAGGTGATTAGTCCCAGGGATTCTAGGGAGGCAGCTTCAGGGGACGCCGATCTCCTGGTTTACACCGGAATCGGGAAGCGTGGGGCCCCTGGTGGGTAGTCCAAGGGCTGCTGATCCCCCAGCCTCTCCTGGGGCCCTGTGCTCACGCAGATGGGGCAGCGGGAGGCAAGTGAAGGGCTGCTGATCCCCCAGCCTCTCCTGGGGCCCTGTGCTCACGCAGATGGGGCAGCGGGGGCAGCGGCCCCGCCCCCTGGGGCCCTGTGCCCGCAGGGGGGCGCGGGAGGCGAGTGCAGGACTGCCGACCCCCAGCCTCTCCTGGCCCTGTGCTCACGCAGATGGGGCAGCGGGAGGCAAGTGAAGGGCTGCTGATCCCCTAGCCTCTCCCGGGGCCCCTGTGCTCACGCAGATGGGGCAGCGGGAGGTGAGTGAAGGGCTGCTGATCCCCCAGCCTCTCCCGGGGCCCTGTGCTCACGCAGATGGGGCAGCAGGAGGTGGGTGAAGGGCTGCTGATCCCCCAGCCTCTCCTGGGGCCCTGTGCTCACGCAGATGGGGCAGCGGGAGGTGAGTGAAGACTGCATCCAGATGTACTTCAAGGTGAAGGGGCCGGTCACCCAGTTTCTGGGCCGGGCGCACCTGTGCAGGGCCCAGCTGTGTGCCCCCAAGTCCACGGAAAACATGGTGAGAAGGGGTCCTGAGCCCGGCGAGCTGGTTCCTCCTGGTTCTCTTCCTTCTGAGTGAGGAAGCCTTGGAGCACCCAACCTCAAGTCTGCTGGCCCGGCCCAGTGCGCCCGTAGCTCGCTTGCCATCCTGCGCTGAATACTTTATTGCTGGCGCTGCTGTGTTTCTCCTGAGTTCCTCTGATTCTCCTGAGTCCCACATCTCGCCCGCAGCAGCTCCCCCACCGCCAGCGTGGTTTTATTGGGAGTTGGGTAACCGGCTTCATCTCCAGTGAGGTGTGATGCTGCGTTTCTGTCTGTGCTTTTCCCTAAGCCCTGGGGTCTGGCTTGTGTCCTTTTGACCTCTGACCTTTGCGTCCTAGTGCGTGGTCATGCCTGCTCACGGAGGGGGTGTAGGGGGAGCAGGGGTGGGCTTTCAGGGAGGGGGCAGGCCGTTCAACCTCACTGTGCATTCTTTATGTTGTTTTAGGAGGAGTTTGAAAATTGTGTGACTCAGTATATGAAGGCAATCAACTTTGCAAAAGGAGAACCGAGGTGGGCACGACGGATCGGCCATTGCTAATTAGAAGGGTTAGAGCCAGAGCTTGCCAGGCAGCTCTGTCTGTGTGGGTGACAGGGCTTTGCAGTCTTTCCTTCATGCTTTACTGCAGCTCTGGCGGTGCGCACATGCGCGCACCTCTCCTAACGCTGGAGCTGGGCCACGTGCACTTGCGTCTGCCCTGGCTGCGTCCTCTTTACTGTGCAGAGTCCGTGACCTGCAGATGACCTTTGTCTGCTGTCCCTGTGGGGCCTCACCCTTGGCCAGTTCCTAGGAGGCTCCTTTTCGGTCCTCTCTGGGGAACTGGCACTGGGCCCCTCCCTGCCCTCCCCCACAGTCCTGTACTCCCCCTGGCCCAAGGCCTTGTGTTTGGAGGGGCGATTCTCCTGAAACTCCGGCACAGTTTCCCACTTAGTTAATACGTCGTGCAAAAGAAGCAGGACTGAAACTGTTTAATCTGCATACACACTGGTGCTGACAGCGTATCTGGGTATGACACGCTCAGCCCTGGGAGTTGCGTGTCAGCCCCTGGAGTTGCGTGTCAGCCCCGGGAGTTGCGTGTCAGCCCCGGGGTTGCGTGTCAGCCCTGGGGGTTGCGTCAGCCCTGGGGGTTGCGTGTCAGCCCCGGGGGTTGCGTGTCAGCCCTGGGGGTTGCGTCAGCCCTGGGGGTTGCGTCAGCCCTGGGGGTTGCGTGTCAGCCCGGTGGGGGTTGCGCAGCCCTGGGGGGTTGCGTCAGCCCTGGGGTTGCGTGTCAGCCCTGGGATGATTGTCCCTCCTCCCTGCGTCTGCTGTGGACGGCCTCCTCTGCGCTGGGGGTACAGGGCCCCAGCCCCGCGGACCCTTCCTCTGCAGGGATGTCTGGGGGCGAGGCCTGACCCGGAGCGGAAGCTCTGAGGACGGTGGGTGTTTCTGGAGCCTCGGAGCCCGAGGGGTGGGCGCCCTCGGGAAGGGGCCTGGTCAGTGCCGAGCCCCTCCGTCGCGGTGGGGTCTGAGCTGGAGTGGGCCGCACTGCTGAGCACGGAGCCGGTTCCCCCAGGCAGGCCCGGGCCGGCTCCGGGAGCCTCACTGTCCCCTCTTGGCGCCGCAGGTATTACTTCCTGGTGTACAACGCGTCGGTGCTCTACTGGCAGATGGTAAGGCCGTTTCTCAAGCCCGGCTACCGCCACTACCTGGTCCCCAGCCTGGCCCAGATGGTGAGCGCGCTCAGCCAGACGGAGGAGGAGGACAAGGAGTGGCAGGCAGAGCTGATGCTGTGAGTCCCCCCGCGCCCGCCGGCCCCTCCGCTCTCTGCTCTGAACTGGGAACCAGCTTTGGGGCGCCCTGTCCGCAGAAGTTTCTCAACTCTGCCCAATGGGCCACGGAGTCCCGAGCAGACGGGCGTTACCGCAGGAAGCGTGCTTCTACTCAAAACCCAGGAACTGAAGAAACCGGGAAAATAGACGTTCTAGCAACAGGCAGCCCAGCTGGAATGCGCGCCCCCGACCCCGGGGAAGCTCGCCCCGCGCGCCAGCCCCAGGCCGGATGGCCCTGCGGGGGCCACAGCAGCGGCTCAGCCGCTGGCGAGCGGGCAGCAGGGTGGGCGGGCTGAAAGGCGCTTGGTGACGCTCTCCTGTATTTGGGGGATGCTGTGTATGGCCAGCAACTGCGCGGGTGCCGGGAAGGCCCAGAGGGCCGGCCTTGAAGTTGGAACCCGGAGTCTGCAGGTGTTTCTCACCTTTTATGCAGTTTGGGGAAGCTTTAACAGAAAATCAGTAAAGCCATGCCTTTTCTCTGAAGGCTGCGGTTTGAGGTACACAGAATCACAGCTGGACAGGCCCGGCCCCTTTGTGAGTCGGGGCCCAGCACTCTAGGTCTGGGCCGGTCAGGTGAGCCCCAGACCGTGCCTGGGGTGAGGAGCTGTCCAATTTCTGCATCTTTCTGAAGTTTGTAAAACATAAAATTAATAAAAGTGTGATAACCCAGGTTATACTAGTCATAGAGAACCCGCTGCAGGAGACTTAAGAGACATGGGTTCGATCCCTGGGTCAGGAAGCCTCCCTGGAGGAGGCAGGGCACCCCACTCCAGTATTCTTGCCTGGAGAATCCCATGGACAGAGGAGGCTGGTGGGGTACCGTCCGTACAGTCTCACAGAGCTGGACACGACTGCAGTGACTCAGCACGCATGTTGCAGTCTGATTATTAGACCTTAGCGGCAGAGAATGTGGCTGTCCAGGTCTAACGCTGTCCAGGTCTAACGTGCACTCCTGCGTCATCCAGGGAGCTCCTGGAGTGTCACCTGCAGGCGGGGAAAGCGGGGAGGCCGCGAAGTTTTGTGCCACCGCAGCACCGTTCATCAAGGCTCATGTGCCGCAGAAATACCGGCAAATATTTGCCCTGATGGTGAGTCTGAATATTCACAGATGCAGATAGAAGTCATTTTGTCTGAAAACAGCCGAGACCATCCCTTGGGATATAGAAACACACACACACACACACACACACAGGCACGCAAGCATATACAGGATGAAACACCATCTTTCCCTCCTCGTGGCTGAACGTTTCCTTTTAACCACACTGAGTTTTTTAAAGAAATTAGCAGAAACTTCATAAAATAGTTACTGTGACAGTGTGTGTAAAGAGCGCTCATCACCTATTCGTTTTATGTATAAAATTCAACTGGAATTATATGCGCAAAACTGAGCATAAAGCATATGATAGGAGAAAATACTTGTCAGTTACAAACGCTGTTTTTAAAGGAACGATATCTGCAAAATAATGGCTAAAGATAGTATCTGGCCGCTCCCTAACTGTTTAAATCTCGATATTCTGTTCCATCTTGTAACAGGTCCGACATGGGCTCATGGATGAGCTTCAGTTAAAGGAAGAGAGGAGAAGCTCTGTCAGCCTGTCTGTCACTTTCGACATTAACATGCTGAGAGCGTAGGTGTTCTGGGGCGGAGACAGGTGCCCAGGAGGCTCTGTGCCCCAGGCGGGGTGTCTGTGCAGTGGCCGCCAGGTGGGAGGGCAGGCCCGACCTTGCCTCCATCTGCTGAGAGGCTCTGGAGAGGCGGCCAGAGTGAGTGCGCTCCTGAGCCAGCAAAGGGGGTGGCGTTCAGGGAGCGGGGGCAGCAGCCGTGTCAGATGCCTCTGGGGGCGGCCCTGCCGGAGGAGGCCTGAGACTTGACCGAGAGACTGCCAGAATGATGGTCTGTGCGTGAAACCCTCACGGGATGGGTGAGGCTGCAGGGGAGACACTGTGCCAGGCAGAGGCCTGCCGCTGGGCAAGTGGGAAATAGGATGGTGGAGAACTCAGGGTGTGTGGTGAGGAGATCCGAGTGTGTGCTTGGGGAGGTCCCAGCATGTGAGCTGGGCAGGTCCCGGTGTGTGCGTGTGAGTGGGGAGGTCCCGCTGTGTGTGAGTGGGGAGGACAGCTGAGCAGAGGGGAACAGCAGCTGTCTGGGTGGATCCAGCCGACGGGGAAGGGCCCCGCCTCCTTCGCAGGTGGGCTGCTGGTGTGGGGCTGGGTCTGGGTGCGGGGCTTGTGCACGCTTCACTCGTTCTTAGTGACAGAGCAAGACAGAGGCTGCACTGGGGGCGAGCAGAGGAGCTGTGAGAGGCCACCAGGAGCCCGGCAGAGAGAAAGCAGCGGGTGTCACCGAGGCCTTCTGTTCGTGGAGGACACGAGTTCATAGACTGAATTAGTTTTAGAATAATTTACCTGAAGAAATATGACAGGATCTTTTGGTTATTTAATATTTGATTAAATTAATCTACATTCTAGAAAACTGGATCAAAATGACGTGCCTGAAGACGTCAACAAAATTCTGAAGGACACCTACAAATGCTTAAGTCAGTACCATCCCCAGCTCTTTTCTTCAGTCAGAGAGGAAAAGTAAGTGTGTGTCTTTCCAG
Source organism: Nanger dama (assembly GCA_917880005.1). Lineage (NCBI taxonomy): Eukaryota > Metazoa > Chordata > Mammalia > Artiodactyla > Bovidae > Nanger > Nanger dama. Next base: position 35,424,797 of record CAKJTW010000026.1, on the reverse strand, counting down.
CTTCCCGTCTGTGTACAGCACTTGGTAACTACAGGAAAACCTAAAAGAAAAGCGAAACCAAAACCGGAACCATAATTCCTCAGGCAGGCGTCAGCTGTGTGGAGGCTCTGGGGCATCTCTCTCTAGTCTTTTTTGTCCTGAAGTTTGTACTGTTTGGCAGCGCTTGGCATATGAAACCTCATGTTGTACTTTCAAAAGTCCAGTTGCCTTCCAATCAAAAGTGCTTCTCCAGTCATCACACCATCTCACACCTTCTGAAGGGTCATCCCAGTGGCCGAGAACAAACCCCCACCCCGGGGTTTGCATCATCAGTTCTCGGCTCGAGTGCTGGGGGGCTGCTCAGAGCTCCGTCCTGGGCGGAGTTTCCGGAGCTGCTGGCTGAGTGGAAGGCTGGAAGAGAGGTCTGCATGCGCCCAGCATGGGCTTTGACCAGGCCCAGAGCAGGTCCAGTGGTCCCTGGGCACGGCCTCCCCAGGTTTCGGGGGTGGGGGCTCTGGGGACAGAGCGGACCCAGCGACCAGGACGCCCACCTGCCTCCTGGGGCCGAGCCCCTCCAGGCAGGCCTGCTGCTGCTAACTGAGTGGAACGGCCATTCATGTATCTGCAAACACTTTTCCTTCTGTTAATTCTCCAGTCATTTCCTCTCCCCAGCTTTTATAGTGTAGGTTGTAAATCATTTTACTGGAGACTTGTGCCGCTTTTTCTGTTTCAGGATTTGAGCGCTCTTGCTCCAGCGCATTTATCCGCTGTTTCACTTTGTTTACTCTGTGGGTCTTTTCAGATAATTTTTGATGTCCAGATGGGTTTTATTTAAGATAAGAATTGTTGGAGCTGACGTTCACCCTCCACCAGTGCTGGGCCAGATGCGCTTAAGGCCGTCAGGGAGTCCTCGAGGCCCCAGCCCAGCGGCCGGCTCGGTGGGCGGTGGCCCGGGTCCCCGCCGCGGTCCTGGCCGTCTGCACCGGCCCCACACTCTGTGCCCGCCCCCCGCCCTCCCGTGTGTCTGTGGCGCCCCTGCTGCCAGTGTCTGTGTTGTGGCCGAGAGGACACAGCGTCTCTGCTGTGGTTCCAGTGTGTTCAGCTCCGTCACCGCTGCCGCACCTGGGGGGGCGCGTGTTCCCTGCTGGCCCGGGTCCCGGGCTCAGCCGCTCGCAGCGGCCGTCTGTGGGGTCAGGCCCTTCCTCAGCCCCGGGGCCTCAGCGGCTCCAGGGGTCATCGAGGGGCCCTCTCACCCATCCCCACCAGGGCTTCAGTGTCTGGAACTTTGGGTGGGAAAAAAAAGATCTATGAGTTTAAAGCCAAAAAAGGCCTGAAAACCAGTGATGGGTACCTTGGCGGGTTCTCTTCTTGCCTGCGTGTGGCGGGGCTTGGGAAGGCCAGAGGGGGCTTTGGTCAAGGCCTCACCAGGGCCCTTGGTGGTCCAGACTGGGTGGGGCTGGGTGGAGGGCCGGGTCTGCCTGTCCATGCAGGGAGGGGAGGCGCCTTCTCCTGCAAAGGACGAGGGAAGCGGAGGCGAGATATAGGATAGTATCCTCTGAGCTCAGAAGGGTCTTTGAGACTGAAAACGAAGACCTAGCTCCACGGCACACAATTAGGAACGCACCGTGGGGGCTGCACACAGAGGAAGGCCTGTGATGACGGCCCAGAGGCGTCCGCAGAGCTCAGAGCCGCCAGGAGGCACAGGGACTCGGGGGCCAGAGCTAGGCACCGGCCTGCCAGCTGGAGCTGAGGGCTTTCCTCCCCCAGGGCCCTGCGAACACTCACCTTCCGCATCAGCAAAGGGCACGCTTCCGTTTGCATGTCAGGTGAAGGTGAGGGGTAGTGTGATGGGCTCCTCTGGCCTGGTCCTGCCCCTCAGGAGTGGGCAGAAGCTGGGGCACCACCACTGGGGGAGGGTGGAGCATGGGCCTGCCCACTTGGGAGGAGCTGCCCAAGGGCAGAGAGAGTGTCCCGGCCACAGTCAGGCACCGATGCTGCCTCAGGAAGAGCAGGGGCGCCAGCTTGTTCCCATGGGATGCTGGCATGTCCGGGGACACTGCTCACCAGCCACCCCATGCAGGCCAGTTCCCCACCCAGCCGAGAACCGCCACGCCCAGACGTGAGGGGTTAGGCTGGGAAGCCTGGCCTGCCTCCCCCACGCAGAACACTGCCCCGATTCCGCTGGTTCTTTGTTAAGCCCTAGATTCAGGGGCTCCTCCTCCCGCTTTGTTCTTCTTGGAGTTGCTCACACTCCCCTAGGTTCTCTGCGTCTCTGTCCACACGTTGGCCCCAGCCTGCTGGTTTCTGCAGAGACCGGATCGGCCACCACAACCGCTCTGGTCGCCTGGCCAGGGCGTAGGAGGAGTCCGCCTCGAGGACATGGCCCCTCTTGCTGCTCCCCTGCCCTGGGGCTCAGGTGCGGGCATGTGGGGCTCACAGCTGTGCCTGCACCTGCCCTGAGACAGCGGAGCTCCCTCCAAATCCCCTGTCAGGGCCGCAGCAGCTGGGCTTGGCAGCCCTCGCCGTGGGACTGCTTTTCTCTCCCGTTTTGTTCATGCCCCAGAGTGAAGGCTGAAGGCTGATTCCACCGCAGGTGGAGGTGTCTTGCTGCCACCTGGTGAGCTAATGCTGTTTCATTTCTGTTTGCAGAATGATTTTGCTTTTTGAATTAGCCCATCTTTCTCTGACCTTGAAATGCTGGGAGATCGCCTCTGATTGCCTCTCAGACCTGAAGGAGATGGACAGCAAAGTAAGTGGTCAGGGCCGGGAGCCCTGCTCCTGTTCACTGCCATCCAGACGCAAAGGGCCAAGAGCAGGCCCGGAACTCAGAAGCCCTCGCCAGGGGGCCTGAACTGCAGAGTTGTTGCTAAATTCCCTTCTAGTCTTTTTTAAGTGCGTTTCACATGGTTGAAATGGTGTGATTTTTGCACCAGGAGGTGGTTAGTGATGACTGGATCAGTGCATTGAAGAGAACATAACCATTGCACATACGGGTGCTCCCCGTACTGGAGCGCCTGCCTGTGTCACGCAGACGCCAACAGTCCTGAGAGCAGAGACAGGGAGCTTCACAGCAGCAGCTGGGTCTGTAACGACCCGCTGTCAGCGTGGATCGGTCGCCCAGAGCGAGGAGCAATGTGGATGTAGCGGGATTGAGCAAACGAGCCTGATCGACGCCTCAGAAGGAGGAAAGTGCACATTCTTCAGGACAGAAAATGTTAGATCAGAAAACAAGTCTCAACCAGTTTAAGATGGCAGAAATCATGTCAAGTATCTTTGTTGACTGAAATGGTGTGAAATTAGAAATCAGCAACAGGAGATAAGCTAGAATTTCACAAAAATGTGGAAACCAGGTAGTGTACTCCTGAACAACCAATGAGTCAAAAGAGTAATTAAAAGGAAAAAAGATTTTGAAACATAGGACAATGGAAACACAACTCACCAAAACCTATGGGCCACAGCACAGCCGTCCTCAGGGGCGTTCAGCCGGACACTCCTGCAGCGAGAAGAAGAATGCCTGAGAGTAAACCACCACATGCATGCCTCAGTTAAGCTCAGCTCAGTCGTTCAGTTGGTCAGACCCTTTGTGACCCCACGGACTGCAGCCTGCCAAGCCTCCCTGTCCATCACAAACTCCTGGAGCTTGCTCAGTGTCATGTCCATCGAGCTGATGATGCCATCCAACCATCTCATACTCTGACATCCCCTTCTCCTCCCACCTCAATTTATGCCTCAAGAAACTAGGGGAAAACAAAACAAACAAACAAAAAAAACCAAAGCCCACAGTTAGTGGAAGGAGGGGAATAATGAAGATCAGACCAAAGCAGATGAAATAGAGACCAGAGAGCCAACAGAAGCGGTCAATGGAACCAACAGCTGGTTTTTTGAAAAAATAAACAAAACTGACAAGCGTTAGCTAGACTAGGAAAAATAGAAGATCAAAATCAGAAATGAAAGAGGAGCCTTACAACTGATAACACAGAAATAAAAAGGATCTTAAGAGATCAATATGACTTATATCCCAGGAAGATGGGTAACCTATACGAAACTGATAAGTTCCCGGCAACATACAACCTACCAAGACTGACTCATGCAGAAACAGAAAGCCTGAATAGACCAATGAGTAAGCAGGTTGTATTAGTAATCAAAAAATCTCCAAGTAAAGAAACACCCAGTGACCCGACAATCCCACTTCTGGGCATGTACCCAGAGAAAATGTGATTTAAAAAGACGCATGTATCCCAGTGTTCACTGCAGCATGACGTACACTAGCCAGGACGTGAAGGGAGCCCAGATGTCACGGAAATGGATAAAGAAGACGTGGGGACCTGTACACAGCAGAATACTCAGTTCAGTTCAGTCGCTCAGTCGTGTCTGACTCTCTGTTACCCCATGAACCTCAGCACGCCAGGCCTCCCTGTCCATCACCAACTCCCAGAGTCCACCAAATCCATGTCCATTGAGTCAGTGATGCCATCCAACCATCTCATCCTCTGTCGTCCCCTTCTCCTCCTGCCCCCAATCTTTCCCCGCATCAGGGTCTTTTCCAATGAGTCAGCTCTTCACATCAGGTGGCCAAAGGACTGGAGTTTCAGCTTCAGCATCAGTCCTTCCAATGAACACCCAGAACGGATCTCCTTTAGGATGGACTGGTTGGACCTCCTTGCAGTCCAAAGGACTCTCAAGAGTCTTCTCCAGCCCCACTGTTCAAAAGCATAAATTCTTCGGTGCTCAGCTTTATAGTCCAGCTCTCACAATGGAATATTACTTGGCCATAAAATAGTGAAATTGGGTCATTTTTAGAGACATGGATGGACCAAGAGACAGTCATGCAGAGTGAAGTAAGTCAGAAAGCGAGAAATAAATATATTAGTGCATATATGTGGAATCTAGAAAAATGGTATATTAGACTTATCTCCTGTGTATTTTGAGGACTCCCTGGTGGCTCAGATGGTACAGCATCTGCTTGTGATGTGGGAGACCTGGGTTCGATCCCTGGGTCAGGAAGATCCCCTGGAGAAGGAAATGGCAACCCATTCCAGTACTCTCGCCTAGAAAATTCCATGGATGGAGGAGCCTGGTGGGCTACAGTCCATGGGGTCACAAAGAGTCGGACATGACTGAGCGACTTCATTCACTGACTCAGAATCACTGACTCAAACTTATCTGTGAAAGAGAAATAGAGGCACAGACGTAGGGAGCAAACATGTGGATCCCAAGAGGGAAGGCAGGGTGGGGTGAGCTGGGAGACTGGGATTGATAGACATACACCCGGGATGTCACTATAAAATAGGCAACTGGTGAGAACCTGTGGTGTACACCCTGGATGTGACTATAAAATGGGCAGCTGGTGGGAACCTGTGGTGCAGCACAGGGAACTCTCCCCGGTGCCCTGTGAGGAAACCCGAAAAGGGAGATACATGTATACACAGCCGGTTCACTTTGCTGTGCAGTAAAACTAACCCAGCAGTGTAAAGCAACTGTGCCCCAATAAAAATCAAGAAAAAAATAAACACACACTCAGGACGAGATGACTTCACTGATGAATTCTACCAAACATTTAGAGAAGAATTAATGCTGATCCTTCAAAATTCTTCCAAAAAGTTGAAGAAAAAGGAATACTCCAGCTCGGTTTACAAAGCAAGCATTACCCTGGTACCAAACCAGACAAAGTAACTATAAGAAAATAAGACACAGGAAGGAGATACAGAAAAGAAAATAATCCAGGAAAACACAGAGGCAAAAATCCTCAGCAAAATGCCAGCACACTGAATTCGGCAGCATATCGTAAAGTTCAAACACCATGATCAGTGGAATTTATCCTGAAGTCGCAAGGGTGGTTTAACGTAGTCAAATCAATAAATGTGACACATAACATTAAAAGAATGAAGGATAAATGTACAATCAGCTCAACAGATGCAAGAAAAGCATTTGACAAAAGTCAACATCCTGTCATGTTAAACACTCTCAACAAAAAGTGTCTGGAAAGAAAATACCTCCACATAATAAAGACCACATGTGACGAGCCCACAGCTAACATTATACTCAATGGTGAAAGGTTGAAAGCTTATCTTCTAATGTCAAGAACAAGATGATGCTGCCTCCTCTTGCCACTTCTGTTGAACACAGTACTAAAAGTTTTAGCCACAATAATCAGACAAGAAAAAGAAATAAAAGGCATCCAAATCATAAAGGAAGAAATAAGTCTGTCCCTGTTTACATGTGACATGACCTGTTTATACAGAGAAAACTCTAAAGACTCCATCAAAAACTATTAGAACTAATGAGCAAATTCAGTAAAGCTGAAGGATTCAAAATCGTCATCAAAAAATCAGTTGTGTTTCTGTACACTAAAAAGGAAATATCTGAAAGAGAAAATAGAACAGTTTACAATAGCATCAAAAACAATACAGTACCTAAGAATAAATTTAGCCAAAGAATTGAAAGGCTCGTACACTGAAAAGAGTCCGAAATGCAGTACTTGGATGCAATCTCAAAAATGACAGAATGATCTCTGTTCGTTTCTAAGGCAAACCATTCAATATCACAGTTATCCAAGTCTATGCCCCAACCAGTAACGCTGAAGAAGCTGAAGTTGAATGGTTTTATGAAGACTTACAAGACCCTGTAGAACTAACACCCAAAAAAGATGTCCTTTTCTTTATAGGGGACGGGAATGCTAAAGTAGGAAGTCAAGAAACACCTGGAGTAACAGACAAATTTTGCCTTGGAATGAAGGCCAATTTGGCGGAATGAAGCAGGGTAAAGACTAATAGAGTTTTGCCAGGAAAATGCACTGGTCATAGCAAACACCCTCTTCCAACAACACAAGAGAAGACTCTACACATGGACATCACCAGATGGTCAACACCGAAATCAGATTGATTATATTCTATGCAGCCAAAGATGGAGAAGCTGTATACAGTCAATGAAAACAAGACCAAGAGCTGACTGTGGCTCAGATCATGAACTCCTTATTGCCAAATTCAGACTTAAACTGAAGAAAGTAGGGAAAACTGCTAGACCATTCAGGTATGACCTAAATCAAATCCCTTATGATTATACAGTGGAAGTGAGAAATAGATTTAAGGGCCTAGATCTGACAGATAGAGTGCCTGATGAACTATGGAATGAGATTCGTGACATTGTATGAGAGACAGGGATCAAGACCATCCCCATGGAAAAGAAATGCAAAACAAAATGGCTGTCTGGGGAGGCCTTACAAATAGCTGTGAAAAGAAGAGAAGCGAAAAGCAAAGGAGAAAAGGAAAGATACAAGCATCTGAATGCAGAGTTCCAAAGAATAGCAAGAAGAGATAAGAAAGCCTTCCTCAGCGATCAATGCAAAGAAATAGAGGAAAACAACACAATGGGAAAGACTAGAGATCTCTTCAAGAAAATTAGAGATACCAAGGGAACATTTCATGCAAAGATGGGCTCGATAAAGGACAGAAATGGTATGGACCTAACAGAAGCAGAAGATAAGAAGAGATGGCAAGAATACACAGAAGAACTGTACAATAAAGATCTTCACGGCACAGATAATCATGATGATGTGATCACTCATCTAGAGCCAGACATCTTGGAATGTGAAGTCAAGTGGGCCTTAGAAAGCATCACTACGAACAAAGCTAGTGGAGGTGATGGAATTCCAGTGGAGCTATTTCAAATCCTGAAAGATGATGCTGTGAAACTGCTACATTCAATATGCCAGCAAATTTGGAAAACTCAGCAGTGGCCACAGGACTGGAAAAGGTCAGTTTTCATTCTAATCCCAAAGAAAGGCAATGCCAAAGAATGCTCAAACTACCACACAATTGCACTCATCTCACACACTAGTAAAGTAATGCTCAAAATTCTCCAAGCCAGGATTCAGCAATATGTGAACTGTGAACTCCCTGATGTTCAAGCTGGTTTTAGAAAAGGCAGAGGAACCAGAGATCAAATTGCCAACATCCGCTGGATCATGGAAAAAGCAAGAGAGTTCCAGAAAAACATTTATTTCTGCTTTATTGACTATGCCAAAGCCTTTGACTGTGTGGATCACAATAAACTGTGGAAAATTCTGAAAGAGATGGGAATACCAGACCACCTAACCTGCCTCTTGAGAAATCTGTATGCAGGTCAGGAAGCACCAGTTAGAACTGGACATGGAACAACAGACTGGTTCCAAATAGGAAAAGGAGTACGTCAAGGCTGTATATTGTCACCCTACTTATTTAACTTTTATGCAGAGTACATCATGAGAAACGCTGGACTGGAAGAAACACAAGCTGGAATCAAGATTGCTGGGAGAAATATCAATAACCTCAGATATGCAGATGACACCACGCTTACGGCAGAAAGTGAAGAAGAACTAAAAAGTCTCTTGATGAAAGTGAAAGAGTAGAGCGAAAAAGTTGTCTTTAAGCTCAACATTCAGAAAACGAAGATCATGGCAGCCAGTCCCATCACTTCATGGGAAATAGATGGGGAAACAGTGGAAACAGTGTCAGACTTTATTTTTGGGGGTTCCAAAATCACTGCAGATGGTGACTGCAGCCATGGAATTAAAAGATGCTTACTCCTTGGAAGAAAAGTTATGACCAACCTAGATAGCATATTCAAAAGCAGAGACGTTACTTTGCTGACTAAGGTCCGTCTAGTCAAGGCTATGGTTTTTCCTGTGGTCATGTATGGATATGAGAGTTGGACTGTGAAGAAGGCTGAGCGCCGAAGAATTGATGCTTTTGAACTGTGGTGTTGGAGAAGGCTCTTGAGAGTCCCTTGGACTGCAAGGAGATCCAACCAGTCCATTCTGAAGGAGATCAGCGCTGGGATTTCTTTGGAGGGAATGATGCTGAAGCTGAAACTCCAGTACTCTGGCCACCTCATGCGAAGAGATGACTCACTGGAAAAGGCTCTGATGCTGGGACGGATTGGGGGCAGGAGGAGAAGAGGACGACCGAGGATGAGATGGCTGGATGGCATCACGGGCTCGATGGACCTGAGTCTGAGTGAACTCTGAGAGATGGTGATGGACAGGGAGGCCTGGCGTGCTGCGATTCATGGGGTCGCTGAGAGTCGGACACGACTGAGAGACTGAACTGAAATGAACACTGAAAACTGGAAGACATCAATGAAATAAACGAATGAAGACGCGGAGAATGGAAACATATCCCCTGTTCTTGGACTGGAAGAATGAAAATTATTAAGATGCCTACACTACCCCAGACTCCCTACAGATTCAGTGACGTGCATATCTGTTCCAACGGCGAGTCTCACGGGAACAGAAAACAAGGGCGGTTTGTATGGAACCGCCGGAGAGCTGCAGCACTCTCGAGAAAGGAGGACGCTGGAGGCGCCGTGAGCTACAGTCCAAGCCGCAGTGAGCGGGCAGCGCGGTGCTGGTGTGGAAACAGGCGCAGAGACCCACGCAGCGGAATCAGGAGCCCGGAAACGGGGCCGCGCCGACACCAACTGAGACACCGCGGGGGGAGTGGCCTCTTCCCCGCGCGACGCCGGGAAAGCCGCATGGCCCCGTGGGGATGGCCCCAGCCGGGCTCCTGCGTCACGCCTCCCGCAAACGTTAGCTTGAAATGGGTCACAGATTTTAAGACCTGAGATTGTAAAACTCCTTTAAGAACTTAACAGGGGAAACAACCTGTCGACTTTGGTCTGGGCCATGATTGTTTGAGTATGACAACAGAACCGAAGTGAAGAGGTAGGGTGACATCACTCCCAGGGCCGTGGGCTCAGCAAAGGAGGCAGCGACGCAGCGAGAGGGCGGCCTGTGGCCTAGGAGAGAAGCCGCTGCGCGCCATCATCTGATGGGGCTTTAATAGCCGGAGGGGAGCTCACGCCTCAGCAGGCATCACCACCGTTCTCCAGTGGGGAACCACGGGCTAAGGGCCTAAGAGACACTTTTCTAAAGAAAGTATTCAAGTGGTGCTGAAGAGGTGTTCAGCAGCGCTAATCAGCAAGGAGATAAAGTCAGAGCCTCAGTGAGCCTCACCGCACACCTGCTGGGACGGCTGCTGTCCAGAGACAAGAGACAGCAAGTGCTGGTGAGGATGTGAAGAGAGGGGAGCCCTGGCGCTCTGTTGGTGGAAACGTAAACTGGTGCGGCCTCTATGGAAGCAGCAAACTTCCTTAAAATGTCTCTTAAAAGCCGCTACACTGGGCCAGCAGCCCCACTGCTGTGAGGCCAAAGGGACTGAGATCGGATCTTGAAGCGGCGTCTGACCCCGTGTTCACTGCAGCGTCATTCTCAAAGGCCAGGTGTGGGAACGGCCCTAGTGTCTGTCCCTGCCTGAAGGGACAGATGCGAGTGTGTGAGCAGTGCTGTTTGGCCATGAGCGTTAAGCAAACCGACGTGCATGTGACCGGGGTCCCTGAAGGAGCGGAGAGTAAGTGGGGAGCAGGAAAAATGTTAAGGAATAAAGGCTGAAAGTTCTAAGTTTGAGGGTGTGTGAAGAGGGAGAGAGTGTGTACCGAGGAACAGAGAAGGGCAGCAGGGGACTGCCCTGGTGGCCCAGGGGCCGAGACTTCCCACTCCCAAAGCCGGGGCAGGTCCGCTCCCTGACTGGGAGCCAGAGCCCACACGCCACGCCTAAGAGTGCCCATGCGGCAGCTAAGAGCAAAGTCAAACAAAAATAAAATTTGTCAAAAGAATGCAGCGGACTTTTTGTTGGAAACACTGTGAGCTGAAATATCAACCTCCAAATAATAGAATGGGAAAGCAGAGCTGCTGGACTTCCCTGCCGGCTCAGAGATTAAGACTGCGCCTGCAGTGCAGAGGGGGCAGATTCCGTCCTCGGCTGGGAACTGAGATCCCATATGCCTCATGGTGCAGCCAAAAAAAAAAAAAATTGTCAACCTAAAAATTCGCATTCGGAGAAAATATCTTCAAAAATCAGAAGCAAAGTAAATATTTATTAAAATAAACAAACTCTGAAAGAGTCTGACTTTCACTGCAAGAAAGTTTCAAGAGCTTTTTCAAGCAGGAGGAAGATGATTCCAGCAGAAACCTGGATCCACACAAACAGTGAAGGGGGCCACGTGAGTCAGAGAGAGGCTGAAGGATGGGTAAAGCGCTTGGAACGGTGCTTGCTGTTCAAAGCAGAGACAACATGTGGGTCAGAAGACTCGGCACTATCGTGATGGCAGCTGTCCCCAGACGGAGCAGTAGACTCACTGTGAGTCAATCAAAGTCTTGATGGGAGTGTTTCAGAAATTGACGGAGTGAGCTTAAAACTGATAGGAAATGCAGAGGCCCTAGAATAGCCCAGAGCAGCATCAGCAGGCGTGCACGACCTCCCGTGCAGGCCTGGTGTGGCCTGGACGTGGAGACGCACACGGACGGACGGCCAGGACGGCGTCCAGAAAGAGACCTGAGCAGTCGGGGCCTCGGCCTGGACCAGGTGCAGAGGCCTCCGCTGTGGACAAAGCGTCTCGTCCAGAAAGCAGCGCCGGACAGGGGAGCAACCACATGAGGGAGAGTCAGCACTGGCTGCCCTTCATCCCATGGACAGGAATCAACTCAGCATGCACCCTAAACCAAAAATGTGAGAGCTCAAATGATGAAACTTCTGCGGGGGTAGGGGGGAACCAGAGGAGAAAAACAAGAGGAACCCCTGTGACCTGTTAGCTCACAGCCGCTCACCTTCAGCCGGTAGGGGGGCTCACCCGGAGGCTGACCAGCCCACTTGGGCTGGGGAGGGGTGGGAAGGACCCCTTTGGAAACAGGTTAGCAGTTTTGTGAAAGTTGCGTGTACCTGTCTGCCCACCCACCCAGGAAACCCCAGGCCCATGCTGCCCCCTCCTGCAGCATGACCCCTGTCCTGACCCCAGCAGGGGTTAAGCGAAAGGAATTATTGTCCAGATTTCATAACAGAGCATTTGTCTGAAGTCGGTGTAGTTATTTAAAAGTTCTATGTCCAGTGAAATTAACTGTGAAAAGTAAAAACAAAAAAATTTTTTCTAGCTTTCTCATCTAAATCTTTGCATCTTTTGGAACCATTTTAAGTTTTTCATATATGTATGTATTTATATTACCTAATTTTTTTGTTGAATTTCTACCGAGCCCATGAATTATATTTTGAAATGTTTTCTGACATTAGTGAATGTGATTGCTTTCACTGAAACTCTCCACCCACACAACAACTACTCTGCCCACAGGACCCAGCAAGGCTGATTGAAGCTGAGTGCCTGGAGTATGAGCTGGAAGCTGTAAGACTGGAAAATAAAATTAAAACCTACACTCGAGAGGCTGTGGAGGTGAGTTGCGGACCAGGAGCTGGAGCAGACGCTGAGCCCTTGAGCAGGTCCCTGGACCTTGTGCGTGGACTTGGCACCAGGGCTGAGGAGGGGCCCTGATGGGCATGGGCCGGCCTCCTGTGCCTCAGTCTCCCCTGTAAGCGTGGCCTCTCTGGGAGGAAGTCCGGGGCCGGGCGGCCCCTCCCTGCTGAGGCCAGCTGACACCCCTCCCGCCTGGCCCGGCGGGCCTGTGGGTCCATACAGCCTGTTCCCTGGGCTGGGGCTGGGGGCTGGATGAGGTGGGCCTCCAGCCAGGCCCCTCGTGTGGCCTGTGTGGCGTGGCCCGCCCCCAGCGCGCGAGAACACATGCCCTCGGTGGGTGCCGAGTTCCCCAGGGCTTTTGCCGTCCTGACTCAGCCCAGGCAAACAGGCGTGCCCCTGCCCTGGCGCAGGGCCTGAGGGGCTCCTGGGAGGCGGTGAGGCCATCTCGGGCGTGGGGGGTGGGGCCCCCTGCGGTGGGTAAGGGGAGACCCCTGGGAGGGTGGCGGAAGGGTGGGAAGGGAGGAGAAGAGGGGGCCCCGAGGCCTGGCAGCAGCAGGTCTAGAGGACCATGGTGTGCGTTGCCCCCTTGGTGCCCACCTTGGAGGCTGTGGGCTGGTCTAGAGTGTTCCACCGGGGCTTGTGAGGCGGGGGAGCTGGTGAGCACGGCGGCAGCGTGGCAGCGTGAGCTCCGCAGCCTGTCTGCCCAGTGCGGTGGGGTGTGGTCCGGCCGCCGCCGCAGAGAAGGCGCCTAGCGATCACTGTGTCTTTGATAGGGTCCTGCCGTCGAGAAAGGGAACCAAAATGCATTCAAACAGGATGAGGCTGCTGGCATTGCTCTGGGGCCCGGTGCCCACTCCTGGACCAGCTCCCGTGACCCCTGCCCCGGCCCCGCCCGGCCTGGCACAGGAGGAGCTCTGCCAGTGGACGAGCAGCCCAGCGGGGGGCCTCTCTGGACCTGGGCTCGGGGGCTCCGGGCCGGTTGGTGTGCTCTCTCTGGGCCTGGGCTGTCCCCGCAGTGCTGCCCTTCTCGAGGGAGGCCGTGGCTGGCTGCTGGCTGCCTGCAGGTGCCGGGCCGGCGGTGCGGTGGGACTGCAGGGTGTGTCTTCTGCCTCTGCCGGCTGAGGGCTCTTCAGGGGCACCGACCGGTGCATGAGGCTTTGATGGATGCTTCTTTGCAGCCAGGAGGCCCGTGGTCTGAACCCCATGCCTGCTCTAAACCCCATGATCTGGGAGCAGCACAGGGCAGGCCCCGTGGAGCCAGAAGCCAGGCCCCCCGGACACAGCTGGAGTGCAGGAGCCCGGGCAGCCCCGGCAAGTGCTGAGGGAGGGCTGGAGCTGCTGAGGCCGTTGCACAGGCTGAGGCCGGCCCCTGTCTGGTGGGCAGGGCCACAGGCTCCGAGAATACACGGGACCGGGAGGCGAGCAGCCTTGCCCAGAGGGGCTCACAGAGCAGACGCTGCCATAGCACGCAGTGCCTATGCAGGGGCAGATCCAGCGGAGCCAGGGCCCTCTCCCGAGAGATCACGCAGGCAACCTCCACCGGCACGCTCAGACCGGGGCCCCGCCCGCCTGCGCCACCCGGGGCTCGGGGGTGGGCGGAGGCTGCCCGGCCGGCCCAGCCTCACTGGGCTGCTGTGCTGTGTGCAGGCCCAGCTGGACATAGTGTGGAGACTGGACGTCACGCTGCAGCGGGCCGTGCGCCTGGGCGAGCCCCCGGCTCGTCCACACGGTGTGTGCCACCCAGTGGAACACGTGCCTCCCGCTGCTGCAGCACCGCCTACGCCAGCGCCTGCGGAAGCCGCTGACCCGCATCGCAGACGTCCTGGAGAAGGCGGACAGGTGGCAGCCTGGGATGCCCCCCCCGGGGGCACGGGGGGCAGAGGCTCGGGGCAGGACGGAACCCAACTCATCTTCCCAGAAAGAGGGCAGGAGCTCACGGCGTCCCCCAGAGGTGGCGGCTCGAGACCGCAGGCCGTGGGGGAGGCGCCTGGGGCTCAGGGGCAGGGCCCCGCGGGGCAGACAGGGACACCCAGGTGGCGCCCACCTGAGCTCAAGAGGGGCCGAGGGGAAAGGGCTGGGCTGCGGGGCGGGCAACGGCGGTGGGCACGGGCTGTGGGCGCAGGCGGGGGAGGGGAGGGGTGGGAGGGGAGAGCGGGGAGGGCCTTGGTGTTTCTCCTCTCCACCCCGGGCAGGGGCCCCCAGGGGGCGGCTCTGCTGCAGGACCGTCCCTGGCGGACACGGGGCTGCGAGATGGGGACTCGGCAGGGGAGGGCGTGAGGGCCGCGCGTGGAGGGTGTCCGGCCGCGGGGGAGGGTGTCCAGCCGCAGGGAGGGGCCGTGGGGCTGCCCCGCTCCCATCTGCTCCGGAGATTAACTGTGCTGTGTGCTGAGCTGCTCAGTCGTGTCCGACTCTGTGCAACCCCGAGGACTGCAGCCCACCAGGCTCCTCTGTCCGTGGGGATTCTCCAGGCAAGAACACTGGAGTGGGTTGCTATCCCCTCCTCCAGGGGATCTTCCCGACCCAGGGATCAAACTCAGGTTTCCCACATTGCAGGTGGAAGCACCAGGGAAGCCCTGAGATTAATCAGGGGTGAATTTTGTCCCCATCGTGAGCCCTCCTGGGAGCAGGTTCCCAGCAGGGGAGCCAGGGACCTGGTCGTCAGCCTGTGGTCTGGCGAGGTTGGGGCCAGTGGCCCTCAGTACCAGCACCATTCACTTCCTGCAGGCACTTGGGGATCTCGTCTGTGAAGAGTTACATCTCTTCAAATCTGAGATTTTTACTCATTTAAAAATAGTTTCTCCTTCTGGAATCCCACGGGGCTCTATGACAGCTCCTAGCCCAGGCTCCCTGTCTCCCTGCGAAACTTCCGCGTTTGCAGCCCCACCCTCTCACGTGATTCACACCAAATTCTGAAGATTTCATGCAGCCTGTTAGTTCTCTTTTATTTTGCAAATTCTCTAATTTTTCTTCCTTTCTTTCGCCTGTATTTTAAAATTTTAATGACGTCCTCTTCCAAAAATATATTTTTATTTTCATATTTAATAACGTCTAGTTGCCCTCCTTTTTTCCTCTGACAGTTCTTTTTCTGATTAACTTTGTTGCGATATAACTGGATACAGCAGAAGGAGCACATTGTAAATGGTCATTTGCTGTGTTGTTTCTTAACCACGGATGGGTGTGGAGTGCTGCTGAACGCTTCTTTAACTATTGAAAGCGGCTCTGACTTTTCTCTTTTGTTCTTTAATGTGGTGAATTATGCTGATTGGGTTTTGAGTAGTGAACCAACCTTGCCTTCTCCTCCTGGTCTCAAATACGTGCTTTTTTCTGTATTGCCAGGTTTGATGTTCCTTTAGTGTGCATAAGGGTTTTTGCGTGTATATTCATGAGGATGTTGGCCTGTGATTTTCTTGTTTTGTAACGCCTTTGCCAGGATTTGACATGAAGGTCATGCTGACTTCATTAAATGATTTGGGAAAGTGGGAAGGATTCTTTCTGCTTTGCTTTCTGAAGGGGTTTGTGCAAGATTGGTGTTTTCTTCCTTAAATGGTGGGCAGAATCCAGTGAGACTATCTGGGCCCATCTGAGGTGTTTCTCTTTCCATCCTTGGGACTCTCATTCTGTGGACCTTTCAACTTAAAGTGTGGAACACAGCTCTTAACATTCTTGTCAATAGCGTGTAGCTCGGGCTTCTTCTGAAGTCGGGTTTGGTGGTCTCTGCCTTGTAGCTGGGTTGCTGAGTCGCTTTGGGCTCAGTGTAGCCTCCAACCGGTCTCCAGCCCCGTCGTTTCTCTCCGCCTGCCCCCTCGTGCTCCGCTGCTGCTGTCTCCCGCCTTCTCTGAGGCTCCTTGAGTTTCTGCCGCTGGTTGGCTCGTTTGTCCCCAGCACCCCTGGGCGGGAGGGGCGAGCTGGAGGGCTAGCAGCTCACGGCCCCCTTAGCCGGGTCAGTGGGGGCCAGTGCTTCCCCGCGCCCTCGTCCACCCCGCTGTGTGGCTGTTGCCTTGTCGTTTACTTCTAAATGTGTTAGGAGTTCGTCTTGCAGTGCTGTATTGCTCTTAGCAGCTGGTGTTGTTGTTTCTAAAGAAAATTACAGAAACAAACAGTCTTCTCTTATATTTGCCACTTCCTCTGCGATCCCGCAGGTTCTCCCTTCCTGCTTACGTTCAGATCCAGGTTTCTGCCTGCGAGTATTTCAGCCTGAGCAACTTCCTTTATTTCTTTTGTAACGCATAGCTGGTGAGGAACTCTCTTGGCTTTTGTGGACCTGAAAATGGCTTTCCCTGAGCATCACTCTGAAGGTTATTTTCACCAGTTGTTGGGCTCTGGGTTTGCAGACTTTTTCTCTTTAAGTACTTGGAAGAGGTTGTTTTATTTTCTTCTGGGCTTCATGGTTTCTGATAAAAACCCAGGAGTTATTTTAAGCCTGGTTCTCCTGTATGGTAGGTGTCTCCCCCGCTTCTGTTCTCAGATTTGTATCTCTTAGCTTTTGCTTTCTGCATTCTGCATATTACTTTGCCGTCAAAGGTCTGTCTAGTCAAAGCTATGGTTTTTCCAGTAGTCATGTATGGTTGCGGAGAAGGCAATGGAAACCCAGTCCAGTACTCTTGCCTGGAAAATCCCATGGGCGGAGGAGCCTGGTGGGCTGCCATCTATGGCCTCGCACAGAGAGCTGGACACGACTGAAGTGACTTAGCAGCAGCAGCAGCAGCATGTGTGGGTGTCAGAGCTGGACTGTAAAGAAGGCTGAGCTGAAGAACTGATGCTTCTGAACTGTGGTGTGGAGAAGACTCTTGAGAGTCCCTTGGACTGCAAGGAGATCCAGCCAGTCCATCCTAAAGGAAATCAGTCCTGAATATTCATTGGAAAGACTGATGCTAAAGCTGAAACTCCAATGCTTTGGCCACCTGATGCGAAAAACTGATTCATTTGAAAAGACCCTGATGCTGGGAAAGACTGAAGGCGGGAGGAGAAGGGGACAACAGAGGATGAGATGGCAGGATGGTATCACTGACTCGATGGACATGAGTTTGAGTAAGCTCTGGGAGTTGGTGATGGACAGGGAGGCCTGGCGTGCTGCAGCCCATGAGTCATTTGCAAAGAGTTGGACACGACTGAGTGACTGAACGGAATTGATTCCTTGAGACTTAAAAAAAAAAGTCTTTCTTGGGGTTTGATGATATACTCAAATATGTAAGGTGATATTTTCATCAAATTTGGGAAATTACTGGCTATTATTTTTTAAGTATAATTCTGCCTCATTCTTGCTCTTTGGGGGAGTATGAGTTACAACATTGAACACTGTCTTAACTGGTCTCTTAAGGCTCTGTTCATTTTCTTCTGAGAATTTTTTTTATGTGGACCAGTTTTAGAAACCTTTTGAATTTGTTACAGAATTGTTTCTGTTTTATGTTGTGGCTTTTCCGCTGTCAGGCTTGTTGGATTCTTAGCTCCTCAACCAGGGATCAAACCCACACCTCCCACTTTGGAAGGCGAAGTCTTAGCTGCTGGCCTCCCTGGGAAGTCTTGGCTCTGTTCATTTTTAAAAATCTGTTTCAGCGCATTCTTCTGGTGGGATAATCTCTATTGATCTGACTTCAGGTTCACTGACTCTTTTTCTGCTCTCCAATCTGCTGTTAGGCTCAAGCAAGAATTTTTTCATTTCAGTCATTACAGATTTTTTGCTGTAATATTTCCTTTTACTCTCTACTGAGATTCCCTATCTGTTTTCTCATTAGCAATGTTTTCCTTCAATTTTTGAACATGCTTATTTCTGTATTGTAATGTCTGCGTTAAGGGTTTGCTGCTAAACTCAGCATCTGGCCCATCTTGCATCCTGACTGCGTCGCCTTCCCCTGTTTCCCGGCATATCCTGCGGCGTTTTACTGTGCACTGAACGTCGTGCTTGCTGCACCGTGGAGTCTGTGGACTCTGTGATCTTTTTAGGAAAGTGATGATTTTTGCTTGCTTTCGTGGGCACTTCAGTTACTGGCTGAGACGTGGCTCGTGTTTCCTCGGCTGTGTCTCTGGAAGGTCATAGTATCTTCCAGCCTGCACCGTGTTCTCTGCAGGCTCTGATGCTACATCCTCTTTGGGTGGGTCAAGAGCGCTCTCCCTGGGCCCGTACTCCTGGGGAGAAGCCCCGTGCCGTCTCAGCTGACGTCGGGTGAGAGAGCAACACCCAGCTCTCTCCTCTCTGGTGGGCAGGCTGGCAGCGGCTGGTCCGGTTCCGGGTCCAGATTCACTTCTCCAGCCCAGAGCAGAGGCCCCCTCTGGACTCCTCTGCCCCAGCTCCCTGGGTCCACTCCGCCCCTGGCTCTGGGCCGCACTCTGCCCACGGTGCCTCAGGACACTGTCTCCAGGAGGACGCAAGCATGGGCTCCTTCTCGAGTTTCCTGCTCCAGGGCCCCAGGCTTGCGCTGCCCACACCTGGCGCTGTTGGGTCCAGCTTTATCCGTGGCAGAGACCCGATCACCGCTGGAAGCTGAGCGACTCTGAAAACTACTCCTTCCGAGTCTGCTCCGTCTGACCTCGTCCATCCCGGTTTGGCAGGGCCGGGCTCTCACGTCTGAATCTGCTGTCTGCTCACCCTCACACCCTCCCTGAGCCAGTGGCTGGCTAGTGTGTTCCTGGAAGGACTGTCCTGCTGTGTTGCTGGCGAGTCATCGTCCTGTCAGATTCCTTTGTGGCCCACGGACTGCAGCACGCCAGGCTTCCCTGTCCTTCAGCATCTCCCCGCAGCTTGCTCCAACTCATGTCCATTGAGTCGGTGATGCCATCCAACCATCTCATCCTGTGTCGTCCCCTTCTCCTCCTGTCCTCAGTCTTTCCCAGCATCAGGGTTTTTCCAATAAGTCAGCTCTTCACATCAGCTGGCCAAAGTACTGGAGCTTCAGCTTCATCATCAGTCCTTCCAGTGAATATCAGAGTTGATTTCCTTTAGGATTGACTGGCTTGATCTCCTTGCTGTCCAGGGGACTCTCAATTGGCTTGCCTCAGCTGGCTTCTTCAGGTGGCTCAGCCAGGGACGAGCCTCACATTGTGGATTCGGGGTCAGGCTGCCCTGAGCACACTCCATGGCCCTGGGCCAGCTCCCTTCTGCAGGCCTCCTCTCTCCCTGCCCCAGAGGGAAGGGACTTGTCGCTGGCTACCATCCAGGCTTCCAGGCAGAGACTGTGGACCCAGTTCCCCTGACGGGGGGCTCAGACCTCACCCTTGGCCTCAGCCGGACGCCCTATCCTGCCCAAGACTCCCAGGTGCTCTGACCTCTGCCTCCTCGTCCCCGAGGCTACAGGCCGAGCCTGTGATGCTCTCACCTCGTTTTGGAGGAGGGTTGGCGCGTGGGTCCTATCGGACCCAAGTCACCGGCCTTGCTGATGCTCCTGCGCAGGACAGAGGCCGCGCGGGGGGGCTGCAGGTGCTGTGATGCAAAGGCTTCGGGAGACTGTGGCTATTGTTTTAGACACGGGCAGCTCCAGCAGGGACACAGCGGGAACAAAGGCCAGGCAGGGCCCACAGCCCGCGGACACATGGCTGTTCTGAGCCGGGATGTGTGTGCCACGGCAGATGAGATGGAGAGACGCAGAGCAGAGAGGGCCTGCCCTCCGAGCCAAAGCCTGGGTCTCGGTTCAGTTCAGTCGCTCAGTCCTGTCTGACTCTTTGCATCCCCATGGACTGCAGTACGCCAGGCTTCCCTGTCTATCACCAACTCCCAGAGCTTGCTCAAACTCATGTCCGTTGAGTCGGTGATGCTATCCAACCATCTCATCCTCTGTCGGCCCCTTCTCCTCCTGCCTTCAATCTTTCCCAGCATCAGAGTCTTTTCCAGTGAGTCAGTTTTTCTCATCAGGTGGCCAAAGTATTAGAGTTTCAGCTTCAGCATCAGTCCTTCCAATGAACACCCAGGACTGATCTCCTTTAGGATGATCAGTCCAAGGGAGTCTTCTCTAATACCACAGTTCAAAAAGCATCAGTTCAAAAGCATCAGTTCTTCAGCACTCAGCTTTCTTTACAGTCCAACTCTCACATCCATACATGACCACTGGAAAAACCATAGCTTTGACTAAATGGACATTGGTTGGCAAAGTAATGTCTCTGCTTTTGAATATGCTGTCTAGGTTGGTCATAACTTTTCTTCCAAGGAGTAAGCGTCTTTTAATTTCATGGCTGCAGTCACCATCTGCAGTGATTTTGAAGCCCCCAAAATAAAGTCTGACACTGTTTCCACTGTTTCCCCGTCTAAATCCCATGAAGTGATGGGACCAGATGCCATGATCTTCGTTTTCTGAATGTTGATTTTTAAGCCAACTTTTTCACTCTCCTCTTTCACTTTCATCAAGAGGCTCTTTAGTTCTTCTTCACTTTGTGCCATAAGGGTGGTGTCATCTGCGTATCTGAGGTTATTGATATTTCTCCCGGCAATCTTGATTCCAGCTTGTGCTTCCTCCAGCCCAGCGCTTCCCATGATGCACTCTGCGTATAAGTTTCCCATGATGCACTCTGCGTATGTTTCCCATGATGCACTCTGCACACAAGTTAAGCAAGCAGGGTGACGATACACAGCCTTGGCTCGGGCTGCACTAGCTCAGTTGCTGGTGACCTGCGAGCGCCGCCGGCGCCGCCGGCCGTCCGCCGTCCGCCCCCAGCCTCGCGGCGCGCCAGTGGGCTCTGAGACCTCCCGGGTCCGCAGGGCCCTCCTCTTCGTCCCTCGTGTGGGTCCTGGCAGCAAGGCAGGCGGCAGGCAGGGCCAGCAAGGGGGGCGCCGGGAGGCCCGCGGCGCCGCCCGCCGTGACGCCGTCCGCCTGCAGCCTCGCGGCGCAGCTCCGCTGCCAGGTACACGTGGAGATGGCGCACATTGAGGAGGACGCGGACCGGCTGGAGCCCGCCATGGAGCACCTGAGGAAGGCCGCGCTGCTGGACGGCCTGGGCCTCTACCAGGACAAGATCAGGAGGGCCCTCAACCGCCTGCAGCTGTGCGCCACGCTGTACCAGGCGCCCGCGCGCGACGAGGACAGGGCCACCATGGCCATCGAGCAGGTGCTGCGGGCGCCGCCCCGGGCGGGCGGCCCGGCGGGGCCCCGAGGGCGCGCGGGCGCGGCTCACCGCCCCGCCTCCCTCTGCAGGCGAAGAAAGCGACGCCCAAGGACAGCGTGCGCAAGAAGCGGGCGCTGCTGGTGAACGCGGGGCTGGCCCTGGCCCCCGACAGCTTCCAGATCGTGCTCGACGGCGAGAACGAGGCCAAAGGTGCGCGGGTGCTCTCAGTGGGAGCGCCCGGGCAGCCCCCCGCCCACAGGAGTCTGCGCCCGCCCACCCAGACCTCCGCCTGCAGGGGCCTCTGTGCCCCTGTGCAGCCACCTGCCCCGACTCGTGGAGGGGCGCGGGAAGCCTGTCTCCTGGGCCTGCACGGCCCCGCCCAGCGGGAGGCAGTGCCACCTGTTTCCTTCCTGTCCTGCCTGGTGTGAGGGCCTTGGGCCCTGAAGGGTAGGCGCCCCAGACACACGGGGCTTGGTGCAATGCACCCAGCCAGGGCTCGGGCAGGAGAAGCAGGCTGACGGGCAAGGGGCTTCAGCAGGGTCTGCACCAGCCAGCTCCTGAAGACCTGGGCATGGGTGGCGGGCGTTGGGGGCCAGCCTGGTGGCTACAGATGGCAGTCATTCTGCCCACCAGCTGCTCTTGGCACCTGGAGTCCCTTCCCGGACAAGGCACATTTAGGGAGACCTAACTTTCATGAAAAGATCGAAAGTCGCCCGTGGGAGGCTCCGCCCCAGCCTGTCGCCAGTCCCCCGCGGGCTGGTTTCGGGAGTGTTCCCTGGCCTGCCGCATCAGCATCCTGTCCTGCCGGCCCCTGCAGTTTCCATCGGAAAACCCGGGGCCGCTTCACTTACCTGTTCGCCAAGGCCAGGCACCACACGCTCAGCGTGGACAAGGCCGTGGGCCACCTGCGGCGCCTGGGGGCTCAGAACGCCAAGGAGCGGTGAGCAGCCTGGGGGTGCAGGGCCTTGGGTCTCGGGGGCGAAGCGCCAGCCCACCCTCCTGCCCCGCCCGGGCCCCTGGCCGGCTCCCTGAGCGGGGTGTGGCCTGCGCCCCTGTGCAGGATACACATCTGGGCGGAGCTGGCCAAGGTGGCCCGGAAGCAGAACGTGTGGGACGTGTGCCGGACGGCCAGCCGCTTCTGCCTCCTGTACGACAGCGTCAAGGTGAAGAAGCCGGCCAAGTTCAAGCGAGGTGGGTCCCTCCAGCCACATATGGGCACCTGCGCTGGCAGGCTCTTCCCAGGCACTGTAGGGGGTCACTGTGGGGTCCACCAGAGCTCAGGAAGGGGTCATGGGGCTGGAGCCTGCAGGCAGAGGCTGGGTGGAGATGGCCCTCCACCGTGAGCCCTGGGTCCGGCGGAGTCCAGCCTGCAGGTCTCTGGAAGTGGTGGTCTTGGGGATGATGAGGACACGAGGGCATGCCAGGGGAGCCAGGGGGCGGAGACGCAGGTGTTGTGGGAGCGATGGGGGCTTCTTGAGGGGCAGAACAGCACACGGAAAACCAAGAGCTGGGTTGTCTGTCGGGGAACCAGCTGGAGTTTTGCTGCAACCAAGCTGGCTGGGAAGCCCTTGCCGCCCCCAGGGCTCTGCACCTGGGAGGTCAGCCTCCCAGAAAAGCCACTCCTCACCCTGGCCCCCTTCTTGGGGACCGTGCCATCCCTGAGAAGCACTTCAGGCTCTGATGGGCAGCACTCTGGTGTTGCAGGCAAGAAGAAGAAGGGCTGGGACGGCCTGGGGCAGGACTCCTGGGGCCACTCCGAAGCCGCCCTGCAGAAGCAGGCGTCCCCCACCCTGCTGCGCAAGTTCGCGGAGGTGGGCTTCATCAGTGCGGGAGGTGTGTCCCCCGTATGTGCACAGACGTGACCCTCAGCATCCAGCCCTGCTCCCCAAGTGGCCTGTCACTTACGAAAGTTTTCCTGCATTCTTGGGAGGTTTTCTGGAAGAAAAATATGTCAAAACGTATTGTGAGGAGTGTTGATGTTAATTGTACTTTGAAAGAGTGTCTGAACTGAGTCCCCAGTGATGTGGGTCCCAGGGGCTGGTTGGTACTGGACCTGGTTCTGTCCTGGCCCGCAAGTAGCTTCAGTAGCACTCGGAGCCAAGTGTGAGAGAGAAACCTGGCTTCTGATGTCATCTCGGAGGCTGCTGAGGTTGCTGGGGCCCAGCCCCCACAGCGAGCCCGGCCCCTCCGTGAGCATGCAGAGACCCCAAGCCAGCCAGGTGGTGGAGCGGGGGCCTGCAGGTGCACACAGCGGTGAGGCCGCTTGGGGTGGTTTGTTTTGGGGGTCGAGGGAACAACTCACCATAACCCAGACAGAACGCTCCCGGGCTTGTTCAGTGAGGGTCTGCCGGGCACCTCCTGAGGGCCGGGCCAGTGCTGCGAGTGGGGGCAGGAGAGCGGGGCCGGGGCGCCAGGCAAGGCACCCACCCCCATCCTCAGTCCCGCCTCTGTCCCGTCACCCTGCCCGGTGGCCCCTGCCACCTCCCGGGTGTTCATGCCTGGCCACAGAGGACAGGGGCTGGGACTCGGTGGCCCCTGCGGCGAGAGGGCCACGTTTGTCCTGGGGCTGCGTCTCTGAGACGCAGGTGTGTGGGGGAGGAGACATCACCTGGGGCAGGGAGGGCCCGGGTTGGGAGGCTGCGGGCACCGTGCCGGCCCCTGCTCAGGCGCCTCCGGCCTCCGCAGGCCACCGTCCACCTGCTGCAGTCGGAAGGCGTGCAGCTGAACGACCAGCCCGCGCCCCCGAGGACGCGAGCCAGCACCCGATGGGCTACGTACCCGAGTGCCCGGAGGACAACGCCGAGTGGATCATGTACCGGTGGGGACTGGGGCGTGAGCTGGGGGCTGGGCGCTGCCCACGGGGGCTAGGGGGCCCCAGGACACCCGCAGAGGCCTCGTCCACGTGACGGGCAAGTGCCTCAGTCAGGAGAGCGAGGTGCTGCGGCAGTGACGGCGTGCTGCTGTCTTCATCTGAATTGAAGTGCGAAGGGGCCGTGGCAGAGAGTGGCCGTCCATGGGGCCGTCGCGGGAGCTGAGGCCCTAGCTGCCCACTGACCACAGAGACGGGCCTGCTCCGCTGGCTGCCCTGGTGGCTGGGCCCTCATGCGTGCCCACTGTGGGGGCCTGCATGCCCATTGCCCAGGAAGGGCTCAGGGAAGGACCCCGACTTTGTGCAGACGGTGTTTGTCTGGAGGTTTCAGAGCACAGCCTGGGGCTAGGGCCGGGCTCTCCACGCCTGGAAGAGGGCCAGGCCGCAGACCCACAGCTTTTGTACAGCCCGCCAACTCACAGCGGCGTTGATCTTTTTAGTTTGTGAATCTCAATAGCAAAAAGACAAACCAGAGAAGGGGCTGTGTAGCTGTCAAACCCCAGGGTGCCTGCTGTCTGGCCCATTACAATAAAGGTCCACCAAGCCTTGGTCTGAGGAGAGCAGGGCCCGTGTCCACGTGGGCAGAGGAGGGCGGCTCTGTGTGTGACCAGGGCCGCGGGCCCTGGAAGGCCGGGGAGACCAGGGAGGCTGGCAGGCAGGTGCAGAGATAGACGGGCAGTTTGCAGGCCTTGGCCGGGGGTCCAGCCTCAGATAGGGATGGGCAGGGAGATAGGAGGGCCAGGGGAGCCAGGCAGGTCCTGTCCTTCAGTGAGAATGACGGGCAGCCCCTGACAGGGCAGGCTTCAGGGACGGCTTCTGGCTGGCGTCTGAGGGCCGGCTCAGGCAGAGTCTGACTCTCAGAGAGCCTGACGCACGCCTCCCACAGGAGCTGGGTAGAGGGCCTCTCACAGTACGCCATGAACTGCTGGCTGCGCTCCGCCGACATCGGGCAGGAGATCCAGGAGCCGTGGATCGTGCAGAACGCCGTGGTCTATGTGCTGAACCACAACCACCACCTCATCAAGGCCGGGCGGCAGCGGGAGCTCCCTGGACGCCCTGTACCACCTGCTGGGCATCATGAAGGCCGTGGGCCACAGTGGGTGCGTGAGGCTGCCCAGGCTCTGTCCCACCCCTGCCCAGGCCCTGGGCTTCAGGCTGCGAGCGGGGGGGCAGGCGTGCGTCCCCTCAGGGGAGGGGCGTGCGGGGCCACCGGCACCCAGCAGGGATGGGGCTTCTGTCTTACAGGCTGTGTACCCCAGGTAGGACACGCTCCCTCTCAGCCACAGGGCAGCATGGGGGATCGCTTGGGCACCCTCATGCCCACACGTGATTCCCAGCCTGTCCCAACCTGTTCCAAGCAGAGGGATTCTGGGAAAGGTTGGCAGAGGCCAGGGTCTCACAGAGACAGGAAACTGACCTGGGTCCCTGTGTTTCCTTACCCAGGGAAGAAATGTGAGAGTATCAGGTCAGGTCAAAGGTCAGAGCTTTCCCTCATGATGAGCTTTGAAGCCTTGTGTTTTTTGTTGGTTTGGCTTTTAGCCTAAACACTCAGATTTAAAGGTTTTCGACAGATCCTGAAGTAGGAAAGCTGGAGTGAATCAGGAGCCAGAGATGTCTGCACATGAGCACACAGCCGGAGTGGGCCATTGGGCAGGGGCCTGCCTGGTGCCCTCAGCTCTCCTCTGGGCACCAGACCCAGCAGGGTCCCCGGGACCGTGGGTGCTGGGGGGCGGCGTTCCTCTCCTTCTCAGGCAGTCGTCCGCGTCTGTGCTCATGCGGATCAGACATGCTTGCCGGTTCTGACGGTTCTGGCACTGAGATGTTTCAAAGAGAAGCAGGGAGGTTCTGGGTCAAATCCACTTACCTGGCACCCGATGGAGGGCCTGCTGGACGGCCCAGTGGTGGGCATGCATCTAGGCCCTGCGGACTCCCTGGGGGTCCCGCCCACGCAGCACAGAGGTCACCCTGTGGCCGGCAGCTACCCCTGGGGCGGCCTGGCCTGGACGTGCTTGTCTTCCAGGGACTCGCTGCTGCTGGTGATGCTGTGCACCGCGCTTGCGCGAGGCCTGATTATCCACTGGATCCCAGCCCTGGTGCCGGAGAAGGCCAGGAAGCAGGCGCGCTCCAACCCGCTCCACCCGCCGCTGACCCTGAGGCCACCTCTGAAGTCAGGGCCGCCGTGGGAGGTACCGCCTGGCAGGTGGGGGCGGCGCGGGGAGGGCAGCTGAGGAAGTGAGGCTGGGGGCTTCTCAACTGGAAATGGGGCTGGGGGCGGGGGGCTGGGCGGGCCGTGCTTTCTCTAAAAATGAGGGCTCTGTAGGATCAGCGACATCCCTGCATGGCCCAGCCTGCAGAAAAATATGATGTGAGGCTGGAGAACAGGGCCAGTCCTGGTCAGAGCAGGACACTGCAGAACCAAACACCAAATGCGGACCCCGGACACCGGCGGTTCCACAGCGACCGGGGCGGGGGCGCTTATCCTCTGACTTTAGCTCCCGGTGGCGGGGACTGGGGTAGCCATCCCAGCCAAGGAGGATGGGTGTTGATGGCACTGACCAACACCCGGTGCCACCACCCAACCTGAGTCCACATGAAGGAGAGCGAGTCCACGTCACCCGAGTCAGCATGAAGGAGAGCGAGTCCACGTCACCCGAGTCAGCATGAAGGAGAGCGAGTCCACGTCACCCGAGTCAGCATGAAGGAGAGCGAGTCCCGTCACCCGAGTCAGCATGAAGGAGAGTGAGTCCCCACCGAGCAGCATGAAGGAGAGCGAGTCCCCACCCGAGTCAGCATGAAGGAGAGCGAGTCCACATCACCCGAGTCAGCATGAAGGAGAGCGAGTCCACATCACCCGAGTCTGCATGAAGGAGAGCGAGTCCCCACCCGAGTCTGCATGAAGGAGAGCGAGTCCCCACCCGAGTCAGCATGAAGGAGACCGAGTCCACATCACCCAAGTCAGCATGAAGGAGAGCAAGTCCCCACCCGAGTCAGCATGAAGGAGACCGAGTCCACATCACCCGAGTCTGTGTGAAGGAGAGTGAGCCCCCACCTGACTCAGCATGAAAGAGAATGAGTCCTCGCCCGAGTCAGCATGAAGGAGAGTGAGTCCACATCACCCGAGTCAGCATGAAGGAGAGTGAGTCCACATCACCCGAGTCACCATGGAGAGCGAGTCCACATTACCCGAGTCAGCATGAAGGAGAGCGAGTCCCTACCCGAGTCAGCATGAAGAGCGAGTCCACATCACCCGAGTCTGCATGAAGGAGAGTGAGTCCACATCACCCGAGTCCTCATGAAGGAGATTGAGTTCCCGTGGCTGCCCTAAGTCTGGGCCCAGAGCAGCACCTCCTGCGGGGGTACAAAGACCATCTCTGCCCCCTGTTGCAGGCCAGGCCCTGACACAGGACGAGGAGAAAGGACAAAGGAGCTGCCATGTCAGGCTGCGGGGGTGCCTGGGCCCTGGGCAAGCTGGGCCAGCTGCACTATCTGAGAGAGATGGCAGGCTGGGCGGAGTGGGTGAGGGCTCGGGCAGAGGGCAGAAGGGAGCGACTTGTGAGGCTCCAGGGATCCCACCAGACAGGGAGGGGTGAGCCTGGGCTGCCGTTGCTGGTGTCCGATGGCTTCCAGACCGTCCAGGAGTGCAGGGCACGAGGCACGACTGTCCGGTGGCTGGGTATCCAGCAGGAAGAACCGGGCCAGTGTGCCCACGGAGGACGGGTGACTGGATCTGGGATCAACCATGCCCTCTGCTGTGGGGTCTGATGGGAAGGGGTCTTCCCAGGCTAGTCCAGGAAGTGGGTGTCCTCGGCCAGGCTGCGCAGAAGAACAGCAGGGGTGGGCTCGTCAGCCCCCTGGGTTTCTGAGCTGCAGGGTCCTGAGCGGTTCACGAAAGACAGATGTTCATGTTACACTTTAGGGGGAAATGAAACCTCAGAAAACGTGGAGCACAGAGGGGCCCATGGTGAGTGCGCGGCCTGGTGGCTACAGGGGCCAAGCCTGTGGCAGGTGATGGGCTCCACCCCCAGTGACAGAGAGGGAACCGCCGCCTCGGTCACGGCAGGCAGGGCAGGGGGCGCAGTCCTCGCCGTGCGGCCCCCAGAGCCAACATCAGCCGCTGGGTTGCAGTCCGAGGGGACCAGCGGTGCTGTGGGGACCTGATGGCAACACCAGGGGCCGGCTCGCTGTGGGGTTAGGGCACGAGAGGGCGTGGCCGCAGCCACCGTGCTCATCACCTCAGGACTGGGCCTGTGTGGACCACTTTGCCGGCTGGCCCGAGAGCCAGGTCCAGTTGTTTTTGCATATGAGGTCTTGGCCCGGGTTCCCTGTTTGGATTCAGGTGTCGTGGAACAAGAGCCCCTCCATTTCAGATCTGCGAGTTTGCCCTGAACCTGACCAACGGGATGGACCCCAAGGAGGTGGTGCCCGTGGAGTGCCCGGCAGCAGCTCATTGCAACGTGGGTGAAGGGCAAGCAGCTCCTGCAGCAGCAGATCGGGCCACAGCTGGGCACGGAGGAGCAGGTGCTGCCAGCGGCCTGGGGGCGGGGTCGTGCTGGGGGCGGGGCCGTGCAGGGAGGCTTCCCAGCCTGAAGCTCTGTCCTGGCTGCGGCTGCCACCCCTAGGGATGGGGCAGAAGGCTTTCTCCAGCTGCCTGTCTGCAGCCTCCCCTCCTTCCTCCAGCCGATGGCCATGGTTCTAACTGTCCACCAACTGTCCACGGGGCTCCTGGGGCACTGTCCACCCGCTGTGACAGCTCACTTTGGCTTATCTGGAGGCGCTTCCAGGCCAGAGGGGGCGCCCCCTTGGAAGGACCCTGCAGCCCCCAAGCCGTGAGCAGAAGACCACAGGAGTGAGGGGTGGGGAGCAACTGAGGACCCAGCAGATGGGGCCGGGACACGGATGGAGCCCACGGGAGGCTCCATCGGCTCAGTTGGACCAGGACACACTGGTTCAGGTGGGAAGTGAGGCTGGCGAGAGTGTGGCCCTCAGGGAGGGGCGTCTAAGCTCGGCGAGCATGGATTGGAGCTGGTTCAAGGGGGTGGCCCACAGACACAGGGCCACCACCCGCTGTGCCTGGCCAGTTGCCCCCACGTCTGGCTGGTCAGCTAGCTGCCCAACCACCTTAGGGGCTGCGGTGCCTGCTCCTGTTTCTCATGAAAAAGATAACTTGGAGACAGGAAGGAAGGAAGGAAAGTCGCCCAGTCATATCCGACTCTTTGTGACCCCAGGTACTATACAGTCCATGGAATTCTCCAGGCCAGAATACTGGAGTGCCTTTCCCTTCTCCAGGGGATCTTCCCAACCCAGCGATCGAACCCAGGTTTCCCACATTGCAGGCGGATTCTTTATCAGCTGAGCCACAGAGGAAGTCCTTGTGGCTTCCCTCATTGCCAAGTCTTTTGCTCCCTTCGTAGCTCAGTCGGTAAAGAATCCGCCTGCAGTGCAGGAGACCTGGGTTTGATTCCTGGGTTGGGAAGATCCCCTGGAGGAGGAAATGGCAACCCACTCCAGTATTCTGGCCTGGAGAATCCCATGGACAGAGGAGTCTGGTGGGCTCGAGGTCACAAGAGTCTGGCACAGCTTAGCGACTAAAGCATCTTGGAGACAGACTTTCCCAGTAATCGCTCCTATTGTCGCTGAAGAGCCACGCTGTCACAGGGCTCACGTCCCAAGTATTCCAGGTTCTCCAGCCCCAGGCCTCACGGCCTCTGTGACTTCCTCCCATCAGAGCACCAACGAGGACATCAGCTGCATGACCAGAGTTCTTGTCGCTCTGGAGATGTACTCCTGCAACGGGCTGGGCCTCATGGACTTCACTGTGCCCCCCTTAGCCCAGGTAGGCGTCCCCCCCACCCTAGAGATGTCCCCTCCTCCCTCAGGTGTCCTCTCCCATCCCACAGGTGCCCCCTCCCCCACAGGTGTCCCCTCCCCCACAGGTGTCACCTCATATCCCACAGGTGTCCCCTCTCCCACAGGTGTCACCTCATATCCCACAGGTGTCCCCTCTCCCACAGGTGTCCCCTCCCACAGGTGTCCCCCCCCCCACAGGTGTCCCCTCCCCCACAGGTGCCCCCTCCCCCACAGGTGTCCCCTCCCCCACAGGTGCCCCTCCCCCACAGGTGCCCCCTCCCCCACAGGTGCCCCCTCCCCCACAGGTGCCCCTCCCCCCACAGGTGTCACTTCCCCTCACAGGTGTCTCCTCCCCCACAGGTGTCCCCTCCCCACAGGTGTCACTTCCCCTCACAGGTGTCACTTCCCCTCACAGGTGTCTCCTCCCCCACAGGTGTCTCCTCCCCCACAGGTGTCTCCCCCCACAGGTGTCCCCTCCCCCACAGGGCCCCCCCCCACAGGTGCCCCTCCCCCACAGGTGTCCCCTCCCCCCACAGGTGTCTCCTCCCCACAGGTGTCCCCCCCCCACAGGTGTCACTTCCCCCCACAGGTGTCACTCCCCTCACAGGTGTCCCCTCCCCCACAGGTGTCCCCTCCCCCACAGGTGTCCCCTCCCCACACAGGTGTCCCCTCCCCCACAGGTGTCCCCTCCCCCACAGGTGTCCCCTCCCCCAAAGGTGTCCTCCCCCACAGGTGTCCCCTCCCCCACAGGTGTCCCCTCCCCCACAGGTGCCCCCCCCCCCAAAGGTGTCACTTCCCTCACAGGTGTCACTTCCCCCACAGGTGTCCCCTCCCCACAGGTGTCCCCTCCCCCACAGGTGTCCCCTCCCCAAAGGTGTCACCCCCCACAGGTGTCCCCTCCCCACAGGTGTCCCCCCCCACAGGTGCCCTCCCCCAAAGGTGTCACTTCCCCTCACAGGTGTCACTTCCCCTCACAGGTGTCCCCTCCCCCACAGGTGTCCCCTCCCCCACAGGTGTCCCCTCCCCCAAAGGTGTCACTTCCCTCACAGGGTCACTTCCCCTACAGGTGTCCCCTCCCCACGGTGGCCCCTCCCCCAGGTCCCCCCCCCAAAGGTGTCACTTCCCCTCACAGGTGTCTCGTCCCCCACAGGTGTCCCCTCCCCACAGCTTCCCTCAGGGCCTCCGAGTCTGGTTTCCTGAGGGCTATGTCTGTGCTTCTCTACACTCCGCCCAGGGCAGGGCCGCCTGTGTGGCAGGAAGGCAGTGTGGACCCTGGACACTTGTCCCCGAGCTGCCCACCCAGCCGGGCTTGGCCAAGGTTGGCAGCTAGTGCCTCACCCTCATGGGTGGCTCAGCCAAGACCAAGTGACCAGTGGACCCGGGGAGGTCAGCCTGCGTGCTGGCAGCAGAGACGTCCCCCACTCACAGACACCCCCTCCTCCAGCTGGTGAAGATGGCCTCAGAGTGCGCCTGGTCCGACCTCCTGGTGGAGCTGCAGACCCTGATGCGGCTGACCCACTTCACCTACATGGCCCGGGACCACGAGGCCACCGTGGCCTGCTCACAGAAGGCCATCCAGATGGGCATCAAGTGCCTTCGGACCTTCAATCCGTGAGTCACCCCGGGCCTGACCCATGCCCCCGTGATGAGGCACCTCCACCGGGGCTCAGCCCCCCACCAGACAAGCCCCACAGCCGCCCCACCTCTCCAGCCCCGTGTCTGTCAGGATGACACCTCATCCGGGGGGCCCTGGGAAGCTGTTCTCAGCAGCATCCTGGGGGCAGAGATGTGGAAAGGGTCTCACAGCTCAACCCACAGCTCCAGAGAGGAAGCTTTGTTTAAAGGGGTTTTGAGCCAGTGACTTAGGAGGCCAAGTAAATTCAGAAGTAACGAAATGGTGATTACGGTGAAAAGAAAATGTCCCCCACCCCGAGCCTGGCTCCTCTCTACCTGAATGCTGCCAGCAGCCGGCTCTCCAGGGCCCCGCGCAGTCCAGATGCTTCCTCGAAGCCTCGTCTGTGGCCCTGTGCCCCAGGCTCCCTTCAGCTCACAGGTGGTCAGAGCACTCAAGTCTTCCTTCTTTGCTATATTGAGTATTTCTGCTGTAAAGATTGTTTTCCTTGAGGCGCTTCTCTTCAACTTATTCCCTGAGTTTATTTCCTAAAAGAGGGGGCCTGGACCCCTGGTCAGGAAGTCGCCCATTGTGGCAGCACGGCTAGGCTGGTGATGCAGGGCCGGATCCAAGTCTTTGCTTGTGAAAGATTTCCAGACGCCGCACCCTGGCCTCACTGCAGGGTGAGGTGCATCAGAAGGGGCCACAGGCTCAGGGAAGACAAGGGGGCGGCCAGCCCAGGTGCCCAGTGTGGGGAGACAGAGAAGGCGCAAGGGTAGCACACAGAGTACCCGGTTGCCTGGCGGGACATGTGACACGAGGCAGGGACTTGGGGTTCTTCTCGGAAGGCTTCCTGGGGTTCCCTGCCAGACACTAGTGTCTGCTGACCACTGTAAAGCTGCGCCCATCAGCAAATAAGCCACGTTCATCACCATGAACTGAGGTTTCTCAGAGTTTTGAAAAGGTTTCAGCTTTAAAGGGAACGCCAACAGGAAGAAATAAGGAAAACTGTTTAGGAAGAGAGTGCCATAATAACGGCCAGCCGTCTCCCAGGAAAGGCAGGTTCTTTCAGGGAACAGCAGAAGAATCGCACTTAGGTAAAGGCAAACTTTGGTGGACGACAGAAAATCCAGAAAGCAAGGAGGGGACGCTTGCTTTCATATGGACAAGGGGTGTCAGGAGGGCCTGCAGTGACCGAGTCATTGGAGGAGCCGGGGGTCTGAAGTGCAGAAGGTTTCCTTTGGGCTGCCCGTGACCGTCTACTGGCTGGGCTCTCAGAGAGTGGGAGGAGCGGAGGCACTTTTTCTGCCTCCATCTGGACAGTAAGTAGAGGCACCTGTCTGGGGCGTGTGGTGGGGGCGCCCTGCTGTCTGGGGCGTGTGGTGGGGGCGCCCTGCTGTCTGGGGCGTGTGGTGGGGGCGCCCTGCTGTCTGGGGCGTGTGGTGGGGGGCGCCCTCCTGTCTGGGGCGTGTGGTGGGGGCGCCCTGCTGTCTGGGGCGTGTGGTGGGGGCGCCCCTGCTGTCTGGGGCGTGTGGTGGGGGGCGCCCTGCTGTCTGGGGCGTGTGGTGGGGGCGCCCTGCTGTCTGGGGCGTGTGGTGGGGGGGCGCCTTCCTGTCTGGGGCGTTTTGTGGGGGCTGCCCTGCTGTCTGGGGCGTGTGGTGGGGGGCGCCCCTCCTGTCTGGGGCGTGTGGTGGGGGGCGCCCCTGCTGTCTGGGGCGTGTGGTGGGGGCGCCTTGCTATCTGGGGCGTGTGGTGGGGGACGCCCTCCTGTCTGGGGCGTGGTGGTGGGGGCGCCCTGCTGTCTGGGGCGTGTGGTGGGGGGCGCCTTGCTGTCTGGGGCGTGTGGTGGGGGGGGCGCCCTGCTGTCTAGGGCGTGTGGTGGGGGCACCCTGCTGTCTGGGGCGTGTGGTGGGGGGTGCCCTCCTGTCTGGGGCGTGTGGTGGGGGCGCCCTGCTGTCTGGGGCGTGTGGTGGGGGGCGCCCTGCTGTCTGGGGCGTGTGGTGGGGCGCCCTGCTGTCTGGGGCGTGTGGTGGGGGTGCCCTGCTGTCTGGGGCGTGTGGTGGGGGCGCCCTGCTGTCTGGGGCGTGTGGTGGGGGGCACCCTGCTGTCTGGGGCGTTTTGTGGGGGCACCCTGCTGTCTGGGGCATGTGGTGGGGGGCACCCTGCTGTCTGGGGCGTTTTGTGGGGGCACCCTGCTGTCTGGGGCGTGTGGTGGGGGCGCCCTGCTGTCTGGGGCGTGTGGTGGGGGGCGCCCTGCTGTCTGGGGGCGTGTGGTGGGGGCGCCCTCCTTCTGGGGGTAACTGAGGTGCATGGGGGCATGGACCTCCCCCACAGGCCTGGCCCAACTCAGCTGTGGCTGAGGCCTCTGCGATTCATTCCACAGATCACATGATGATCTGAGTGAACATTAGAAAAGTAAATAACTTCCAATATCTTGAGAAGATGTAACATTTGAAAATTAAAATGTAGTATTATGGAAAAGGATGTCCCTTGTAGCTCAGTCGGTAAAGATTCTGCCTGCAATGCAGGAGACCCGGGTTCAATTCTTGGGTTGGGAAGATCCCCTGGAGAAGGAAATGGCAACTCACTCCAGTGTCCTTGCCTGGAAAATCTCACGAACAGAAGAGCCTGGTGGGCTGCAGTCCATGGGGTCGCAAAGAGTCAGGCATGACTGAGCAACTAACACTTACTTACTTATGGAAAAGGAATAAGAAGCAAAAGGGCAAGGATTAAAGAGCTCCTGAAAATTAGAAAGGTGATTTTTGAAAGTGAAAATAAAGTCAGTGAACAACTAGAAATGAAGTGTGAGGAAATCTCTCAGAAAATGTATAAAGAAGGACAGCCAGCGTGACAGAGAAGCCAGAGGCTGTATGGGAACTGGACTGGAGACCCAATACCCAACTATTGGAATTACAGGAAGAGGGAGGAAAGGGTTCTTCAGAGAGGAAGTAGGAAAAGAGCAGCGCAGGAGAGCTCCCCACGCAGGGGACTGACTCTCATGGCTGACTCCCCCAACGCTATGACCAGTGAGAAGAATGAAGAGATACTCTGAGCCAAATGCATCACAGGATAGTCAGGTCATAAGAAGCATATCCTGTAGCTTTTAGAAGGAAGCTATCTGCAAAGAAGTAGGAAATAGAAATGCAGCAGTCTTCTCAGGAGCCATCACTTGAAGCTAAAAGAAAGTCGAGTGGTCTAAGAGGAAGTGGATTTCTACCTGTAATTCTAACTTGCGCAACCCTTCAGGCATCCGAGTAAAGAAAGCTACTTTTAGACAGAAGGCCTATTTGCCATACATCTGTTTCTAGAAAGTTACTTGAGGATACACTCTGGAAAAATGAAGGAGTAAACCAAAAAGGAAAAGATGTCGGATGCTGCAGATAAGGGATTCAACCCAGAAGAGCTGCCGAGCTGCTGGCTACGGGCCCCTCTGCCAGGATGAAGGGGCAAGACCAGAGGAGGAAGGGAGAAAAGGCAACTGGAAACGCCAAGAGACACGGAAGTAATATGCTGCCTGAGCTGATGCTATCGTGGTGTTTATTGATATTTCTGTGTTAGGACTAGCATTTTGACAAAGAAGATTTATCCATGGTTACCCAATAAAACGTAAGGGCTACCAATTTTGACAGCACGAAAATACAGTGAAAGCACAGCTAACATATTTCAGCCGCGGGGAAGAGGGGGAGGGCAGGTGTGTAAGGCCCGCGGCTGGGGGCGGAGTGGTGGAACGCCACCTGAGGGTCTGCAGGATACTCCGAGGTGCAGAGATGATGAATGGAAATAAAAGCACTGCCAGGGGCAGTTGTGCCAGTAAGTTGGGCAAAGGGCAGAAGGACGGTCTGAGGGGGCCGTGCTCGTGTTCACCATGGCGAGACTCCTGTCGGTTATGTGTGAGATTCATAAACTGGGAAACCAAGAAGGAGGCCCCTTTTTGGAGAGAAAAATGTATCCGCCAGAACACAGAGCCGGAGACTGGGGTCAGTTCTCCTGGGCTGCAGACTGGAGCTGGGTGGAAAGCTCTTAACCACGTAGCAAGTGCCTCCTTGGTAAACATTCAGAAGCTAATTTTCAAAGAAAGAAAAAGCTGTGAGAAGTCAGCGCTGCGCTGTCTCCAGTGACTGATGAGGCTGACGTTACTGCTTGCGGCAGGCTCAGCAGAGCTTCTCAAGGCCCAGAGTTGGGGGGGCGCCCGTTCACCTTTGTTTCATCAGTGATTCTTAAACTGAGTTTTATTTTAAAACAGCAACTCCTAGCCTAATACACTAGGCTCTAAATATAAATGTTTACGTGTGCAGTAAAGGGCAGGTCCTGTGAGGCAGGAGGCTTGCTGTCACGTGACCTTTGAGGCCTCATCTGTAGACCACTGCTGCCCCCTCGTGGTGGTCAGTGCCTTTGCACTCATGGGGCCACCCCTCCCGGGGCTTGACCGTGGACTAGACCCTTCTCTCACCCACACTGAGCCCGGGCTGTGCGCAGGCCTGCAGCTGGGCGCTGGGAGGCTGCAGAGGCAGAGGCCAGTGGTCTCTAAAGGGCGAGCCACACTTCACACGGCCCTGCCGGCCGCTCACAGCCTGCCCCCGGCCCTAGTCAGCAAGATCCCCAGTCAGCTTCAGCCCTGGGGCATGTCCTGCAAATGACTCATCTTAAAAATACACACACACACACACACACACACTGCATATACACATTTCAAATTTTTATGCTATTTTTTTTTTCTATTTTGAAAGTTACATAAACAGTGTGGAATTGGCCACAGAGTAATTTCTATGATGGCATTTCACAACAATAGTGCAAATAGGCTTCAGGTCCTGGTGAAAGTGGTGATGTTGCTAGCCACCGAGTATTCTCACGTGGACGTGCGACACACAGTGGGGCTCGCATGGCTGTGCTCTTTGCGACCCCAGGGCGGCAGCCCGCCAGGCTCCCTCTGTCCTCGGGATTCTCCAGGCAAGACTGCTGGAGTGCGTTGCCATGCCCTCCTCCAGGGCAAGTGTGTGACCACCAGAATCCGTTTCATGTTTAACTATTAATGTAAAATATAAACTTGACGTGATCCCTAAAGTAAACCGACAGAGGTTACCTTCCTACTTCGTTTAGCATCTTTATTTAACATAATCGTTGTCACTGTTGGGTCTTTATATATGAACTTAATTCACTTTTTCTGCCAGTTCTAGCCATGACGCATAATGGATTTCATACGCTTGTGCTATTAAAACAAAATTGTAAAACTTGGTAAAATACATGAAACATCTGTTTCCAGACACTGGCCAGCAGATGGCCCAAGGCAGCACCTCCTGCAGGAAGAGACCATCAGACGTGACCCGCACATGCAGCCTCTGCCTGGGGTGGGGAGGTGGAGGAGCCGGACGGAAGAAACAGTCGAGGGCCGGGGATCAAGGCCGGGGGCTGCCGGGGCAGCTGGACCCCACAGGACGCGGGGCAGGAGGAGGCTCCCGGGGCGAGGAGGCGCGATGCATGCCTGGCAGAAGCAAGTGACAGAGATGAGGGAGTTCCTGTGCCGACCCAGGAGTCAGGGAGCGTCCACTGAACCTCTCCTATTAGAAAGAGCAGGCCTTTGGGGCAGGGCTGTAAGGGCTCTGCAAAGCGTACCTCGAAGCCCGACCCAGACCTCAGTCTGATAAGGATGAGCCACAAGGAAATCCCCTGGCTGCCGGCTGCAGAGTGAAACCCAGTCCCCCTTTAAAGGAGGCTGTCTCAGCCACGCTCTGAGCAATACAGCCCCCGCCCCCAGTGCCTAGCACAGCAGCAAAAGCCGCTAGACACGCGGGTGGCCCAGGAGAAACAGCAGAGCAGACTCAGCCGTGACACGGGTGTTGGAGTCAGCAGACGATGGGCTTAAAACCGTGATTATAAATACAAGAAAGAAAGGATTTTCACAGACAAATTAGTGTATAGGAAGGGAATTTCAACAAAGAAATGGGAACTATAATAAAGAACTGGGGAAAATTCTAGAAGCTACGAGTGTGATCCCTGACGTGGACCCATCACTGGGAGGGCCTGGACACTGGCCAGCAGACGATGGGAACCCGAAGCACAGGAGGGAAGGCCTGAAGAACAGGAGCAGTGCCTCGGGGAGGCGGCTGCAGGTGGGTCTTGGAAGGTCAGAGGCCAGAGCGCAAGGTGGAAATTGTCTCAAACTGAATTAAAGATATCAACATAGAGATCCAGGATTTTCAGTGAGCCCCAGGCAGGACAAACATATAAAGGAAACCGCACCTGTGTTTACTGTAGTCAGGTCGCTGGA
This sequence comes from Nanger dama, assembly GCA_917880005.1. Lineage (NCBI taxonomy): Eukaryota > Metazoa > Chordata > Mammalia > Artiodactyla > Bovidae > Nanger > Nanger dama. Next base: position 35,386,922 of record CAKJTW010000026.1, on the reverse strand, counting down.
CCGCACACTCAGAGGCGACAAGAAATCCCTGAAGGGAAGCAGATACATCACACCCACAGACGAGGCCAAGTTCTCCTCGGGAGCCATGCGGCCCCTTGTAAGTGGTAAGAAAGAAAAGCCTGGTTGGTCTAGAACTCTATGGCCACCAAAAATAGTCTTCAGTAAATGAAGGCAAAATCAAGACATTTTAGATTAATTAAAACTGAGGGACTCCATCACCAGCAGAGCCAACGCGGGGCACAGTGTGCTAGGGAGGTTGTCCTGCCTGAAGGAGGGCGGTCCCTGAGGGAGACTCCGCTTGGGAAGCAGCGACACACTCTCGAGTGGTGGGCATGCGGCTGAGCGTGCACAGTTCTTCCCCTTTCAGTTCCTTAAAAGACACTGGACTGTGTGCTGTGCTCGGCCGCTCCATCGTGTCCGACTCTCTGCGGCCCCGTGGACCGTGGCCCACCAGGCTCCTCTGTCCACAGGGACTCTCCAGGCAAGAAGATGGGAGTGGGTTGCCGTGCCTGCTGCAGGGGGTCCTCCTGACCCAGGGACCAACCCCGCATCTCTCGCATCTCCTGCATCGCCAGGCAGGCTCTTTGCCACAGCAGCACCTGGGAAGCCCTTAAAAGGCACATGCTGCTTTAAAACAAACAGGCTGTGCTGCGAGATTATTGGCAGACGGGGAAGTGAAGCGTGTGACGGTGGCTACACAGAGGGTGGGCTTGAGAGGCGCGCGAGGGTGGTGGTCTCTGACATCCATGCAGTGGCGTGACGCCAGTTAACCGCACTGATCCGTGAAGGGTGTGCCTGATCACTAGGCAAGCAGCACAGACTCAAGAAAGCAGAGACTCATAATGGAAACCCAGTGGAGAGAGAAAGGTGGACACTCAAAAACATTCAACTGATCCAAAAGGGGGGTGGAAAGGAACGGGACACACGAGACAAAAGGAAGCAGCAAAGCGGAAGACTGCGCCTGACCACGCCAAACGCGGTGGTAAGAGTGACAGACCAACACTCCAGGGAAAATGCAGAGGGTGTCCCACTGGATACAAAAAGCAAGACCCAGCTGGAAGCCATTTTCAACAGAGACCCTCCAAATACAAAGACATGGAGGAATAGTTTAAGGGGCGGGGAAGACGGACTCGGCCGGCCTCGGGTGCAAGAGCACTGGCGGGGCTGTAGGAAGTGTGATCAGAGAAAAGGTTTAATCAGCAAGAAAATGTAAAATCCTGTGTGTATATACTTAAAGGCAGAGCTTCAGAAATCAAAGAATTAGACACAGTCACAATTACAGCTGTAGATTTCAGCATTCTCCTCCAGTGGCAGACAGGACAAAAGGACACTCAGCAGGTCAACTAACTGTCCTTGACAGACTCCCCCAAGGACCCTGTCCTGGTCTTCAGGTCTCCAGGACACCAAGGCCACTCGGGCGGGCTCTCCCCCACCTCCCAGGGACGGAGCCAGCTTGCCATTCATCCCTAGGGTGGACTTGACCCGGCCCTGCAGACCCCGATCCTTGCAGGCCGACGAGCAGCGGCCGACAAGCAGCCTCTTTCTCCCCTGGACTCCTGATGGGCAGGGTGGCCGAGTAGCTGGCAGGCTCCTGCACTCAGGTCCCTGGCTGCAGGGTGTCCCGGCCACAGGGAGGTGGGTCTCCCCAGGAACCAGTGCTTTTCTCTTGGAGGGAGTCTGGTGCCCCCAGGCCAAGCTGCAGGAACGCACGCCTTGTGAGTGCTCGAGCCGCTGAGAGGAGAGCGCACGTGGCACCTGATGTGGCAGAGTCTGAACTGTAGGCTCTCAGTTCTCAGCACAGAGCGAAGGCCGAGGAGCGAGTCGTGCTCTGCGGGCGGCACTGGGGACAGGGGCCGGACTCCCGCAGGGCCGGACCTCGCCTGGGGCGGGGCCTCCTTGCATTCACCTTGCCGCGGATGACAGCCTACAAAGCAGTCTTTCAGACATCAGTTTGCGCTTCTGTCTCTTGGCTCTGTGGGTTGGCTGGACTCGGCGGTTAGTTCTGGTTCCGGGATGTCACGGCTAACTCTGGCCGCCCCCAGCACCCTCCCCCACCAGGCGAGCCCTGGGGCTCTCCCCTTCTGCAGTACCTTCCTCCCCGTGGAGCCTCCTGTGAGCCGAGGCGCTTATCTGTCTCCAGGGTGGAGGTTCAGCTACTGGCAGAGATGCTGAGCTCGGTGGCCTGCATCCAGGGCAGAAGCATCATGGAGAATCTCAAGGGGCGGAAGCAGCTGCGCCTGGCGGCCGCCAAGGCCTTCATCGAGAGCGCCAGGTGCGCCTCGGCTCTCGAGGGCCACTGGCATGGGTGGAGATGCTGGGGACCAGGGCGCATGGTGCTCCGCGGGGACTGTCCCCGAGGCCCGCCCCTCCCCTGGGGCCCTGGGGCCAGGGTCGCCATCTGCCCCGGGCAGCGATCCCCAGTCCACCCACAGGGTCCCGGGCAGCATGAACGGCTGAACTGGGATGGCAGCGGAGGGTGGTGCGTGGGCACAGCATGACTGCCGGGGAGGAGCCCGTCCAGGCCCTGCAGAGCTGACCTGGCCCCCGCCCCCAGCGCCAGTCTAGGCCAGGCCTTCCCCGCAGGTTTGCAGGCATCGCGGGGAGCAGCGCCCTGGTGATGCTGGCCGCCCGGCACTACTGGAACGCCTGGCTCCCGCTGCTGTCGTCCGCCGGCAGCCGGAAGAAGTGCAGGAGCGCCACCCAGCGGATCGTCAGCATCATCAACAAGACGGAGGCCGGGAAGCAGGTGCCGGCGCCGCGTCCTGCCTGCGCCCCGGGGCCGGCGCCGCGGAGCCGCGGGGGCGAGGCTGGCGGCGGCCGCCTGGGGGCGGGCGGAGCGACGTCGCCGAGGCCCCAGCGGGGCAGGCGGGCGGCTCCAGTGTGAGAGGAGGGCAGGCAGGCTGGGGGCACAGACCACCCAGGGCCCAGCGAGGCCCCCGCGGGGGGAAGGCGTCTGGGCCCTGCGGCGCCGCCGCCCCGCCGCCAAGTGGGAGGGCGGTCGTGGCCCAGGGGCGGCTGCAGCGGCCCGCGCCGAGCGCCACGCGAGCTGTGACTCTCTCATAGCTTTATTGCATTGAGGGCTTTCCCCCACTCCTAGTTTTCTGGAAGATGTGATGAAATTTTTTTGGATTTTGCAAGTGCCTTTTCTCCATCAGTTGAGATGACCGTGCGGTTTTCTCCTCTATTCCTTGTGTTGATACGATGCATTCTCTGCGTGGGGCTACCCTGTGTGCCTGGGGTAGCACCCACTTGCTCATGGTGAATGATGTTTTGCCATATTGTTGGACTCAGTTTGCGATTCGGCAGCGTATTTTGCTGAGAATTTCTGCCTTTGTATTGATAAAGGATATTCATCTATCATTTTCTTTTCTTGTGATGTCTTTATCTGGACCCCCTGTCAAAGCAATGCTGGTCTCATAAAATGAGTTAAGAGTTATTCCTTCCTCTTCAGTTTTTTGAAGAATTGAGAAGGGTCAGTGTGGTTATTTTTCAAAATGTTTGATAGAATTCACCCATGAAAGCCGTCTTGTCGAAGAATTTTCTTTATTGGGAGGTTTCTGATTACTGATTCAGACTTTACTGTTAGAAGTTTGTTGAAAGTTTTTGTTTCTTCCTGAGTCAGCTTAGGCTGGAGGGATTTCTCTGTTTCTTTTATGTTGTCTGGTTTGTTGGAATAGAGTTGCTGATTGACTGATGGTCTGCTGATACAGCAGTTCTTTCTATCACTGTAGGGCTGATACTGTTGTTTCCACTTCCGTTTCTGGTTTTGGTTCCTTGTGTCTTCTTTCTTTCTCTGTTGGTCTAGCTAAAGGTCTGTCCATTTTGTTGATCTTGCATTGTTTTTTTTCCTGTTATTTTCTGTGCTCTATATTTAATAACCACGCCCAACTTTGGATTTAGCTTATCCCCCCCCACATTCCTTAGGTGTAAAGTTAGATTGTTGGTTTGAGGCCTGTCTTCTTTCTCAGTGCTGGCATTTGCAGCAATGATCTTCCCCTGAGCCCTGCTTTTGTCGTGTTTCGTTACGTTTTCCTAATGTGCTCTTGATCCCATTGATTCAAAGCTGTAAAGCTGCCTCGGATGCTTTGTGTCATGAAAAGCCATGAGCTGTGTCGAGGGGCTGGTCTGTGCGCATGTGTGTGCACTGGTTCTAAGTCAGTGAACCTTGAACTGGGACAAAATGTGATTCCACTTCTTGGGACTTAGTATTTCAGAAGTTTAGCTGTGATTTCCATAATTCGATATGGAGCCAAATGAAAAGCAAACTGATGAAATAATAAATTGCTGCATTGACGCCTGTGTTGTTAACCTGCTTTTGTTTCAGGAGAAAGAGGGGACGCTGCTCCTGCACCAGTGGCCCGCGGCCGACTTCCAAAGCGGAGGGATGGCGGAAGGGAACTTCCTCCCAGGTGTGTAGGCTGGGAAGGGCCGTGCTTTGGGGTGCTTTGCAGTCTCTGCAGAGCTGGCAGAGTCATGGCCCTGAGCACAGGTAGTGCCAGTTCAGCACTGGACACAGGGTGGGCACGGAGTGGGCCCTTTGCGAACAACCAGGGACCCCTGCTGTGCTCACAAGGAAACCAAGCCCCGAGATCTGCTCTCTGGATTATTCTGGCAGGTACCTCACACTTCTATAGCCAAAGGAACTTGGAGATACATTTCTGTGGGAAAAAGTGATCTTAAGACAGTAAATACTTTATGATTTATTTCTAAGATAAGATGACTATCTGCTAAGAAATAGAGTAGCCCATCCCTGCTAGCGTAGGGCCGAGGTGTACACTGGGAAGGCTGAACACGTGGGTTTGAGCAGCAGCCACTCCCTCAGGCACTGCAGAGTCTGTGAGAGACAAACTCTGATTTAAAATAGTGAACAAGAATGTGACTGTATATAATTATTAAGCTGAGCTCTAGACCCAGCAGTTCAGACTGTTTGCTGGTGCGGCCAGGGGAGATGCAGACGGCAGCCCAGACGCTCAGGACCTGCAAGGAGCCGAGCTGTGGGGAACCTGTACCCCCTGGCGCACCCGGTACCCCAGCTACACTTTGCTCCATGTGCTGAAATATACATCAGATGGCTACAGTGTTAGCAGCTGTAAAAACTCAAATTATAGGGAAAACGAGACACTAGAATTGAGCAAAGCAGTGTTTTGAGGAAAGATTGCTTCCTAAAGCTTAGAGTGGTCGAAAAGGCACGTTTTCAGCCACCTGAGGATTTAAATGACGAGGGAATAATGAGGAATGCTGGAAATTGAAAAGTGAGCACTGGAGAGGAGGAGCTAAATGGTACACTTCTGTCTGTGATGCCTGAGTAGTTGCACTGGGCAGGTTAGGAGGTGCCGAGCTGCATCTGAATGTGAGGAGCCCTGTCAGCGCGAGCGTGCGGTTCCGCGTTGCGCTGGCTGAGGTGTGGGAGAGCCCACATGGTTCCTGCGCGTCAGATGTTGGCCAGTTTATCTGATCAAGAGCCTAAACCCACTTGTTCCTATGAATTCCGTCCCAGCACTGATGGGGGGCACAGGGAGCCCCCAGGGCCTGGGCCTGGGAGTTGCTGCTGTCCTCTCAGCCGGTAGCTGTATGACATGCCGGCAGGATCCTGGGCGTGTCCACCCCTTTGCCATAGTGATTCAAACAGGAAAGAGAGCTCCACTGTAACTGATGTAAAACAGGACAGGCTGAGCATCTGGGACCAGCCGTGGGGCCTCTGCTTTGATGGACAGTGGGGCTGAGGCCACTTTATTGCTTTATTGACTACACCAAAGCCTTTGACGGTGTGGATCACAGCAAACTGTGGATGATTCTTAAAAAGATGGGAATACCAGACCACCTGACCTGCCTCCTGAGAAATCTGTGTGCAGGTCAAGAAGCATTAATTAGAACTGGACATGGAGTAACATACTGGTACAAAATTGGGAAAGGAGTACATCAGGGCTGTATATTGTCACCCTGCTTATTTAACTTGTGTGCAGAATACATCATGAGAAATGCTGGACTGGATGAAGCACAAGCTGGAATCAAGATTGCTGGGAGAAATATCAATAAGCTCAGATATGCAGATGACACCACCCTTATGACAGAAAGTGAAGAAGAACTAAAGAGCCTCTTGATGAAAGTGAAAGAGGAGAGTGAAAAAGTTGGCTGAAAACTCAACATTTAGAAAACTAAAATCATGGCATCCGGTCCTATCACTTCACGGCAAATAGATGGGGAAACAGTGGAAACAGTGGCTGACTTAATTTTGGGGGCTCCAAATTCACTGCAGATGGTGAGTGCAGTCATGAAATTAAAAGATGCTTGCTCTTTGGAAGAAAAGCTATGACCAACCTAGATAGCATATTTAAAAGCAGAGACATTACTTTGCCAACAAAGGTCCGTCTAGTCAAGGCTATGGTTTTTCCTGTGGTCATGTATGGATGTGAGAGTTGGACTGTGAAGAAAGCTGAGCGCAGAAGAATTGATGCTTTTGAACTGTGGTGTTGGAGAAGACTCTTAAAGAGTCCCTTGGACTGCAAGGAGATCCCACCAGTCCATCCTAAAGGAGATCAGTCCTGGGTGTTCATTGGAAGGACTGATGAAGCTGACACTCCAGTACTTTGGCCACCTCATGAGAAGAGCTGACTCATTGGCAAAGACCCTGATGCGGGGAAAGATTGAAGGCAGGAGGAGAAGGGGACAACAGAGGATGAGATGGTTGGATGGCATCACCTACTTGATGGACAGGGGTTTGAAGAAGCTCTGGGAGTTGGTGATGGACAGGGAGGCCTGGCGTGCTGTGGTCCATGGGGTCGCAAAGAGTTGGACATGACTGAGCGACTGAACTGACTGACAGCTGACTGACTGCCTGACTGATTGATTGGCTGACTGGCTGGCTGGCTGACTGAACTGACTGACTGACTGACTGACTAGCTAGCTGGCTGGCTGGGGCTGAGGCCCAGGCAGCACTGTGCTGTGTGGAGTGAGCGGTGCACGAGATTTGGGCCCCGGCCTCCACCCTGGGCCTGCAGGGCTGGGGAATCCTGGAGAGGCAGGTGCTGTGGGGCACCTGGTGGAGATGAGACTGTGTGCAGAGGAGGGCAGCAGGGCAGGGGGCGCCGTGAGGACCCCTGAGCCATCGCCCCCAAGAGGCCTGAGGCGTTTGCCCCAAGGCTGGCCCTGCAGGGCGGCCCTGTTCGAGTCCGAGGCTCGCAGGCCGCAAGCGCACAGTGGCCGGATGCACAGGTGGGCCTGCCGGCCGCCCGGCTCTGAGGCCGGGGCCTTGGCGGCCGTGTCCCCAGTGCCTCCTGGGGCTGCTGGTCCTGCGGACGCCTGGGTGGGGTCTCCTCAAGCTGCTCGCGCCCCACTCCCAGGACCCTCACCTGGCGCCCTGGTGTTCCCAGGTCCCCCTGAGCCCCCTCTCCCACCGCAGGGACCGAGGATGACCTGACGCTGCGGGCCGCGCCTACGGGCTGCTCTTCCACAGCCACGCTGACCAGGACGACTGGGAGGGCGGCCTCAAGGTGCTGGACGAGGCCGTGCAGGTGCTGCCGCGGACGGCGCACCGCCTGTGAGTGCCCAGCCCCAGGGTGCCCCCCAGTCCCCAGGGTGCGCCCACAGCCCCAGGGTGCCCCCCAGCCCCAGAGTGCCCCCCAACCCCCAGGGTGCCCCCGCAGCCCCCCAGGGTGCCCCCCACCCCCCAGGGTGCCCCCCAACCCCCAGGGTGCCCCCGCCGCACCCCCCGGGGGGCCCCCAGCCCCCAGGGTGCCTCCCCGCAGCCCCCCAGGGTGCCCCCACCCCCCAGGGTGCCTCCCGCCAGCCCCCCAGGGTGCCTCCCCCAACCCCCAGGGTGCCCCCCGCAGCCCCCCAGGGTGCCCCCGCGGCCCCCCAGGCGCCCCCCCCCCAGGGTGCCTCCCCCAACCCCCCAGGGTGCCTCCCCAACCCCAGGGTGCCCCCCAGCCCCCAGGGTGCCCCCCCCACCCCCCAGGGTGCCTCCCCCAACCCCCAGGCGCCTCCCCCAACCCCCAGGGCGCCTCCCCCAACCCCCAGGGCGCCTCCCCCACAGCCCCCAGGGTGCCCCCACCCCCCAGGGTGTCCCCCACCCCCAGGGTGCCTCCCCCAACCCCCAGGGTGCCTCCCCCAACCCCCAGGGCGCCTCCCCCAACCCCCAGGGTGCCTCCCCAACCCCCAGGGCGCCCCCCCACCCCCAGGGCGCCTCCCCAACCCCCAGGGTGCCCCCGCAGCCCCCCAGGGTGCCCCCCAGGGTGCCCCCCACCCCCAGGGCGCCCCCCCGCAGCCCCCAGGGTGCCCCCCCACCCCCAGGGCGCCTCCCAACCCCCAGGGCGCCCCCGCAGCCCCCCGGGTGCCCCCAACCCCAGGGTGCCCCCCCACCCCCAGGGCGCCCCCCCAGCCCCCCAGGGCGCCCCCCCAGGGCGCCCCCCCGCAGCCCCTCACTCTCCCCTGTCCTCTGGTGGTTTTATTTCCCTCCTAAGAACTCAGCACAAGAAGAGAAAGGGTTTAACACCCAACAGACACAAATGATAAATTAACAAGACACAGCACAACACACTATTTCCAAGATACTCAGCTTTTGCTTTGTTTTCTCTTTGTGAGTGGGAACATGGACAAACACGTTCACTCGGGTGCGTTCTGTTTGCGGCTTTCACCGTTCAGTTTAGGCATTAACTTCTCCCTGACGTTTCTTCAGCCTGATCTTCAAGCACATGGTCATCGTGAAGGCCAAGCTCGGCCACAGTTTCCTGATGGAGATCCAGAAGTTCAGGGACCAGAGCGAGGAGTACCTGGCCCACATGTGGCAGCGCCTGGCCCTCAACTCCAAGAGCGTGCACGGCGAGCTGACCTGCTACCACAACGCCATCCAGGCCCTGCAGGTTGGTGGGGCGTGGCTGGGGGGCCCGCACTTGGGCTGGGGGTGCCCAGTGCCTCGGGAGGAGAGTGGGGCAAGGGGCAGAGGGCAGAGCCAGGCCTGAGACGCCGTCCTCCTGCCCGAGGGGCATGGTCCTTGCGAGGCTGCGGCAGGGGGGCTGCAGGGAAGGTGGGGGGCGGGGGTGGCCAGTGGGTCAGGGAGGACACAGGGCTCTACAGAGTTTGGGGGTCCTTGGGGACAGCCCACACCCCCAGAAGCTAAGACACAGGTTCCTCTCGATGCACTTGGAGATCTGGGGAAGGGCAGGCACCTCAATTTGAGCACTCTCAGGTTGGGGTGTCCCCCAGGAAAGGGTCTAAGCACAGGCTCCTGTGGTCAAGCAGAGGCCTGGCTCCCCGACAAGTGGCCATGGGCGCCCCTGCACCTCACTCCTGAAGCCAAGCCAGGGCTCCCGAGGCCAGGTGAGGGGGCCGTTGGCCAAGCTTTTCATAAATTCGCGGGGCTGTGCAGCCCCCGTCTCAGTCCATTTCAGAACACTTCGGCACCCCCAACCCCCAGGTCGGTTGGCACCCTGTCCCTCCCCACCGCCCCGCCAGCCCCAGGGAGCCAGAGTCACAGGATGGGAGCAGGCCGGCAGGTACTCTGGATCCGGCTGCCCTCCCTGGGCCTCGTCTGGGGAGGCACACGTCAGTGCTTCACTCCCAGCGGCTGGACAGCCTTCCGTCCAGTGGATGGACGTTGTGTCCCCGGGCCTGTGTGTTGCTTCCACTTACTAGCTCTGTGACATACGTGTGCAGGAGTTTGTACAGACGCATGTACAGTTACTCTCTTGGGCACATACCTGGGAGTAAACTGCCAGGTCACGTGATGACTCTCTAACCACTTGAATCCTGGTATGACTTGCATTTCTCTAGCATCTAACAGCAAGCATCCTTTCATGCCCTCACTGGCCATCTGCATGTCTTTGGAGAAATGTCAGATGCTTTGCACGTTTTTAAATTTGGTCATCTGTCCACTTATTATTCAGTTCAGTTCAGTTCAGTAGCTCAGTCGCGTCTGACTCTGCGACCCCATGAACCACAGCACACCAGGCCTCCTTGTCTGTCACCACCTCCCGGAGTTTACTCAAACTCATGTCGATTGAGTCGGTGATGCCATCCAACCATCTCATCCTCTGCCGTCCCCTTCTCCTCCTGCCTTCAATCTTCCCCAGCATCAGGGTCTTTTCAAATGAGTCAGCTCTTCACATGACAAAGATATTGGAGTTTCAGCTTTACTATCAGTCCTTCCAGTGAACACCTAGGAGTGATTTCCTATAGGATGGACTGGATGGATCTCTTTGCTGTCCAAGGGACTCTCAAGAGTCTTCTCCAACACCACAGTTCAAAAGCATCAGTTGTTTGGTGCTCAGCTTTCTTTATAGTCCAACTCTCACATCGATACATGACTGTAAGGCTCGGAGGGCCGCACTCTGAAAAGGACACTCAGGGACAGCCTCTAGTGGAGTGACAAATTTTATTATCCAGCTTTTTGCTGATAGATGGTTTCAGGGAGCAGAGCATAAAGCAGACTTGCACGTAGCCTTTCTCGATAAAACATCAAAGCATTCAAGCATAAAATACAGTCCCCACCGCCCAAGCCACAACATAGCTTTGGCGAAACTCCTAAAAGGAGTCTTGTCATGAAACAACAGCCCTTGCTCCCAGAAACAGGTGGTCAGAAAGAAGCCTTCAAACGCCTCAAGGCTGGGCGTATAACCCTTCGTTATCCATTCCCAGCCTTGGGCACTTGGTGAGCGCTCATAACCCTTTGTTATGCTCGTCCCAGCTTACAACCTTCGTCATGAGTGGAGCAAATACATTCTCAGTATATGCTTAAAGCCTTCCAGCTCCTCCACACACGACTAATGGAAAAACCGTAGCCTTGACTAGACCAATGTTTGTTGACAAAGTAATGTCTCTGCTTTTTAATATGCTGTTTAGGTTGGTCATAACTTTCCTTCCAAGGAGTAAGCATCTTTTAATTTCATGGCTGCAATCACCTTCTGCAGTGATTTTGGAGCCTGCCAAAATAAAGTCAGCCACTGTTTCCACTGTTTCCCCATCTATTTGCCATGAAGTGATGGGACCAGATGCCATGATCTTCGTTTTCTGAATGTTGAGTTTTCAGCCAACTCTTTCACTCTCCTCTTTCACTTTCATCAAGAGGCTCTTTAGTTCTTCTCCACTTTCTGCCATAAGGGTGGTGTCATCTGCATACGTGAGGTTATTGATATTTCTCCCGGCAATCTTGATTCCAGCTCGTGCGTCCTCCAGCCCGGCGTTTACTTATTGCTGGGTTGTAGATCTTCTTCGTGTGTTTTGGATACAAGCCGCTCATCAGATACCTGGTTTGTGAGCATTCTCTGCCATTCCATAGGGTGTCTTTTCAGCTACTTTCTCATTCTCGTGATGATGTCATTCGTAGCACAGAAGGTTATAATCTTGATGGAGTCCAATTAATCTGTCTTTTCTGCTGCTGGAGCCTGTGCTTTAGCTGTGTATCTGATGGACCAGAGTGTGATCCGCGGCCCTGAACGTCTCTGCCTTTCCCACGAGGCTGTCACGGCTGCAGCTCCCGTGCCCAAGTCCTTGCTCCATCGGGAGTCCAGTCTTGCGTCTGCTGTGACGTGAGGTCTCGCTCTGTTTGTGGGTCTGTGGCTCCCAGTCTTCCCAGCTCCGCTGTTGAAACGATGACCATTCTCTCTTCCTCGCCACTTTCCCCCATCACCTGTCTTGCACAGCTCCTGTCAAAGCCACCAGTGGCTACCACGGCCATTCTGAGGCCTCATCTGAGCCCTTCTCTGCGCTGATGGTCAGGGGTCACCTGGCTTCCAGGCCGCCCTCTTGCGCTGTCTGCCCATGTGCTAATGGGGGGGGACCTGTTCAGGGCTTGCATGCTCGGTTCAGCAGCAACCCCCCTCAACCCACCCACCCGCCTGCCTGCCGGGTGGCGGTGTCGGGCAGTGTCCTAGGCTGGTCCATCCCGCCCTTGTGTTCCCCCAACCCGGCAGCCTGCCCTTGCCCTCAGACTCCTGCCCCTCTGGCCAGGCGTCCTCCTAGGTGCGGGGTGTGGGGCCCAGTCTGAGGCCCAGCAGGTGGAGGACGGGCAGGCTCCTCCCGGGCGGGGGCCAGCGCCTGCCCTCACGCGGCAGAGTGATCAGCAGTGTCGGGTCTGAGCCAGCAGGCCTTGGGCGCAGCACCTCCCCTGCCCTCCGTGCCCCGTGGGCCACGTGCTGGAGGAGAACCCGCGCCGAGGTCAGAGCGCCGGCAGGGAGCCCCTGAGACCTCCATTGCCCCAGGGGCGGGCGGGCGGGAGGGGCACGTGGGGCATCCGTGGGGCGCGGAGGCCGCGGACACTCGCCAGGCTTCCGCCCTGCTGCCCGTCGCCCGTTGCGGTCTGGCCGAGCCTGGTGGGCGCCCTCTGCCCTCGCGTTGGAGGAACGCGACGCCCGCGGTGGGCTCTGCGGATGCCGCGCGTTCCAGCCTTTTCTGTTGGATCCCGAAGAAGCCGGAGAGCGAGTGGCAGAAGGTGGACTACGTCATGGAGTTCAGCGAGTGGCTGTACTACAAGCAGTTTCCCCTGGAGGACGTGGTCTTCCACCTCAAGTGGGCGATCGACATCCTGCTGAGGATGCAGCCCGTGGGCAGCGTCCCCGGGCCGGCCGGCGTGGGGGCGGCGGCTGCGGAGGACGCAGGTGAGGGGCGCCTCCGGCTGGGGGCGGGCTACCCGCCGCTGGGGGCTCCTGGGCACCGCCGTCCCCACATCCCCTTCCCGGGCACGCTCCCTGCGGGCTTGCCCAGGTTAGGGCCCCGCCGCGCCCGCTGGGTGCCCATCCTCGCGTCCACTAGAGCCGGTGCGCCGGAGGCCCAGCCCAGCGCCGTGAGGGAGCGCGGAGGCTGCCGGCTGAGCCGAGCTCGCTTCCGGGAGGCGGTGGGGGTGGTGGCCGCTCGGCAGCTGCTCTGCGTGCCCACGCGGGGGCCAGCTCGAGCGCCGTCACTAGAGGGCGGGACCCCCGCCCCGGGCCCCGCCCACCGCCCCGGGCCCCGCCCACCGCCCCGGGCCCCGGGCCCCCCCGCCCCCCGCCCCGAAGGACGGTGTTCCGAGCCTCAGAGGGCCCCAGGGCTGGCATTCCCAGCCCTGAGGCGGCTGCTTCCTAGACCTGCAGAGTTCAGGGTGGGAGAGGGGCCGCCTCCTGTCTGCATGAGCTAGAGGATCAAGGGCTCGTCCGCTTGGTGTCGAGCCCCTTCTGGGTGTGTCCGCAGGCCCAGCTCAGCCATCTAGAGGGAAGCATGGTGGGTGGGGGCTCCAAGTAGACCCCAGAGCCCAGACCCCTACCCCAGCCTGGGGTGTGGCCAGTGTCGCTGCAGGCAGGCCCGGGGGCCCTGGGAGGCCTGTCCCTGAGGCCGACCTTGAGCCCTGGGAGGGGTGCGCTGTCCCCTCTGGAAGAGAACCAGCCCCAGGCTGGGGGCCAGCGGGCCCTGGGCCAGCCAGTGGGGACGCCAGCAGTGCCCTGTCTTCCAGACGAGCAGGCGTCCACTTTGGGGGCCGTGGAGGGCCCGGGGCATCCGGGGGCCCCTCCCTGCAGGAGCTGCAGAGTGTGCGGCAGCTGGAGACGCTGGCCCGTGCCTACACGCTGCTGGCCCTCGTGGTGACCCCAAGCGGCACTGGCCACCAGGACTACTGCCTCATGGCCTACGCCTTCCTGCAGCGCATCTGGCAGGTGAGGCCCCTGCCGTGCTCCCAGGGGTTTTGGTCTCTCCTGGGACCACGTCCCTCCCCTCTTCCACAGTGCCCCCTGCCCCCGGCTCTGGAGACTCGAGGGGGTTTACTCCTCTGCAAGACTCAGGCCAGCGCCTTTGCCCAACCACCCCCAACACCTGCCTTCCCACTGCACTGCCCCTGGGCTTCCAGAGCCTTCTCTGCACCCCTTCACATAGCCGCCTTCCTACTACCTGTCTACAGGCCCCAGGGCAGCTTCTGGTGGCCTCGTCTTCTCAGGAACCTCCCTGGGCTGTGATCCCCGGCAGGACAGTGTTGGCAGGACAGGCCTCTCTTCTTGGGACAAGTTCGCCCCCCACCCCCAGCCATGTGATGGGGACAGCAGGGCATCTGGCAGCGGGAAGGACGAGGAAGGCCATCCTCGGCCCCCTACCCCAGCATGCAATTGCAGCTCTTCTAGGAGAACCATTGAAAGCCACTTGAGTGTGCTCTTCATTAAAGACGTTAATTCACTTTATGGAACTGACAAACCCTTCTTAAGGGCCAGCCACGCATATCTGCAGGCCCAGAGTCCTGGAGGAAGTCCCCGGAGTGCCTGTGGCCTGGCCACGCCCAGCCGTGGGGTCCTCAACCTGCTCCCAGATCTGTGTCGGGGGAAGGGAAGCCCGCTTCTGTCATTGCTGTTCAGGCATGTCAGACTGTGCTGCCCCGTGGACCATCCTTCACCACCTCCTGGAGCTTGCTCAAGCTCAGCCCATCGAGTCGGTGATGCCATCCAACCATCTCATTCTGTGTCATCCTCTTCTCCTGCCTTCAATCTTTCCCAGCTCCAGAGTCCTTTCCAAGGAGTCAGTTCTTTGCATCAGGTGGCCAGAGTGTTGAAGCTTCAGCTTTAGCATCAGTCCTTCCAATGAATATTCAGGACTGACTTCCTTTAGGATGGACTGATTGGATCTCCTTGTCCAAGGGACTCTCAAGAGTTTTCTTGAATACCATAGTTCAAAAGCATCAATTCTTCTGCGCTCAGCTTTCTTTATGGTCGAACTCTCACATCCATACATGACTACTGGAAAAACCATAGCCTTGACTAAATGGACCTTTCTCAGCAAAGTAATGTCTCTGCTTTTTAATATGCTGTCTAGGTTGGTCATAGCTTTTCTTCCAAGGAGCAAGCATCTTTTAATTTTACTGCTGCAGTCAGACATTAACGTTGGAAATTTGGATTTCTTTTCACAGGTTTCTTTCTCAACAGCAGGAAAATTCCCTTCAGAAAGTAGAATTTCAGCAGTAGCAAGCTCACACTTGTTGTTGCCTAAAAAAAGAGAAAGAGAAAAGCAGAGACAGAGACAAGGACAAGATCAGAGACAAGGAGAAGGACAAGGACAAGGGGAGGGATCCAAAGCAGGTGACTGTACCCTCCGAGCGGGCAGGCTGCACCCCAGCTGCCCCTGCAGGTCTTTATGCCAGAGGCTGGGCCTCCAAGGGCGAGGGGCACCCTGGCTCGTCTCTCCACTTTCCTGCCCTGGGAGGTGAGGCGGCCTCAGTGCCCCTGCCCCAAGTGTCAGGAGGCTGACACGGGAGGGTCTGGCTTCGCCCTGGTGATCGGCTGCTTTCCCCGGAGCCCTGGCCATGCGGGGCAGGGCAGCCCTTTCTCTGCGTCCTGTGGGGGCCTGCATGTCACTTCATCAGCTGGAGGGACTGCCTCCACCCTGGCCATCCTGCCAGACTGGACCCTCGGGAGACACCTGCCTCCTTCCTGCAGCCTGCTGAGCTGGGATGTGTGGGTGGGGGGGCGTGTCCAGGGCACAAGGCTCCCAGTGGCTGTGGGAAGTGGTGTCAGTCGTCGTCTGTGGCTTGGGTGTCTCCAGGGAGCCCCACCACCAGAGGGGCTGCCTGCCTGGGGTTCACGACCTCTATTACCACGGGGCCCTCTGGGTGTCTGCCTCCAGCTCCACCTCCCAAAGCAGAGCCTGGCTTCTTGCTTTGCAGTTCCAAAGCCCTGCTCCTGCCAAATGCCTCGAAGACTTGCCCTCAAGCCTAGAAGAGTGGGCTTCCTATGCCTACCCCGAAGAAGTCATATCTGTATTCAGACAGGATCAGAGTGACTTTACCATCAACTCGTCAACTATCCAGAAGCCGGTGAGTGGACCCAGCGCCTGTCCCCCAGGCCTGCGTCCCCGCATCCTGCCTGCTGAGCTTTCTGTGGGCCCAGAGAGTGTGTCGGGCCCCAGGCCCTCCCCAGGCCCCTCCGCGGGCTCCTGTGCCGCATGCTCCCCGCGCAGCCCACACCGCTGCGCCTGTGGCCCAGCTGCGCCCCAAGGCGTCTGATACTGCTGAGTGCTCCAAGCGGTGGGAGGGTCTTCCCCACAGCTCCGGAGGCACGGGTTCAAAGCTCGGGCTGCCGTCGAGGGGTCTGCCAGCCGCACTGCCCCCTGGTGCCCGGGAGGGTCCTCCATGCCTCCACCAGCAGCTGGGCTCCCAGGCGTCGGCCTCTGTGCGCTCGGGGCTCCTCCTCTGTGCCTCGTCTCCCAGATAATTCTGGGGATTTATCCGTCGCTTCTTTGCATTTTGTGTGTATATGTGCAATCTGCGTTTCATCTGCAAACGTCTTCCCTAAGTTGGGATTGTTACACTGTTCCCTCGCCTCGCCTTACTTGCCTGGTTGCCTCCAGCTCAACACCACAGGTGGCGACGCCTCCTGGTCTTAGCAAGACTCGTGTAGCCGATGCTGTTGGGGGTTCATAGATGCTCTTCACTGGTTAAGCGAGTTTTGCTAAGAGTTTTAAGCTTAAACAACTATGAAAGGGAAAGTCGCTCAGTTGTGTCAGACTCTTAGCCACCCCATGGTCTACACAGTCCATGGAATTCTCCAAGCAGGCCAGAATACTGGACTGGGTAGCCTTTCCCTTCTCCAGGAGATCTTCCCAACCCAGGGATCGAATCTAGGTCTCCCATGTTGCAGGCGGATTCTTCACCAGCTGAGCCACAAGGAGTCCCCACAAACAGCTATCGATTCTTATCAAGTATTTTTCTCTATTCAAATGATATTTTTTCTCTTTCATTCCTTCAACTTGGTTGAGATGTGTTATTTATTTCATTTATCATCAGCCTCAACAGGCTAATGTTTTGTTTGGGGTGTTTGCCTCTGTTGATGAGAAAAGTTGGTATTCAGTTTTCCTTTCACACTACGTGCTTGTCAGGATGGGATGAGAAGTTACACTGACTCCAAGCTGTTTTCTGCTCCCCATGCTTCTGACCCCTAGGTGCCTGGGTCTCCACACAGCAGCCGGTGCCCAGTGCCCCTGTGGACACCAGCTGGGGGACCACCCCACTGAACTCGGCTCTGACACTTAGCCACCGGGTCAGTGTGGGCCCAGGGGTCAGGGCTCCCTCAAGGCCTGCCCCAGCAGATGCCCGTCATAAGCGTCGGGTCCCCAGGCCACTGCACGTCTGTCCAGTGTGGACACCAGTCGGGGTCCTGGGGTCCTCCCCAAGTTTGATATTTGCTGTGACGGCCCCCAGACTAGGGAAACTACTTAGCAGACACGCTGGTCTGCTATAAAGGATGTTGTAATGGATACAGACAAACAGCCTGATGAAGAGGTCAGCAGGGCAGGTCTGGAGGGTCCCAAACTTGGGAGTGTGTCTGTCCCTGAGGAGCCGGGGGCCACCAGCCCCCTCCCTCCTGGCAGGTGGACGTGCTCACCAGCCCAGAAGCTCTCCAAGCCCATCCCGTAGGGGATCACGTAGGTTCCAGGACAGGGCACAACCAGTCCTCTCGTGGGCCGTTGGTCCCTAATTGACCTCCAGCCCCTCCCCTCCCCAGGTGTCGGGGGACGGGCCGAGGGTCTCGCTGTCCTGCCGTGTGGTTGGTCCCTCTGGCCGCCGGCCTGCCTCCTGAAGGTCTGCAGGGACGGCCAGGAGCCCCTGAGGGTATGAACTCAGGTCGGGTGAGAGAGTTCTAGGTGCCCAGTGATGAACCAGGAGCAAGGCCAGACGCACCTGTCTTGTTTCTCCCAGCATCACACTGACCTTTCAGTCAATTCCAAAGTGTTCCTTTTTAAGCTCTTCTTGAGAAGAATTTGTATAAAATTAGCTATTATTTTTTTCCTTAAATGTTTGGAAGAATTCTCTGGTGAAGACTTCGGGCCTAGATCTATTTGGAAAGATATTATATTATGGATCCACTTTATTTAATAGTTACAGAACCGTTTAGATTTTTAAATTTCTTTTTTGTAGTAATTTTGGTGGGTTGTATTTTTCTAGGATGTTTCCAGTTAATATAAAATATAAGATTTACTGGTATAATGTTGTTCTTAATATCCTGTTATCCGTTTTAGTGTCTTTAAATCTATAAATATTTCTGTCTCCCTCCACTCCCTTTCTTGAGCGACCTCATCAGGAATTATCAATTATTGGCCCCTCGAAAAGCCGCATGCTTTCCAGGCCAACCCAGCGCCACTGGGCTTGGGCGTGGCGGGGCTGCTGCGCTTCATTTCCCTGAAGGCTCAGACGCAGACTTTGGGGGCCTGATCGGAGCTACAGCCTTCAGCGGGCCCTCAACTCCACCCGATAGAGGAAAGCCAGCGGTGCTGAGCAGGCTCTCTGCTGCCTCGGCATCAGCTGGCACCCCAGGCCACGGCCCTGGCACGCGGGCTCACACCTCTGAACTCCCTTTTTCTGGCGCGTTGTAGCCCAGTCATTTTTTCCGAGTTGTTCACTCCTCAGTGCTTTAGGCGGATTTTTAAATCGCTCATCCATATTTTTAAATTCTCCACTGAAGAATAATTGCTTTATCAAACCTGGTCCAACATTATAAGAAGTATCGGTGCATCTCTGCCTATACTTAATTTTAAAGCAGTTGGTGGGTACATAAACAAAACGAAGACTCTAATTTGAGTGAGAGCAGGTAGGCTTTTCTCGTGAGGATCTTTAACTGCGCTCATGCTGAGAAGTCTAGGAAATTGCACACGATGAGGTGCAAGCTGACGACAGAGAGGAGGCGGCAGAGAGCAAGCCCGGGGCCCCTGCAGCCCGCGGGTTCCAGCACCCGCGTGTGGCCCGTGAAGGGCAGAGGGCCTAGGGAGCCCTGTGAGCCGGGACCCAATCCTCCGCACCCTTTAACCTCACATGTTTGCTGTGTTTTGGCGCAGATGTACAGTCTGTACTATCTGGACCGCTTGGTGGAAGCCCTGCAGAAGATGTTCCTTCACGAGCTCGCAGTCCCGGTCCTGCAGCTGGGGGTGCTCATCGCAGCCTCCGTGGTCGAAAGCAAGAGCCTCAAGGACCTCTACCACCTCCGGTGGGTGCCCCGATGTATTTCAGGGGAGCTGGGAGACGTATACATGGCTAAAGCGGAAATTTGCCTGAAGCAATATAGAGACAAATCAGATCTTAAAACATTAATTCTGTGGTTGACGATTTACATACACGATAAAGTCTCTAAGATTTGTAAAGCCAAATACATCAAACTACTTAAACATAAAAATATTTTTAATTTTAAAATTTCTACTTGGTTTTTAAGAGAGTATCATTAATTCAAGGAAATACACGCTGAAGTAGGATAAGCAGAATAAAGGAGCATTGCGTCCTCAACCTACTCTCAGGCCAGGAAAAAGTCACATGCATATAAAAATTTTATATAAGTACACACACATAACTTTATATATTTACACACACTCATAAGCTATATGTAAAATTTATATATAAAGTAATTTTTATATATTAGTATAATTTTTATATTATTGTTTATGTAGATAGAGAACTTGGACAATGAAGGGTGTTCAATGATTCTTTGTAGTGTTGTGTAACTTTTCTGGAAGCTTCAAATCATTTCAAAACAAGAATGTTTCTCACAAAAGTCAGAGCACAGCTCGTGGCTTACGGTTGTGATGGGGTCAGAGCGCCACCAGCCTTGTCTCCACCTCTGGAGGTCACCCAGAGACCCGAGACTGTAAATGTGTTGAGAAATCTGATGACGGCATCTCTTATTTCCCCCTAGTAACTAGGCTTAGCTTTAAAGATTATTGAAAACATCCTCAAATTATCTTTTCTTTTTACGTTTGCCAATCTGTGTCAAGCCTCCTGAGCCCAGGGCAGCCTGACTCAGGGCTGACGCTCCTCTCACCCCCAGACTTGCCCTGGCTTGTTCCGAGTTAAGGTTGAGGGAGGCAGCCACGTTCCATGAGGAGGTGGTGGGGCAGGCCTACATCTGCGACGTGGAGCAGGCCAGGTGAGACGCTGTGGCTGGTGCAGACCCCTCCCCCACTGCGGCAGGGCCCCCTGCTGTGGTGCCCCCCCTCCTGGGCCCCCATGTGCCACAGACCCCCTGCTGCAGCACTGGCCCCCAGCCCTCTGCCTGGGCTCCATGCCAGCCCTGCTCTCAGCTGCATCTCCTCGGGCCCCGGGACCCATCTCCCACCACAGAATGTTGGGGGCATCCTGGGCCCAGGGGCAGGTCATTACTCACTGGCCCTCCTGCGTCCCATGTCCACGTACAGGGCTGAGGTAGATGAGGGGCAGGTGCAGGGGTCTCGGTGGGGTAGAGCTGAGGGAGGTGGTGTCCCGGGCACACGGGGAAGGTAGGGCCCCCAGGAGGCAGGAGCTGGCGGGTCTCCGTGGTTGGTGCCCAACAGGGACGGAGGGCCTGCCTTGTGGATGGGCTGGAGTTCTGGCTGGAAAAAGCCTGAGATTCGTGTTAAACACCCAGGTTGGGATGTCAGATTAGTAGCTGGTTCATGGAGCCTACAGTGTGGGAGAGAGAATGGGCTACATGGGGAAAACTAGGAGTCATCTGTTCTGCTAAAAGAGGGGAATTGAAAACAAACTTTGTAAACACATGAGTGGATAGTTTCTTATTGTGGCTTTTTATTTTGTATTTCTTTGATTACTACCAAAGTTGAACGTTTTCAGGTGATCTGGCCATTGTATTTCTTCCTTGGCATAATGCTCGTTTTACTTATATTAGCTGCAGAAAAGAAATTGCCTTGAAAAAGGAGAAAAATAAGGAACCTCTCTTAGAAGAAAGTCTGCCAGCACTGAATGAGTGCCCCACTTCGGCCCCACAGGCAGAGATGAAACCCCTTGTAGCAAAGGATGAGGTAGCGTCACTCTGCGGAGGCTTGCTTGGCCCCGGCCCGGTGGCGGTGGCGACAGGCCCAGCTGCAGCCACTCTGCTTGGACCTATCCTAGTGGCCAAGGCCTCCTGATCTTTGTGCCAGCTCCTGGAAATCCAGGGACTGGTGGGGTGTGTCCCTGCCCCTCCAGCCCTCAGGGAAGACGAGACCACAGGGTCTGAGCTGTGGTTCAGAGAGGACAGGCTGGGGGTGGCTGGTGGGGGGGTGGGAGGCTCCCACACCAGTGGGAAGGGCGGTCCCTTGCAGCGGGCGCAGAGCAGCTGGGAGGCCTGAGTGCCCCCGCCCTCGCCGCACGCAGTGGGCTTGCCCCTAGGGGCTTGCCTGTAAAGGAAATGACCGTCCCACGTGTGCTCCGAGGTCACTTGTCACGGAGGCAGCGCCGTCCCTGGGGCCCCCTTTGTGGTGGGTTGTGCCAGGACCCCAGGGTGTGCAGAGTCCCCTGCACCCAGCACTGCTTGGTGGCCTGGCGGGAGCAGGGACGGGCGTCCCGAGAGGACAGCCTGGCCACGGGCCCCGGAGCAGGGACTGGGCTCGGGCGTGTGTGGCCGGGGGCAGCCTCGCCAACGGCGCCCGCCCCTGCACCAATGCGGCCCCCATGGGCCTGCACGTCTTACAGATCCTGAAGGTAAATGAAGAGACGGGCAAGGGCCTGGACGGAACGTCCTTCCCGCTGCTGTGGACCCTCAAGGCCGAAGTCCTGCTGGAGATGGAGCTGTACCAGCCTGCGCGGCTGCTGCTGTCAGAGGCATATCTGGCTTTCCAGGTGAGGCCACACCTGCCGGGCCCACTGCACCTGTGGGGCCTCCTCCCCCAGAAGCAGCCCCCAGGCCCCTGCTAGGAGGGAGGCAGGGCTCTTCTGTGCTGAAGACTGCTCTGCAGCCTCCATCTGGCTGTGGAGGTCTGTCCACACGCTCTGTCTGTCTGCTCCTCTGGCTTCATTGCGGCCCGTTTTCTGTGACTGCAGCGGGTCTGTGCTGTGGCCTCTCTTCCTCCTGGGCTACGAGGCCGCGTGTGTTCCTGAGCGGGCCCCTCATGGTGCGTGTGGACGATGGGCCCCTCGAGAGGCCAAGGGCTTCGGTTTGCTCTCAGAGGCAGATGGCATCCCAGGGCCCCAGCCTGCTCCGGAGCTCTGTTCTGCTCCTCTGTGTGGGCCCTGCAGGTGTCTGGGGCCGCTCAGAGGTCTCTGGAAGCCTGGGTTTCGCCAGGCCCCCTCGGAAAGGCTCACTGCAGCGTGGACGCTCAGCCCTCGGCTCAGCCTCTCAGGTCCCTGCTGTCCACTGGCTTTCCTGAGGCAGCTCGGCTGCTCCCCTGGAGGGACCTCCTGTGTCGTCTCCTGGATGCCTCGGCTCCTGCCTCCTCTCCCCAGCCGGACTGAGACCCTCTCCCTGGGCTCCGTCCCCACGAGGATGGTGCCCTGGGAAGGCCCAGCACGGAGCGGAGCCACCCTGTGCGTCCCTCAGTCTCCAAGGGGGCGGCTGGGCTGCAGCCTCAGTGGCTCCCGGGGCCCCCGACGGGCAGCTCCGTCTCCGTGCAGCGTTCAGGATTGTTCCCTGGGAGGTGGGGGCAAGGCTGCAGACCTGCTCGTTGGCCCCTTGCTTTGTAACAGAGCCCTTGGGAGAGAAGCACCGTAGCTCTGTGTCTCAAGCCAGGGGGCAGCGTGGCTGGGGGAGGGACTGAGACGGCCGTGCGACTGGTGGAGGGGATCAGCCAGGACGGGCGCAGGGGTACCTGGAGGGGGTGCAGAAGGTCGAGGAGGCGGGGCTGTGAGCCGGCACCCACGGGTCCTGGGCACTGTGACCCAGTCCCCTGGCCTGCACCTGAGCATCCGGGACCTTCCTGGTCAGCCTCCCTCAGACCCACGAAAGAGTGCTCCACGCACTGTCTGCATCTCCCTGGCAGCCGCCCGGCCCTCCTGCCAGCGGGGCTGCCTAGACTGCGGAGCAGGTCTTAGCACGCACAGGCATTGAGCTCGGCGCTGGGGCCCTCATCCTGGAGGCTTATCCCCGGGCAGGCACCCGCACGGCGCCTTCGCTCGTCTCTGCCTCTCTCCGGCTCCGTCTCTCTCCCACCTGGATGTTGTGCCCCCCCTCTCTCTCTCTGCCTGTCTCTCTGTCTCTATATGTGTCTCTCTCTTTGTCTCGTCTCACTGTCTCTCTCTGCCTCTCTCCTGCTCCGTCTCCCACCTCGATGTTGTGCTTCTCTCTCTCTCCCCCTGCCTGTCTCTCTGTCTCTGTATGTGTCTCTCTCTTTGTCTCGTCTCACTGTCTCTCTCTGCCTCTCTCCAGCTCCATCTCCCACCTCGATGTTGTGCCCTCCCCCCTCTCTCTGCCTGTCTCTCTGTCTCTCTATGTGTCTCTCTCTGTCTCGCCTCGTTTCACTGTCTCTCTCTGTCTCTCTTGCCCCACCCCACCCCATCCTCCGTCCACGCACCTCTTTTGCAGGAGCTGGGCGACCCTCTCACACAGTCCAGATGCCTGCATTTGCTGGCACAGCTCGCCAACAAGGAGAAGAAACATGAGCAGGCTCAGCGGATGGTGGAGCAGGCCCAGCGCCTGGGAGGCAGCGAGGAGTTCTGGTACCAGTCCACGCTGACCCTGGCGGACACGCTGCTGTCCGCAGAGGGCGAGAGGAGAGAGACCCTGGTGAGGGGCTGCTGCGTGAGGGGCGGGGGCCTGTGGGTGGAGGGGTGGCAGCGCCACAGTGATTCCGCCGGGCCTGCCCCAGGTCTGCAAGCTGTTCCAGAAACTCATAGACACCTTCAACGTGCTCAAGAGGGAGAGACCAAACCGAACGCCCGTATTGGAATTCCTGACCACAGAGCTGGAAGCCAGGTAACTCTCTCTGAGGAAGAATGTTGATCGCCGTGAGTGTTGCGGTGCACTTCTCTCCACAGTTAACTCTAAGTCATGCTTCGAGCCTGTGAAGTTCAGAGGCTCGCGGGATAAGGCCCTGTGTCCGCAGGCGCCGCCCTTGCCCCCTTCCCTGGCAGCCAGCCAGCTTCTCTCTTGGGACCGAGCGGGCTGGTGGCTTGTTTGTCCCTGGACTCTCAGCTCCTCAGAGGTGGCTCGATGTCCAGGAAGCCTCTAAGACTGGGGAAGGTCCGGCCACTCCTCTCCCCACAGTCGGTGTGGGGCACCCCAGGTGGTCAGCCTCCTCCTGGGGTCTGTCGGTCTGCCTGCCGCTCTCCCCTCCAGTTTTCGGCCCGAGCATCCGGTCCACAGACATAGCATCAAGCTCTCTGCAGCCGCCCGAGGGGCGGGAGGCCGCAGGACAGCCTCCAGGCAGGAACGTGCGTGCTCAGATGAGCAGTCTGTCCCTCGGCCATCGTCCTGCTTGGCCACCGGTCTTCTGGAAAGCAGCCTCCCGTGATCTCAGCTCCAGCTGCATGAGCCTCTTTCTAGGAGTGCACAGAGCTGGCCCGAGGTCTGTCTGTCAAGTCAGACCTGCAGGTCGCGCCTTCACAGAACAGCTTCTGCTTCGCGACCAGAGCACCACTGCTCTCGCCTGACTGGGGTTTTCTTTACTCCCTTGCTCTCTGCTGAGTGCTTCCTGTGATGGGAGAGGGTTCCTCATGGCTGTTCTGTCCCCACCTCTGGGGGCGCCCCTGGTCCCCCCAGCAAATGCACCTGGACACCCAGATGCAGGCTTCATTTCCACCTGGGTTTCTTTTCTTCCCCAGAGTTCTTCAAAGAGGGATTTGGGTTTTCAGAGGGGTGTGGAGTGCCTGGGGGCGGGGGAGGAGGTTAGTTTCTGACTTCATGACATTGTCATCAAACGGCGCGGCTTGTGGTGTGGAGAGAAGTGTGCTGTCCTGGAAGGTGCCCCCCGGTTTCCCAGAGCGGAGCTGGTGGTGGGCAGCTGGCGGTCCTGCCCATCAGTTGCAGCGATGCTCCCGCTCCCACCCCCGCAGGTGTGTGAACCTCCAGATCAAAGCGGCCCAGGAGCAGCTGGACAGAGACCCCCGCAGAACTTGTTTCTGATGCTGGAAATAGACAACCGCTTGCTGGAGGTTGAGGAGAAGTTTGTCAGCATCGGCCGCAAGGAGAAGTGCATGGACATCCAGCTGGAGCGGGCCCGCTTGAAGAGGTGGGGGCCTGCTGTGCTCCCCCGGGAAGCGCGCAGATGCAGCCTCCCGCCCGCCCGGGGCACGCGAGCGCTGCTCCACGTCGCTCAGGCGTGGACATGCACAACTTTCACACTCAGCCACACAGGTGCCACCTCCAAGGCCAGGAGCTGCCCACCCCCAGCAGTGCCGCCACCTCCCCTGGCCGCTCCCATCATCTGCCCTTCCCACCCTCCACCCCCGCCTACCCAGGGCCACCCCACCATGGGGTCCATGCAGGGGTTCAAAACACAGCAAGCAAACCAGAGGCCAGGCGTGACAAGTAGCCTTCACGAGGGGAAAAGGCAGGCGCCGCCTGGGAGCCCCAGCCCGCAGCTGTGGTCGCCGAAGCCGGTGGGGTCCTAGTAGGCTTGGGGACACTCAGACAGGGGCAGGGAAGTGAGGGGCCCACCCTGCCCCCGGCCCTGCAGCGCTGCCGTGCGCCTCCACACCAGCTTCAGACTGCGCGCGCAGCCCTCCAGGTCTCCATCTCTCTTCCAAAGAGACCGAGACGATCCTTCCGGGAAAACACCTCATTATAAGATTGGAAGTGCTGATGAAAGAGACGCTGTAGTCACATGAAGCTTGCATGCTGCGCATTCTTCATGCTGACAGTGTGTCGCTTTGACGGTTGTGTTCTAAATGCCTCTCTTCTTCTGATAAAGGTTGTGTGCCCTAAGTGAGACATACGAAGAGCAGAGAGCTGCACGGTACTTGGAAGCGTACGACCTGGCCCAGAGAGCCTTGGCTGGAGCGGTAGACCTGTTTCTCAGCGTCCAGAGCTTACTGTCCCTGCATGACGTAAGGACATTGTGTGAACTTTACCTCGATTTTAAAAAATGCCAGAAAGCTATGAGAGAGATGACCAAATATTTGGAAAGTACATAGCATACACCAGAGAAAAAATCAGAAGGGAAACTATTTTGAACTATAGTGTATATGTGGTCGGGGGCCACATATCAAAATGTGTAAGAAATCTCTAATGCAGCACTTAGGGGAGCTTTTGTAGCACCAAATACTTGTGTGAGAAGAAAAAAAAACAAACCTAAATCACTTATCTCAACATGAAAGAGCAAATTAAACTCAAAATAAGGAGAAGAAAAGAAATTGAAGACCACAATGGAAGCCAATGAAATAGAGAACTGAAAACTGGGAAAGCCGATAAAGCCAAATGCTGTTTCTTTAAGGAGATCAATAAATTGGTAAACTTGTAGTCAGATTTGGTTAAAAAGAGAGAAAGGATATCAATGACCAATATCAGAAATAAGAGCTGTAACATCACTATAGACTCCACATGTTGAAAAGATAATAAGGGAATATCATGAAAAAGTTTATGCCATATGTTTGACAAGGGGGATGAAATGGAAAATTCCTTGGAAGACACAAACGACCACAGCTCAGTCAAAAGAAATAGATAATGTGAATAGCCCTCGATTTATTAAATAAATTGAATTTGTAGTTAAAAGTTTTTCCACGAAGAAAATGTCAGACCCATATGAATCTACTAGAGAATACCAGCAAGCATTGCTGGTAAGAAATAGACCAGTTCTGTGTGGATTCTTTGGGAAGATTGAAAGGAGAGAATGCATGCCAGCTCTTCTGTAGGGCTGGTGCCAGCGTGATACAAGATAAAGATATGAAGAAAAACCCTACTGACAGTTCTTCTTCATGATCATAGATATAAAAATTCTACACAGAATTTGGGAAATTAAGTCCAACAATGTGTAAAAGGATAATATACCAGGTTGATCCCAGGACTTGTGTAACATTCAAAAGTCAATCAATTTGGTTCACCAGATATTTTTTAAAAATTAGACATTATTGGACTTCCCTGGTCATATAGGAGATTAGAATCCACCCACCAGTGCAGGGGATAGGGGTTTGATCCCTGGTCTAGGAAGATTCCACCTGCCGTAGAGCAACAAACCCTGCGGGCCACAACCACTGGCCTGAGCGCAGTGATGTTCGCATGGCTGGAGCCTCTGCAACAAGAGAAGTCACCACGACCAGAGCGGCCCCACCCCCCCCCCGCCAGAGAGAGCGGCCCCAGCTCGCCACAGCCAGAGAGAGCGGCCCCAACTCACCACAACCAGGGGGGGCCCCAGCTCCCACGCCAGAGGGGGCCCCGCTCGCCCGACCAGGGCGCCCCACCTCCCACGACCGGCAGGTGCCCCGCTCGCCTGCCAGAGGCGCCCCGCTCGCCCGCCAGGCGGCGCCCCGCTCGCCCGCCAGAGGCGGCCCCAGCTCGCCACAGCCAGAGAGCGACCTCAGCTCACCACAGCCAGAGGGGGGCCCCAGCTCGCCACGACCAGGGATGGCCCCCAGCTCGCCACGACCAGAGACAGAGTGACCCCAGCTCGCCACAACCAGAGAGGGGCCCCAGCTCACCACGACCAGAGACAGAGTGACCCCAGCTCGCCATGACCAGAGAGCGGCCCCAGCTCACCACGACCAGAGGAAGCCTGTGTGCAGCAACAAAAGACCCAGAGCAGCCAAAAGAAAGACTGTGATAAGAAGAAAGCATTTAACAAGACCCAACATCACTCCTGATTTAAAAAAAAAAAAAGCAAAACCTCTTAGCAAACTGTTAATAGAAGTGATCTTCCTCCGTCTGACTAAGGGCGTCACATGTTGAAAGACTGGGTGCTTTTTCCTTAAGATGAGGAATAAGACAGCGATGTGTCCTCCGCCACTTTGATCCAGAATGCTATTAGAGTTCCAGCCAATTCAATCAGGCAAGACAGAGAAACGAAAGCATTCAGATTAGAAACGAACATGTAACACTGTCTTTGTTCACAGATAATGTGGTTGTCTGTGTTGAAACCCTGTGCAATCTACAGAATAATACAGCTGCTGGTATGAAGGAGTGAGCTTGATAAGGCTGCACGATGCAAGACCAGTGCACAAACAGCAATTGTATATCTCCAGACACTAATGATGGTCAACTGTATATTAAATATGATAGCATACATATGAAATCTGGCCTGGAAAGTGAAAACTCATACCCTGAAAACCACAAAACATTGCTAGAAAAATTAAACAATACCTAAAGAAACAGAAAGGTATATTAAGTTCATGGCTCAGGAGACTTGATGTTATTAAGATGTCAGTTCCCCCCATAAATTATCTACAATCCTAATCAAGATTCTGCAGGGTTTTTTAAAATAGAAATGGACAAAGTGACTTTTTTTAATCTATGTGGAATTTAAAAGGCCTAACATAGCCAACACAACTTTGAAAAAGAACAAAGTTGGAGGCCTAACATTACCTGATTTTAAGGCTTACTGTAAAGCTATGGGTGAATAATTTAACTCAGATGACCATAATATCTGCTACTGTGGGCAAGAACCCCTTAGAAGAAATGGAGTAGCCCTCATAGTCAACAAAAGTGTCCGAAATGCAGTACTTGGATGCAGTCTCAAAGATGACAGAATGATCTCTGTTCATTTCCAAGGCAAACCATTCAATATCACAGTAATCCAAGTCTATGCCCCAACCAGTAATGCTGAAGAAGCTGAAGTTGAACAGTTCTATGAAGATCTACAAGACCTTTTAGAACTAACACCCAAAAAGATATCCTTTTTATTATAGGGGACTGGAATACAAAAGTAGGAAGTCAAGAAACACCTGGAGTAACAGGCAAATTTGGCCTTGGAACGCGGAATGAAGCAGGGCAAAGGCTAATAATAGACTTTTGCCAAGAGAACACACTGGTCATAGCAAACAACCTCTTTCAACAACACAAGAGAAGACTCTACACGTGGACATCACCAGATGGTCAATACCAAAATCAGATTGATTATATTCTTTGCAGCCAAAGATGGAGACGCTCTATAGTCAACAAAAACAAGACCAGGAGCTGACTGTGGCTCCGATCATGAGCTCCTTATTACCAAATTGAGTTAAGTTGAAGAAAGTAGGGAAAACCGCTAGACCATTCAGGTATGACCTAAATCACACTCCTTATGATTATACAGTGCAAGTGACAAATAGACTCAAGGGATTAGACTTGACAGAGTGCCATGGACGGAGGAGGTTCATGACACTGTACAGGAGGCAGGGATCAAGACCATCCGCAAGAAAAAACTGCAAAAAGCAAAATGGTTGTCTGAGGAGGCCTTACAAATAGTTGTGAAAAGAAGAGAGGTGAAAGGCAAAGAAGAAAAGGAAAAATATACCCATCTGAATGCAGAGTTCCAAAGAATATCAAGGAGATATAAGAAAGCCTTCCTCAGTGATCAATGCAAAGAAATAGAGAAAAACAGTAGAATGGGAAAGACTAGAGATCTTTTCAAGAAAATCAGAGATACCAAGGGAACATTTCATGCCAAGATGGGCACAATAAAGGACAGAAATGGTATGGACCTAATAGAAGCAGAAGATATTAAGAAGAGGTGGCAAGAATACACAGAAGAACTATGCAGAAAAGATCTTCATGACCCAGATAATCACGATGGTGTGATCACTCACCCAGAGTGAGACATGCTGGAATGTGAAGTCAAGTGGGCCTTAGAAAGCATCACTATGAACAAAGCTAGTAGAGGTGATGGAATTCCAGTTGACCAATTTCAAATCCTGAAAGATGATGCTGTGAAAGGGCTGCATTCAGTATGCCAGCAAATTTGGAAAACTCAACAGTGGCCATAGGACTGGAAGAGGTCAGTTTTCATTCCCATCCCAAAGAAAGGCAATGCCAAAGAATGCTCAAACTACCGCACAATTGCCCTCATCTCACATGCTAGTAAAGTAATGCTCAAAATTCTCCAAGCCAGGTTTCAACAATATGTGAATCGTGAACTTCCAGATGTTCAAGCTGGTGATGGACAGGGAGGCCTGGTGTGCTGCAATTCATGGGGTCGCAAAGAGTCGGACACGACTGAGCAACTGAACTGAACTGAACTGAAGCTGGATTTAGAAAAGGCAGAGGAACCAGAGATCAAATTGTCAACATCCATTGGATCATTAAAAAAGCAAGAGAGTTCCAGAAAAATATTTACTTCTGCTTTATTGACTATGCCAAAGCCTTTGACTGTGTGGATCACAACAAACTGTGGAAAATTCTGAAAGAGATGGGAATACCAGACCACCTGACCCACCTCTTGAAAAATCTGTATGCAGGTCAGGAAGCAACAGTTAGAAGTGGACATGGAACAACAGACTGGTTCCAAATAGGAAAAGGAGTATGTCAAGGCTGTGTATTGTCACCCTGCTTATTTAACTTTAATGTAGAGTACATCATGAGAAACGCTGGGCTGGATGAAGCACAAGCTGGAATCAAGCTTGCTGGGAGAAATATCAGTAACCTCACATATGCAGATGACACCACCCTATGGCACAAAGCGAAGAACTAAAGAGTCTCTTGATGAAAGAGGAGAGTGAAAAAGCTGGCTTAAAACTCAACATTCAGAAAACGAAGATCATGGCATCTGGTCCCATCACTTCATGGCAAATAGATGGGGAAACAGTGGAAACAATGACAGACTTTATTTTGAGGGGCTCCAAAATCACTGCAGATGTTGACTGCAGCCATGAAATTAAAAGACACTTGTTCCTTGGAAGAAAAGTTTTGACCAATCTAGACAGCATATTCAAAAGCAGAGACATTACTTTGCCAACAAAGGTCCGTCTAGTCAAAGCTATGGTTTTTCCAGTGGTCATGTATGGATGTAAGAGTTGGAGTATAAAGAAAGGTGAGCACTGAAGAACTGATGCTTTTGAACTGTGGTGTTGGAAAAGACACTTGAGAGTCCCTTGGACCGCAAGGAGATCCAACCAGTCCATCCTAAAGGAGACCAACTCTGAATATTCGTTGGAAGGACTGATGCTGAAGCTGGAACTCCACTACTTTGGCCACCTGATGTGAAGAGCTGACTCGTTGGAAAAGACCCTGATGCTGGGAAAGATTGAAGGTGGGAGGAGAAGGGGGGTGACAGAGGATGAGATGGTTGGATGGCATCATCGACTTAATGGACATGAGTTTGAGAAAAAACTCTGGGGAGTTGGTGATGGACAGGGAAGCCTGGCGTGCGGCAGTCCATGGGGTCGCAAAGAGATACTACTGAGCGACTGAACTGAACTCTAAAGCTATGGGAATCGATATAGTGTGGTTTTAATGTAAAATTACACATCAGTGAGACATAATAGAGAATCTAAAAATAGACACATGCATACAGAAAGAAAACTGACTTTCTGCAAAGGTGCAAAGCGAGTTCAGTGAAGAAGGGCTCACCTTTAAAACAAAGCTGGTGGAGCAACTGGACGTTCATCCCCCAGAATTTCCCTTCCATTCATCCGTCACACCACGTGTGAAAACCAGCTCAAGACTGGTCTCAGGGCTCCATGTAAGTGTGCGAACGCTCACTTAAGCGCTGTTTGCCACAGCCCCAAACTGGGGTTGTGGGAGAAGCGGGCAGATGGCCTCGGCTGAGTGCAGCTCATCCGTGTGAAGGGACTCATGGACACGCGCCCCGCGCTGCAGTCCGTGGGGTCGCAGAGAGTCTGACATGGCTGAGCGACGGAACAGCTCCCAGGATGGACACAGCCTGCAGAGAGCACGTGCTCTGCGGTTCCATTAAGTCAAATCTGAGGAAGAGCAACTGACGGAGCCGGAAGAGAGGCTCGCCTAGGCAGGAGAAGCGGAGGGAGAGGCGGGCGGGGCGTAGCGGGGTGGGCGGGGCCTGTCGGGGGCGGGGCGTAGCGGGGCCTGTCGGGGGCGGGGCGTAGCGGGGTGGTCTCGCCTAGGAGGGAGCAGCGAGGGAGAGGCGGGCGGGGCGTAGCGGGGTGGTCTCGCCTAGGAGGGAGCAGCGAGGGAGAGGCGGGCGGGGCGTAGCCAGGACCTCCTGCTCCCCACCTGCTACTGGGAGGAGAGCCTCTGGGTGTGTTCTGGCTGGCTCTCAGACGGACCGCTGACCTCCTCCTTGGGCTCACCTAGGAGGGAAAGCGGAGGGAAAGGCGGGCGGGGCCTGGCGGCGGGCGGGGCGTAGCGAGGGTGGGCGGGGCTTAGCGGGGTGGGCGGGGCCTGGCGGTGGGCGGGGCGTAGCGGGGTGGCCTCGCCTAGGAGGGAGCAGCGAGGGAGAGGCGGGCGGGGCCTGGCGGGCGGGCGGGCTGGCCTGGAGGCGGCTCCCTCCCTGAAGGTCGCAACCCTCAGGTGCAGAATGTCAGCAGCCCTTTGATGCGAAGACTGCGGAGCCTCAGGCTCAGCCTCGTGGAGGGCTGCCTGGACACGCTGCAGCTGACCTGGGAGCACGCCCGGCAGCGGCAGCTGGAACAGAGCTCCACGGACAAGCTGCTGTCCGACTTCCTGCAGAGCCCCAGCGACTGCACCGCTGTCGGCCTGGTAACGTCCCGGACACGCGCTGGGCCCCCAAACGCGTGCCTGACCAGCCATCGGGAACCCAGAGGTCGGGGGTTCACAAACGTCCCCCGAGATCTCTGCGCAGAGGGGTTCTCTGCCCCGGTAGCTCCCAGCAGCCCCAAAGGCCCGTCTGACTGGCCAATGAGATCGGGGTCTTCCTGGGGGAGGTGCCCCTTCCCAAGGCGGGTGCTCTGACGGCTGTGTCGCCACAGGAAGGCGTCCATAAAGGTGAGGCGCCGTCGGTTAAAAAGATGAGTTACATCTGCAGAACAATTCTGAGGAAAATGTGTTCTGGTCTTAGACTGTTTCAGATTTTTGTCAAGTGTGGACCCAATTAATTTGACGTAACTAAGTGAACCAAATGAGCCCTAAGTGGAACTCAGTACATGTCCTTGTCAGTTCAGTTCAGCCCAGTAGCTCAGTCATGGTCAGCTCTTTGCTGACCCCATGAATTGCAGCACGCCAGGCCTCCCTGCCCATCACCCACTCCCACCCTTGTCAACCTGCCCCAGACTGAGGCGCCTCAGCAGACGCGAGAGCCTCCCAGCGCCTGAGGCTTGGAGACCCTTGCCACGCTGCAAGGCTGCTGGAGGGAGGGGCCTGGGTGGGCAGCGGCGGCGGCCCTTGTTGACTGAGGTGATTTGTGTCCCTGAAGAAGTGGCTCAGCCTGAAGCACAGCCTGGCGCACTTGGTGCTGGCGCAGCTGGGGAGCCTGCAGGCGCTGAGCGCAGACTGCGGGAGCCGCACCCGCGGCTCCTGGGCCTGGCCGGGAAGACGCTGCACCTGCTGGCCGAGCACTGGGACCTCCTGCCCCCCGCCTGCTACTGGGAGGAGAGCCCCTGGGTGCGTCCTGGCTGCTCCCAGACGGACCACCTAGGCCTGAAAACAAAAACGCATTCAGAGCTCACTGGGCCTTAGTGAGAACCGGGGTAGAAAGCGGGCCTTGAATTGCCCAGAGCCAAGAAGCGTGGTGTGGGCTGTGGAGGGAGGGAAGGCAGGCCAAATGCCTGACCCCCGCAAGCAGGACAGGCCGTCCTCAGCGGGGCATCCCGCTCCCGCCCTGAATGGGAGTGTCCCCGGGCGGTGGCTCCTGGCGCCTCCCCCACCCCAGTAGCTCTGTGCCTGAGGACCAGGTCGCTGCCCTACCCAGGGATCAGTCCTGCCCACTCTCGCTGCTACCCCCACTCCCCCCCCCCCACCCACCCACACAGTCCAGGGAAGCCCTCCTCCTGAGAGCCGCGCCAGCGCACTCCAGGACCGCGCTCCTCTCTCCAGCACCTACCCCTGCCAGGTTGCCCTGCACGCCTGGTGCCCCTGAGGAAGCCCCTGCCCCTAGGAAGGGATTCTGGTGCCAGCCGCCACCGTGGGAGCTCCCGGTCGTCGTCCTAAATGCCTCTGTAGATGTCAGAAGGCGCCTGCCCAGGTGCAGCCCAGCTGCCCCAGGGACCTGGCTGGTGCACAGCCTGGGGGCCAGCTCAGTGGCAGCTGTCTGGGTCTCCAGGCCCTAAGACGTGACTCACATTTGGGTGAATTGGTGGCATTTTGGCCCTGCCTTCAACCAGTATTCACTGAGCACCTGAAAAGGTGGTTCTGAGTCAGGTAGATAGGGACAGACACGTGGCCCCTCTTTGAGTCGGTGTCCATCAAGGGAGCTGCACTCGCCACACACCCACTCGGAGGGGCTACCCGCCTCTGTCTTATCCCCCGCAGACCCAGGGCTCCCCTCAGCCTGAGTCTCCCGGGCCCGCTGCCCCCAAGCAGGTCCCCCTGGCCTCTCGAGGACCCCTTCAGGGTGCCTTGTCCTGCAGAGGAGACAAGAGGAGCCCGTGATACCTGGGCCCCTGGGCCCCTGGGGCAGATGGGCCCCGGGCTCCCCAGGCCTGGTGCTCGAGGAAGGGGATTTGCAGGGCCTGAACGGGCGCGGCACAGAAGGCCAGCCCACGGGCATGCCAAGGCTCCTCCCTGCAGCACCTGCTAGGTGCCGGCTTCTCTGCCAGGCCCCCACTGGTCACCTAAATCAGCGAAGGATGGGCTGCAGCTGGCCTGCCGCACCCCTCACCCAGGGGTCCTGCAGAGACGCGCATCCACACTGCCCCAGGCACTGACTGGAGGGGTGTTCTCCGCAGGGGGCCGCTGAGCTGAGCAGCCTCAGGGGTCTGGAGGTCAACCAGGAGGACCCGGAACACGAAGGGCCCTTCAGTGAGCTCCCATCCGTCAGGGCCACCCCCGAGGAGCGGAGGAAGGGCTGGGATCAGCGGGTACGCCGGCCCCGTCCAGCCCCAGGCTGCCCAGCCCCAGGCCAGCTGGCCCACGGAGCCCGCCCGAGTCTGAGCTCCCCCTGCAGAGGAGGGTGGTGCTGGCCCAGCAGTACCTGGCGCAGGCGTCCGAGGTGCTGCTGCAGTGCCTGCACGGGGCCCTGGGCAGCAGCCTCCTGGACACCGCTGCGGCTGCCAGCCTGGAGATGGTAGAATGCGTGGGCATCCTGGAGCCCGCGACCGCCTGCCAGTTCCTCGCACTGTCTCAGGTGTGTTGTGCTCCGGGCCCGTTCTGCAAGGCCCCCTTGGCCACTGGGGTGAGGGAGGCCCCCGAGACCACGGTGCTCCCTCTGCCAGAGGCCCCACCCACCATGCTGCGACTGGGCTCCGCGTTAAGCACGGTGCTCACTGGAGGAGGGGTCCGGCCCCCCATCGCAGTTCCTGTGGGCACATGAGCAGCAGAAGCCCCAGGCTTGTGCTCCTGGGGCTCGGAGGGGGCAGGGCGCTCTCCTCCCTGCATCCTGAGTCAGCAGGCCCGCGGGCTCAGCGGTGAAGGCCGCCTCGCCCGGCCTCTCAGCTGTGCCGGCCACCTGGAGGAGCGCCTGGGTGCCCACCTGCCACGGGCAGTGCCTGGGCCCCCCTGGCAGCCTCCGCGGTCTGTTTCAGAGCTGCTCGGCCTCCGAGAGGATGCGTGATGTCCTGCTCGCAGCCACAGCCAACACCAGCAGCTCACAGCTGGCCGCGCTGCTGCAGCTCCAAGACAGGCTGAGGCGCCAGGAGAGGACATCCACCAACCTGTGTGCCAGCGTGGAGCAGAGACTGGCCGCCATATCCAAGGTAAAGCCAGGCCACCCTTGAGCCTGCCCCGCCCCGCAGCTCTGCAGATGCCCTCGACCCAGGTGCAGACCCGACCCTGCCTCCCGCTTGCTGTGTGGCTCTGGGAGAGCCACGCCCTCTCTCTGAGCTGCAGCCTCTCATGGGCCCAGCGGGGAGGGCAGCCCACCTTCAGCACTGGCGAGACTCCGCAGACTCGAAGTGCAGACACCCAGGCCTGCGACGGTCGCGCAGAAGAGAGGGAGGACGGGGCTCTAGGGGGTCTATTTCTGTTCATTCTGTGTCTGAGGAAATGTTTTCTATTCAGCCGAGTCTTAGAATTTAACTTTGGAAGAAATTGGCAGAGCATGGTAGCTAATAGAACCTCCTCTTTTATTTGGACTAGCAAATATGAATTGGAGGCTTAAAGAAATTAAACTTGATGAAATTGAATACAAAAACAGGCCAGACACTCTGGTCAAGCCCACCCCTCCTCTCCCGCGGGGTTTCCACGGCCACTGGTGTGGGCAGACCTCGTACCCCTCCCTCCAGGCTGCCTTCCTCCTCTGACCAGTAGGGACAGGATGACTTTCTGTGAGGGCCCGTCCTGTGTGTGCCGGGGGGTGTTAGCAGTAGCCCTGGCCTCCAGCGCCTTCCCATGTGACACCACAGAAACGTCTCCAGGCTAAGAGCCCTGCCGTGACCCAGAGACAGGAATGCCCCCTCTTGTAGGGTGGGGCCAGCCTAGAGGAGGTGAGAGGCAGTCTGTAAACCCTGGGAAGACTCATCAGTTGAAAGCCTGGCAGTCTTCTGCTGAGACATGGTACTGGAGGGGATGCCCCAGCGGCCAGGTCCCTAGCCCGTGAGCACCAGTGACAAAGCTTCAAATGTGTGAACAGAACCGACTCAAATAGGAGCCACAGACAGATCCTCGGCTCTGTGGGGAGGCTGGACCCATTCTTGCAGTTGCTGGTAGAAAGAGAAGATGAGCCAGCAGCAACTTGCAGACGTGTGCGGGAACATGGTAGAAAGAGATGAGCCAGCAGCAGCCTGCAGACATGTGCGGGGACGTCCCTGAGTGCAGGAGGCCTGCACGGACCTGGCCTGATTCTCACGGGATGAGGAGCCAAGGAGCAGGCGCACCTGCCCCCAGGTGTGCGCGGACCGTCACCGGCCGCAGGGCGCCTCAGAAGGTGCCAACATGCTGAAATCACTGAGTTTGTTTTCAAACCACAAGGAAATTAAAACATAAATCAATAACTAAAAGACACATGTAAAAACACGCAGTTTCCTTGGAATTAAACAGTATGTCTATCATCATCAATTGGTCAAAGAAGAAATGACAGTGGAGTTTACAAAATATTTTAAATTGACTTAAAGAATGAAAATACTATATATGAAAACCTAGGAGACTTGTCTAAAACAGGGTTTAGGGGAAAATATACATCCTTGAGTACAAAAAGAAAGCCTTGAAAAACAGTGATTTAAACCTTGATTTCAAGAAGTTAGCATAAAAACATCTAAGAAAAAAGGAAAACAAATGAGAGAGAGAACGACAGAAACCATGGAATTAAATCATGCCTATGGCAGAGGAAACCCATGACGGCAAGAATGGGCTCCCAGGGGAAGACCACTAACGGTAAAATTGATAAACATGTAGGAAGACCCGACAAAGAAAAGAGGGAAGACAGAAATTTCAAGACAGGTAATATGACATCATGAGATCCTTCAGACATCAAAAAACTAATAAGGGGTTGCAAAGAGTCGGACTCGACGGAGCGACTGAACTGAACTGAACTCTAATAAATTTGACAATTTGAACGAAATGGACAAATTTCTCAAAAAATATAACCTACCAAAGCTGACAATAGAAAATCTGAATAACTTAATCTCTCTTCAAGAAGTGAACCCTTAACACCGATACAAAGAGAGTCCCAGACCCAGTTGGCTTCACCAATAAATTCCCCCAAACGCTGCAGGAAGAAATGATCCTTCAGGGACCAGGAGCAAGAGGAACACTCCCTGACTCTTCAGAAGATCCATCGAGGACCTCACATGCGGGGAAAATCTCTTATCACCGTGGACACAAAGTATCAGCAAGAAGACCTAGTGACTGAGAAAGGGATAATGCAGGAGGGTCAGATGCTGTGCCTCATGCGATCTAGTATTTTAACTCCTTCAGTACAGTCCACCGTATTAACAGGAGGAAAAGGAGAAAATCATGTCAAAATTCAACACCAGCCGTGACTTCAAAAAATCAAGACTGGAGATAATTTTATTTATTTTTAATTGAAGGGTGTTTGGCTTACTGCAGTTGTGCTGGTTTCTACCCATGCCGCCGCCCACCTCCCTCCCCACCCACCCCTCCAGGTTGTAGGCCAGCCCCTGCTGGAGTTCCCTGAGTCGCACAGCAGTTTCCATCGGCTCTCTGGCTTACATATGGTAACGTATGTTTCCATGTTACTAAGAAGACAATTTCCTTAATCTGATAAAAAGTATCTTTAAAACTCTAAGGCAAAGATCATACTATACATTAATTTTCAGAAAAATTCTGAAAACTTTTCTCCTAGAGTTGAAATGACACAGAAAGCTATCACACTTCTATTCAATAGAACAGTTAAGACTAGAAAAAAGAGTAAAGGGCAGAAGCATTGAAAACGGAGAAGTGATGACTCACAGCGTGACTGTGGGCCTTGAAAGTCAGCGTCTCTGAGACGCGACAGGCAGATGGTGGGAGGCCACGACGGCGGTGCGATGGTGGCGTCTCTACACGCCAGTTACAAGCAGCGGCAGTGTCTGAAAAACACCGTTTTCAGTGACATCAAGACCAATCAAACACCTAAGGAAAATCTAACAAAGGACATATGACCTCTGCCCCCAAAACCACAGACCTCTCTAAGGAAACTTCGAAAAGAACTGACTAAGCAGAGAGGCAGCCAGGTCTGGGGGAGGAAGACTCCATGTGAGTCTGTCTGTGAGGAAGCGCCAGCTTCCGAAACAAGATGCCAGGACCTGCTTGAAGCGGCGGAAAAGACAGAGAAAGGCCAGGAACAGGCCCCCGCACACGCCTGACGCACGTCGAGGGCGACCCTCGGGCGGGGAGGGGACGGTGCAGCCCCGCCCGGGTGACGGCTCCCCCTGAGAAGATGACACAACGGAGCCCGCTGAGGACGCTTTTGGAGACGAGCCTCCTCATCACCAGGAAGGAGGTGCAAACTCGCTGCACGCTGCGCTGCACGGACATGAACCTCCGTCCATCAGAACCACAGCCCCGGAGTCAAAGGCAAACCTCCGAGGAGGCCCCGCACTCTCCCGGGTGACCGGGAGCAGGGATCCTGTGTGGAGAAAGGAGGTGGCCCGCTCTCGGGCAGAAAAAGACTGCCCCTCCAATAGAGGACACTCACAAAGCTGGACTGTCAGGGAAGATACCAGACGGCCAGCAAACTTTTAAAACGGCGCCCAGGTTCACTGGCCCTCAGAGAAACGCAAAACTTAAAACCCCACCCAAGTACTAGTGGACGTCTGCCAGAGGGGCGGAAGGCACCCAGGGCTGAAGAGGAGGGGGCCCGCGGGGGGGGGGTGGGCTCCATCCACTCGGGGCCCTTTGGAAAGTGAGTTCAACCCAGCAGCTCTCCCTGCGGGGTGCGGTCCCAAGAACAGACGCCACAGCAGTATTTGTGCCCGCTGGCCACAGACGGATGAGAGGCTGTGCTTCCCCGTGGGCACTGCCGGCAAGGGCAGCAGCCGCCGGGCGCCAGCCTGCAGGGGGCGCGGGCCGCTGGGCGTGGCCGCCGGAGCTGCGGAGGCCTGGCCCCCGGGACCCACCCCCAGACTGGGGAGCAGGCCTCCCCTGCTTCCACCGCCTGCGCCCTCCGCAGGGGGCCTGAGTCTGGTCAGCCGCTGCAAGGCTGAAGCCCATTTCATCAGAAAGTGGGCAGAGGGTGTGGAGCGGCTCCTCTCTGGGGGTGGTCTGCGGGCTGCCCGCGGCTCCTGCCGCAGACCCGCGGGAAAGGGGCGCGGGGCGGGGGGCTGGGAGGCTGCGAGGCTCCGGGCCTACGTCTGCTGGGGGCGGGGGCGGAGCCGCCGGGCCTCCGCGGCGCTGGGTCCCCTGCCTCCCCGGCAGCGGCCGCCCCGCCGGGCTGACCCCGAGCGTCACCCGCAGGCTTGGCAAAACCTCTGGGTCACCGAGCAGCACTTTAACCTCTTGAATGACGTTCCTCCCACGACACGGATCGTCTTCCTGCACCATTCCAGGGACAGGTGAGGCCTTCTCCCCCGTGCCCCAGTGCTCCCCAGGACCCCGCCTCCTGCTCGCTGTGGACTCAGCTCAGGCCGGGGTGGGCTGCCCGTCGGGATGGATGGGGGTGGGTGGACTGTCCCTCTGCCAGGGTGCCCAGGCTGACGGGTATGACGGCAGGGGGCCGGGCACAGTGCTGTGTCCTGCCAGCACACAGCCCTGGTCTAAAGGGCACGGTTGAAGTTTAGCAGAACCACTGGTCTGCCAGCCTCCCCCACACGGTAGAGTGCGGGGGGATGGGGGGATATGCTGTGTGACCCTGTGTCTTGACTTGTCTGAGGTTCAAAGGAGGGGCTTATGTAAGGGGCATGGCACAGAGTCTGCCTCTTCTGGGCTCCTCTGGGACCCCACCCTGTCCTGCCAACAGGACTCATCTGTACGGCGCCTCCTACGACAAACCCAAGTCCATCCCCTGCGGCCAAAGGCAGAATACTCCAGACCGGAGGTGAGTCGTGCCACAGCACCGCCCTCTGTGGGGTGGGGGCGTCCCTCGGTGGGGGGACAGAGACACATCCAGGCATCTTTCCCAGGTAGGGAGGGGGCGTCAGGCGGAAGCAGCAGAGGCTGGCCCGTGTGCCTCCCACTGGGTGGACCCCCTCCCAACATCCCCTCTCCAGCTCCGTCCTCAGCCTCAGCACTTCATTGATCTGCCCGTTCATTCACAACCACAGACAGAGAGCCGTTGGCTCTGTCCCAGGACCCCCTGGCTACTTCCTGGTGCCCCGAGGGCCTGCCCCCGCTCCTGAGCGTCAGCAGGGGTGACACCACCTGCCCGCTGCCGGGGGGCCGACCCCCGTTCCCTGCCAGCCCCTCGCTGTGTCTGCAGAGCAGTCTCTGCTCGCGGCGGACGCCCAGCTTCTGAGGGGGGTTCTGGTGCTGACTCCTGGGGAAGGTCCTGAAGCTTTGCCCCCCCCATCAAGGCCGGGGGCGCACACCGCTCCGCCCGCAGCGCTCTCGGCCTGAAGGGCGGCCTGCGAGGCCCAGTGTGGGGCCATGCCTCTGTCTCCGCAGGCTCCTGCAGGGTGGCTCGGGTGGCTGTGAGCCCCGCCGACTTCTCCCACCTGCTGGCCAGGGTCCAGCAGTTCCGGGAGCAGGCCCAGGCCGAGGCCTACAGTAGGGACATGGCCCTGAGCACCGGCCTGGTGAGACCCAAGCCCACGGGTGGGGCGGGGGCCAGAGCAGTGCCGCGGGCTGGGGTGCCCTGGCTCTGAGCAGCGCCTTTCCTGGGGATCGCCTGCAGGGTCTGGCCCCTTCCCTCTGGCCGCCTGGGGGCTCCAGGGGGTCCGCTCTGACACCTGGCCTCCACGGTTGTTTGGGTTGAGGAGGAGGACGGCGCGCGCCCGGTGGTGGAGGGCCGCACGCTGCCGAGGCTGGAGGCGGTCTTGAAGTCCATGGAGCAGTACCTGCAGCCGCTGTTCCCGCTGCTCAGCTGTCCCCCGGAGCCCAGGTACTGCCCAGGGCTGCCCCCGAGGGGCTCAGGCAGGGAGTTCCAGCGGACTGCTGGAGCCCTGGGCCGGGAGGGGCATGGCAGCCCTCTGTCCCCACTGGTGTGCACAGGTCCCAAGCAGTGTGACACCCAGGGCGAGAGTGGGCAGGCGGGGGGGTTCCGTGGGAAAGCCAGCCCAGCCTCCACCCCCGAGCCCCGCGGCGAGCTGAGCGGCTGGCTATGGGCATATGGGGGCGTGGTCAGAGCTGTGCCCTCTTGAGGACTCTGAAGCCCGCAGCCTCGGGCTTCTTTCTGTGCGGAATTGGGCGGAGGACTGACCTGGAGAGAGCACAGGCCCTCGAGACAGAAGCTGGGCTCTGCCCGCCTGCCGTCAGGGGGAAGTCTGGCCCCATCCCGGACCTTTACTGGGGGACGTCCTGCCATGCAGAGCCCCGCTGCCCTCTGGTTTGGCTGTGGTGGGAGGGGAGAGCCCGGCAAAGGGCCCGGCCCTGTGGATCTGGGTTTTGGGGGAAGGAAGCTGAAGGGGTCAGCGCTCGGACTCCCTAATCGGCCAGCAGGTCAGGAGCGTCCTGATTCCAGTGTGTTCACGTCCATGCCCCGGTCTTGGGAGATGGCCCCCCAGCAGGGAGCGTGGGGAGCCTCGTGCCCTGATGCTGCCCTGGAGACATGCTGCCCGAGGACTCACTGCCCCTTCTCAGTGGTGTTCACTGGTTTTTTCAACGTGAATCTGTGCCTTTGCTTTCAGAGCACCAATTCCCATGGTTGTTGCAGATTCTGGAAAACCAAGGGCAAAGAAAAGGAGAGGAAAGCGTCCCTGTCCCAGGGTGAGCGGGGCCTAGGGCCTGGCCTGTGGGATGGAGGCCGGCAGAAACCGCTCCGGACAGCACTGGTCGGTGCCCTGCTGGGCCACGTGCAACCCCCCGCTGCCCACGCTGCCCTCAGGCGCCCTGCCGGTGCCTGGGCAGGCCGAGGGCCAGCGACCGTGGCAACGCCCCAGCCGCCCTCGGGGGCTGACAGCTGCAGCGGCCACGGGCCCCAGCCCCTCCTCTAACGGAGCTGCCCCAGCGGCCACGGCCCCCTCTGGACAGTCCTCGAGGAGGGGGCTACACACCTGCCCGTCCCTAAAGGTGCTCCCTGGTGGGAGGAGCCGAGGCTCCAGCACCTGCCTCCGGAGTGCCCACGGAGCGTGGGCGGCCCTTGGCACCACAGAGGACACGCTGTCCCCCACCTGGGCTGTGTCCAGGTCCTGGCTGTGCCCAGTTCAGCCTCCTCCCCAAGTCCCTAGCGGGGTGGGCGTGGGGGCTGTGAGGGGCAGGGGTCTGAGCCTCCAGGGGGCAGTAGCTGCTGCGTCCCTCTTGCCACAGCGCAACCCGAGGTCGCAGACGACGTCATCCTGATCGCGGACAGGCATCTGCTGGAGCTGCCGCTGGAGGGGCTCTCCGTGCTCGATGATGCGCTGGTCTCCTCGCTGTCACGGGAGTTTTCTCTCCAGATGCTGTGCAATCGCCTCCGCAGAGAGGAGCCAGGTGAGAGCCTGGCGGACACCTGAAGCGCGTGAGACGGCGTTCACGATAGAGAGTGTAACTCTTGTGAGAAGGCCTTGGCACGTGTGGAGGTGTTTAGGGAGCACCTTCCATGAGCCAGCGCTCTGACAGCTGCCAGCGCACCCCAGCAGGACCCTAACTTCCCTCCCAGCCTCACACACTTCTGTCTCTAAGAAGGGGACCGGGGGTCACCAGCCAGCGACATAGCGAGCGGTTAGATGGCGAGCAGCAGCAAGAGGGACGGCTGGGAGGCCGGGCTTGGCCTGGGCGCAAGGGCAGCCGGGTGTGGGCACGTTCTGGTCCACGAGCGCGCAGGGCACGTGGACACTCTCAGGCTGTACCTGTGTGCCCTGTGGTTTCCAACAGGTATGTTTCACTGTGATAAATACCAAATTACATTAAAGAGACTGGACTTTTATTTTCACCCAAGATGAGGTGAAAGAGACCCAATATGCCCTTCCAGCTATAACAACAAAAACCCAGACAAAAATACGTGAAGCACCAGTTTGCAGATACTGGCAACCAGACAGTGGGCCCAGCGATCCTCAAGGGGGGAAACCAGGCAGATGAGCCCCAGCTTTCTGCCTGGAGAGAGCCTCAGACTGCACAGGTGACGGGGCCCCAGGCAGAGCCCAGTGGCCTCCCCACGGTGAGCAGAGGGGACTGGGGACACACAGCGATCCTGGGGGAGACACACGCAGAGGGTCCCCTGCGTCCCCAGCTGCGAGCCAGTCAGTGGGGGCGTGTGTGGAAACAACACGAGGGCTTGTGGTTCCTGGCCTCGGGCACAGGGGCAAGGGTGCTGCCTCTGCCCGTGGGAGCCAGCTTCAGTCCCACCACCAGAGCTGAAATGCACCTCAAGGCATCAAACTGTTTCCAGGTAACTTAATGTGTCTCAAAATGAGGTTTCAAAATTTTCTTAAAAATTAAAAATTAATTTCAAAATTTAAAAATCCAGGACCCAACAAGGTAAAATTTGAAATGTCTGACATCCAATCAAAAAGTACCCGCCTTCAAAGACCCCTAAAGATAAGTCAATCAAAAGCAGAAGCAGACACAATGCAGGTGACAGCGTCAGAAGTTAGCAGACCGCTAGGCAGGCCCTGGACCTGCGGCCCGCGCGTCGGGAGGCGGTGGGGGGCGAGTGCGGTGAGCGGAGATGTGCAAGATGTGAAGCAGACCCAGACTGAGCTTCACGCCCTGGGCAGCATTACTGCAGCCTGGCACGGCAGGAGGGGAGCCTAGTGAGCT
Organism: Nanger dama; assembly: GCA_917880005.1. NCBI lineage: Eukaryota > Metazoa > Chordata > Mammalia > Artiodactyla > Bovidae > Nanger > Nanger dama. The sequence goes on along the minus strand of CAKJTW010000026.1, from coordinate 35,343,108 downwards.
TGAAGAGACTGAAAAAGAAACTGGAGAAAAAACAGAACAAAAACCCTGGGGAGAACTGCGCAGCAGTGAGCTGCTGGGCAAGGTGATGCGGCTGACTGCTCCGAGGGGCATGTGAGCGCATAGTTAGCTTTCCCCCAGATTTCATGAAGACTGCAGTCTTGCAGACCCGAGCAGCTCGGTGACTCCCGAACACAAGCCACGAAGAGACCGTTGCAGTCAGAGTGGCTAAAACCAGTGGTAGAGTATTTTGCAAGCAGCCAAGGGGAAAAGAGCCAAGAAGAGGTGGCAAGAACACATGGAAGAGCCACACAAAGAGACCTTCACTACTCGGATGATCACGACGGTGGATCACTCACCTAGAGCCAGACCTTTGCATCCTGGAATGCGAAGTCAAGTGGGCCTTAGAAAGCATCACTACTAACAAAGCTGCTGGAGGTGATGGAATTCCAGTTGAGCCATTTCAAATCCTGAAAGATGATGCTGTGAAAGGGCTGCACTCAACATACCAGCAAATTTGGAAAACTCAGCAGTGGCCACAGGACTGGAAGAGGTCAGTTTTCATTCCAATCCCTAAGAAAGGGAATGCCAAAGAATGCTCAGACTATTGCACAATTGCACTCATCTCACATGCTAGCAAAGTAATGCTCAAAATTCTCCAAGCCAGCCTTCAAGTGTATGTGAACCATGAACTTCCAGATGTTCAAGCTGGATTTAGACAAGGCAGAGGGACCAGAGATCAAATTGCCAACATCCGTTGGATCATTGAAAACCAAAATAGTTCCTTTATTGACTATGCCAAAGCCTTTGACTGTGTGGACCACAACAAACTGTGGAAAATTCTTAAAGAGATGAGAATACCAGACCACCTGACCTGCCTCTTGAGAAACCTGTATGCAGATCATGAAGCAACAGTTAGAACTGGACATGGGACACCAGACCTGTTCCAAATTGGGAAAGGAGGACGTCAAGGCTGTATATGGTCACCCTGCTTATTTAACTCATATGCAGAGTACATCATGAGAAACGCTGGACTGAATGAAGCACAAGCTGGAATCAAGATTGCCGGGAGAAACAGCAATAACCTCAGATACGCAGATAACACCACCCTTACGGCAGAAAGTGAAGAGGAACTAAAGAGCCTCTTGATGAAAGTGAAAGTGGAGAGTGAAAAAGTTGGCTTAAAGCTCAACATTCAGAAAACTAAGATCATGGCATCCGGTCCCATCATTTCATGGCAAATAGATGGGCAAACAGTGACAGACTTTATTCTTTGGGGCTCCAAAATCACTGCAGATGGTGACTGCAGTCATGAAATTAAAAGACACTTGATCCTTGGAAGAAAAGTTATGACCAACCTAGACAGCATATTAAAAAGCAGAGACATTACTTTGCCAACAAAGGTCCGTCTAGTCAAAGCTATGGTTTTTCCAGTAGTCATGTATGGATGTGAGAGGTGGACTATAAAGAAAGCTGAGCACTGAAGAATTGATCCTTTTGAACTGTGGTGTTGGAGAAAACTCTTGAGAGGCCCTTGGACTGCAAGGAGATCCAACCAGTCCATCCTAAGGGAAATCAGTCCTGAATATTCATTGGAAGGACTGATGCTGAAGCTGAAACTCCAGTCCTTTGGCTACCTGATGCGAAGAGCTGACTCATTAGAAAAGACCTTGATGCTGGGAAAGATTGAAGGCGGGAGGGAAAGGGGACTACAGAGGATGAGATGGCTGGATGGCATCACCGACTCAATGGGCATGAGTTTGAGCAAGCTCTGGGAGTTGGTGATGGACAGGGGGGGCCTGGCGTGCTGCGATCCACGGGGTTGCAAAGAGTCAGACACGACTGAGCGACTGAACTGAACTGAAAGGGAAAAGATACCTTGTGTGTCAAGGAGCAAATACAAGAGGCACAGCAGCTTCTCAATCGAAACGACACAAGCAGTGAAGGACGTCTTTAAATTATTACAGAAATATCTATCCGTGGGGATATTTTCAAAAACAACTCTCAAAAACAGTGGCGAAATTCTTTTTCAGACACAGATGAGCTGAATTCTTCCCAGCAGGCCTGCTCACCCCACAAGAAAGGCTGAGCATGTTCTCCAGGCAGGGAGAAAAGGGTGAGAGTCCACGTCTATGCAAAGGAATAAACACCAGAAGCTGGAGAAGGGTGGATGGGCATTAGAAAACTTTTTTCTTAATTTAAAATCTCTTAAAGAGATGTTGACATTAAAAAGTTAATAGCAGTGTGTGGTGGGGTTTACAGCATTATATAAAAGGAACATGTGGGCAGCAGAGGCTGCGGGGTGAGGGCCATGTGCTGACCGACCAGCGACCAGCGGCCAGCACAGCAGCTGGACACAGAGGCAGAAACGTCCAGCTAGCACAGGACGGAGAAGATGAAACAGAGCCATAAAGCAGCAGCCTGACCGGAAGAGGCCAGGAAGAGGGGACTGGAGCAAAGCAGAGACAGGACAAGGAGAACCAAAGCGGCAAGGTGGTGTGTTTGCACCCGGACACACCAGTAATCAGCCTCCATGCAAGGTCAAAACACCCAGATCAAAAGGTGAAGACCCCCTCCCTGAATGGAAATGCAAGGCCCGGCCCCAAACATGCTTCTTTAAGGAAACCCACTTAAATCAAAGGACACTAACGGGCCAGAAATTAAGGATGGAAGAGACTGCAGGTGCCTGGCCCACCCGGAGCAAGACCAGGAGTGGGTGGGTGGGTGGGTGGAGCCTGGCACAAGCCCCCCGCCCACGTGCACCCGCTGGGAGTCCCGCCCCTTTCACATTTTATGGGCTATTTGATGTCTTTGTGAGAATCTGTTCTAGTTTTTCGCCAGTGTTTGCCTTGGGTTTTCCAGGTTTTGCTCGTTAGGTCCGCATACATTTTCCCATCACTTGTCTGAACTGCCGATCTCCCCCTCAAGCTGGCCTCTTCACTCCTGTGCCCAGTACCTCTCTGTGAACAAAGTATTTGCATATAGTCCAGCATATCCATCTTCTCTTAACACCTCGCGCTTATGAGGCCTTTTAAATAAAATGCATGTTTCTTACCTGAAGGCCATGAAGGTATTTTGCAGTGTCCTCTACGTCTCTTTCACCTTTCATGGCTTTGCCTGCCTTCCATCGGACACTGGCTTCTGTGCACAGTGTGAGGAGAGGTTCAGCTTTCCTTTTTCCGTGTGAGGCCCCAGCTGTCTGCACACCATGATTGGAGGCCTTCCTGTCTGCACTGCTCTGCACTGCCAGCATCGTCTGGAAGGGCAGATCATCCTGGGGGCATCCGGCGGTGGTGCAGGACAAGGTCCCAGAGATGTCCCTCTCCTGACCCTCAGGCCCCAAGAGGGTGCGGCCTGACATGACGAAAGGGCCTTTGCAGGTGTGGTCAGTGACAGAGCCTGAGGCGGGGACACTGTCCCGACTGTCCGGGTGGCCCTGTGCATCACCAGGGTCCTGAAAACAGGCGGGGGGCGGGCACGGAGACTGGAAAAGGCAAGGTTGCTGATTGTGCTTGGAGCCTTGAGGAGGACCCGGCCCCGCCCTCAGCTCCGGTTTTAACCCAGTGGGACCCCTTTGGATTTCTGGCCTCTGGAACTGTTGCTGAAGCCCCTGCGTTTGTGGTAATGTGTTACAGCAGCAGCAACACTCACGCAAACTCTCACCATAAAGCAGTGAGCACACGCGTGAATGTGAGACGTCTTTCCGAAGCAGTGCTGAGTGGGGGTAAAGAGAAGGACTCTGCACACCCCAGAGTGGGGGGTCCTCAGAGCCTGGAGCCCTCAGGCGGGAGGGATGCTCTTTGAATGTTAATTACTCACGGCAAACTTTTAAGGATAACCAGAAAAGAACACGACTGGTATATAAATTCCAAGCCAATAAAGAGGAATGAGTAAGAGAAACAAGTGAGCTGAGACTGCAGTCCCGTTACAAGCAGCCATGATGGAGACCCACACACAGAACAGCGGGGCGAGGTGCCGAAACTTAGACCGTGAGCCAAAAAAGGCGAGCGAGCCAGAGTGTGCCAGTCAGGAAAGGCGAGCGAGCCAGAGCGTGCCGGTCAGGTGCTGTCTGAGCGAGACTCCTGCCCAGGGAGGAGCCAGGGCAGCAGGAAGCAGCGGAACAGGCGAGGGAAGCGCCGGGCGCCACTGGAAAGGGGCACCCCCCCACTGTGCAGCGGGGCCACCTCGTAGCCTCGGGCCCCCGCAGGGCAGGGCCACCCCTCAGTGACCAAAGAGCCCCAGACGTGGGAAGCACAAGCAGCAAGAATTTGGGGCAAGACTGGGGCCCACGCTCGAGATGGGAGAGTCCAGCCCGCATCCACCGCTGCAAGTCGGATGAGCAGAAGGAGCACAAACAGCTTCGCAGCCACATGGACCTTGTGTCTAGAAATTAGAGAAACAGGCTGAGGCCATGTGTGATTCAGTCAGATATCAATTCCCAAAAGATGGATTTTTTTTTTTAAGATTGTACCATATATGGATTTATTCAAAGAGATTTACACAAAAACTTGAGTAAAATCTTTAGACTCCATTTAGCCTGAATCTCATATTCTGGACAGGGCGGGAGACTGTCTTTTGCTTAAAACAACAAAAAAGCAAAATGGCTTCAATTGCATTTTGCGGAGTGCAGGCCTGTGGGGCGCCAGGGCTGAGTCAACCAGGCACGTGGCTGAGCTAATGAATTTGCTGCCCATTATCAGAGCCTCCTGCTGAGCCCCAAGGCTGGCTTCTTTGCTAAGAACAGGATCTTTGTTTTAAAAGTTCACACAAATTTCCCGAGTCCTCACACTGTCCTTGCGGTGGCAGGTGCGCTGCTGGTTCGCAGTGCAAGTTAGTCTGGAAGCTGAAATCGCTGTGTTGCAGCCTCCTGTGCTCTGGGCAGCATTTTCCAAATGTTCCTTCTCCAGTCTTCATAATCTTGTGTCAGATCTTCACCTTTTTGCGGCTTATGTAGGGTCTCTACTACAGTCTCAGTTTCCTGAAGGTTCAATCACTGCCTTCTGTTTCTTCTGTGGTGGAGTAGCTGAGTCTCCAGGTTCTCCCTGTCCAAGGGGCCCTTCATGCAGGAAGCTGCAGGGCCCAGCACATGACTGCATTGCTGGTTTCTGTGGTTCGTGCAGACAGGCCAGCACACTTCACGTGGGAGTCGCAAGTACTCCTCCGCTTCCTCAGCACCTCCAGCTCGGCGATGCCCAGGTGTGGGGCTAAACGCCTGACCAAGCTCCATGGCGCGGACTAGGACGACACCCACAGCGGAGACCAGACGAAACCCCAAGATGGATTCTTTTTAAAATCCCCATACTTTTGGAAATTTTGTAACAGTGACTTCTAAATAGCTCATGGGACTCACAAGAAGTGACCATAGAAATGTCGAAAAGACTGGATTCTAGCAGAATCGAGAAGGCTCTCTTACCTTTATGCTAGGAAAAGGGCTGGAGGCTTTACACTGAGCATCTAATTCAGGAAGTTAGAGCAAGAACAGCAAAAACAGAAAAAAAAAAAAAAAGGAAAGCCTACAAAAAATACATGGACAGACCCAACAAAATTGGAAGCAAAGAAAACATTGGTTAGTGGAGAAAATTAAAAAAAACTTATAAAGTAGACACATACTTGTGAGAATGATCCAGAAAAAATAAAGGCACAAATATACAATATTAGAAATAAAAGAGACACACACTCTAAAGAGCAGAGATTTAAGATAATAGAACATTGTGAACAACTTTGTGCAATATATTCAAAAATTTAGGCAAATTTTTGACAACATCCTAGGGAAAAAGAACTTGAGATTCAAGAAGGAAAGAAAACTCCAACAGCCTTATAGCCAAGAAAGAACGACCAACAGATTTACATTCCCCCACAAAAGTACAAGTTTTACCATTTTTTTCTGTTGAATTCTACCAAAATTCCAAGAAACCGTTCTTGTCAGTCTGTACATATCTCCCAGGTAGAAGGAAAAAGGCTGTGTTCTGCTGGTCAGTGGCGGTCCTGACATCCGAACTGCTCAGGAATAGGAAAGAAAAATACAACATTTAATCACCCCGTCGGACTTAAAACCTACAGATGTCACAGGTGAAGAGAGTAAAGGGAAAACGAACCTGTAAACATCTCAGATGATGTAGGTGTTCACAATAGAAATTCTTAGCAGGCCAGGAGTGGAGTGAACACCTCATCCTGATGGAGGGATTGATCTGAATCTAGAGCTCCTGTGTGCCCCATTAAAGTCGGGACTCGGCAGAGAGCCCCACGTCAGCCCTCACATCTGTGCTCAGCTGGAGGCCTCCACAGAGGTCAGTTCCCTCCACCAGAAGAAGGACAGGCAGGGAGCGGACGCTGTAAATTCTCAGGAGGCAGAGCAGCCAGCAAGCAGTGCCCCGCCCACGGTGAGTGGGCCAGGCGGCACGCACACTGGCAGGTGCCCGGCGGGGTGTGTGAATGGTCAGGTGTGTGGGCCTGGGCGCCTCTGGCAACTGTTCCTCTCTTGAGACCTCCTGGCCCAGGCCTTTCCCAACCCTGGGAGCCTTTACATTTGAGAAATTACTGCCATTTCAGATTTACCAAAATTAAAACCAGCTGTTCCCACTACTTGTTTTTACATGGAGGTGAGATTCACGTGATATTAAGTTAACCATTTTCAAGGCACAACCATTGTGCCTGTCTAGCTCCATGACCCCACTTCCTGTTACTGTCTCAACAGAAGGGAACATGAAGAAGGAGAGCAGAGGCAAAGATCACAAGAAGAGAGGCACAACACGGAAGGCCAGGAAGGTGGGTGGGCCAGGCCGCCCTGAGTCCCAAGGCCTGGGGAGCCCAGCGCCCGGCCCCTGGCTGGAGCAGGTCGGCTCTGCCCGCAGGCCGCACCCCCAGGGACTCCCACCTGTTGCCACAGGGCAGCGTGCCCCGGATCGTCCCCTCCCACTGCGTCCTCATCGACTCGGACAGTTTCAAGTGTATCCTTTGATGCTTCGCCCGCCCCAGACACGGATCCTGGGGCCTAGTTCTCCTTAACCAAGGCCCAGTTGTCGTGGACCCCTACGAGGAGGCCCAAGGCCCAGGTGAGTGCTCCCCGCCAGGCCCACAGCACTGGGAGCATGCAGGCATGGGCGCTGGCCTCTGAGCCTCTGCCCTGCCTCCACGTGGCCCGGGTCAGCTCTTGCTACACTGCCTGGGGGAAGGGGGACGGTGGCCGTGTGCTCCAAGACCTGCCCTCACTCTCGACTGCAGCCGGGGCAGGCCAAGAGCGTGTGACAGGGACCCCTGAACTGGCAAGGTGCCGCCCCGGGTGTGGGCCCGTGGCAGAGGGCCGCCCGCGGCTCTGGGACAACTCTTTGGCTCTTTGGCTGAGCTGGTTTTCAGTATCTTCACAGAGGGAAGGAGCGCCACCCCTCACTCCCCGGGCCCCCTTGCCCGAGAGGAGCCAGGCCTGGGCGCCCGCCACCCCAAGGGCCACCCCGTGTCCGCACCCTCGGCGCCCGCTTTGTCACCATCCCATTCTGGTTGCAGAAATGCTGACGCCTGTCTCCGTGACCCGCGAAATTTTGGAAAGATTCCGAGACACGCTCACTGCGAAATGGACGGGGCACCTGGGCAATAACCAGTTTCCCAGGTTAGCCTCTGGGCTGCGTCCACGGGAGACCCTTCCCCTCCCGCCGGACCCCCTTGTGTCCTCAGTCGCTTCCTCCCTACCCGGAGGCGCCTAGAGCCCCAGCGCCCGGATGCGACCTGGGCCCTGGGGGTGCGCGCCCACCCGCTCGGCTTCCAGGGCCTCCAGGCCGCTCCTTGCCGAGGGCCGTGTCGGCCGCGGGGCCCTGGAGAGAGGCCTGGGACAGAGGGGCCTGGGCGGGGCGGGGCTTGTGACCCGGCCGTGGAGGGCGTAGCCTGGGAGGGGCGGGGCCGGGGCGGGGCTTGAGACCCGGCCGTGGGGGGCGGGGCCTTGGAGGGGCGGGGGCCGTGGCGGGGTCTGGGCGGGGCCTGCGGGCCAGGCTCGTCCCAGCCGACGCCCTCGGGGACCTGGGCTCTCCGGCTGCAGGGAGGTCCCTCTGTTGCTTCTCAGAGGGCTGGAGCGGAGCGCGGCACAGGCTGCTCTCGGTGGCGGCCCGAGCCCCTTCGCCTCCCCGCCCCCGCTGTCCATCTTCTTGCCTTGGCAGCCAGGCCGAGTGGGAGCAGCTTCTGGGCAGCTGCACAGGCTTCTTCTTCTACGGGATGGAGAACTTCCTATCGCACATTTTAGTGGAAAGGCTGGCTGCCATGAACTTGGAAGGTGAGACCTCGGAGGCCCGCCTCTCTGCTAAACCCACCGGCACTAGGCACAGGCCGAATTCGCACAGGAACAGAGCACGCCCCCTGTGTCTTATCAGGTGTCTCCCGGCCTGGGGGATGGGGCTAAGGCCTCTCTTGCCCTCCGTCCCCCTCCTCCATTTCTCTGAGAGCCCAGGCTCCGGCGTTGGGGCAGTTCACCCTTTAGGACTGGGCATGCAGAGTCCAGGAGGGCTGGGCCGGCATTTCCGGAAGGTGCCGGCCACGACTCTCCCCGCTCCCAGCTCTTCTGCTTGGACTGCAAGCTCTGGCCCCTTTTCCCATTTCCTCCTCTCTGCCCACTGGCACCTCATCACCCTTCCCCCACCCAGGTGCCTCCGTACCCCCGCCCCCGCCCCCCACCCCCAGCCAAACCTGTGCTCACAGCCGGAGGTATCAGCTCCTCTGGGGATGCCCCTGAGGCCAGCCTGCAGTCAGGTTGCTGTGGGGTCGGCCTCTGTCCGTGGGGCTTTCTCACACCCACACCCCAGTGCTCCGTCTCCAACACGGGCCCTGTTTCAGTGGGCACAGGAGGCCACCACCTCATGAGGGCAGCTGGGAGCTGAGACCCCGCCTGCAGGTCTGGAGATGCAGTCGCCCCCGGGTGGACTTCCCGCCCTCACTCCTTGGCTGGCCTGGCCGCCTAAGGAGACTGTGAAGGTGTGGAACCCCTAAGGCAAATGGCCAGCTTGCCCGTGCAGCCCAGAAAATGGACCAAAGTCCAAGCCTCGGGCAGAGGGGGCTGCGTTTCCACAGCTGCCTGCACCCTGGGCGGCACCCTGCCCACAGGGCCCCCCGCCCCGGGCACCTGGCTGATGAGCCCCGCCTGTGACCACAGAGTGCCAGCTGGCAGTGCTGCTGGACCTGGCCCAGTCCTACGAGAGTGTGCGGCGCCGTGCGGAGTCCTCGGAGAGCAGGAGGTGCCTGGGGTCCCCCTGGAAGCTGATAGGAGACCTGGGGGGCATATGAGCGGTGGATGTCCATCTGGGGCATTGGCCCTGCCCCCCACGGCAGCCGGCCCGCCGTGACCTGCCCCCAAACCACAGGCCTGGCTGGAGCCTCGGGCCACTGGGCTTGGGATCAGCACAGAGGGGGCAGTGGGGAGGACACCTGGCTCCAGCTCCCTGCATCACCTGTCACACACACCCCAGGGCTTCAGGGGCTGCAGACCACCCCCTGCGGGAGGTGCTTCCCCTCACAGCTCCCCCACGCAGGGAGCCCTCCAGAGTGTGCCGGTACCCTGAAATGACTTTTCTTGCTAAATGGCATTTAATTGTGCACATGGGGAGGCTGGCGGTGGTTGGGCGGTTGGAATCTTTACTTTTCAAGAAGCTTAAGGACGGTGAGTCCATCACAGGGTCCCACACTTGGTGTTCTTCGGGCTGTGGATGGGAGGCTCTGGCCGGGCCCCTCATGCCGGCCCATGATCTCGGTCCCCTGCAGTGAACTCCAGCTGTCCTTGGAGGAGCCAGTAGAGACCGCCATCCTCCTGAGCCTGGTGGGGGTTGGGAGCATCGTGGTGAACCAGTGGCCTACGGTCCTGCAGGAGAACGCAGTGCGGGCCCGGGTCCTGTGGGAAAGTGAGTGGTTCCGGCACTGCTGCCCAGTCCTGCGGCCACTCGGCCTCCTGGGGCCTGCGGGGGGGTGGATGGCCCATCTCAGGGCTGGTTCTTCTCTAGATCTGTTGGCGGTTGGCAGGCCGATCGGGAGAACAACTCGCCTGCTTCAGGAGATGGGGAGCCAGTGAAGCCGCCCGCCATGGTAACTAGCAGGGCCTCCCCTTCCTCCAGCGCCTTGGGCACGGGGCTGGGGGACTCGCGCGCCTCCTGTTTCCGGGCACGCTCAGCCTCCGACAGCCCACAGCCCATGTGAAATCCGGCATCCAGAGTCTTCAGGGAGAAACACACGAATGACTAGAACATCTTTATCTTCAAAAGGCTCAAGTCCTCAAACCCTGAAAAGCCCCCTGGGGTGCTCTTGGGGAGGAAACCCACCCACTTCTCCAGCAGAAAGGAAACCCTAATGTCCACATGTAGCGACAGCGCTCCACGTGGATTCTGGCGTGAAAGGCCCACGAGTGGGGCACAGGCAGTGAGCTGAGCGGCGTGCTGGCGCGAGGACCCACCGAGGCTGAGAGTTAGCCCAGCTCACAAGGCCTTCAAACACAGACACAGCAGGGGCTCAGTGCAGACCCCCGGTGCACAGTGCCACAGCGCCAGACAATACGTGCTTGCTGAATGAGCAAGTGAGCGTGAGTGAGCCAGACGTGCACGTGCATGAGTGTGCGCGTGAGTAAGCAAGTATGGGGAGTATGTGTATGAGCAGGTGTGTGAGCGGGTGTGAGTGTGTAGGAGCAAGTGTGGAGGGTGTGTGAGTGAGGGAGCAATCGCACGGGTGAGCAGGTGAGGGTGGCCCGTGGCTCCGCGGCGTCCATACCTGGGCAGTGCTGGAAGGCAGGGCCCTGGCACCGTCCCCTCCGTCGGGCTGGCCCCAGGCGTCCATCCCCATGAGCCTGCATCGCGTGCCCGTCCACTCTCCCAAGACGAGTCCCTGCATGCTTGGAAGGACCGGCTGGCGGCGCTCCGGCCGCAGCTGCAAGGCTCCGAGCGGCTCCCCATCACCCTCAACACAGTCCTCTACGGGCTGCCGCACCAGGCCATCGTGTGAGGGCACCCGGCCCGCTCCCGGGGGCCTTCAGCCTCCTCCTGAGACCCCTGCCAGGCTGTGCAGCAGAGCCCCCACCCCGCTCTGCACAGGGCGGCGCCTGCCCCATCTCCACCGTGAGGCCAGGGCCCCGTGGGGGGAGGAGAGTCTCTGGGGGCGGGTGGGGGTGCCTGGGCCCACACTACAGCTGCCTGGACCCTGGGCCCCTTGCTTCTCCAGGCTCTCCCTGGGGCCCCAGGCCTCCATGCCTTTGCTCCTAATGAGGACACGGGTCTGTCCAAGTGCTTAATAAACAGCTTCATCACCTCTCAGCTGTGTTTCTGTGCCCCCAAAGCAGGGACCAGCCTGGTTCTGCCCCCGGCCTGGCGCAGACGCCAGCACCTCCAAACTCACAGGGAGGGCATGGCCACACAACCTCAGCCCCCAGGCCTCCCTGCCCCAGCTTTCCACCCTGAAGTGGGACTCACATCCCAGGCAGAGGTAACCGTGTGTTCAGGACTCCCAGGGGCCCAGCCCGGGACCTCACCCACTGGCACCGTGGGGCTTTGCCAAGGGATGGGAAGGGCTGGGGTGTCCACTGCAAATGCCTCGGTGGCATGGCTGGTGTGGGACTTGGCAGCCTTGATGTCCCAGGCCCATGGTAGAGGCGGCCTGGTCTGCGCTCTGACGGCTCCAGGGCAGACCCAGCTCCGCAGGGCTGTGGGGACCAGGAGGGGACAGGCTGGCAGCAGGGGCAGGCAGAAGAACCAGCAGGGAGACGGGCCAAGACCTCATTTCCCCTGAATCGAGGGACCGGAAATGGCAAAGCAAACTCGCCGGGAATCCTTGGTCTCCCGTGTGTCTCTGGAAGGAATCTTAAGTGGTGCAGCCCTTCTGGAAAAGAGCTTGGCAGGTTTTCATAAACTGTGTGCAGTTAGCACCCGAGCCAGCCTCTGCATGGATCCCAGGGGAATGGAGACTTAGGTTCACACAAAAACACCTGCGTGAACGTGTCTGGCAGCTTCATCGCATTAGAGCAAAAACTAGAACCAACCCCAAGGCCTCCACCCTAGTGGTCAGGCGGGCAGTGCACTCGCCGAACGCCCACGGTGGAAAGGAAGCCACCCGAGGCTGGACTGGACTCGAGGGCATCGTGCTGAGTGGAGAAGCCAACAGCAAGAAGGTCACTCGCTGTGGTGTCCTTCACACAACATCCTCAAAGCTCAGAACAGCAGAGAGAACAGGGCCCACGGAAGCCTTGGGGCGAAGCCGGACTCTGCACCTCAGCTGTGACAGTGCCACAAATCTACATGTGGGAGAACAGTGCGCCGTGCCCTGCCTGCACACAGACACACAACAGACACGGACACACGGCAGACACGGACACGCGACACACACGGACACGCGACACACACGGACACGCGACAGACACGGACACACGGCAGACACGGACATGCGACAGACACGGACACGCGACACACACGGACACGCGACACACACGGACACGCCGACACAAACGGCCACGTGACACACACGGACACGCGACAGACACGGACACGCGACACAGACACACAACAGACAGATACAAACACAACACAGACACCACGACAGACAGGGACACGCGACACACACGGACACGCGGCACAGACACACAACAGAGATACAAACACAGACACACAACAGACACAACAGACATGGACACACGACAGACAGGGACACGCGACACCACACATGGACACGCGCACACACACGGACACGCGACACACACGGACACGCCGACAGACACGGACACGCGACAGACACGGACACGTGACACGGACACGTGACACAGACACACAACAGACAGATACAAACACAACACAGACACACGACAGACAGGGACACGCGACACACACCGGACACGCGTAACAGACACACAACAGACAGATACAAACACAACACAGACACACGACAGACAGGGACACGTGACACACACGGACACGCGACAGACACGGAAACGTGACACAGACACACAACAGACAGATACAAACACAACACAGACACACGACAGACACGGACACGCGACACACACGGACACGCGACACACACGGACACGCGACAGACACACAACAGACAGATACAAACACAACACAGACACACGACAGACACGGACACGCGACACACACGGACACGCGACACACACGGACACGCGACACACACGGACACGTGACACACACGGACATGCGACACAGACACACAACAGACAGATACAAACACCACAGACACACGACAGACACGGACACGCGACAGACACGGACACGGACACGCGACAGACACGGACACGCGACACACACGGACACGCGACACACACGGACACGCGCGACACAGACACACAACAGACAGATACAAACACCACAGACACACGACAGACACGGACACGCGACAGACACGGACACGCGACACACACGGACACGTGACACACACGGACACGCGACACACACGGACACGCGACACAGACACACAACAGACAGATACAAACAACACAGACACACGACAGACAGGGACACGCGACACACACGGACACGCGGCACAGACACACAACAGACAGATACAAACACAACACAGACACACAACAGACACAACAGACATGGACACACGACAGACAGGGACACGCGACACACACGGACACGCGACACAGACACACAACAGACAGATACAAACACAACACAGACACACGACAGACAGGGACACGCGACACACACGGACACGCGGCACAGACACACAACAGACAGATACAAACACAACACAGACACACGACAGACAGGGACACCGCGACACACACGGACACGCGACACACATGGACACGCGACACACATGGACACGCAACCCGACACACACGGACACGGACACGCGACAGACACGGACACGCGACACAGACACACAACAGACAGATACAAACACAACACAGACACACGACAGACAGGGACACGCGACACACACGGACACGCGGCACAGACACACAACAGACAGATACAAACACAACACAGACACACAACAGACACAACAGACATGGACACACGACAGACAGGGACACGCGACACACATGGACACGCGACACACACGGACACGCGACACACACGAACACACGACAGACACACAACAGAGAGATACAAACACAACACAGACACACGACAGACAGGGATACGTGACACACATGGACACGCGACACAGACACGGACACGCGACACACACGGACACGTGACACAGACACACAACAGACACAGACACATGAACACAACACAGACACACAACAGACAGATACAAACACAACACAGACACACAACAGACACAACAGACACAGACACACGACACAGACACACAACAGACACAGATACAAGCACAACACAGACACACAACAGACATGGACACATGACAGACACGGACACACGACAGACACGGACACGCAACAGACACAGACACACGAACACACAACAGACACAACAGACACGGACACACGACACACATGGACACACGACATGACAGACAGACACGAACACGCACAAGCACATGGGCGCGCACACACAGACACAACAGACACAGACACGTGACACACATGGACACGTGACACGGACACACAACAGACACAGACACACGGACACACAACACAGACACACAACAGACATGGACACACGACAACATGGACACATGACAGACACGGACACACGACAGACACGGACACGTAACACACGGACACACAACAGACACGGACACGTGACAGACACGGACACACATGGACACACGACAGACATAGACACAACACGGCACACAACACACAGACACACAACACACACAGACACACAACAGACACAGACACACACACACGGACACACAACAGACATGGACACACGACAGACACAGACACGAACACACACAAGCATGTGGGCACACACAAACATAGACACACACACAGACACACAGAAACACAACAGATACAGACAGACAACAGACACAGACAGACACGAACACACAACACAGACACACAACAGACACAGACACACAACAGACACAGACACACACACACACGGACACATGACAGACATGGACACATGACAGCCACGGACACACGACAGACACAGACAACACATACAGACACAGACACGAACACACACAAGCACACGGGCACACACAAACAGAAACACAACACACAAACACACAACAGACACAGACAGACACGAATACACACAAGCACATGGGCACACACAGACACACAGGCACACGGGCACACGGGCACACCCGTGGGGGCGGCCGCACGCAGGTCCACGCTGTCGCGGCTCCAGCCGGGCTCTGCGTTTGCCTGGGCTGTCTCGGCAGCTTCTTGTGAATCTACAATCGATTCGCCGCAGGAAGCTTTGTAACAGCTCATCTTTGATTATACTGAGGCGATGGTTCCCCTCTTCTGTGTTTGATTTTTTCTTCTCTTCAAACATATACGCATATTTGTTCCAGTTTTCTTTTTTAAAAAAAACCGCTAACTAATGACCAGGAATAAATTCAAATGGAGCAGTGTTGGAAATATGAGCTTCCCTCTAGAAAGATGCTGGCAGCCACCCAGACAACAAGGATAAAAGCTTCTGGAAATACTTCATCCGCGCGGCGTCACATTTCTCACCTGCGGCCGTGCCTCTCCTGTGAGAAATGTGAGCGCTGCTCCATGTAGCCGGGGCTTTGGTCACCCTCTGAGTTATGTCCCGGCAACATGACAAATCACAGCATCAATTAGCTGCCGTAACACAAGTGGCATTCTGTAATATATTCAAGCACGAGAAACTGCGGAGGTGAAATTTATGTAACCCTAAAAACTATAAGGAGAGAAAAGATCACTTGGAATTTATTGGTAATAATAGGAGACAATGTAATTCCAATGGTGCACAGCCCTTTGAGAAAGGACGGCCAGACCTGCAAGTGGCGAGTGTTCTAGAAAGGACACAGGTGGGTGACAGGCGCCCTGGCACGAAGGTGGGGGCAGCGTCCCCTGGAGACCCCAGCCCCGCCCCCCGCCCAGCCTCCCCGTTCCTTAGCAGCAGTTGGCTCGGGGCCAGGCTGAGCTCCAGAGTCCAGACAGGCTCCCCGACCTTGAGCTGGTGGTCCTGGAGCCCCGCCTCCGCGGGACAGCGCGGCACCCAGGATGGGGCGAGGTGGGGGGCTCCCAGCAGCCGGGGATGGGACTAGTCGGTTTCTATTAGTCAATCCCCTGCTTCCAAGTTCAGCTTGCTTTCTGAACTTACGTCTTGGAAACAGTGGCCTCCATATTTTAAAAATACGGAGCTGCTTTTAGCAGTGTGCTTTGCTGTAGGAGATTTAGGGGCAAAGTAAAGGGAGAAAAGCGCTGAGTTTGTTGCCAACAGTGAGCTCCTGGTGTTTTCACACTTGGTAAAGGCCTTGTCGTTCGAGATGTTAGTCAGAATCTTGCACAAAGCCTTTCTACCCTCAGACAGGCTGCCTGCAAACATGACAGCTTCCCCGCCCCGGGGTGAGTGCCACTGGGCTGGGGGGCTCTATGAGTGGGTGAGGAGCCCAGGGTCCCCCTCATGGCTTGGGGGCGGGCGGCTGAGGGCTCTGGAGCCGGGCCAGCCCGGGCAGGGGGCTCCCATTCCTATGACCTGCCCCGGGGTGGTCCCAGATCCCCCTCCCACCCCCCGCACCGGGCAGCACCCTTTGCTCATGGAATCCCACAGAGCAGCATCACCAGGCACAGGCCAAGGTCCATCTCCAAGGACGTGGCCTCTGCTTTCACTTCGAGAGAGATCCGGGCCCCGTCTGTCCTGCCCCTGGCTCGCCCCCTCTGCCCGAGAGTCCCTGCCTTGGTCCTCTCCAGAGGGCAGGCCTATGATTCCAGCCGGGTCTCCCATCCCCCGGGCCTCCGGCGCCTGGGCCCACCTTCCCTCTCCCAGCAGTTAATTCCCTCTCACAGCTCAAACAGCCCTTCTGGGATGATCAGGATTAAGAAATTAGGTGGGTTAATAAAGCTAAAATGTTCACAGACGCTTGTATATAAATTTCTATTAAGTTCCCTCATTCAACACTGGTCTCTAATAGTTTAATTTCTGTATTAAATAATTAAAACTCTATTTTCAATTGCTGTGAACAATTGTTTTCCTTAATGATCTTCCTGGAGGAGCCAGTAATTTTATATCTTGTAAAAATGATTAACTGGCATCATTATCCCATATGTCTGAAATATAACTCAGCAACTTCAAGAAAGGCCATTTGTATTCAATTAATGCTCCCTTGCATTAAGACATACAATATTACCTCACGTCCTCTCATTTTATTATGACGATGATGGAGATAGAAACAACCAGTCTCATTATCCCATTTCCAACAGAGACATCAATTTCCAGCATGGCTCTGCCCTTACAAAGAGGAAGGTGCCGTGGTTCCTGGGGAGCGGCCGGTGCAAACTCCCTCTGGGCAACGGCCCAGCTGCGAGGTCCTGCCCTGGACTGGGGGCTTCTCCACCGGCAGCCCTTCTGGGGCTCTGGGAGGGGCCGTGACCACCTCCCGGGGGTTGTCCCGGAGGGGACAACCTACCCTGCTCCTCCCCCAGCATCATCCCTCCGCCCTGTGGAGACCCCCAGGCCCCCACGCCCAGAAGGGGGTCTCCTGAGAGGCAGCCCTGATCCTGGGACCCGTGTTGGCCTTGGATGGACCAGGCCCCGACATGGGATCGGAGGGGCTGGGGGACGCCCTGCAGTGACCAGCCCCTCTGTCAGGGTGATTCAAGGGACGCGCCCTGCCTCACCACTCAATCAAGGGCACTAATGACCAGGATAATCTAATTGTTTGACGTTTTCATCACAGTTCATTGAGACCAGAGACAGATGACTAGATTAACACCCCTGCTGTTGGCTAATGGCAGGGACAGAGCTGATGAGGAGCTCTTAAATTCTCTTATTACAGGTTTTAATTCTCTGTGACACACGGCAAGAGGAAGCATCAGGACAATAAGGTGGCCTCCTCGGCCCAGTGCCCTGGGATCGGGGTGCCACCACCCCTCTCTGTTATTCTGGGCACCTGCTCTGAGCCAGGCCCTGGGATATGGGTTCTGGAGGCAAACAGTCTGGGGGACCAGGGGCCTCCTGCCTGAGCCCCAGGACTCTCGAGCCCGGGAAACACACCTGACAGATTGCTCAGCTCTTGGGCTCAGAACTGCCCCCAGAAGAAGCTGCGGCCGGAGCCCACAGACTCAGGCTGCCGGGGGCCAGCGTCTCGGGGAAGTTTGGGTAGTATTTCCTTGACCAGTGAGTTGACCATCTTTTCATGTATCTTGTGGCAACTTGGGCCTCCTGTTCTCTGCCTCGGAGGCCAGGAATAGAGCCTGCAGGCAGGGACCCCCCGGGCACTCTGCCAGAACACCTGGTGAGGTGGACGTGGGGGCCTGGGCATCTGTCCTCCACAGGGTCAAGTGGATGTTCTACAGAGGACTTCTGGTTTACTGTTACATGTAAGTGAAAGTGAAAGTCATTCGGTCGTGTCCATCTCTTTGAGGCCCCATGGACCACACAGTCCAAGGAATTCTCCAGGCCAGAATACTAGAGTGGGTTGCCATGAGCTCCTCCAGGGGATCTTCTCAACCCGGGGATCGAACCCAGGTCCCCCACGTTGCAGGCGGATTCTTCACCAGCTGAGCCATGTAAGTCACGCATAATATCCAGTGGAAGACACTGGAGGCGGGTGGGGGGCTGCCGTCCAGCGGATCCTGGGGGGCCGCCCAGGGATCTGCAGAGCCAGCAAGAGCCCCTAGCTGGGGTGGCATGGGCCTCTCGGGGGGGCAGCTGTACTGGACAGGCCCGGCTCTGGGCAGGGCCTGGGACAGTGGGGACAGAGTCCCCAGGCAGGCAGTGGAGGCGGGGCATGGAGGGGGACAAGCCTGGGGGGGCGTGTCTGACCTCCGCCACTGTGGCCGGGGACCACGTCAGGATGACGTCCATGTGGACGTCTGTAGTGGTGGAAGCCACCACACCTGACCCCTGACCCCAGGAGTGATGGGGCAGTGACAGGTGATGGGGACAAGTTTCAGGAGCCGGGACGAGTGAGGACAGAGAGCTAGGCATGGCCACAGGTGCAGCCGTCTGCTGAGGGCTGGCTGCCCTGCGAAGGCTCCCAGCCTGGCTGCCTATGGGCCCTCCAGCCGCTCAAAACAGGCTAGTTTGGATTTTCCTGAAAACTGAGCGCAGACGTCATCTCAGGACCGAAATCTCACGATTTCAGTAAAAGAGGGAAGATCTGTCTGCAGCCTGAACTGCATTCTGCTGGCCTGGCTGTGGCCGCCAAGCCCCAGGGCTCTCGGGCCTCAGCATCTGAGTCCTCTGACCACCCAGGTGTCCCGGCTGCAGGGCCAGTGTTATAAAGCTACCAATCACCGTCTGACTTGCTGGCTCCAGAGCCAGTTTGGATATGCAATGAGACATTAGCAAACGATCTTGCCCAGACTCAGGGTTCCGATCAGCTGGAGGACAGCAGCCTGGTCCTGACTGGAGCTGCCTCAGGCAGGGCATGGAGGGGCTAGATCGGGAGGGCTGTCTTCCTCCCACGCGGCCTCCGTCATGCTCCCTTGCAGCCTTCTTGCCCTGCAGCCCACGACCAGGGTGCTTCCATGCCTGCCCCTCGTGGCCTTCAGCCTGCATCTCTAGCCGACTCTGCAGTCCCTTGGAGGAGGCTCGTAGCCGCCATGGCGCCCCCGACCACGGGTGGAGCTCCGCCGCTGGCCCACAGGTCCTCCCCTGCCTCTCGAGGCACGAGCAGTAACTGAGGAGGCTGTCCTGCTGCAGGGACCAGCCCCGAGTCCTGGCACGCCCGCGGACCCTAGGCAGGCCTCGCGGTGAAGGTCCCGCATGGGGGTAGCGGGGTGGAGTCCGCGGTGGAGACTCAGGAGGGCCTCAGCCGAGTGCGGAGAGCCTCCTGCATGAGCCCAGAGCTGCGGCCCAGCCGGTCTGGGGCCCTCGCGTCCAGTCAGGGGGGCTTGCGCAGAGGACCCGCACATCACGAGCACCCTACGGCCAGAACCACCTCGCCTGCTGACCGCACCGCGCGGCTGCCCTGGGGCTCCAGCTTCCTCTTCCCGTGTCGCTAGTTTTGCTCACAGACACGCAGTCAACAGGGTGGGAGAAGATGGTTCTCGAGCTCAGACGCAGCCCGGCCTCATCCGCCCTGACCAACGACCAGTCAGCTCCCAGGATGTGGACCTTGAGGTTTGAGTTAATAAAAGGAACCACATACACAGGAGACACGGGGAAACGCAGTGGGCCCTGCAAGAAGGAAGAAAGGCACCACAGGCCCTCCCCTCCTCCTCAGGCCCACCCCCCCCCAAGACCCTCCCCCTTCTCCACAGGCTCCACCCCTCCCCCAAGTCCCTCCCCTTCCTCCACAGCCCCACCCCTCCTCCAAGTCCCTCCCCTTCTCCACAGGCTCCACCCCTCCCCCAGGCCTTCCCCTTCCTCTACAGGTCCCACCCCCTCCTCCAAGTCCCTCCCCCTTCTCCACAAGCTCTGCCCCTCCTTCAAGTCCCTCCCCCTTCTCCACAGGCTCCACCCCTCCTCCAAGTCCCTCCCCTTCCCCCAGGCTCCACCCCTCCTCCAAGTCCCTCCCCTTCCTCTAAGGCTCCACCCCTCCTCCAAGTCCCTCCCCCTTCCCCCACAGGCTCCACCCCTCCTCCAAGTCCCTCCCCTTCCTCTACAGGCTCCACCCTCCTCCAAGCCCCGCCCTCTTCTCCCACAGGCTCCGCCCCTCCTTCAAGTCCCTCCCACTACTCAGGTTCCACCCCCTCCTCTGCAGGCTCCACCCCTCCTCCAAGTCCCTTCCCTTCCTCCACAGGCTCCACCCCTCCTCCAAGTCCCTCCCCCTCCTCCACAGGCTCCGCCCCTCCTCCAAGTCCCTCCTTCTCATCCTCAGGTCCCGCCCCTACTCCAAGTCCCTCCCTCTTTCCCTAGGCTCCTCCCCCTCCTCCACAAGCTCTTCCTCTCCCCCAAACCTCTTCCTCCTCCCCCAGGCCACACCCCTTACCCGGGCTCCTCCTCCTCTCACAGGCTGTTCCCCCTCCCCTGCAGGCTCCTCCCCAGGGCAGGGTTTGGTGCCATGGCTGCTTATGAGGTTTTTCTCTGGATAAGTGTCCATATATTTAACGATGAAATGACAATCTATTTAATGAAATGATGGCACGTTGTCCCCAAGTGCTATTATATTAGAAATGCTGTCAGAGCAGGTGGCCCCCACCGTGCACATTTTCATGGATGTCTCACACTTCACACACAGCCCCGGCCCAGGTTGCTGTTCTCCCAGGAGACACGCAGTCTGTTTACTTGGGTGAAACTATTGATACCTGCTTTGTGAATAATGTGTGGTCGCTCCCGTAATTTGGTTGTGTCTGTTTTCAGAACAGAGAATTCAATATATTCACTAGATCCCAGCACTGATCATTTAGCCCTCCAGTCCCCATGTGTGACTCCGGCCGTCGTGGATGAGCAGGGCGAGCTCAGGTTCACAACCACAAGTGGGTTTCTTTTGCTTCTTTGTGCATTTGTCTTTTTAACTCTTAAGGACTTTGGAGCCAGGTTTGTCTTCAGAACAGCTTGTAGCTTCCACTGTTACCCACTGTGGCTCTGGCCACCCTCGTCTATAGGTCACCAGCAGACTGCCTGGTTGGCAGGGGCGCCCCCACCTTCCTCACTTGGGCCTCGAAGTTCTCCTGGAGGAGCCCCTGTTGGAGCCCCAGGGTCTCCATGTTGCGTCCTGGCCACAGGAAGACTAAACACGCAGAAAAGCAGACCGGATGACAAGGGGAAAAACGGGGAACCACGGGTGGGAGGGAGGAAGGACACAGCACGCCAGAGAACGGGAGAGCAGCAGCACTGCTGGGAGCACACCTGTCGGCAGGACGAACTCGGGAACCTCGAGATCTGCTCAGGGTCTCAGAGGGACTGACCCTACACAGTTATCAGGTTTGCACACGTACCCCGCGTCCCTCTCGGTACAGCTGCTAAAGGTGGGAAACTGGGAAAAGGAAAACCTAAGGCGCTGGCATATAGACTGTGGGACACCCACAAAGCTGCTTGGGATCCTGGGTCCTGCCCGGCGGTGCCATGCGGGTGCCGGGACACAGGTGGGATGGGCAGGCAGGCCTGGACTGGAGAGTGCGTGTGTTAGTTCTGGGTGGGGGTCTTACGCAGAGACCGCCCACGTGTGGCATCTTTCGTACGCTCGGTGCTTAGGGGTCATGTCCCCGGGGACCGAGGCAGTGCTGGCCCCGCAGGTGCTCAGGCCGCGGTTGTGCGGGAGAGGGAAGGGGTGAGCAGAAAGGGGGCCGGTCCCGCGCCGTGGGCGCTGAGCCGAGGCAGATGGCTGCTTCCTCCCTCGGGTTCAGTGTTTCACAGCTAGTGTCGGTCACCCTGGGGACCAGAAGGGAAGCTCTGTCTGAGGGCTTTTCCACCCAGGCCTTTGTCAGCTGTCATTTCTCCAAAGATGCCAGGAACTCCGCCCTGGCCTGAGGCCAGCAAGGACGCCTTGACAGCAGAGCCAGGATCCACTCTGCCGTCAGTCCGTGCCCACCACGGCCAGAGCCCCGGGGCCCAGGGAGCACCCAGCCTGCACCCTGCATCCTCCTTTGTGCATGGGAGGCCCCATGTGCCCGAGGCACCTGCAATGTGTCTGGGACCCCCCACCCCGTGCCCAGGACTCCCCCTGTGTGCCTTGGACTCCCTCTCCCATGAGCCCAGGATAACCCCTGTGCCCGGGACCCCCATGGGCCAGACAGGAGGAACTCTGGCCCGGAAGGTGGATTAACTTCCTGAGGTGAATTAAATTAGGCACAACCTCTTGGGACCCTTTGTAGGAAGAGGCAACCAGGCTGTGGAATGCAAGCTCACAGGGCCCACAGACCAAATTCCATACTGATGTCACAGGCCACCAGCCCCTGGGGTGCCCGCACCCCTACCCCGTGGCACAGGGGCTTGGTGGCCTGGCAGCTGCACAGCTTTGAAGCCCTCGGGGGCTTGGGGCAGACGAGCCTCTGGGGCCAGCTCACTGCCTCCCCAGCCCTGCGAGACCCATCTCCCAGACCGGTGTGGCCGGCAGTGGGCAGCTTGGGCTGGCGGTCAGAAGCCCCCAGGCATTGCAGGAGGCATGGGTGCTCTTTGCCTCACATGGCAGACACGTTCCTCAAAGTCAGGGGGACTGCTGTCCCTGCTCAGGAGCCTAGAGGAGAGGTGCCAAGAGGAGCAGTGCCAGCCGGCGGCAGACACCAGCCCTGACTTGTGCGCCTGTGGGAGGCTTTCCTTCCACCAAGGACCCCTGCCTGCTGCCCCTCACCCCGGAACGGGCTGGGGACCTCAACGTGCTTCCCTGAAACCCTTCCTGGTCCAGCCAGCCGCCCAGTGACCCTTTAAAAGTGCGAATAGTTTCCCATGGGCGGCAGCTCCTCCCCTGGAGATGACCCCGCCCCAGCCTTCTGGGGTGGTCCTTGGGGTGGCCCTGCCCCAGCTCCCGCCCCCCTCACGGGTCTCCCGGAAGCAGGCCCTCCCCCAAGTAGCCGCTGGGCGCCCTCAGTGACGGTGCAGGGGTCACCCTGTCAACAGTGCCAGCGTGCATCTGTCGGGCTCAGTCGTTAACTGGCCTCCTGTCTGCCGCCTCCACCCGGAGAGGCGTTTTAATAAAGACCTGGGGACACGTGGACGCTCCGGCCTGAGCGCCAGACCCCAACCGTGGCGGGAGCGGGGAGGGGGGAGCGTCAGTGCAGCAGCCCCCCCCACTCGGCCAACGACAGCGGCGGGGCCCAGGGCGGGGGCGACTCTGGTCACAGCACAGCTGGACCCTCACCAGCCAGCAAGCCCCCACAGCGTCCAGAGCAGCCTGGAGCGCAGCCAGAAGCCCTTCCGGAAGCATCCACTTGGCCAGCGCTGTCCGAGCCATCCTGGGAACACAGCGAACAGGCTGGAGACGATGCCCTGACACAAATCTTGCGCTCGGCGCCCAATTAGCGCGTTTGGCACGCGGTCAGATCCCCCGGAGGGGCAGCCCCAGAGAGAGAGCATCACGCGACTGCGCGTCTGGCGCGGGGGGTCCGGGGCGGGGGGCCTGGGATGAGCTCGGGGCTAATTTATGGCCTCCCTCTCTTTGTCCTTCCCTGAAGGAGACGCGAATCTTGGGACCCCGAGGAGCGCTCCTGAGGCACCGGGCGGCCGCACCTCCCCCTGGGGCTCCTTTGCCTGGCTCCCCTTTCACAGGTATGGGGTGGGGAGTGATTTCGAGCTCATGTCAGAACATTCGGGGTGCGTGCCTCAGCTGGACCCCTCCCGGGAGGGAGTGGGAGCCGCACTCCTGGGGGCTGGAGCTCCCCGGCCCAGCCTGGATGTGGCTGCGAGGGACTGGGGGCCACAGGTCTCCAACAAGAGCCGAGCGCCACCCAGAAGCAGAAAGCAGAGAATGGCAACCCCAGAAAGGTGCCGGAGCTGGGGCGCCCGCGGGCCTGGAGGTTGAAGGGGGGAGAGGTTGAGGGGCAGGTGTGTCCATGCCTTTGGCCTGGACCAGACCCGCAGGGGCGGTTCCCTCCTGAGCCCCCATACTCTTGGCCGGAGCTCTTAGCAGCCTGGGCCCCTGGTGGATCGGAGCCTGTCCTGGACCAAGAACCTCGCAGGACCTTGGAAATGAGGAGGTGACCCAGCCTTGGTGCCCGGTGGACGTTCACGTGGAAAGTGTGAGGGGGTGGGTAGCGGACCTGGGGGCGGGGGCCCGGGGAGGGAGGAAGCCCAGGTGGGCGGGGCCGCGGGGTGTGGCCAGCGCCGGCGCGTACAGGGGCGGAGAGGCTGAGGCCGCCCGCGCATCAGATGGGGCCGCCCTGCAGAGCCCAAGTGCACCAGTCAAGGAGACCGCAAGGTGCCACGCTCTTCAGAAGCTGCCTGAGAAGAGCCTAAAACAACTGGGCCTACGTCAGCGGAGGGTGGACGTCTGTTCGTACGTAGGAACCTCCCAGCAGGCACGAGAGGCCTGCGGCCATGATGCCGCCGGGAGGGAGTGATCCAGAGTCGTGAGGTCAGGTGACGGTGCGGCCCTGCACAGCCGCAGGTCCCGGGAGGCCACGTGGTCACAGCTGCCCCGTTTCTGTTGGACGGGCCAACGGTCTCATCCTGGCGACTGGGAGCTTCTTTCAGGAGAAGGAAGGTGAGGCCCGCACACAGTATGGTGAGCGAGGCGGGGGTCTGCAGACAAGAAGTAGTTTGGTTCTGTACACTGCTCTGGGGATGCTCCTACGTGTAAAGACGCATAACTCTGAAGGAAGTACAGGAGCTGGAGAAGCGGAGGTGGGGCGCGGGGAGGGGCTCTTCAGCGGGGAGATGCCCACCTGCCCCTGCCTGGGGGCGGGGCTTCAAGCCCAGCGAAGCCCAGCCTCACAGCACAAGTGGGAGGGGGTGGGAGCCTCTCGCAGGTCCAGGAGGCCTGGCCATCGTCCAGGACGCCTCCTGCCGGGAAGGGGCGGGCAGCCTGGACCCCTGGGCCTCTGCCGCTTCCCTTACAGACCTACAGGGCCCCTCCCACCTGCCAAGGGTCTTCCCAGGGAAGGTGCTTGGCTCAAAGCCCCGTTCAGGGACCCCCACACGCCCATGGTGTCTGACGCCTGAGTACAGGGATCTCCCTGGGGAGCCCAGGCTTTGGGGAAAACACTCAGAAGCCTGGAACTGGGTTCATGTTCGCTTCTTGACCCTGTAGCACTTAGCCCCCTGGGTGCCCCAGCCATGAGGGGCCCTTGCAGCTAGGCGCCGACCTGACGGCAGGCAGGTGCATCAGTGCGGAGGGGGCTCAGAGCGGACCGAACAGAGAGTGAGCCTCAGGACTACGAGAGCCAGGAGACGGTGGTCCGGGGGGTGGTGGAGGGCAGGGTGGCAGCAGAGGGACCGGTGTGGGGTCCGAGGGGAGGGGGGCCGCTGGGGCCTGGGTCTGAGGCTCACTGGCTATCTCATGGGGATTAGACCCAAGCGGAGTATGGGGGCAGGACTGAGCTACAAGCAGCGGGGAGAGGGTGAAGTCGGGCCGGCGCCCCGCTGGGCCTCCTCTCGTGGCCCCCTCCCCCCTCCCCAGCCCAGGCGTACCCTCAGCCCGCAGTGACCCTGCAGGCAGTCCTGCGGGTGGCGCTGGGGGTCAGCGGAGCGGAGCGGGCTGGGGTTCTACCAGCTGCCTTTCTAGGGTCGGCCAGGCGAGGGCACCCGCGGGACAGGCAGGGGTCCGGTCTTTCCCGGCCCGGATGTTTGCGGGGAGGAGTGGGGTTTGCGCCCACCCAGCTCCCTTCAGCGTCTGCAGAACCTGGGAGCCCTGCAGCAGCACAGGCGCCCATCAGGCGGCCTCTCCGGCTCCAGGGCCCCCACGCCTCCACCCCCGACATCCCTGCGCCCCCAGCTGGTAAGCACTCGGTTCTCTTGGCCCACCAACCCCTGGTGAGCAGCCTCCTGACTCCGCCCCCAGGTGCAGTCCCCTCCTCTTGCTCCCGGAGGTCGAGGACTGGTCCTACGCGGGACAAAGCCAGGGTCCTTTGCCTTTTGCAGGAAGCCATCGAGGGGGCATGCTTGGGGCAGGGGTCAGCTCCACGACTTACTAGCCCCTCAAAATGGCAAATCTTCATCCGTTTGCCAACTCCAGAGCTGTCTGCGTGGTTGGAGACGGGATCCAAGCGCCTTCCAGAGACAAACCCCCTTCCTCCCCCCTCCGTCCCACGGCCCCACGCCTGCCAGGCTCCGACCCAGGCCGGGCTAGGACGCCAGCTGGTTCTGGCTGGCCCTCCTGAGGGACCACCTTCCCTGACTTCCCTCTTCCCAGCGATCACTGGTCCCGTTCCTCCGCTGCAGGAACTTGCGGGGTTTTGTTTAATGTTGAAGAGGGTGGCAGAGGTGGTTGGATGGCGTCACCCACTCAATGGACATGAATCTGAACAGGTGCGGGAGACCGTGGCGGTCAGGGGAGCCGAGCCCGCTGCAGCCCGTGGGGCCGCAAAGAGCCCGACGACTTGGCGACTGAACAACACCCAGTCGTGCCAGGCGGGGTGCAGGGTGGCGCTCGCTGTTCACGTGGCTCTCCCCGAGCGCGCCTGACAGGGAGCATGACCCGATAAATAAACGTGACTAAGTTAAAATCTCTGCCAAACCGCGAGCTCCGCGCTTGCCCGCCACGTCAACGTGAGAGCGCGGCGAGGCGCACGGCCGCCCTCCTTGGCTGGGCTTCTCCGTCGGCACCAGGAGGGGCATTGGCAGACCCGTCCGCTCCGGCGGAATCGGCTCGGGCGGCGCCACCCGAGGTGCTCCTTCCCCGCAGGACTCTCCCTCCCTGGTCGACCCCGGGGCGGGGAGGCGTTTCCTTCGGTCTTACCCGGGGGGCGGCTCCCGGGAGCGCCGGAGAAGAAGGTGGCGCGGTGGCCAGGCGCCAAGCGGAGGCACGCAGCCCCGGGTGCCCGGAGATGGCGGGCCGACAGGTGGAACAGGTTGAGCCTACACACCCGGAACTGGGGCGCTGGGGTCGGGGGTGGCGGTGGGGGTTGTCCCGTGCCACCGCGTCCGGAAGGGTAGGCGTGCGTGCGTCTGGGGCTTGGGAACCCCCGCGCGCGGGGCGGGACAGGGCGCGTAGACAGGGCTCCGAGACACCCTACGCCAGACAGCATGGAGAAGCAGCTGCCCTCACCCCTCTCTCCGGCGCCCCCAACCCACTCTGGCCCCTCCAAATGGCACTCTGCTCCCCCCATCCCGCACCCACGCCCCCCCCATCCCGCACCCACGGCACTCAGCTCCCTGGAGAGCCAAGCACAGCCCCACTCGCGACCCCAAGCGTTCCGGCCGCAGCCCAGGGAGGGCCCGGGGCGCAAGCTCCCCTGGGATGCAGAGGAGTGGGCCGGCACTGTTTCCTCGGAGGGAAGGAGGATGCAGCTTCCTGAGCCTGGGGGCCCGAGGAGCCGAGCGCGGCGCCCGGGGCGGCAATGCTCCTCCTGCCACCGGACTGAGGTCTCAGGGAGGATAATGCGCCCTGTCGACCGTGCGGGCGCACCACGCCTGGCCTGCCAAGAGGACTTCAGCCTCAGCGATCCAGAACCTGCTCCCCGCGGCAGGGTCGGGAGAAGGGGGCCGGCCCGCCCCTCCCGTGGCCCCGCCCCAGTCCCCCTGGTCCCTCCCCAAGTCCTGACCTCCAGCCCAGATCAGAGGCTTGGGAGGCCCGGCCGCCGCCGCCTTCCCGGAGCCCAAAGGGGCCCAAACCTGGCAGAAAAGGATCGCGGCTGCGCTCTCGGGGCACATACGCTGTGCCCGAGATGAGGGGCGCAAGCCAGGCCCGGGGCGGATCTCAGGGCTCAGCCGCCGTAGTGAGCACGGAGGAGCTCGATTTCCGGGGTCTGGCTCGGCTGGTGCGGATCGCCTGCGGGGCAGCCGCATCCGGATCCCGCGAGTGCGGCCCGGCCAAGCAAGCGGGGAGACAGAAACTCCCTCGCGCACGGGCTGCACCACACACGAAGCCGGCCGGTATCACGCGCGGTGGCACGCCGCCCGGGACAGCACGGGGCGCGCACACGCAGGCGGTGGGAGCCACCTAACGCCTGCCCGGGCCCGGCGGCCAGTGGCTTTCTTAGAGGCGATCTGGCGTAGGGACTCGCAGCACCACACCCGTAGAACTGCCCAAAACGAAAATGGACCCCTGGAGATCTCGGTATCAGGAGACGCTGGGTTCCTGCCCAGAGCCGAGAGGGCCGCTGTGGTTTGTGCCACCGAAATCCTGGCGGCCCGGGTGAAACGGGAAAGTCGTTGTTAACCTGCCGCACCAGGCCCGAGAGGCCGGCTGGCAGACACCGCAACCCGGCCCCCCTCCAGCGAATCGGTGGCCGTCGGTTGGTCCGCGTTCCCGTCACGTTCCCAACGGGCAGCGATAATAGTAATAACCATCACTTAATATGTGACACCACCCAAGAGAACCAAAGAGGCAACGTCCACGATTGTACTCGGCGCCTGTTTGGCGCCTGCACTCCGCAGTTTACTGAGATCTTATTTGAACCCCGCACAACCGTCTACGAGGTGGGAGGAGTTCTCACCCCGAGGACGACACCACGCGCCCGGCGTGCCGGTCAAAAGGCCGCGCTTCTGCCCGCGGCGCCGCACGCCCCGTGACGCGGATTCAGTCTGCCTGAGTTCCCGACCCCAGGCTCCGGGCCGCGCTTCGCAAGGGAGCGGCTGCGCCAGCGGTCCCGCGCGGCGTCCAGACCCGAGCTCCGGGTTCAGGTTGCCTCCCAGGAATGAGGTGCCACCGCGCAACCGGGAAATGAGCCAGCCCCGCCGTACAGCCCCACGGGGCCGGGAGTGGACGGGGACCCGGTCCCATACCCACCACACAGGAGCCGGCCTTGGGACAGGCCTCGCCGAGGCGCCAGCCACTGGGTGGGGAAACACAGCGGATTCTCGCGGGCCAAGTCTAACCTTTGGCCCGTAGACGCTGACATCCCGCTTGTCACGCCTTCTGCATCCTGGAGCAGGAGGTCCTCTCTCAAACCTGGGGCCGCGACCGCGAGAGTGCCTGCCGGCTCCCCGCGCCCTCCCGCCGGCGCCTCTGCACCGAACAGGGCGCACCGCGTGTGCCGAGTGGATCCTCAAATCTGCATTCTTTCGGTGATAAAATATGCTCTCGTATTTTTTCCTGATTTCCCATTAAAACCTTTGCCTAACTAAACTCCCATCCAACGGGATTTATTTCGTCCCCGGGGAGATAAATCAGGGGGCAAATTTACGGCCCGGGAGGGACCCGCCGCGCTAATGGGCGCTTCATGGAGTGCGCGGCGGGGGCGCGCGGACAGCGGGCGCTGGCCAATGGCCGGGCCGCGGGCGCCCACAGCCAATCAGCGCGCGCGCCGCGCCGGGCCCCCGCGGTTATCAGCGCGTCCGGCCCGCGCGGCGCCGCCCGACCGGCCCCGGGGCTGTCGCTGCCGCCGCCGCCGCCGCCGCCGCCTCCCGGAGCGCCCCCGCCGCCGCCCGCCCTGCGCCGGAGCCGCCACCCGCCCTCCCGCCCGCCCTCCGCGCCGTCGGCGCCCTCGCCCGGCGCCCGCCCGGGCCGCGCGCAAACTTCCCGGGCCGGCGGGCGGCGGCGGCGGCGGGGCCCGGATGGGCGTCCGGGCCGGCGGCGGCGGCGCCCATGGACGCTAACCGCCCGGGCGCGTTCGTGCTGAGCAGCGCCCCGCTGGCCGCGCTACACAACATGGCCGAGATGAAGACGTCTCTGTTCCCATATGCGTTGCAGGGCCCGGCCGGCTTCAAGGCGCCCGCTCTGGGCGGCCTGGGCGCGCAGCTGCCCCTTGGCACCCCGCACGGCATCAGCGACATCCTGGGACGGCCGGTGGGGGCGGCGGGCGGCGGCCTCCTGGGCGGCCTGCCCCGGCTCAACGGGCTGGCCTCGTCGGCTGGCGTCTACTTCGGGCCCGCGGCCGCCGTGGCGCGCGGCTATCCCAAGCCCCTGGCGGAGCTTCCCGGGCGCCCGCCCATCTTCTGGCCCGGAGTGGTGCAGGGCTCGCCCTGGAGGGACCCCCGCCTGGCCGGCCCGGGTAAGTGGCCCGTGCGCGGGTTCGGCGTGGGGCTGCGGGCGGGCGTGGGCAGGACCGCCGGCCACGCTCACCGAGCCCCCTCTGCAGCCCAGGCCGGCGGGGTCCTGGACAAGGACGGCAAGAAGAAGCACTCGCGGCCGACCTTCTCGGGCCAGCAGATCTTCGCGCTGGAGAAGACTTTCGAGCAGACGAAGTACCTGGCGGGGCCCGAGCGCGCGCGCCTCGCCTACTCCCTGGGCATGACCGAAAGCCAGGTCAAGGTGAGGCGGCGCCGCGCGGCGCTCGCTTGGCCGCAGCCCGCTCGCTCCCCCGCGTCCTGCGAAAGGCGCGCGAGCGGGCCACCCCGCGGCCGGGGCCGGGGCAGAGGGGGCAGTCTGGGGCGGCCCCCGGCGTCGGCGCGGGCGGCACGCGGGCGGCAGCGTCTGGCCCGGGCCGCCGAGGGGCTGGGCTGCCGCCGGCGGGTACTCCGGCGGGCCCCGCGTGATGGGCGCCCTCCACCCCAGGTGTGGTTCCAGAACCGCCGGACCAAGTGGCGCAAGCGGCACGCGGCGGAGATGGCGTCGGCCAAGAAGAAGCAGGACTCGGACGCCGAGAAGCTGAAGGTGGGCGGCTCGGACGCGGAGGACGACGACGACGAGTACAACCGGCCCCTGGACCCCAACTCGGACGACGAGAAGATCACGCGTCTGCTCAAGAAGCACAGAGCCCCGAACTTGGCGCTGGTCAGCCCGTGCGGCGGCGGCGCGGGGGACGCCTCCTGAGGGCGCGGGGCCGGGCCGGACAACCAGGGTACGGACGCGGGCCGGCGCCCTCGCCAGCCGCCCGCGCCGCAGTGTGTATATATATTTTTACAGAGTAAGTTATACGGCGGCCCGGCTAGGGCTCGGCGTCGGGGCCGCCGCCGCCCCGCGTCCCGGTGGAATCACTTTGTATAATCAATAAATTATTTAACGCGTCCCCGTCGGAGCCACGGCTCCCTGGGCCCCTCCGCCTGTTTCTTCCCATTCGGAAAGCCGCGGGCGAGGCGGCGGCGCGGCCTCCGCTCCTGCCGGGAACGCCGTGCCGGGCCGCTGTCCAGTGTCCGGGCCCGCGGGGCCCGCGCCTTCGGCAGGAAGGGCTCCTGGGGCTGGAAGGGCCTGGCTCGGCAGCGGGCCCGACGGAGGCCGGGTGCCCCCGCGTCCCGGGCGCCCGGGCGGCGGCAGCTCGCAGGAGCGAGGGCGCCGAGAGGACCCGCGCGGGGAAGGCGTCCCGGCCCCGCGGACCCTCGGGCCGCCCGCTGAGGGAAGGGGCCGCCCGGCCGGGAGCCGCGAGGAGCCGGGCTGGAGCGGAGCCGACGGCGCGGGGCGGAGCAGGGAGCAGGTAGGCCTCTTGTTCTCCAGCCACCCCGAGGCGCGGGCCCTCCTTTCGCGGCTACCGTGGATGAGGTTTGGGCAGGTTTAAACACATTCCCGGTGCCCGCCCCACCCTGCGCGGTAGCTGTGGGTGGGTGGGTGGGGGTCGGTGACGGGCGCCGCTGGGCCCGGCTCCTGCCCACCTGCTCTGGTCTGATTATGTAGATTCAACCCGCCCAGCCTTAGTAGCTGCAGACTTGGGAAGTCGCGCTAAACTTAACATTGGGTGAAATAAATCAGGTTTTAAACTCAGCACTATAGCTGATCCGCTGCTATTATTTAGATTTTTATGGGTAGAAAGTGCGACTTAATTCAAAGGACTGCAAAGAGAAGCCCACAGTAATTCTGCCAGCAGCCCGAAGTTCTCTGGGAGGGGTCCTGGGGTTGGCAGCAGAATCATGTCTGGCAGCCCCTTGAGCTCGTCCCCTTCCCGGGCAGGGCGGCTCCGCCTGCACCCTCGGATGCCCCCACCAGCCAGACCCCGCCCCCTGCCAGGCCCCACCATTGAGAGGCAGGGAAGCCCTCCTCTCTGGCCTGTTCTTCACCCCCACCCCAGAGGCGAGGATCTGGTGAACAGCTGGATCTCTCTGGTTCACCGGAGAAGCCCCAGACTGGATGCTCCCCGTGGTTGCAGCTTCAAGGGCGTGACTGTGGTGTTAATTTTGAGTTAAATATAAAGGGTTATATTACTGTAAGATTTATCTAGGAAGTCATTATTGGAAATGTTAGTAAAAGGCTGAGTTTTTTTTTTTCCACGCAACTGCACCAATTTTAAAAACAGATGCTTTCCACTGACTGGTTTTCTTTTAAGAGAGAACTTAAAAAAAATTATGTGTGTAAAAACTATTCTCTCAGCTCTAAGCTAGGAGCAAAGGGATTTCTAGTTTTAAGGTTTTGAGGAAAGCGATGCATTTATGTAATTTCATTTAAAAAATGCTGAGGGGTAAATCCCTGTAGGCACCTCTGCAGTAAACAGTTCAAAAGACGTTCTTTCCGCTTCCCACCGTGGCTCAGCTTTATGACAGAATCCGACAGGACGCGGGGCCCGGGTTGTGGACGAGGTGACCTGTACTGCAGCCTGCGAAGGACGCGGAGCGCCGGAGAAGGGAGCACAGTCAAGCGGGGTTTTCACCAAGATCGATTTTATTGCTTAGGGGCTGGAGCGGCCATTTCCAAGGCCTCCAGAGTGACCAACAGCTGAAACCCTGCTGCACAGAAATCACCGTGGCCTGCAGCGGCCACAGCTTGACACGCACCCAGATCCTCCTGTCAAGGACGCAGACTCGGCCGGTGGATGCCAAACCGCTGGCGACGGTAGTGACTCACCTAAACCAAGCCTCCCCCACGCTGGCACCCAGCCCGGGAGCGCTGTAGTGTTAAAGCAGATCAATAAATGTCATTTGTGTTTCACCCTCGGGCTGGGCGCCACCGCTGACCGCCGCGCCAGGTGTCCGGGATGCGGCAGGGTCACGACGGGCCGCGGGAGGCTCGGCAACCGGGGACGCGGACAGTTTGTTTCTCTTGATAGTTTATGTACAGCCCATGTTAAAGCGGTCTCTATCAGAAGCAGACTAGGCTATTTTTATTTCTCCCGTGATATTACTGTTTTACGTAGAATACTTGGCACCATAGTACAGTAACAAAAGACGGACAAAACGGTTTACAAAATCCTCGAAAGGTACACCCGAGCTAGCTATGAACTTCACATTCAGTTCTTAATATTACACAGCAGGAAGCCTAGGAGTCTGGCTGCTTGCGTGAGAGCCGTGGGCCGTCCGAGCCCCACGGCGCCACTGGGCGCGGTCCTGGTCTGACAGCTCTGTGTGTGGACATGCGGGTGACCAGCTCCTAGACCCGGTTCTACTGCTGATATGACACTCAAGCATTCATACTGGAAAGTATCTTTAGCGTAAGTTTTGGTAAGGTTTATAAATTATTTTTAAAAAGTATATATTTATATATATTTATATATATAAAAATGGAAAGCAGCTGCAGTGTGATTCAAAAACCATGTAACATGGCAGTAGAGTGACTAACGGGGAGGGCCTCCAGAAGTGACGGCGGGAGCCGCTGCCCCTCAGCCCCTGCCGCGGGCGACTCCCAGCCCCACGGGGCTGCTGCTCCCGAGAAGCTCCTCCACGCTGACAATGATTAAAAATCGAAAACCGTGACGTCTAAAAATACAGATCTTTTGCTGTCTATTAGAGTTTTGGCAACAGGACTGTGACTCGTTAAAAAAAAAACCCAATGCTTCTACTTGATGCCACATGGACAGACAGGACGGTGAGGTATGTGAGGCTTGTCCGGAGCGCCGTCCGGGGCTGAAGCAGAGTGTGGGGCCGGCCGTCTAGCGGTGGCGCTCGGGCGGGTCTGGACGCAGCTGTCGGAGGACGTGGGCCCGCGTGCTACGGGGGGGTCTCGCCGGGGGTCCCCTCGAGGCGCTGGCATCGCCTCCCTGCCGTGGAATCAGGCGTTGGTTACGGGGACACACACACCAGGAAAAGCTCAGAAAGGTGAACTCGAGGGAAGGAGGCATATTTACCACCACGTCACTGCACCACACAACACTTGGGCACGCGTGCGTGAGGTTTACCTGCCCCGGGCGCGATGCGGAAGGCCAGGAACACGGGCTGTGGGGAGAGGCGAGGCCGTCAGGGCCGAGCGCCCACGGCCAGCGGGCCCAGCGCCCGGACCCTGTCCTGGGGAGCTGGCCATGGGCGACTCGTGGCGGAAGGCAGAAGGCCGTCGTGCTCCGTTAAGACAGCATTATTTCCACATAGAAACCGGTGTAAAGCTCATTTCAGAGCCATGATTCAGGCCCTGAGAACGTGGGGAAGGACAGAGCCTGGCCTGGGATCCAGCCACTGGGTCGGGTGGGCGGCCGGCCCTGACAAGGGGAAGCGGTGACCATCTCTCCCGGGCCGCCGGGGACACGGGACCCGTGGTCCCACTCCCCCGGAGGGGCTGCAGGCTGGGGGCTGGGCAGAGTCACACGTCCAAGGCTTGTCCGGCAACACTGGGCGGTTCCCTGAAGCTTGGCAGGGACACAGACATCCCCCCGACCCCAGGCGGCGGGGCAGAGGCCAGTAGGACGCTTGGGTGCAGGCTCGGAAGCACCTCCGGGAGGGACAGTCTCAGTCTCCAACACGAATTCCGTCTCACTGAGCCAGCCTCTTCCGCCTTCCTCCCTGCCTGCCTCACCACCCCCTACCTACCTGCCTGCTGGCGCTTCATTGAAACTAAACGCTGACTGACTCGGCCACGTCTGTGAAGCCGGATCAGGAGGCAAGGGGGTTAGGAGAAGCGCCCGACAGCCCACCGCCCACCATCACCCCTGCACTGGCCAGTCACCTTGTGGTCTCCCATGCAGACGTTGGGCCCGATGTGGTCGTAGGTGACAATCTTCTCCTCGCTCTCCGACTGGGAAAAGCAAACAGGAACAGATGCGGGAGGCGGAAACGGGGGGCTTCCTGGGGGAGCAGCGGAGACAGCCCCTGCGGCTGTGGGACCCTCCGCCACCCTGACCTCTCCTCCGTGGGGCTGCAGCTGGCTCAGAACTGCCAGTGAGCAGCTGGCCCCCAGGAGGGAGCGGCTGGAGGCGGCCGGGCAGCACTCAGCCCCT
Organism: Nanger dama; assembly: GCA_917880005.1. Classification (NCBI taxonomy): domain Eukaryota; kingdom Metazoa; phylum Chordata; class Mammalia; order Artiodactyla; family Bovidae; genus Nanger; species Nanger dama. The sequence goes on along the minus strand of CAKJTW010000026.1, from coordinate 35,307,584 downwards.
GCTTGCAGGGTGGGAGGGGTCCAGCCTCGAGAGGGCGGCAACTCTCCTTGGGGGCTGGAGGCAACGTGCTGGGTGCTGGCCTGGCCTCTGCTTATGGCCATCAGGGCAGATGGGAGCTCTCCAGTTGTGAAAGAAGCCCACCTGGTCTCCGTTTTCCCCCTTGGCATTTGTTTTTGACCCAGAACTCCCTGTTCAGAGGAGAACAGATGCCCCTGAACGCCATGGGGCCACACCCAGCGGCCACTAGAGCGGGGCCACGTGCACAGGCCTCCCACCCGCCAGCCTTCGGGCGCTGCCCAGGGTGCTCCACTGGCGGGCCGTTCCGGCTCCAGCTGGGCAGGGCTTTCACTGCCATGGCTGAAGCCTCTGACACCCTAAACTGAGTCATCCTTAATGCGGTAGGAAGCGTAAGGCCAGCTTTACTTTCCAGCACGGCTGCCTGCCAGGAACTGCGACAGCAGATGCTTCGCACGCCCGTGGCGGGGCACAGCGCTTCCCTGGAGTGGGAAGCATTCATCAGACGCCGCGTGGTGGTTTACAAGGCGGCGTAGAATCGTGGATTTCCGAGTGCATAATCGCGGGACAGATCGACAGCGGGCTCTGCACACCTCCCTGCGCATCCGTCACAGCAGCCGCCCCTCTGTGTTCGAGGCGGGAAGCAGAACCGACATGATGCCGAGCTGACCGAGTGTGGCGTGATGGATGATGCCGCGGAAACGCGGTGAGGTGGCTGCTGGGCCGGTGACGCCCACCACCGCGGGAGCCCAGGGGAGGGCCCGCTGGGGCAGCCCAGCCAGGAAGGCTCCGGGCCCTCCCTACGACGGGCCGCCCGGCCAGGCTCCGTCCCCCAAGTCTGCAGCATCAGACCCGCAGCCCTGGAGCGGAGACGAGGCAGTGGCGGTGGCGGCCTTCCGTCCGCCTGCCTGGGCTCCACAGCCCCGGGCGCCTCCCGACGCCAGGCCCTCCAGCTGCCCCGGTGGCTCCACTGCAAGACGCCTTCTCCCTGGAGGCGCCTCTCACCTCCTTTCTGCCCCAAGGCGCCCACTCTGGCTGCAGCTCTGGGCTCCGCTGGCCCAGTGCGCTCAGAGCCGGCAGGGGGTGACCCACTGTCCGCTGTCCGCTCTGCCTCCTCACACCCCATCACGGGGCCCCTGGGGCAGGCCCAGCAGAGCGTGGGGCTGAGTCTGAGGCCACACGTGTGCAGGGTCTGTGTAGTCAGGGCCCGTCTGTCCTGTGCAGCTTACGTCGTAAAGCCTGTTCATGGGAGAGCCCAAGGCCCATCCTCCATGCTGGACTCTGGGGCCTGCCCGCCAGTTGTCCGGCTGGCCCCCAGGCCCTGTCAGGGCATGCTCACTGCAGATCCCATGCACCCAGCCTGGTCCAGGAGGTCTCTCCCAAGAAGCTGGCTCACAGCAGGGCGTCCAGGGCCACCCGCCCCCGGAAAGGCCAGCAGGATCTTCCGCAGGGGGCCACCGGGGCACTGGCGGGAGTCGGCGTGCACCGGGCTCATCCCAGAAGCTCCGCCCTCCTGGCTGCACCTCTGGATGAGGGTCTGGGCCCCCAGGGGCAGATGGGACCCCTCATAACAAGAGCAGGAGCTGTGCAGGGTGGTGACAGAGCCTGGACGTCCTGGGTTGAGGGCGGGCGACCACCCGCCCCCTCCTGACTGGCTGCCATGTCACTCAGAGGCCAAACTGCTGCCCTCATGAATCAATGCACTTCATTATTGCATTTTTCACTGATGGTGTTGACAAAACCAGTGCAGATATTGATTCTTGACAGCAGTCCTTCTGTGTTAAATGTGGGCATTGAAAACCCCAGGAATTGAGAGGCTACAGGAACTGGAGACCCCGCCCCCCGCTCCGCACCCCCGCCCCAGCACTGCAGGCAGCCTCCAGCCCTGGCGTTTGTGCGACTCAGCTCAGATTTACAGTTTAAGGAAATAGGACGACTCCACAGCTCAGGAGCTCTTTGGAGGACAAGAGCCCATTGACGTCTCCGAGCATGCAATAAACTGAAATGACTCCTGACGCCCTGGCGACCGGCCATTTACGCTGTTTTGACTCCAGAACCTGGGCTATGTCCTAGCCCGAGGACAGGTGGCAGGAGGGCGCCCCCAGCCCGGGCCCACCCCTAGCCAGCCCCCCAGGCCTCACTCACCCTCAGGACCAGCTCCTTGGCCGACGGAGACATGAGGACACGGTCACACCAGGCGGGGCAGCGGGTGTTCATGTACTGCTGGCCCTGGCTGCAGTCCTCGCTGTACGGGTAGCTGGGGAGACAGGATGGGGGAGTGGTCAGCAGCCGCTACCAGGCCCCCCAGCCCCTCCTCCCCACGCAGCCCCGCACCCCAGAAAGGTCCAGCTTGTCCGGGGTATGGAGAAGCGACAGAAGCTTCCAGAGCCGAGTCCCGCACTGTCCCTCCTAGCGCGTCAGATAAACCCCCAAGGACGCGGCTCGTCTTCCCAATGCGGTTCTGCTTCTGGACGTGGCCTAAAGCACAGACCTGCACCAATGCCTGCGGCTGGCTGGCAGACCCGTTCCTTCCCCCCTCAGCACACGTCCTGTGCCCCCCGTGTGTGGGAGCCCTGGACCAGCTGGACAGACAAATGTCTTGGCCGGGCACACAGCCTTCTTAGTCGAATGTCACCATTTTATATTTACCATTACAGACAAGAACCTACACATGGTCCAGCTCTGATTAGGGACCCCGGAGAAGTCCAAGCAGCACCTCCTGACCTTTCATATGAAGGCGAGCCTGTCCACTGCAGGGAGGTGGCTCCCGCGCCCCATCTTTGAGATGCATGCTGTCCCTGTGTTATACGCATTTTTGTTTTTCACAAAAGTGAACCCTGGAGCTTTTCCCATAATAATTTGTCCTGTAAAGCATCTCTCCCCACACAGAGCACTCGTCCATACTTGGGAAGGGATGAGTCCCTCTGGGAGTTAGACACTCTGCCTGGGTGGAACCAGAAGGTGTGCCTGTGCCCAGTGTGTTGGTCACGGTTGCCCTGAGGCACATACTCAGGCAGAGCCCTGCGCAGGGGGCTCAGCAGCCCACTCCCAGCCTGGGTGCCCGATCGCAGCCAGCCGTCCGGGGACCCTGCCTCCTGTTTGCTCCCACACCCGTTTCAGCAGCAAGCATCTACCCACTGTTGGAGGTGTTTTGGTTACTTCCAGGTTTGGGGAGTTCTTGGCTGTGATGAGTGGACCCCCAGGGGCCCAGGACCCTGTTGGGGGCTGGAAGGTAAACCCCGTGGTCGTGGCCACACAGACATACTACCTGCTGTTGCCACGGTGCCGGTGTGGCCCTGCCCCACACGGCACAGGCAGAGGCCACAGAAATGATTCCCAGATTGGATCTCGACCCAGTTTAGGAGTCAGTGGGAGGAGTGAGGAGCATGTGAAGGTGGGACCCTCAGACCTCAGGGAAGGGAGGTTTGGAAGGGGCTGTCCTGAGGGCAGGGGTCTGAACAGGGCTGCGTGCCGGGTGAGGAGAACCTTCCACATCATGGGAAGCCGCTGCGCACCTCAGTGGGAGAGCCCGCTAAGCTGTCTCACTCACACCCTTGGATCTTTGTTTTCAAGCCAATGACAGTGTGGCTTGGAGTGTGTTCACAGCTGGGATGACGGGGGCAGAGGTGCAGAGAGGCTCTGAAAACCAGGTGTGCCAGCCAGAGAATGCCACTTAGTATCCCCTGTTGCCACAGCATCACCTGTCTGCTGGCACCAGTGATGCCCATTGTGTGCAATTCCCTGGTTGACAAGCTGGATGCCCTGGGGTGGCCACTGTCCCTCAAACAGACACTGTCCACCACCCCTTGCCCCCAGGAGATGCTGAAGCTGGACAGCCAGTGGAACACAGGTCGTCTCCACAAACACCGAGAGCCCACAGCCCCGGAGTCCATGAGCCTCTATCCTGACCTCCTGGCCCAAGCGGGAGGAGTCGTTTTCACAGAACAGTCAGGATGATGCAGGCCTGGTGAGTGTGGAGAGGAGCCAGCGCGGCCCTTCTCTGTGACAGGCCACAGGGACAAACCTGGACGTGGTCTCCCTCCTGGACAGTGCTGCTTCTGGACAGATCCCCATGGGGTTCAGCCACGACAAAAGCAACAGAGCCAGGAGGTTCCGCCTTTTAACCAGAAAGAGGGCAGCGTGGCAGAGCCCAGGCACAGGATGCCCTGCGTGGGCAGATGTGCCCGAGGACATCCCCTGAATACCTGGCAGCACACCCATCTGGGTACACACCCACCCAAATACACAGCCACCGAGGTACACAGCCTCCAGGAACACACCCATCCAGGTACACACCCATCTGGGTACACGTTCACCCAGGTACACAGCCTCCAGGTACACACCCAACTGGGCACACACCCACCCGGGTACACACCCACCCAGGTACACAGCCTCCAGGTACACACCCATCTGGATACACACCCACCCAGGTACACACCTATCCAGGTACACATTCACCCAGGTATACAGCCTCTAGGTACACACCCAAAGAGGTACACACCCACTTGGGTACACACCCATCCAGGTACACAGCCTCCAGGTACACACCCATCCGGGTACACATTCACCCAGGTACACAGCTTCCAGGTACACACCCACCAAGGTACACTCCCACTTGGGTACACACCCATCCAGGTACACAGCCTCCAGGTACACACCCACCAAGGTACACACCCACCTAGGTACACACCCACCCAGGTACACACCCATCTGGGTACACATTCACCCAGGTACACAGCCTACAGGTACACACCCACCCAGGGACACACCCATCTGGGTACACAGCCTCCAGGTACATACCCATCAGGTACACACCCAGGCACACATTTACCAGATACACTCCCAGGCAACACATTCACCCAGGTAATACACACACCCAGGTACACACTCTAGCCATACATCTAGGTAACACTCCCAGGGAATGCATACACCTAGGAAACACACATGTATACACATACACACATGAGTTTTATACCACATACACAAAAAACTCATGAACACATGCACACACCTGCATGTAAAAATCTATACACACCAATACCTGTCAGCTCATATGTGAAATACCATGCACATGTGCACATGGAGCTCATGCACACACATACCTACACCTATGCAACGTACACCTGTACACACATGTATTCACACACACCACATACAGGCCCAGGTATACGTGTACCCAAGCACATGTGCACACACAACCCACACCCCACACCCACAAGACACGCTGCATACACCCATGTACACATACCCACCTATCCACACATGTGCCTGTATAACAATGTTTTCATACACACATGTGTGTCCACACCATGTACATACACTCACACCTGTGCACACCCACACCCGTGCCCTATGGATATCACATGCACACATGCAGACATACGCACGCAGAAACACATGCAACCAGTCTGTAACCAACCACATGCCTCCTGCACACACACACCCACACAAGTACATGCCTGCACACACATGCAGTCACACCCATGTGGGGGTCTCATCAGGCACACGTGCTGACACCGTGCACACAGTGAACACACCCATGCATGACCCTCTGTGCACACACCCTACACACGTGTGCACAGGAGCTCATGCCTGCACACACACAGGCAGCACTCCTGGGATCACTTATTTTCTGGCAGTCAGAGAGCACATCTGGGTACCAAATGGTCACCGTTTCTAACCATGTCCCTGCAGCTGCTTCTGCTGACACGTTCCCAGTGTTGGGACAGCTCTCCAGACACGGGGCTGTGAGTGCCACCCAATGGTCAGGAACATGGTTTTAAACATGAGGGAACAAAATGGAGGGGATGGGTGTGACCCAGGCACTGGAGGAGGGGGAAGGTGGGTAGTAGGGGAGGGGATGATAAGGTAGTGGGGAAGGGGGAATGAGCCGGGCTATTGGGGAGGGGGAATGACCCGGGAAATAGGGGAGGGGGTGGGTGACCCAGGCAGTGGGGGAGGGGAGAGTGACTAGACAGTGGGGAGGGGGTGGGTGACCTGGGCAGTGGGGGAGGGGCAGGTGACCCGGGAAGTGGGGGAGGGGGTTGACTTGGGCACTGGGGGAGGGATTGATGACCCGTGCTGTGGTGGGGGGCGGGGTGACCCAGGCAGTGGATGGCCTTGCTTTGGAGACTCAGGCCTTGCATGCAGACTGGGAGGTCAGGGGCTGTGGGCGGGGACCCTCAGCGCAGGAAGCCCAAGGCTTAGTCTGTAAACCATGACCTTTCCCACTTCAGAGAACCTGAAATGCTACTTCCCAGTTAAACGGAGAAAGTCTGACCCCTAGACCGATGAGCCTCCCAGTGGCCCCCACCCCATGTCCTTCCCAGACCACCTCCCCTCAAGGGGCAGCGCCACCTCCAGCCAGAGAAAGGTCTCTGGCCAAGACGTGCTTGCAGGGACAGGACGCCGTTCCTGGAGAGCTGGCACGGCCCTAACACACCGACCAGCTCACAGGACGTCCATGATTCCAGGACACGGGCAGGATGTCTCAGGCCCCACGAGCCAGTCAGGCCCGAGGCAGCTGAGCCCCAAAGGGCAGGTGACATCCGGGTGCCCACAGCGCGGACACCACCCTGGAGTTCCTCCCACTTGGCACCAAAGTATCCCCATCCCCAGCCTACCGGCAGGATCTCACAGACCAGGCCACGCCCTCCTGGGGGCCACGCCCTCCTGGGGGCCACGCCCTCCTGGGGGCCACGCCCTCCTGGGGGCCACGCCCTCCTGGGGGGCCACGCCCTCCTGGGGGCCACGCCCTCCTGGGGCCACGCCCTCCTGGGGGCCACGCCCTCCTGGGGGCCACGCCCTCCTGGGGGCCACGCCCTCCTGGGGGCCACGCCCTCCTGGGGGCCACGCCCTCCTGGGGCCACGCCCTCCTGGGGGCCACGCCCTCCCGGGGCCACGCCAATTCCCAGAGCCCACCCCTGGGGCCTGGCTGAAGCGTGTGCAGGCCAATGGATACCTCCCAGCCCTGAAATGCCTGTCTCTCTGCTGCCTGGGGGATGGGGGCTTGTCCTCGGCCACCTGAGCGGACCACAAGGTCCTGGGGCTCCTGGCAGGCCCATCCCCCCGCGCCTTCTGAGCTCTGTGCCTGGCTGAACGTTCAGGCTGCGGGGTTTGGAGAAGCTCAGGATCAGCCACCTGCTTGGGCTGCTCGGGAGGTGTATGTCCACAGCTCCTCCTCCTGGCCAGGCCGCAGCCCTGAGGGAGGCGGGTGGACCCTGATCAGCGGGAGACGCGCCGGGACCCCCGCACCACCCCCCGGAAGGGGGGAACCGGTCCCTCAGGACGGCCTCAGCTTCCAGCAGTCCCTGGCAGCACGTGTCCCCACACACTTCATGTCGTTTCGGTAGCGTCAGAGCCCAAGGATGATGCGGTGGGGCAGCTCCTGGATGCGCTACTGAGGCCACTCACTCAGGCCCAGCTGCCGAGTCATAGGCTCCTGGGCATCAGAGCTGCTGCTGGGCACCTGCCAGGTCCCCGGGGGCCACATCCCTGCCTCTCTGGCCCCTGCACCTCAAATCACTGGTCTGGGCACTGACGGTGAGCGGCAGGCACCTAGACACCTCAGCCAGTCTGGACTCACAGGGAGTCCCAAGTCCAGCGAACGTCTGACCTCCGGAGTGAGGCTCAGGAAGCAAGGTGAGCTTCACGGGGAGCCAGGGAGGATCTTTGACGTGGATCTGACGTGTTTACCTCCCACGGGGCCTGGCACAGATGGGGATGGGGGGCAGACAGCGCTCTCAGCCCCACCTGCAGCAGCCCTACTCCCGAGGACAATTCCCTGAACCTGCCCAAGGCCCATTATCTCCCAAGTGGTAAGAATGCCCACTTGGCATCTGTAAAAGGGAAGAGACAGGGGGAGCAGCCGTAGGGGGCATCCGTGTCCTCCAGATGGGCCTGGGGTGGCTGAGAGGGGCTGAGTGTCCTGGGCCATTTCGTAATCAGCTCTCTTTCCCCACACCCCCACCCAGTCCCTCTGCAGCCCTGGGCAGGTCAGGGAGGAGCACGCTGCTACTGCTGCGGACTTCAAGACTCTGTAAAGTCCAGAGCAAAACACCACAAAAGCTCACATACCCAAGAAAGACAGAACCAGCACCCGCATCCCGACGGCCCCAGAAAGATCCAGAGCTTGGAGCTGCCTCAGAGGCCCCTCGTAGGCGCCTCTGGGAGGCCGTGTTGGCACCAAGGGGAGCAGCCCCTGCCACACTCTCCAGGCTGGGGAGGGGCGGGAGGAGGCACGGGGGGCACAGAAGCATGGACGGGAGGTTCCCTGTGGGCCAGCAAGTGGGCGGTCCTTACCTGGGAGGGAACGAGATGTCCAGTTCATACAGTCTGTCCTTAAACACAGACAGCTCTTTGTCGAATTCTAAGAGCTGAGGAAAAGAAAGAAGATAAGGGTCACTTGGGCTTGTGCTCCTTGGGGCACTAGCCAGCCTGGGCAGGGAAACCGTGACTTCGGACCCCAGCACCTGCCCTGCACACCACCTAGGCCGTGAGCGAGGGCTGTGCAGGCGTGTGGCTGGACGGTCCTGCAGGCCCCAGGGTGAGGCCCGGTGCTGGCCAGGGGCCACCTTGCCCCGCTGAGTGCGCAGGGCACGGCCGCAGCCATGCTGGAGCCACTCCGAGGTGCCCTCGCCCGAAGGCAGGGTCCAGCTGCAGGGACACTGCTCCGCCCCAGTGGAGCTCCACTCTCGGGCACAGGCCTCGGGTGGAGGGTGACAGATGGCACTGGCCTGGTGGGCTCCTCAGAGCCATGTCCACGGGCACTGAGCCTCCAGGAGCCAGGCCCTGCGGCCACGCGCGCCCTGGGCACGTGGTCACCCCTTACGCCCTCGGCAGTGTGGGGGGAGCATGGCATCGCACAGGCCCGAGGCCACACAGCCCCCTCACCTCCTGCCATCTCAGCGGTGCGATCCGCACGCCATGTGTGCACAGCAACCCTGGGCGCCAGGCTCCACCTGAGCCCCCCACAGGGGGCCACCTGCAGAGCCCGCGGGCAGCAAGCCAGCCCTCAGCCGGGTGCTCTCCTCTGGTGAGTCAGAGGGAAGCAGGCCGAACACCTCCCAGCAGGAGCTCCTGGGGGTTTTATGGGGGTGGGGGACCGAGGCTCCTTTTGCACAAACAGGACGCTTTGGACACAGCCACCCAATCCCAGTGGCCACCAAGTGCCGACCCTCCCTGGTGAGGCTGGAGGCTGGGTCCCACGGCTGCCACCGTGAGGCTACGTCTGCTAAGAGGCATCAGTGGCAAGCCTCGCCCACCTCAGCACCCACGATGGCCCTGCTGGGGGCCCAGGGGTACAGGGCCAGAAGTGGGGTGCAGAGAGGGATGGGGGAGGGGGAGGTCCAGGGTGGGGGCGGTGTGGGTTGGGGGCATGGGGCCAGAGCCCCCTCAGCTCCCAGGCACAAGCAGCCTCCTGCCCCCACCTCCAGGGAGCAGCCTGGGCCAAACGACTTCTGGAAGGTTCCCGAGTTGGTGTTTCAGGGTGTCTGGGGTGGGGAACAAGTCTCCAGGGAGGGCGAAGCATGAGCGTGGGGCCTGGACCAGCTCTGAGTTCACACATGTGTGCACATACGTGTGCCTGGAGACACCCTCACAGCATGCTCGAGGGAGCTGTGAGGGCCCCCCACAGGGAGACGGCGAGCATGCCATCCACAGCCTCCCGAGCGTGAATGCTCGGCCTTCACAGCTCAGGAGGACGGCCCTGACGCCCAAGGAGTCTGCCATCTTCGTGGCTCAAAGCCCCCGGAGGCCCACCGCCAGCATCCTTCCGTGGGGGGCTCAGCGCTGGGGCTGCTCTCAGTCTCGGTGTTTGGAGTCCTGCTCCGACGCCCCCAGCTCTTGAGGACTGCACCTTCCACCCCTGCCAGCTCCAAGCGTCTGTCCTGTGTCCCGCCCATGGCCCACCACACGAGCACCATGCCCGCCCGCTCCATCTGTCCGGACTCTCCGCTCCCTGGGGGACTCTCTGCTCCCTGGGAGGGACTCTCCGCTCCCTAGGGGGACTCTCCGCTCCCTGGGGAGGACTCTGCTCCCTGGGGGGACTCTCCGCTCCCTGGCTGCTGCGAGAGCTGCTTGTGTGTCTTCATCTGCCTGGATTCTTGAGCGTATGGTGTTTGTGTTTCTGATTCTTTCTCTGTTTCCTTTAAATGGTCTCAGAATTTTTATCAAGCATTCCGTGATCTGACCTCTTGGACTCTCGCTACCGTGGAGGGCTCCCTGCCCCGCGTCCAGGGAGGCCGGCATGCCATGTTTCAGGAATGGTATTGCATTTCTGCTGAAATGGTAATCTGTATCTCTTTGAGATTTTTCACAGCCTGATAACCAATTTCAAATGTATCTTAAACATTCTTCTTGATTACAAAGTGAGGAACAGTGCAGGGTGTGTGTGGACAATGATGAAGGGGCCGGCCGGCTGTATCCGTCAGGCACAGTCCAGGCCGCGCACCTTCCTCTGCTGCTGCAGAGGCATAGCGCTGATGAAGGGGAGAGGCTGGAAAATCGATTCGGGCGGAGCCGAAGCAGGTGCTACACACAGAGAAAACATCTCCATCCGACGGGCCGAGCGCTGGGAACACTCCCGCACCTGCCCTGGGACAGCCACGGAGAATTTAATCTCTCCAAATCCTCACCAGGGCACTCCATCCTGCCGCCCTGACAGCCACACTTATAATTAATTATACAATTTCGATGGGAATATCGACTAAACAAAGCTATAAATCATAGAAAAAGTCAATAGGCGTGGACACAGTCAATCATGTCCCGGCCAATGATTACTACTCTTAAAATACAATAATTATTTTCAGAGCCAGCTTGAATTAAATTTCTGTCAGGCGGGAACAAGACCAGTGGTTGATCAAGGATGCGATGGACCCGGGGCCGCGGCTGAGCCGAACATCCATCCTGGTGGGCGTCTCACCCTGAAGGTGAGCGCTTGTCCTGAGGCCCCTGGAGGTCTGCATGCCCGCCTCCTCCTGCTGCTGCTGCTGCTAAGTCGCTTTAGTCGTGTCTGACTCTGTGCGACCCCATAGACGGCAGCCCACTGGGCTCCCCCGTCCCTGGGATTCTCCAGGCAAGAACACTGGAGGGGCTGCAGTTACTGTGGGGCCGGCCCTGCACCGGGAGGCCTGAGGCCTCCGCCCCGAACCTCCTGACCGGACCAGGGGGCCCAGGGGACCCCCAGAAACCCTCATGGAGGCCTCATCTCTGCTTCGCCTCCATCACGTCCTTTCATCCTAGAGGCACACTCAAACTTCTCCCAGATATTCACATTAACTTTCCTCCACATTGAAAGACACAGTTTCACAGGGTAAATTAATACGGAAATAAAAGTCACGTCTAAGGTGGCGTCTGTCGTTTCCGGGTGTGACTGCTTCCCCAGGCAGTAAGGAAGGCCAGCAGGGCTCTGGGCCCAGGGGCGCCTTGCCTCTGCCTACCCCTCACGCTGTGGGACGAAGGAGGAGCCCACCTCCCTGGGCCCCGAGGGTCCCCAGGGAGCCAGCTGTGCACAGGCTGTGGGCTGAGTGTCCAAGTACACCAGGTGGGTGGAAGTGGCAGAGGAGGCTCGGGAACGCCTGGGGCCGAGGTGACCCTTGCGGTGGTGGAGGCAGCCTCGCAGAAGAGGGGGTGGGGCCCCCTACAGTGGGCTCAAAGCTGGGCCTGAGCAGATGGCCATGTGACTGGGCCTGGCTGAGCTCTAGGCCAGGAGGGAACGGAGGGGCTGGGGTGAAGGAAGGAGGCAGGGGCAGGGGCTGGGGGGTGCAGACTAAGTGGTGGAGAGTCCAGGCCCCAAAGCTAACGGACATGAGGGGTGAGGGGTCCTGGCGGGCGATGGGGGCTTCCCAGGGGCAGGCGGGCAGGGCGGGGGGGCTCAGTGCAGGGACTCAGGACTGGCAGGGTCTGCCGGACAGCTGGACAGTCCCTCATCCAGACAGATGTGCCCCCCTCTGGGTGCAGACGGTGGACCCTGCTCAGGGAGGCACTGAGGAGATGTGATGCAGAGGTGCTGCCCAGAGTCCGCGGGTGACTGGGTTCCCAGGGCGCCCGGAGCACAGAGGGCTGAGCGGGGGCGGAGGGACAGACAGGGCCTGAATCCACACATGGTTCCGGTCTTTGGGATGAAGACGGCCCTGAAAGGTCACAGGGGTCTTGGTGGGGAAACTGGGAGCTAAAAGTGGGGACCGCGGTACAGACAGTGCCTCACCAGGGTGGGAGGAGCAGCCAGGGCCTCAGGAAGTGGGGGGCACAGGGCACACCTGGGCGGGGGAGGCTGCCTGCAGGCGTGGCTGACCTGCTGATAACACACACACTCACGGGGTTGGTGGCACAGGATATCCCTCAAGTTCTCAAGACAGTCTCTCCTCTTTCCAAAGGAAGCGCAGGCCTCAGTGGGTGGGCCCTGAACAGAGGGTCTGCACCCAAAGCTGTCAGCCTCTGCCTCTCACCTGGGGGTCCCCAGGGCTCTGGGCCATGCTGCCCGTCAAAGACAGTGAGGCAGGAGGCTGCAGCCTGGCCGGGAGGCAGGAGGCACACCAGGCAGGGCCCAGCCAGAGGGATGGGAGGGCCGGGGGTCAGCACTGCCTGGAGCAGCGGGGGGGACCAGCCCCACATCCCACCGCAGGACTCACCGCAGTGCCGTTGTCGTCCCGGAAAACCTCCTGGTTGAAGTAGTCAAAGAGCTTCTTCTCCAGCTGGAGCATCACCTGTTTGGGGGGGCGTCAGAGCAGGGGCCCCTTCCAGGCGGGGCCAGGGGGCGGCGTCAGAGCAGGGCCCCTCCCCAGGGCGGGGGCCACGGGGGGCGGGTCAGAGCAGGGGCCCCTCCCCAGGGCGGGGCCAGGGGGCGTCAGAGCAGGGCCCCCTCCCAGGGCGGGGCCATGGGGGGCGGGTCAGGAGCAGGGCCCCTCCCCAGGCGGGGCCAGGGGGCGTCAGAGCAGGGGCCCCTCCCCAGAGCGGGGCCAGGGGGCGTCAGAGCAGGGGCCCTCCCCAGGACGGTCCCATCTCCCCAGGACGGTCCCATCTCCCCAGGCCGGGTCACTGGGTACTGAGGGGCGTGAGAGCAGGTGGGCCCGCTTTCCAGGCGGGGGCACCTCCCCAGGGCGGGGCCACGGGGGGGCGAGTCAGAGCAGGGGCCCCTTCCCAGGGCGCCAGCCGCCCCTCCGTGCTCACCTTCCGATCGTTGTCTGACTCGCGGAATATCAGCTTCACGACCTCGTTGGTGTCCGCGGCGCGGACTGTCTGCATCGTGGCCTTTGTGCAGAGAGTCTGGGAAAGACACGGAGGAATTAAGTCCGAGACCTGCTGCCTGGCAGCCCGACCCGGTCCCTCCGCCATCGCTGTCCAGCTGGGCTGGGGGCTCACTCCTCCCGAGCTCCCAGCCGGCCCCTCTGCCCTCCGTCCAGGCTGCTCTGTGGACCCAGGGGCCCAGGAGGCCCCCACGGCCACTACGGTGAAGGGCAGCCAGGCAGGACCTGGAGGGTGGCAGGGAGGGCAGAGGCCTCCCAGCAGGTACACCTGGTCCTGCCCCCACCCTGGGCATGGGGCAAGGACAGGCCACAGCAGGAAGGTGAACAGGGTCCCTCCCCAAAGTCAGGATGAACCCGGAGCTTGGCCCGGGGCAGCAGTGCAGCACTGGCCAGACCCCCCGTGCAGTGGGGAGCAAGAGCCGCTCGGGAGGGGCTGAGGGACGGCCAGGCTCGGAGCCGTGCCATGCACCTCCCTTTGGAAAAGTCCGTCCGCAGTGTCCAGAGAGGCTGCAGGGGCCAGGGGCCACAACCAGATTCTGCTTTATGTGTAAGTTAAACCTCAATAGAGCTATTTTTTTTTGTCCCCATAGTTTTTATGAAAAAGATAAAGAAGAAAGACTGCCGCAACAGAACAACTAATGTTGACCTGAAGAAACCCGCTCATCAAGGCTCCCGTGGGAAGTCACCCTGCGGCGGATCGCGGGGCTCAGGCCTGGGTGGCCAGTGCTGGGGGGGCATTGACATTCAGGGCACACAGTTAATCAGGTCAAGCCCCCAAAGTGGCTTTTGGACTCATGTGTCACAAATCAGTCTGGCCGCCTTCAAATGGCCGGATTAGAACAAGGGCCCCAGCAGCCCTGCCTGGGCGTGCGGACTGGCCGCGAGGAGGCCGAGCCTTCCAGATGCTAATGTGCTAAGGGGCTTAAGAGCAGTGAATGGGGAGGCCTGGCGGGCAGACGGCTTACTTGGAGGAAATGCATAGTCTTCGCCCAAAGGCGGCTGCTGCAAACTTCTTAAAAAACTTTTCTTTCTCCCCTTGCACGGGCTCCCAGCGGATACACATCTGCCTGGCCGGCCCCTCGCCCTCGGCCGCTCCCACACCCGCCAGAGCCCCTCATTCAGGGCGACCAGGCCGCCCCTTTCAGCCGAAGCCGTGACCGCTCGAGCAGAAAGCCCGGGACAGCGCCTTTCCGGCTTGCCTTACAGAGGCATTTTCCTCTTTTCAAAGGAGAAAAAATTCTCCAAATGCTGATTTTAAAGAACCATCTGAGGTTTATTTCGCTATCAGCGGCCGTGTGGAGGCACCGGAGGGTGACGTGGGAAGTCTTACTGGCACTCGCGGCCCCAGTCTTTTTGCTTGGCGTTTGGCGATGCAGCCACTGCCAAGGACAGGCACCGTGAGGGCCCCGGGACGGCGGGGCAGGAAAGGCAGCTCGTGGTGTTCTCGCTGCGCGGCTGGCCTGCTCCCCGTGCAGAGGGGTCTGGCCCACTCCCCTCCCCAGCACAAACACGCCCCCCAGCCCGAATTACGGTGCAAGCGGAGCTCCTCGGGCCCCAAGAGGTGGGCCCGTGAGTGTGGCCTTGCAGAACCCGCTCGATCTCTGCCAGACGGAGGGGGGTGGGGGCGGACAGCCAGCCCTGCACCCGAGGATGGGGATCGACTGCCTGGGGGTCAGCCAGGAGCTGGTCAGGGGGCATCCCGGTCAGAGCAAAGCCTGACTTGGGGGCCTCTGTTCTGGGGGAGGTCTCTATTACAGGTCGAGAAGCGCTTTTGGGGGAAAGTGTGCAGGAAGCTTTGATGTGCGGAGGCCAGAGGCACACCAGCCGTTTCCTCACTGCAGCCGCTGTCTTTAGGTGATAAGGAAAAGTGGAGAGGCGCGCCTGTGTGTGTACTCCAAGAGACAGCAGGTATCACGGCAGCGCCTCAGTCTGTGTGTAAGACGCCCTGCTAGGCTTTAGACCAGTTATGGCTGTGATTCTGCAGACCCGCTTCTGTCTGCACTCCAGCACGCTGGACCGCAGGAGGGGGTCCTCTGCACCCCAAGTTTCCAAAGGAACCGCAGAGGTCAGGCAGGCGGGTACCTACGGTCAGTGTCCGGAACGTGCAGCGTGTACAGGGGGGCACGCCTGGGGGCTGGGGGTGTCGGGGAGACCGTG
The DNA here is from genome assembly GCA_917880005.1 of Nanger dama. Lineage (NCBI taxonomy): Eukaryota > Metazoa > Chordata > Mammalia > Artiodactyla > Bovidae > Nanger > Nanger dama. Next base: position 35,292,168 of record CAKJTW010000026.1, on the reverse strand, counting down.
ACGGAGCTGACAGAGCAGGGAGCCTGGTCGGGGCCCCGCGCAGGCCGAGACCAGGGCTCTCACCTGCCCCTGGAGCCCGCAGGACTGCATGCAAGGGGGCTGGGCTCAGAGGACACTTCTGTCCCCAACTTATCCTGTTAGAGCCAGAAGGAGGCTGTTTCAGGCTCGGGGGTGGGGTGTGTGACTGCTCCCCCGCACCTGCTCAGGGTCCTCCCTGCGGCTCCCCACCACCCGAAGGGGGCAAGGACTTAAACGAACCAGACCAGCCGCCAAGCAGCCCGGCCCCAGAGGTGGCCCTGGCTCCAGCTCCTTCCTCGTGCCTTCTCTTTTTGCTCGTGTGTGACCCTGAGGACAAGGCAGGTGGGGCGCTCTGATCATGGACAGGGGCCAGTGTGCCCACGGGGCCCAGCACCCTCGAGGCGGGGCCCGCCTGCCGGTGCCAGAGGCCTCTCCCCGTCAGGGGTGTGGGAGGCGGCCCACGGGGTCCTCGTCTCTGCCCAGATCACTCGGCTTCTAAGACCTTCGGGGATTAAACTTTGTCCCATCAAATGGAAAGTAAAGTGGCCTTCAAACGGAAAGTTACTGGACAGCGGCTTCCTGAAGTTGTGAAGCCCAGCCCAGCAGGGCCTCAGGTGCCCCCAGCCCTGGATGTGGACCCGCGGGAAGGACAGCCGGCAGCCCCCCAGGAGGCCAGCCGCACGCTGTGCCCCACGGACGGGACATAGCTCCGCAGAGCTGGGGTCCCTCCACTATCCGAAACGGAGCTGTGTGTCTGGAGAACTCGGGGCCACCGTGCCCTGCCCCGCCCGGCTCCAGCTCTGTGGAGAGCGGGCGAGCCCCTCCAGCCGGTTCAGCCACTGAGGGACGGGCCTCCTGCTCGCCCGGGGAAGAAGAAGGCACTGGTCTGAAGAAAGCACAGGTCCCTGCTGCAGGCCGGCCCTTCTGGACACTTTCAGGCAGGGTCCGGGGTGGGGGAGGCTGGCCGCGGAGGCCAGGCTGGTGGGTGGGCTCTGTGTGCCCTGCCCTGGGGCTTTCATCCCCTGACAACCTCACGCAGGAAACATGCAGACCCTCTGGTAGCGTGAAATCGGAAACAAAGCCGGGGCACAAAGAGGCCGACCGGCCGTGGCCGCCGTCCCCTCTCCAGCAGCCAGCACACTCCAGGGCCAGCCCGAGGGCCTGCAGGAGACAACGTGGACGGGAGGCCCGTCCCGGGGGCTGGGGGTGGTGCAGGAGGCCCGTCCCGGGGCGCTGGAGGTGGTGCCCACAGCGTGAGGACCCTCGGCTGGCCGCCCACCGCACAGCCGCTGGCATCTGGGGGCCCCTCCACAGGGAGGCCCATCCTCACCCCACTTGGGGAAGGACAGCAACCTCGCTCTGGGGGTCCCGCTCTCGGGAGCAAGCGGCTGCCCTGGGCAGCGTCTCAGGCGCAGGGGGTGAAGCTGGAGAGGCCCAGACCTCAGAAGAGGCTCCGTGTTCCTCTTGGGACCGAGCAGCCCAGCCCCCCACCCGCCTTGAGCCCTGGGACACAGGTGTGCACACGCGGCCTTCTCGGAGGCCCCGGGCTCCGGCCGCTCACGTGGGACTGGGCTCTGGAGGACTCGTCTCCGTGCCCCACGAGCCCACTGCCCAGACCTGCCTCTCAGGGTGGAGGGTAAAGGCCGGCCTGTGGGGGCTCTGGGCCCGATGCTGGGCACTGACACGTCATGGAGCACAAAGTGCCAGAGGCCGACAGCCGGCGGCCCCGTGGGTCAGGGATGCTGGTGCAGCCTTGCCCGCCAGGTGGGGCCCAGGTCCCGGCCGCCAGTGTCCACGGACGCCCTTTCAGACTCCCTCTCCATTTCAGCCCTGAGTCCTGGGACGACAGACATCTCTTGACTGCTGAGAGCCTCGGACTCTGAGGGCCCGAAGCCATGGACCCCGCGGGCGGGAGCCTCTGGCTGGTCCGTGGAGGCCCCGCTGTGCGGCCGTGCCCACGTCAGAGGCGCCTGCACCCTCTTTGTTCTGTGCTACCAGCTGTTCAAGAGAACAATAACCCCCATAAAGACCCTTTCATCTCTGCCCCACGATGCTCGCCGACTCCCTACCCGCCCATGGTGAGGGGACAGTGCCCACATGTGGCCGGCGGGGCAAACCAGGGGAGCGCAGCTGACCTTCTGGGAGGAAGCAGCTTGGGCTCGTGTCCAGCAGGACTGGGTGGCCGTGGGTCCAGGCAGGGGGCGTGCCACACGCCTGGTGCGGCCTTCCCCCAGACAGCAAGGCTCAGGCCTGAGGGGCAGCGGGGGGCAAGACAGGGCAGGAGGGAGAGTGAGACCCTCACCACCTCCTTCTGTGACCAAGCAGGACGCCCCAGGGCCCTCCAGGACAGACCCCAGCCCTGTCCTCCACCTGCCTCTAGTTTGCAGAAAAACGTCAGCCTCCTAGGCCCTCCCTGAGTTCCAGAGAATATATTTAACCAGAGAAGTAAGAAGATGCACAGACAGGCTGGGTGGGCTCGCTGGGCCTTGCAAAGGGCCAGCTTGGCTGATGAACAGGGGCGATGCCCCTCCTGGCCACGTGGGAACCCGCCCTGGCTTCTGGGGTGAGGCCTGGAGCCCCGGGACCGTGAGTGCTGGGAAGGCTGCAGTCTCAGGGGCTGGGCTCCCAGGGGGCACCTGAGCTTGTACCTGTCAGCAGCCAGCAGCGGGTGTTAAAAGCTGCCGCCAGCCTCCGAAAATGCAGCCATCACTGGGGCTGTTGGCGGTGACAGGCGGCAGGTGGGTGCGGCTGGGCTGGCGGGGGACGGGATCGCCTGGTGCTGCTGTCTCTCTCTGTCACTGGCCGGCTGGGCGCCCAGCTGCCAGCTGCCACCACGCAAGGCTTGGAACACGCCTCTGAGCAACCTCACTGGCAGGGCTGAGCGTCGTTAATCAGTTCAGGACGCACAGCCCATTAGACGGTGCGTGATCACCGCGTTTACTTTTGTGTACGTTTTAATTACAGCTTCGGCGGTGCCAGGCTTGATCGCCGGAACGTCTTCTCAGTTCTGCTCTGCGAGCTTGTTCGTATTAATTTGCATCTGAGATGTGAAGCTCTAGCTCCAGGAGGGACAGCCTTTCACTTTGCATGTCTTCCTGAGGCTGTGCCCAGCAAGGTGCCCGAGACCCTGCGCTGCAGAGGGCCAGTGGGGCTCCACCTCGCCCTGGCGCCCCCGGCTGGCCAGTCTCCCTAGAGGCCCTGCCCGCTGCAGCCCAGCGCAGCCAGCTGCTGCCTCGCCTCACTGCTGCCTGGGACCCTCACTGCCCTGGGAAGGATCTGACGCACCTCGGGGCTCCCTAGGAGTTGGTGGGGTGAGCACCCAGGGACAGGACACCCGGGCACCCCAGGAGGCACCTGCCGCTCCGGGGGTCAGGAATAGAAACCAGAGCCCCCGGCCCAGCGGGGTTCTCGTCCGGCTGGCAGAGGGTGACCAGGGCTTCCCTCCTGGCGGGGGGGTCACCTGTCACCTCCAGGCGAGAAGATGCGCCCACGTCCTCCGCCCGTGTCTCCTCTGACCTTCCTACTGGCAGGGCTACAGTGTGGTCTGGGCTGCTCGGGGTCACCTCGGGCCCTATGCTGACCTTGGGCAATCTGGAAACCGTCTGTGGGGTGGCCCGCCAGCTGTGGGCACCAGACTCTCCAGGAACACGGGTTGAGGCCAGCGTGGTCTCTGCTGCCCCATGACCTAGTCTGCAGACCAGACCCGGGTGTCTCTTGGGGGTTGCTGCTGGGGCTGCCCACACCCGGGGGGAGGGTCAGTCCCGGCCAGGGACCTGAGTCAAGCCCTGTGCCTGCTGTCTGGAAGCGAAGGGCAGGGGCGCACCTCCTGGGCTCAGTCCTCGGGGGGCACCCCAGCCCTGCCCCCCTCCTCCTGGAGCCCCTGTTCACCGGGGCTGTGCGAGTCCCAAGAAGAGGCCCCGCCCACCCTTGCACGGCTCCCTGGTAACAGCCACAGAGGCAGCGAAGTCCTGGCGGTCTCGCCTGGCACCTGGTTCTCATGCTGCTGCTCACGTCTGGAAGCCCTCCCCTCTGCCCAACGGCCTTTCGGGAAAACCTGGGAAGCTTTCTCTGGTTTCTCCAGGTTTCTCCAAGCAGTATCCACAGCTAGAAATCCTTTCAAAACGGCCCGCTGGCCAGCAGATGCCATCAGTCCATGAGACGCTAAGACGGCAGGTGAAAGTTGAAGATCTTAGTGGGAAAACTGCTGAAGCTAACCCAACAGAGGGAGCCTGGTCATCTTCAGCTAACTGTTTAGACCCGGGCGTGCCCACAAGCATGCTTTCTGGGTCACCGACGGCATCAGCTCGGGCGGAAGGGCGGCAGCCCCACCGGCTCAGCAGTGGCCGTGCCCCTCTCTGGGCGGCCTTGGTCCCCGCCTCCCTGCACTGGGCTGCCCCTCGGCCCTCGCGGCCCCAGACCCGTCACCGCGTGGGTCCCTCCGAAGCCCCCAGCACCGCGGACGTGGGCCCGCAGCAAGTCAGTGGAGCTCCTGACGAAGACATAGAACGCCCAACCTGGAGCTCACGGCGGAGTCACTGCCTGTTGATGGGGCCCCGAGGAAGCGACGCGGGCAGGCGGGGCGTCTACAGCTTTGTTAGCGGCCGGGCTACTGCCCTGCTCCCGCTCTCGCACGGTCGCTGCGGGAAAGAGGCAGGCAGGGTGGCGTGCTCGGCCGGCGCTGGGTCTATCTCACGGGGCAGGTCCCAGGGCAGCCAGGCCAAGGAAGCTGAGGGTAGAGAGGCCAGGGGCGGGACCCGTGGGGCCGGGAGGGAAGGTCTGTGCAGGAGCTTTTGCTCCGCTGAAAACTCGGCCGTTGGTGAGAGTTGTGTAGAGAGTAGCGCTTCAGGTCGTTCCTCATCCAAGTCAGCTGGGAAGGGACCCGAGAGGAACACCCCAGGGCCTTCCAGGAGGGAAAGGAGAGCGGGCCAGGGGCCTCCTGAAACCCAGGGCCTGTGGCCTTAGACCCCGGGGGCTTCGGGCACCTTCAGAACAGCGTGCTGGTGCTCAGGATCTCACTGCAGACGCCCAGAGCAGGCAGCCCTCTGCACACAGAGGGGCCCACTTCGTCCCCGCAGTGTGGCTTTCACGACCCCTCTCCAGCCAAGCTGCCTGGTCGTTGCCCCCATCTCCCTCATGGTCAGGGACATGAGGCCCCGATGTCCTGAGGGTGCTGGGCTGTGCAGGCCAGGCTGCCTGCTCAGGGCGAACACACAGGACAGGGCAGCCCTGCCGTGGGCAGCACCTGCCTGCGCCCGGTCAGAGCCTTCGGGACCCCATCCAAAGCCCCCTGTGACCCCGGCCACAGCCCTCTGCAACCCTAGCCAGAGACCCCTGGGACCCCATCCAGAGCCCCCTGCGACCCCAGCCAGAGCCCCCTGCGAGCCCGGCCAGAGGGCCCGGGACCCTGGCCAGAGCCCCCGGGGCCCCATCTAGAGTCCTTGAGAACCCGGCCAGCACCGGCCATCCGCGAGGTCACTGTGTGGCGGGAGCCCCTCCTCTAGGGTGACAGGTGGGTCCCTGAGGTCAAGCCAAGGTCTGAAGGCAAAGAGTTAGGAGAAGCGGCGCTGGGCAGACGGGTCTGGGGAGGGGAGAGGGCTCGCACATTTTATGGGGGTATGTGGTCGCCTGGCTCCACACACGCCTGCTCAGGCCCAGGGCCGTGTCCTCCACTTCCCACTTGGTAAGGAGTCCCTGACTGAGCTGCCCGTGCGACCGCTGCCCTGGGCCTGGCACTGTGGCCCCCATCCCTACGGACACCAGAGCCCCCAGGCACCCGTGTCCCTGGACAGTCCCGCCCAGTCCTGGAGCTGCTGCCCTTTCTGTGGGGTCTGCCCTTCTGAGGAAGAGAAGGCCACTCTGGAAACCTCCTGACACTTCCCAGCACCCGGCTCAGCGGCCCTCGGGCACCAGCCCTGGTCTGGCCACAGCCTCACAAGGGGCCTCAGGCCAGCAGAGGGGCTGTTCCGGGCACAGTAGGCTCATCGGGCCCAAGTACAGGCCGGACAAGCCCTGGTCCAGGGGCCCAAGTTGGGACAATGTGGCTTTTCAACCCACGAAGAGGCTCTGCGGGTGAGGGCACGGCTGCGGGCACCGGGCCCGAGCGCCTCCCAGGGCTGCGTGCACACAGGCACGCCCGGGGCTCGAAGGGGCACGCCCGGGGGATTGTGGATCCTGCCACTGACTGAGCCAACACGTCTTTCATCATTCACCTGAAAACGCCGGAGGAGTGGACGGCCCCCGCCCCGCCTCAGTGCTCAGAGTTAAGAGGAAGCCTTCTGCAGGCACGGGGGTCATTTTTACCTGAGAGGCCAGAGGAAGACGACGGGGGGACACGGTTACCCACACGCTCGCTCGGCGGGCCCACGCCGGGCGGGCTGTGTGTTGTCCCCGCAAGGCCTGGGCCTGGGGGTCCTGCCACCCTCGGGCGGCAGGCAGAGTCCCCACTTCGAGGCCCCGTGGGCGCCGCCATCAGCCTGCAGTCCCACGAGTCAGGAACCATGGCGACTGAGGACCAGCTGCCCCAGCCGGGACCTGGCGGACCCGGGCCCCTCCCGGCTGGTCTGACCTGGCTGCGTCAATGGCTGCTGCTGACCGGGCCCTCACCCAGGCCCCCAGGGCTCAGGAGGCGCCCGGGGCAGCGGGTGTGTCCCCGCCGCAGCCTCCCGGCCCTGCCTCATGGCAGCCCCGCCGCGACGCTGCGGCCTTCTTCACGGGCTGCTCCTGCTGTGAGCGAGCCAGCGAGCGGGAGGGCAGGAACGTGCCCATCAGGACCACTGGCCCTGCTGTTCACACAACACGACCGAACGCGCGTGAGCCTTGCACGGGGCCTACCTCCACCACGGACTTGGAATCCAGCCGGAAGTTGAAGTCGCCGAAAACAAAGTAGGAGGCCTTCTCGAGCCGCTGGTCAGTGATCCTGGAGAGAGGAGGGAAGGAGCCACTGAGGTGCAGCCCGGCCGCCACGCCCGCCTCAGCCCTGCACCCAGAGGCTGCAGCCCCGGTCCCACCGGGCGGGGCTGGCACGGGAGGCGTCCCGGCCACGCTGGCCTTGCGGGTGAAGAAAGCCCGCACCGGCCACCTCCGGCTCAAAGCAGGATGAGAACTGTCTCTAACAGGACCGCCAGCAGGATGGACGTCCGCCCCAGCAGAAGGGAAGGGGGGTTCGGGCTTGCTGCCCAGCCGTGGCCGCATGGATGCCCCCCACTGAGACGGGGCGGCGGGGGCTCCTGGGCCCGGGGTTGGGGGCGCACCCTCGGCCCGCGGTGGGCTCTGAGAAAGCACGTGTCACAGGCAGGCAGAGCCAGGGAGCAAAGCTCACCCGTGACCAACTCAGACACGTCTGCCCGGTTACCCCGAGCCAGGCCCCAGTGTGCAGGGCGAGGGCAGCCCCCCAGAACGGCCCTTCCCAGGGACTCATTAGCTGAGAAGGAAGAGCTGACCAGGAGCAGCATCACCCCCATTTCATGGTGCTGGGCGGGGGGCCATCACCTGGTGGGTGGCTCCGCCTGTCCATCCGCCCATCCGTCCTCCTGAGCCAGGAAGGCCAGCAGCGGTGGCTCCTCTCACACGGGCCCACGCTCTCCCTGCCACCTCCTGCCTAGCTCCTTGCCTCCTGCGCTGAGTCCCAGGAGTTTCCCTGGAAAGTGCACCGTGAGCCCTGCACTGCCCGGGGGCCTTGAGTTCCTCTCAGGAAACGCGTCCTGTCCCCTGCTGGGCCTCGGGCATTCTCTCCCAGGCTGGCTCCTCTCCAGGCGGAGTTGGCGGCCTTTAATCTGTCTGGAATTGCTCTGGAGGACTGGCTCTGAGTCCATGGGACTCTCCAGCAGTGACTGATCCTAACCCTTGGGAAACGCTCAGTCCGCCCCCCACACGCCGCCCGTCTGTGCAGAGACTCTCCTTCCCTGCCCGTCTCTGTCCCGCCTCCCGTCACTTTGAGTGACAGCATTTCCTGACAGATACGCTTCTCACTGAAATCCTTCTAAAAATCTTCTCAGCTGTTTCCACATTTTTCTTGCACGTTAACTGCTGTGTCATGTTGCTGAATTTCATGAAAAGTCTTGTTTTCCGGCTTAACTGGATTGATTCTCACACACAGGAGTTTGAAGAGAAAGGACACATTTTAACAGATCACTGCTAACAGCGCAAATGAGCAGTGATGCCACTTCTTGCGCTAAAGTTGAATCTGTGGAGGAGACGCCCCTCGGGTGAAAACTCGGGGAGGCCAGAGGGTTGGTCCCGGGAGCCCTGCGCCGGTGACCAGCCTCGCCCCTCACCCCACCCACCCCCGGGCACCCAAAGACTGTTGGCAGGAGGGGACCTGAGGCATCTTGAGAAGGTTAATCTGCTGTTAAACGCCTTCAGAAGAATGCACCTCAGAGAACCTGCGTGGTGTCCCCATCGGGACGTGGGGTGTGGCCCCCAGGTCGCCCATCTCCGGGGGGCCCGAGCTCAGCCCGCCCTCCCCAGGAAAGGAGAGGGGACGAGGCCGCCCCCCCGCCCTGCCTCCAGAGCCCAGTGGGTGGCTGGGAGCAACGCCCACGGGAAACACCACCTTGCTCTTTAAAAGCCCCCAACCTGCCCCCCACTTGTGTTAGCCCCCTGGGTCCCCACCTCGACCACCGGCTGCACGAGACGGGTGGACAGGGGCTTCTCGTGCCCTCTAGCCTCGTGCTGGGCAGCCCCACCACCCCACGGAGAGGCCCCGAGGCCCCCAGGGCCAGCTTCTGGCCTCTGACCCCCACCCGGCACAGGGGGCTGCCTCCAAGGGGAGACCTGGGGGCGACCCTCAGTGCCCCGGGTCAGGGGACTGGCCGTGAGCGCTGACCCCTGCAGGGACCTGGGACCACCTCCTGCCAACACAGGACCTCATGCCACTCAAACACCTCGCTTTTCTTTCCCTCTGTATTTATTAACTTTTAAGGAAAAGTAAATGGAGGCAAAGCTTCCACTTGATCTGCTGGAGGGAGGAAGCAGACATCCCTGAAATGTCACACACTACACTCTCTGTCCTGATGGTCTGCCACCCTTTATTAAGAAGCCCAGGAGCAGGGTCCCCGAGAAAAGCCCTGAACTCAGGCAAACCCTCTGCCCTCGGGCGTCGTCCTGCCACGGTGTCGGTTTGCGGGTCACACATGAGCGCAGCTACGGACACGGCTCAGACGCAGGGACACGGGCAGGGGCCCCCAGATCCGACGTGTCCTCCAGCCGGTGTTTCTGCTCAGTCTTGTTTTTAAAGAAACTGCCCCGTTCCTGTGGTGGGACAGGCCAGGGTGCCACATTTTCTGGGACCCCCTGCTCCAGAAGAGGCCGGACGGGCGCTGGGGGCCACGGCCACTCCTGCTCCTGGGGGCAGGAGGTGGCCGTGGCCGGGGGTGGAGGGGCGTGCAGGGTCACCCAGGTGTGAGTTCTGGTCCCCACCAGGGCTTCCCGGAGGCCCGAGGTGCCGGCAGGCGACCAGAGGGCTGGTGGAGCGGGGGCCCGGCTGACAGTCCTCGTCACCGGGGGCGGATGGGCCCAGGGCCAGGTAGCGGGGTAAACGGCCGGCTCAGCGCTGGGCGAGTGAACGACTGGCCGTTTTGGGGGCCGTATGGGGGTAATTTCCTTTACACGAGATAACAGATTTCAGATTTACTATCGGACTGAATCAACTTTGAGAAGCTAGGGGGTTTGCAGGGAGAGAGGCTGTGCTGGGCAGCCTTCCTGGAATCTGGCCCCGTGGCTTCTCGTGACGGCCGTGGTGATGGGTGATGGATTTCATCAGCTTGTCTCGTCGTGTAATTCCATCATTAAACCCCTAAACTTTATCATATTTCCGTGCCCCGCTCTTTCTGCCGTAATGGCCCTTGCCCATCAATAACCGCAGCATGGGCGCGAGATGGAGCGGCTGTCTGCCGAGGCAATTGCCGGAGAGCGGGCGAGGCCTCTGCTTTTAATCTCAATATAGCGCTGTTAGGACCAGCAGGAAAAAGAGTTGTTTTAAAATTAATTACCTTGTCAGTAGCTATTATGATTAAAAAGTGTGCCCACATCAATACCGCGTGCCTAATTCAGAAGCAGTCACAAGAAAGGCCATAAAAATCAATGGGTTAGGCCTTGAAGACAGAGGCTCTCTCCACTGGTGGGTGAGCTCACTGTGCGATGCTCAGGGCCGCAGGCAGGGTGCCAGGCGGGGCAGGGGGCGTCGGGCCCGCCAGCCCAGGGGACGCTGGGCGGGAAGGGGCGTCGGGCCCGCCAGCCCAGGGGACGCTGGGGCCCTCTTTGTTAGCTTTAGCTGCTGAACGTGGTAGAAACCAACCCTGGGCTCGTCTCGGATCTGGGGGAGCCCACATGCTCGGATAGAACAACCTGAACAGCAAAACACCATGGTGGGGGCTCCTGACAACCAGGCCTCTGAGCCGCCTCCAACAGACCGATCTTCCTGGGAGCCACTCTCGGGGCTGCGCGCGTGCTCTGCCCCCCAGCGTGGGCTGCGGGGCCTCCGCCCGGGGACAGTCCCTGGCGTGCCAGTGGCGGCACACGGAGCCTGATGTGGGGGCAGGGGAAGGGGGGGGGCCCAGGTAACTGGGGAAGGACCCTCCTGTTGACAGAGCAGAGCCAGGCGGGCGAGCTCCCCCACACACCCACCCCTGGGCATCTGCCGGGTCCCTGCGGTTCACAGGCCCGAGGGGCCCGCCCACTGCACCCACTTCCCCAGCCAGCGTCTCTCAGGCCGGGCGCCCGGGGCCCGTGAGGGGTGCATGCCTTGCGAGCCACCGCTGCAGCCCTGGGGCTGCGCTCAGGGTCCCGGCACTGGAGACACCTGAGCCCCTGGCCCTCGTGTGGGGTGCACCTGGAAAGGCCACGCCCCAGGGCAGCAGGACAGTGAGTGTGGCCAGTCGCTGAACTTCCAGGGGGCTGCACCCCATCCCAAAACGCCCCTCTGGTCTCCAGCCGGCTGGCGGCCGGGCTCTGCTGTTGGAATGAGACCCGATGCCCTGCTCGGCGCTGGACTGTCGCCCCAATCGTATGTTGGAGCCCCAGTCCCCTCAAGATTGTACCAGAGAGAATTAAGGTCAAATGGGGTCATGAAGGGGGCCCAGATTCAACAGGACAGGTGTCCGTGAGAGAAGAGGCCTGTGGCTGCTTCTGTCCTCTGAGGATGCGGCAAGGTGGCTAGCATTGTCCAGCCATGACGCGGGCCTCCCAGAGCCGCAGGGATGTGCACGCTGCTCCAGCTCCTGGCCTGAACGCTGCCTGTGCACAGACTGGCCCAGCCACGGGGCTGCCTCGGGGGCTGCAGGTCCTTCTCAGATCCCCGTGGGGCGTCTGCGTCTCCAGGCCCAGCTGCTGCAGGCCTCCGCGGGCCTCCCGGGTATGCTGCCCTCTCGCACTCACTCTCACTCGCCCTTTTAACAGCAGGGTGACATCACACCCGCCTTTCTGCTCGGATGACACCACGGGCAAGGAGCAGAGACATGCCCCCTGCCTCCAGGGGCCGCTGGGCTCCACACGTGCAGCCCAGGAGAGAAGCGCCAGGGGCTCAGGAAGCCGACCCTCAGACCGGCGACGTCCACGAACGCAGGCAGCAAAGCTGCACCTCATGGGCCCTGGGGAGACACAGACCGCCGTGCAGCCCAGCCTGGCTGAGCGCACGTGCTGGCAGGGCCCCAGTCCAGCAGCGAAGGAGGGCTCGAGCATCCTAAACGGCGCCAAAGTAAGCAAGGCCAGCAGGTGGGTGAGCACGGAGGGCGCGGCCTCGAGGGCGCTGAGCTGCGGCATGGACATGCTGGTGCCGGGACACGCCACAGAGGCAAGGGTCGTGCACCGTCCAGATGAGGGTCCAGGACGTTACTTAGGACACACGTGGAAGCCCGCACCCCGCAAACACAGACGATGCAAGCACCCCACGGCAACATACAACGCTTCTCAGCTGTGAATGCATACAGCCGTGCCGGAGCGTGCAGGGGGTCCCTGGACGGGTTGGGGAGGGACGACCCTGCACCAGGACAGGAGGGAGGGACGAGGGCTCAGAGCGCAAGCACGGGCCCTGGTGGCACCCTCAACTCCGTCTGAGCAGGACACAGAGACAGCGACCAGGGCACGCTGAGCGGGGGGCCCTGATTTCGCCTCCACTGGCGCTGCGCTCGGCTCTTGTGACGCACGGGCTCGCAGCCTCGCGCTGTCAGGACAGTGGCTCGTTACTGGACGGCCGGGGACCTTGCACGCCCCTCCAGCCTGATGCCAGGAACACACGGGGACCCCGTCCTCCGGCCAACAAGGAGGCTGCCTGTCGGGCCTGGATGCCTGTGTCTACGCTGGGCTCCGGCACGGGAAAGCAGCCGCCCAGGGGCCCATCGCACAGGGCGTCCCGGCGACCCACATCCTTAGCACGGGGCCTGCCTCTGCCTGGAGACCACAGGCTTTCTTTTCTGCCGGCTGGCTGGCGGGGCGAGCTCTGGGAACGGCCCGGAGAGGAGCCCTGGGACGCGGGCCTTTGAGCGGCTGACAGCTGACGGATGGCCGCCCGCAGGGCCACAAAGACGGCTGTGTGGCTGCCTCGCCGCGCCGCCGCTCCCTGGGAACTAATGGCTCGGAGTCGCCCGGGCAGCTTTATTTCTCTGGCAATCATTTTCTCTGAATGCCCCAAAATGAGCATGAAACAACTCTTTTGACCGGACATAAAAGTTAAATGTCCCAATGTTGACCAAATTAACTTCAGCGCCGTGACAATGGCTGTATCTGTGAGAAGACGCTTGGGACAAAGGGGCGCTTTCTGCCCAGATTTCACAGTTGTGATGTAAGATTGTTCCTGCGGACCTGGCCGGGCCGCACCGCAAAGGGAGACACAAGAGCCCTGTCACTTGTGGAAAAAAACTCATTTCACGGCCGAGAGCTTGGGAGAGGCCAGGAAGGGCTGTGTGAGCTGGTCTCTGCGGCTGCGTTGGCATCCCAAATCCTACCCCCAGGGTGTAGCTGCATTGCCCGACAGGGACCCTCCATGGGTACAAAGATGCACGCAGCCCCCAGAGGCCTGGGGAGGGTCTGAGCCACCCCCCAAGTGGATGGGACCCCAACCCCACGCAGAGGCCCTGACACCGCCATCCCCACATCTCTGAGCCTGGTATGCTTCCCTAACTAGAGGTCTGTCTCCTCCTAACCTTTCAGAACAAGATATTTCAAGCAAGAAATTTTTATTGCGCAAAACATCAGTTGTTATTTGCCATAAAACCTGCCCTCTAGTAACACTGGAAAGCCTATTTTCTGACGTCTGCAAGTTCACACACTTTGGACCAGAGTCTTCCTCTTGGGTGTTTTCCTTCGTAAGTTAGCTTTTCACTTTGAAATCATCTTCAAGTCACAGGAAAGCTGCAAGGACGGCCGAGGGGCTCCCGGCCTTAACTCAGGTCCCCCGGCCCGGCCTGCGGGGGGCAGGGCATGGGCTCCCGCCCGGGTGGAGACGGGCCTTCAAGGCCCTCCAGGGAGACTGGAGCCGGGACCCCCGCACTGCCTCTCTGCGCCCACGTCGGCCGCAGACAATGCTCCCAGAGGTTCCCAACGCCCTGAATGGGGCCCCTTGGTGGCAGCGTCCATTCAGGGTCCAGCGTGGCATTGTGCTCCCATCGGCACAGCAGAATGCAGTCTGCCGGTGGCTGCCAAAAGGTTAGCAGCCCCGAAGAAAGGGCGTCCGTCACTCACCGTCACAGAGCAGCCCTTTGTGCGGGCGCCGGCCGCACCGGGAGGTCCGGACGCGGCTGGCTGGGCGCCCCACAGACGCCGTCCATGGGAACGCAGAGGCCGCTTCCCGGGGCCGCGGAGCAGCAGCAGTTCAGGCCCTGACAGGCCCTGAGGCCACTTGCCTCTGCTGATCGACCACAGTCTCCAAGAGCGGCCCAGTCCCCGCCGGCTCGGCCCTGCCCTGAAGGTGGCCCAGGAGGCCTATCCGGCCGCCGTGTCTGCCGTGACCACACGTGCTCGTCCCCTTTCCCTTGGACCAAGAAGCCTGTTCCAGTTGGGCTGCAGGCCGATGCCCCTGCGGGCTGACTGTCTGGAGCCTCAGCACCGACCCGGCCGTGCTGGCGCCTGGCTACCCTGGGCCCAAGCGGCGAAGGCTCGGGTCCAGCCTGCTGTCCCTGTCTCCGGCGATCGACACCCAGCTCGGTCCACATCTAGACGCCCAGCCCCAAGGAGCGCCCACTGTGGATGCGGCAAGGGCAAGCAGACCCCGTGTCCCCCGCGCGTGCAGGGTCTCAGACAGGGTGACGGACAGACCTCAGGGACCACTGCCTCACCCCAGGCACAGCCCCTGGCCTCCCACTCCATCCAGGGCGCATCCCGGCCGAGCACAACTTGGGGTCCGGGCGGACCGGCAGGGCCCTGGGAAAGTTGGAGACGCTCTCCAAGGACTGGCGGGTCAGGTCCCCTGAGAGCAGGGGTGCTGTAGGGGGAGGCCTCGCAGGCGCTGGGCTCTGGGAAACCGGGCCCAAATGGCTGATTAACCGGGGTGAGACCGTGTCTCCCGCCCAGACAACAGCGTGTCAGTGCCAATGCAGCGGCGGTCAGAGATCACTGCGGACAGACGAGGACCAGGGGCCCAGGTGGGGGCCCTGTGCCCTGGTTCTGATGGGGCCGGGTGGCTGTGGGGGCCAAGAGCCGGGCAGGAGGAGCCCCTCGTCCTGAACATCACCGAGGCGGCCGCCCCTCCCGTCAGGGGCCTGAAGCTCTGACCGGGAAGCAGGGGCAGAATGTGGAGGGAGGCGGCACTCAGTGGGCAGGGGGCAGGGGTCAGCGGGCAGGGTTCAGCGGGCAGGGTTCAGGGGTCAAGGGGCAGGGCTTGTGCTTTATCCTCGGGTCAACTTGTGTCAGTTTTGTATTTCTGGTGAACAGGGGAAAGCAACCCAGGACAAGGTGAAAAGCCAGCCTCGATCCTCTGCAGAGGCGGCAGGGGGCCTCAGCACCCACCTGTCGAGCACGTAGCCCAGGGCCTTGTGCCGGATCCCCGAGTACACGGAGGGGCTGGTCTCCCAGGCAACCAGGTTGGAAGCATCGTGGAAAAGGTGGATGTTCACCAAGTCGAAGGCACTGCGGGGACAGAGACAGGAGGCTCAGAATGCAGGCTGGAGCTGCTGGGCCCCCTGGGCGGCCCCCCCGCCACCCCACCCGGCCCCCCGCGCAGGTGCGGCCAGGCTACCCGGCCAGGTCCTTCTCTGAGGTGAAGTCAGAGGAGACACAGTGGACTCACGCGCGCGAGTCCTCACACAGGAAGGACCCACACACAAAGGTCACCACCAGCGGCAAAGGGACCCACAGAGAACACCTGGAACGCGCCTCACAACAGAGGAGCGGGAGCAGGGTGAGGAGCGGGGGGGCGGGGAGCTGGGCGCTCGCCCAGGCCGCAGCTCCCACGCAGCTGGCCATGCAGCCCGAAGGCCCCGTGCGGCCAGGGCTCCCCGTGGGGTCCCTGGGGGCACTGGGGGTTCAGAACGTGCTGCAGAAGCAGCCCCGAGCTCACAGCCCCTGGAGAGCCTTGGGGAAACTCCGTGGCCATGCCTCCTGTGGGCCTTCAGGGGCATGGGGAGGCTGGGGGGCCCGTCACCCTCGGGAGAACTGGAGCGCCGCTGGGGCCTGTCTGGTTCACTGCAGAGCCGGGCGGGTGGGCTCCATGGCTCCTGCAGAGTTGGGGCCACCAGGCCCTGAGACCCAGCCTGACAGCACACCGAGCCCCCACCCCCAGCCCGAGCACACGGAGGAAGCTCCAGCTCTCCGCTCCGGCCGCACGGTGACCACTGAGCCCGGGCGGCCCCCGAGCCCTTCCCTGGGCCATGGGTGGCAGCCGGGGGGCTGGGCCAGGAGGCTGCGGCAGTCTTGGCTCCTCCCGCCCCCAGAGCTCTGGGACCCCCCACCCAGGGGACGCCCCAATCACGTGCGGCCCCATCGAGGGGGTCGTGTGGACACGAGGGTGGTCCCGAGGAGGAGCCACAGCAGTCAGCCAGCGGAGCTCTCGAGTGCAGAGCCAGGTGGGCGCACACACGCCGGGGGGTAGGGCGCGGGCTCCTCAAGGTGCCCCATCCCAGCAGAGGGGTGGGGGCGCCCGACTTCCCAAGGGGCTCCCACCTGCGCTCCGAGCGCTGCTGGCCATGGCCGCAGGGCCACCAGGGGAGGGCCAGGATGTGGCCTGGGCCTCTTGGCCATGCTCAGGGTCCCCAGCATCGCAGGGCCCATCAGCCCTGTCCAGCCGGCAGGACGCTGGGGCTGGCCGCGGGGCTGTGGGGAACGTACCAGTCCGCGAGGCACCACCGCGTCCGGAGGAAGCCTTTCCTCGACCACTTGCACTGAAAGGCAAACAGGCCACAAGGGTCAGCAGGGGCGGCGGGGGGCGGCGGGGGTGGGGCGGCAGCGGGGGGGGGGGTGTGGCGGGGGTGGCGGCTGGGGCGGGGGCAGCGGCTGGGGTGGGGGCCGCGACGGCTCCGGGCGACACTGTGCTGGGGCCACAAGCACAACTCTGGTCACTGCGTCATCACCAGCTCTGACCCCCAGGCCACAGCCTCACGCTGGCACGGCCTCCTGGGGACATCTGCCCTCCCAGGGAAGCCTGCGGCTGGTGCCCAGGAGGGGTGTGGGGAGGGCCCATGGGGACAGGCAGGCGTAGGGGCAGGGCTGTGTGGTCCCAGCACTGCGTCCAGAGCGGTAGAGGCTCCAGCCCAGCCCAAGGGTCTCCCTCGCTACCCCCAACACCCAGACTTCACGAGGGGTTCCTCCCACTCCCGCTGGCGGCCCCCGCCCTCTGCACAGCCTGGGCTGGCCAGGTCACAGCGGCCTCGAGTCCAGACAAGCACTTGTCGGGTTCCTGCCTCGCTGGCCTCCTCTCTCTGATCACAGCTGGTCAGAACCGCCTTGCCGGTCGGAGCAGCTGCTGTGGGGCCTGGGAGCCCGAGGCTGAGAATGGCGCCCGGGGTCTCGTGGGAGTGCTGGTCCTCGGGGGCCCTCGCCCTCTCCTAGCTCTAGGGCGGGGGGGGCGGAGGGGGGTCTCCAGGTGCACCGGAGGTTGGTGCTTCCCCCGCCCCCGGGCAACCTCTCTGGAGAACCAGTGACTGATCCTCCATCCGGGACCACCACCCCTGCAGAGAATGGGAGGTGGTCACTGCCACCCCGCTGCCCTCGGGCACGTCGGGAAACTGGAAGCCACAGGGCAGAGTGGCCCTGCCTCAGAGGCCCAGCTTCTGGGCTCAGGGGCGGGCCTGCGGAGGCGGGACCAGGGTCCGGGTCTGCACCCACGTGAAGGGGGGCCGGGGTACCCGCGCACAAGCTTCGGGACACAGACGCTTGCTGCACATGGAGGCGGGGCGTGCGGGCGGGACCGGCCTCCCACTGTCCCGTCCACCTTGCTGGGCGCCCTGGCCATCGCCGCCTGCTCCAGGCCCGCGGCCTCCGGGGGGTGGCCGGCTGCCCCCTGGCGCCCACCCCGACTCTCAGAGAGGCCCTCGCCCCTGGAGAGGAGACCACGGCGGTCGGGGGTGGGGGCACGTCTTTCAGCAGACAATATCAAGTGCCCGCTCGGGTGCCCTGTTAATAGGATTCCTTTACCAGCAGATGGATTGCGAGCACAGGCGGCTTCATCTACTAAAAGACGCCATAAATCTCGGTGAGAAAAGGGAGGCTGCGGGAGGTTATCAGCACACAGCCCCCGTGAAAGGCCCGCCTCGGAGCATTAGTGGGATTAATTCATCTTTCATAAGAGCTCGGAGCGGGCCCCGTGATCTACGGCAACAACCAATTTCTCACTACGGGCTTGAGGAAGAAAAACCGCCTCGGCCCCGATCGACTACACAAATCTGCTTTTTAAAAAATGGTCTCGCATTATCTGAAGTGCTGCTCCCAGAGGTAGTGTTTGAAACGCGTGTCGAGCCAAAAGAACCCGTAAATCAGCAGGGCGAGTTCTGTTAGTTTTAGGTGCAGTGGGCTGTAATTATTTGGAATGGCATTATGCCTCCATCACGGTAATTACAGTTAGATTATCCTTAAGCGGTGGTAATAAAAGAAAGAGAAATCAGTCTTACACTAATTCCCTCCCCTAAAGTGTGTGTGAACGAAGCAGCGGGGCGGGCCTGCCTGCACAGCAGGAGCGCCTGCCCAGGGCTGGCCAACCCCACAGGACCCCACGGGGGTGGGCCTCCACTAGACACGTGGCCCTGGGGGTTCTCACACCTGAGAAATCCCAGACTATCGACAGAACGGTAGAAGCGTGTGTGTTTTTCTCAGTAAGATTTTCCTCCTGTTAATTCATCAAGACGAAAGGAAAATGAACACGTCCTGGAAACTCAGACGACGTCAAACCCAGCGGAACACAGACGCAGGCGATTCCGTGGGGCAGAGTGGGGCCCCCAGGCTGGGGTTACCTCGTCCCAGTGATACAGTGCCATAGTGCAGAAATCTGGGTCCCCACAGAGGCACCCCGACTCCTTCTCCCAGAGATGCTCTCCCCTCTGCCTGTGGTGGGCAGGGGGTCCCCAAGGAGCCCAAAGCCCCTGCCAGCCCCTCCCTCAGAGGGTGTGCATGTGGTGGGGGGACCACAGCTGAGCCCCTGACGTGCCCACCCATCCACCCGCCCCCCCTTAGCCCCCATCATGCCCTCAGGGCTTGGCAGGATAGAAACAGGGGGACCCCCAGGCACTCTGGGCCTGGAGAGAGACCGAGGGGACCCCAGGCACACTGAACCTGGAGAGGGTGCCCCGCAGAGCAGGGTGAGGGGTGCAGGCGCCCTCGGGAAGAGGCCACGGTCCTGGGAGGGGTGCAGGCCAGAGTGGGGGCTGGGCTCGCAGAGTCTCTGGGTCAGGTGCCGGGCCTCCCTGCAGGGAGTGGCCTCGTCCATGGGGCTCCTCGGCCCGCCCAGGAGGACACAGTGACCGTCACGGATGACCCTCCCTGAGGACTGCCACAGTCCCCCGCCGTGAGCCTCCGGTGACCCGGCTCCAAGGCCAAAGGGCAGTGAGAGGACCCCAGCCTCCAAGTCAGCTGTGAGTGACAGGGACGAGGGGCACTGGGGAGTCAGCTGAGTCTCCGGGGTGATGGGGACGTACCATGCACGTCCACTTCGGGCTGGGTCACCAGGTAAGTCCCTCCCTGGTGGGTGTAGAGTGGGACGACGTCCTGGACACCAGGCAGCCCCTGGGGGCAGCGGCTGGGGCAGCGGCACCGAGAGGCAACCGGCGGGCTGGGCACCAGCAGAGGCTGCCTGCTGGCAGCCAATCCAGGGCCGCACTTGCCTCGGCCCGTCACGGTTCAGGGCTTGAGTGGCTGGTTAAAGGAGAAAGTCGCAAAGATACTGAGCTGCTTGGGTGGGAGAAAGAGGGGCTACCTCAAAGGCTCCCCACCCGGCCCTCAAGTCCTCGCTCCATGAGGCCCTGGGCCCAGCGCTGCCCACGGGCCGTCCAGCCCCTGCCCTGACCGGGCGGGGTGCTCTGCCTTCCCTGCTGGGTGCACGGACCCCGGACATTGCCAGGGGGTCAGGGTCCCCCTGCAGAAAAGCTGATGGAATACCAGAGTCTCCTCCTTGGCCAGTTCAGGGCTGTCCCTTAACTGCCCCCTGGATCCCTGCAAGCTGGTCCTCCTGCTGTCAGAGGCCGGGACCTTCCCTGTGGTCCTGCAGACCCCTCTCAGCCCCCCGCGAGCTGGCACCATTTCCACTGCGGTCCCCGGTCACTCTCAGGCTGGGGCCAGTGCTGGCCGTGGGGGAGCAGGGGGAGCCTGGGTGTGGGTGAGGCCAGGAGATGACCCGTCCTCTTAAGCTGGCTTCTTAGCCCCTGCTCTGTTCCCAGGAAGCTCAACCACCGTCTTGCTGAACGTGGCTCTGGCCAACAGCCCGGGGGACTGCAGAGCCCATGGGGGGTCAGGGGAGGGGGTGCCGAGGAAGAGAGCTTCCAGAGCTCCCCCACCAAGCCCTCCCCAACCTGCAGGGCAAGAGGGGACAGTCTCTGGGGCAGGGACTGTGGCAGGCGGGGCAGCAGGCTGGGAGGCGGCCCCTGACATCAAGTCCTTGGCGGGGACAATGGATGGGGAAGCTGTGCCTGGCGGGACGAGGGGCTCATCCTTCATGGAAGCGGCCACAATTCCTTCCACCGCAGGAGCGGGTCATAAAGCAAGTTAATAAAGCCATGGCCTTGCTGAAATCAAGTGCCGGGTGTGGGGCGGGGCGGGAGCGGGAGCAGGATCAGGAGCAGGGGCGGGGGCGGGGCGGGAGCAGGGGCGGGGGCAGGGGCGGGGCGGGAGCAGGGCGGGGGGCAGGGGCGGGGCGGGAGCAGGGGCGGGGGCAGGGGCGGGGCGGGAGCAGGGGCGGGATGGGGCGGCAGCGATGCTCTTCCAGAGTTGGGGGAGCGGGCGGGGTGATGCCCAGCTCTCCTCACCCCACCAGGCTTCACGGGTCATGTCCCACTCTGCGTCCACAGGCCCCCCAGGGAAGGTGATCCGTCTGGGTCAACCTGTGGATTTCACCATCAGGAGGCTCCAGAGACACTGGTTATTACAACATTCTCTGAAAGGACTGGTATCCAAAATTGTGTGCGTAGCGTAATGGAGGCATGAAACTAACAAAACTGTGCAGAAGTGCCCACAATGCCCAGGAGCCGCGCCCAGGCTTTCCGACTGCGCCCCAGCAGCGGCGAGAACAGGCCGCACCTCCCTGTGCTTCCAGAGCTCTGTGGGGCAGGCACCCCAGGGCCGTCCCTGTGGAAGCGCGGGGGCTGCTCAGCACCTGAGGACGGGGAGAGCCCCCAAGGGCCCGCGCCCCCACCCCAGCGCTCCCGTCCGGAGCGTGGACCGACACGCGGAGCGAGGTTTGCTGGGAGCCCCAAGGGACAGTCTTCCTGCACGCTCGGGGGAAGGGTCTTCTGCCTGGGAGTGACGATGGCTGGAAGACACCTGCTGATGTCAACCACGGGCCCCCAGCCCTCACCCGAGGCCATCCCACCAAACCCACCGGGTCGGTACCTCCAGCAGAGCAGGACGCCAGGACACAGCAGCGTGGGGCTGGGGAGGGGACGTCCTGTAGCGGGGTGTGACGCAGTCGTGGCGCGGCCCCCGCGGGGCTGGCCGCCCCGGCAGCAACCTACCTCGGGGAAGTACTCCTGCGGGAACTTCTCCTTCTCCAGCATGGGCGTGCTCTCCAGCGTGTCCGAGTAGATCTCCTTGCCAGTCACTTTCTTGTACTTCTTGGCTGGAAGAAGGCCCAGGGTGACTTCAGTTCTGCACCCCAGCCTGGCTCAGGGCCACGGGGTCCCGCGTCCCAAGGGCGGCCCTGTGCGGGCCGAGGGCCGCGACCCCGGGCAGGCAGCTGCTCCCGGGGGCCTGGGGCCCATAAATTGCCACCCCTGCAGCTGGACCCTGAGCCTGGCCTTCATCACCCTCGGAGCGCCTGGCCTCAGGTTTATGGGGGCTAGTTGGCCCCGTGAGCAAACAGCCGCATTTAAAAGGGCTGTGCGCTACTGTCCACTCGCGCTCCAGGTGGATTTATTTAATCACATTGATTTCCTCCTGCCATCACTCACAGCCAGGGAAGGGGAGTCGTCATGTGAGACTGGGTGGGGGGCTCAGGCAAGGTGGCCGGGAGCTCTGGGCCCGCTCCCCGCCCGCCTCCTGTATCCGGCCGACCCCTGCACACCCAGGCCAGGATCACTCCCTTCACAGACCATCATCCCTGCGTCCACTGCGGGGCTAAACGCACACTCTCACTGGGCTGGGGGGGCAGAAGGCTTCGAGCCCTCCTCACACGCCCGCAGGGAGCCTGGCAGCAAGAGAGCCTGCTGAGACCACCCGGGGAGCCCCCACTGGCTGCAGGGGCGTCACACTTCCCCTGCTCCTGGGGGACAGTGGGGTAGGGCTCTGGGGTGCTCGAGACAGAGGACACGACGGGCCATTGTGCCAGAGTGCCCCTGGGATCCGGCCCCGTGTCCCGCGAGCAGCCCCGGCTGCGCTTCGTGGAGCAGGGCCCGCCCCGCAAGCCCAGGGATGCAACGAGAGCTCCCCAACCCCCCACCCCGGGGGCAGGGCTGTGCAGGCCGCTGCGCTCCAATCTTGTCCCCAGACCAGCGAGCCGGGCCCTTGCCTACGGGCGCCTCTGCACCTCAACTGACCCCCCAGCTCCCCACACCACTGCCTCCGGCTCCCCACGACCCGGCGCCTGGGGGAGGCTAAACGGACAAGGGCCCAGGACGAAGGAGGAGTCTGCTCCAGAAAGGGAGCACGGAGGCCAGTGTGCAGGACAGGTGGGGTCAGAGCTGGGGAGGTCACGGAGCCCGCAGAGCAGGGCGGGGCTGAGCCGGCTGGGGGAGCCAGGGGCGGCCTGCGCCCCCAAGCGATCTGCGGAGGGCATGGGCCACGTGGAGGTCTGGCCCCGAGGCTCGCCGGAAGGAGGGCAGGGCTGGAGGCTGTGGCAGGAGGCCGTTCTGCTGAGATGAAACCTGGGTCCTTCGAGGAAAGAGGAGACTGGGGAGGGGTAGGTAGGAGAAGGCCTCGGTCTTTCTTAAACAAATAAGATTTTATTTTTAGAGCAGCTCAGGGATTATAAAAAGTGGAGGTGAAAGTGGAGTGTTCCCATCCTCCTGGTGGCTCAGATGGTGAAGAATCCACCTGCACTGCAGGAGACCCAGGTTCAGTCCTTGGGTCGGGAAGATCCCCCAGAGAAGGGCATGGCTACCCACTCCAGTCTTTTTGCCCGGAGAATCCCAAGGACAGAGGAGCCCGGTGGGCTACAGTTCCCGGGGTCACAAAGAGTTGGACATGGCTGAGTGACTAACTCACTTTCATACCTTCCCAACAGCCTGCATTGGTGGGCTCGCCCATGCTGGGGGTCCTGACAAGCGCAGACATCACGAATGCACATATCCACGCTACAGCCTCACAGAGCACTTCCGCGGCCCTGAAACCACGCCCCACCCAGCCCAGTCCAGCCAGCCTCGCTCCTGCCGCCTGCACTGCACGATCCCTCAGGAACACAGGTTTCAGCTTCCTCCGCGAGCTTTTGTGTCTTGACAGTCATTTCGTTTTGCTGCTGGAAACTGTTCCAAGTCCGGATGGCCCAGTCTGTGTATTCCCTTTCATCTGTGAAGGACACGCTCTGGTCACCTCCGGTTTTTGCTAATTATGAAAAGAGATGCTATAAACATCTCTGTACAGGTCTGCGTGTTGCCATTAAGTTCTCCATTTGCGTGAATACCAAGAAATGTAAGCGTGTGTGCAGCTTTGCAAGGACTTGTGGAGCTGCGAACCACGGAGGCCGGACCACTGTACTTGCCCACCAGCAGTGGCGGGGACCTTGTGCTGCCCGCAGCCCACCCGCGTGCTGGCAGACTCCAGGCTTCACGGGGGTGTGGGGGGCTTTAATCCGCATCTCCCTGGTGGCCCGCGGCGCCGGGCAGCTTCTCATCACATCTGTGTGTCTTCCTGGGTGAGATCCTCTTCACAGCTTTTGCTGCTCAGTCGTGTCCGACTCTTTGCGACCCCATGGACTGCAGCACGCCAGGCTTCCCTGTCCATCACCTACTCCCGGAGCTCGCTCAAACTCATGTCCATCGATTCGGTGATGCCATCCAGTCATCTCATCTTCCGGAGCTCGCTCAAACTCATGTCCATCGATTCGGTGATGCCATCCAGTCATCTCATCTTCTGTCGTCCCCTGCTCCTCCTGCCTTTAACCTTTCCCAGCATCAGGGTCTTTTCCAATGAGTCAGTTCTTCACATCAGGTGAAGCTTCAGCTTCAGCATCAGTCCTTCCAGTGAATATTCAGGATCGACTTTCTTCGGGACTGAATGGTTTGATCTCCTTGCAGTCCAGGGGACTCTCAAGAGTCTTCTCCAACACCACAGTTCAAAAGCACCATTTCTTCGACACTCAGCCTTCTTTATAGTTGAACTCTCATATCCATATATGATTACTGGAAAAACCGTAGCTTTGACTATACAAACCTTTGTCGGCAAAGTAATGTCTCAGCTTTTAAAATAATGCTGTCTAGATAGCATATTAAAGAGCATATTAAAGAGACATTACTTTGCCAACAAAGGTCCATCTAGTCAAGGCTATGGTTTTTCCAGTGGTCATGTATGGATGTGAGAGTTGGACTGTGAAGAAAGCTGAGTGTTGAAGAATTGATGCTTTGAATTTGGTGTTGGAGAAGACTCTTGAGAGTCTCTTGGACTGCAAGGAGATCCAACCAGTCCATCCTAAAAGAAATCAGTCCTGGATGTTCATTGGAAGGACTGATGGTGAAGCTGAAACTCTGGTACTTTGGCCACCTCATGCGAAGAGTTGACTCATTGGAAAAGACCCTGATGCTGGGAGGGATTGGGGGCAGGAGGAGAAGGGGGACGACAGAGGATGAGATGGCTGGATGGCATAACTGACTCGTTGGACATGAGTTTGGGTAAACTCTGAGAGTTGGTGAAGGACAAGGAGGCCTGGCATGCTGAGATTCATGGTGTCGCAAAGAGTCTGACATGACTGAGCGACTGAACTAAACTGAACTGAGATTGGTCAAAGCTTTTCTTCCAAGGAGCAAGCATCTTTTAATTTCGTGGTTGCAGTCACCATCTGCAGTAATTTGGGAGCCCAAGAAAATAATGTCTATTACTATTTCCATTGTTTCCCCATCTATTTGCCATAAAATGATGGGGCTGGATGCCATGATCTTTATTTTGTGAATTTGAATTTGAAGCCAACTTTTTCACTCTCCTCTTTCACTTTCATCAACTTTTTAGCTCCTCTTCACTTTCTGCCATAAGGGTGGTGTCATCTGCATATCTGAGGTTATTGATATTTTTCCTGGCAATCTTGATTCCAGCTCGTGCGTCCTCCAGCCCAGCATTTCTCATGATGTGCTCTGCATAGAAGTTAATTATGCAGAGTGACAATATACAGCTTTGATGTATTCCTTTCCCAATTTGGAACCAGTCTGTTGTTCCATGTTTGATTCTAACTGTTGCTTCTTGACGTGCATACAGGTTTCTCAGGAGAAAGGTGAGGTGGTCTGGTAGTCCCATCTCGTTAAGAATTTTCCACAGTTTGTTCTGATCCACACAGTCATAGGCTTTAGCATAGTCAGTGAAGCAAAAGTAGATTTTTTTCTGGAATTCTCTTGCTTTTTTCTATGATCCAACGAATGTTGGTAATTTGATCTCTGGTTCCTCTGCCTTTTCTAAATCCAGCTTGAACGGTTCACATATCGTTGAAGCCTGGCTTGGAGAATTTTGAGCATTGCTTTGTTAGTGTGTGAGAAGAGTGCAATTGTGTGGTAGTTTGAACATTCTTTGGCACTGCCTTTCTTTGGCTCACTTAAATTGTGTTGTTTTCTTACTACTGAGTCTTAAGGAGTTCTCTTCATTGGATAGCAGCCCTTTTGTGCCTTTTCAAATACTTTCTCCCAGTCTGTGGCTGGTTTTCTCATCTGTTGGGGGCTAGCGTGAGGAACTCCGCCCTTGGCAAAGGTCATGAGGAAGGGGGCTTTGGCATACGCAAAAGCGTGATCAAGCCTCAGGAAATCCCCTGTTCCCGAGCATCTACCCCAAAACCAGAATACTTTATGGGGAGCTCTCCCCTATAACCATTTCTCTCGGAGAAGGAGTTAACTTGCAGCTCCAGTTAATAAAATTCCTGGGCGTGACAAGAGTGTTTCAACTTACGAACTCTGAAGGTTCTCTGGCCTGCCTGATCAGGTTGTCCAGCCGCATGTGATTGTTTACAGCCCCCCAACTGTGAGAGACACGGGATGCTTTAAAACTTTCTAAATACAGACTCTTTTGAGAAGTTAGAAGATTATTAGTATAGTATTAGTGGGTTGATTAGGAATTATATTGGTGACGGGTTTTTTCATTTGTTGTGCCAACAATTACTGCTAATTCCCTGCCTTGGGTGTGACAAGGGTGGCTCAGGTCAAACCTCTCTGCTGACAGACTAGCTTGTGTGACAACCTCTCAACCATAAACAGCACAGAGAGTTTGGAGTATTAGCATAGGGCTTTTCTCATTTGATTGCCGCCAGGCCTCCATATCCTTAGGCACCTGGGAATATATTAATCAATGTATTTGGAATATAGAAAAGGAAATATAGTAGTTTTTGATGATAGCAATATTAGACTTTTTGAGTTAATGAATTTTCTCTTTTGTTATAGACTACTGTACTTTGTTATAAATCACTGTGTCCTTGCTATGCAAAACTGTAACCTTATCACTATCTTAAGACTAAATAGATTGTAAAGGGAACATTGGTGAAGGGTTTTCATTTGTTGGGCTGATGTTTGCTGCTAAATCTCCATATTCCCTGCCTTTATAATGAATATAACTAGCATATAGGAGAAATAAGTATTAACCTTTAAGCATATAAGAGAAATAAGTATTAACCTTTAAGACTAATCATGTTACACCTTAGGTTAAGTAAATTCCTTTCTTGACTGTAACTCACTACACCCTCACCCTATAGGAATGCAACTTTATTTGTAGGGTGGTGCCTGAAAAAATCACTCCTGGAAAAATAAGTTTTCTGGTTAACTGACCGGTATCAGAAAGGGCCATAAAATGTCAGCAGACCTCATGGTCAGAAGATGATGTAAAAACTCATAAGATCTTTGTATAATTTTATATGAAACACCTGATTGTGACAAGGGTCAGGTCTGCTGACCCCCGCCTGCCTCTGCATTCATCTCTATGTATAACAAAAGGTATAAAAACAAACCTGAAAAATAAAGAAATCGGATCAGTTCCTGGAAAGACTGATTCCCCCATGTCGTTCATTCTTGCTCCCTGTTTTTCCGGCTGAATTCCCATCTGGAACATGGATGCTATTCCATGTAACCCAAGTTATTCAGTCTCTTTTTCTCCACTAATTTTCCTACTACACTATCTGCTTCTAATCTCCCTCTATATCTGCAATTAAATAAGTTTTTTTTTCCAGGACGCTGATTCTGTCCCTACCTTCGAATCACCCTGGATCCACTGGGGCTGGACCCCGGCACTCGTCCTCTTAACAGAGAGAGAACATGTTTTTCACTCCAATGAAGTCCAGCTTATGATTACTCTCCTTTGATGGATCATGCTCTTAGTGCTGTATCTAAAGAGTCATCACTAAACCCAAGGTCACCTACATTTTCTCCTACGTTATCGTCCAGGAGTTCTATAGTTGGGTCTCTGACTCGTTTGAGTTAGTATTTGTGCAGGCACACGGTCTGTGGCGAGGCTCATTTTCCTGCACACGGACAGACCCCAGCCCGCTTGCTGAGAAGCCTGTCTTCGCTTTATTTTGTTACTCTTGCTCCTTTGTCAAGAGTGAGCTGACTTTGTGTGTGAGGGTCCACTTCTGCTCTGCATTTGATCTACCTGCCTGCTCTTCCGCCACCATCACGCTGTTTTGATTGCTGTAACTTTATAGAAAGTCTTGAAGTTGAGTAGTGTCAGCCCTCCAATCTTGTTCTCCTCCTTCAACACTGGGTTGGCTATTCTGGGCCTTTTGCCTCCTCTCCATATAAACTTTAGGATAAATTGATCACCCACAAAACGACTTTCTGCGACTTAGAACAAGCTTGTGTTGAATCTAAGGATCAGGTCGGGAAGAACTTGACACTGGCTCTTCCTATAAATGAACATGGACTGTCTCTCCACTCATCTGGGTCTTCTTTGATTCCTTTAATCAGATTTTATAGTTTTCTCATGGAGATACTGCCCATGTCTTTTAAAAATAATCTAGTCTGTTTATTTATGCCATGCTGGGTCTCCGTTGCCGCACGGCTTTTCTCTGCTGCAGCGAGCAGGGGCTGCTCTGGTTGAGGGGCAGGGCTTCTCGCGGCGGTGGCGTCTCTGGTTGTGGAGTGTGGGCTCTGGGGCCTGCAGGTCCCGGCAGCTGCAGCACGGACCCAGCAGTTGCGTCTCCCAGGCTCTAGCGCACGGGCCCAGCAGTTGCGTCTCCGGGCTCCAGCGCACGGGCTCACAGTTGCGTCGCCAGGCTCCAGCGCACGGGCTCACAGTTGCGTCTCCGGGCTCACAGTTGCGTCTCTGGGCTCCAGTGCACGGGCTCACAGTTGCGTCTCCGGGCTCCAGAGCACGGGCTCACAGTTGCGTCTCCTTGCTCCAGCGCACGGGCTCACAGTTGCGTCTCCGGGCTCCAGAGCACGGGCTCACAGTTGCGTCTCCGGGCTCCAGCGCACGGGCCCAGCAGTTGCGTCTCCGGGCTCCAGCGCACGGGCCCAGCAGTTGCGTCTCCGGGCTCCAGCGCACGGGCCCAGCAGTTGCGTCTCCGGGCTCCAGCGCACGGGCCCAGCAGTTGCGCTCCCCCCCCCCCGCGGGCCCGCATGCGTCTCCGGGCCCCGCCCCGCTCCAGCGCCCAGCAGTTGCGTCTCCGGGCTCCAGCGCACGGGCCCAGCAGTTGCGTCTCCGGGCTCCAGCGCACGGGCTCACAGTTGTGTCTCCGGGCTCCAGCGCACGGGCCCAGCAGTTGCGTCTCTGGGCTCCAGCGCACGGGCCCAGCAGTTGCGTCTCCGGGCTCCAGCGCACGGGCCCAGCAGTTGCGTCTCTGGGCTCCAGCGCCGGGCCCAGCAGTTGCCCTCCGGGCTCCAGCGCACGGGCTCACAGTTGCGTCTCCGGGCTCCAGCGCACGGGCTCACAGTTGCGTCTCCGGGCTCCAGCGCACGGGCTCATCAGTTGTGTCTCCGGGCTCCAGCGCACGGGCTCACAGTTGCGTCTCTGTGCTCCAGCGCACGGGCTCACAGTTGCGTCTCCGGGCCCCAGCGCACGGGCTCACAGTTGCGTCTCCGGGCTCCAGTGCACGGGCTCACAGTTGCGTCTCCGGGCTCCAGCGCACGGGCTCACAGTTGCGTCTCCGGGCTCCAGCGCACGGGCTCATCAGTTGTGTCTCCGGGCTCCAGCGCACGGGCTCACAGTTGCGTCTCTGTGCTCCAGCGCACGGGCTCACAGTTGCGTCTCCGGGCCCCAGTGCACGGGCTCACAGTTGCATCTCCAGGCTCCAGTGCACGGGCTCACAGTTGCGTCTCCAGGCTCCAGTGCATGGGCTCAGCAGGGGTGCCACTCGGGCCTTGCTGCTCTGTGGCGTGTGGGGGCGTCTCAGATCGGGGACTGAGCTTGTGTCTGCAGCGCTAGCAGGAGGACTCTCTACCACTGTGCCACCAGGAATCCCCAGTGTCGCACACACTCTGCTGGATTTCCCCCAAGTGCTTCTTTTTTGGTGTGTGAGCTATGGTCTTAATTTCCAATTCTACTTGTTAAACGCTGTCAGTGAAAGCCCTTGACTTGTGCTTAGTAACCTCATGTCCTGCAGCCTTGCTTGCTGGTACTAGCTTCTGCTGCTACTGCTGTTGATGTTAGTTCCTTAGGATTTTCTATATAAACTAGTCACCTAAGACGTAAGACAGCATCTTCCTATCATAAGACTTTTATGTCCTTTTCTTGTCGTATTACAGTAGCCACCATTTCTAGTGTGATGTGGAAGAGATATGGTGAGAGCTGACACTCCCGCCTCGATACTGACCTTAGGGGAACAGCCTACTTTCTCATTGTTAAGCATGACTTAGTGAAGAATCTCTGCAGCTGTTCTTTGTCAAGTTGAGGAAGTTGTCCTCTGATCATAGTTTCCTGAGTCTTTATTATAAAGGGGCATTGTATTTTCTGAAATATTTTTTCTACATCTATTGATACAATCATGTGATTTTCTTTAGCCTATTGATGTGATGGATTACACTGATTGACTTTCGAGTGGTAAATCAGGCTTACACACCTGGAATAAATCTGAATTGGTCACAGTGCATAATTTTTCTTATACGTTGCTAGGTTTGAGTTGGTAACATAATCAAATGTTGAGAATTTTGCTTTGTACGTTCATGAGAGATACCAGCCTGCAGTTTTCCTGTTTTGTAAAATCTTTCTCTAGTTTTGGCACCAGGGTAATGCTAGCCATGTGGAATGAATCAGAAAGTTTTCTCTCTGCTTTTACTGTCTGGAACAGATTCTAAAGAACCGGTATAATTTCTTCCTTAAATGTCTCGTGGAATTCCCCAGTGACAGCATCTGGGCCTGATGCTTTCTTGTTTAGAAGGTCATTAAGCACTGACTGAATTTCCTGTAACAGATAATTCACGTTATCTACTCCTGGAATGAGTTTTGATAGACTGTGTCTTTCAAGGAACTGGGCCATCTGAGTCATCAAATCTACAGGCACAGACTTGCTCACAATATTCCTATGTTATCCTTTTGATGTCCACTGGATCAGCAGTGATGGCCCCTCTCTCGTTTCTGATGTGAATGTGTGTCTTTGT
Organism: Nanger dama; assembly: GCA_917880005.1. Lineage (NCBI taxonomy): Eukaryota > Metazoa > Chordata > Mammalia > Artiodactyla > Bovidae > Nanger > Nanger dama. The sequence continues at coordinate 35,261,875 of CAKJTW010000026.1, read as the reverse complement.
CAGCCTGGCTAAAGGTTTGCCAGTTTTGCTCATCTTTTCAGAGTCGGCTCCCGGCAGCGCTGCCTCTCTGCAATGGGCGTCTGCTCTGAGTCTCACTGCTTCTTCTCTTCTACCGACTCTGGGTCTCACTTGCTCCTCTCGCCCAGGTGTGACAGGAGGCTGAGGGGAGGCTGGGGCTGTCTGTCTCCCTCCCTGCTGGCTGGGCCTTGCTCACACCCCCAGCAGGCTGGACTCTAGTCAAGGGCTTTCCTTGTGGTCAGGCCTCTGGGAGACCTGACAGAAAGCTCTGGGCGTTTCAGAACTGCTACTCTCCCTCCCCTGCCAGAGGCACGCAAGGATTTCCCTTGATCTTCATCCTGGGAACCTGGTGGGGCTCCTGGAGGCCAGCCCACAAAGAGGGCCGAGGATGGCCGCGCGGGGCCACCTGCCGCGGCCCGACTGCTCAGTGGCTGTGCTCTCTGGCCCGCCAGCCTCCCCCGAGCCTGCGGGCAGCAGTCTGTCCTGCAGCCTTGCTCCTCCGAGGGGTGATGGAGAGTCACCCGTTTTCCGCTGGTTTGGATCGTCTCTTCTGCGAGGCTGAAGTGACTACTTCCTCGCTCGTCACGAGAAACTGGAGCCCCTCTCAACTGTCTCATCTCAACTTTCTAAGCAGGAAAGTATCTGTTACAGTCCAGGCTGTTTGCTCTTTAAAGTGTGTTCAGACTGCACAAACCTGGATTGCTTTTGCTGAAGCTCAGTTTCAGGCAGAAATGCAAGCCTTGACGAGCAGGGAGCGGGGGAGCGGAGGCTGGCGGCCACACCTGCCTGAGACTCTGGCCACGTCCGCTGCTGCGGGTCGGCAGGAACACCTGCTGGGCCGCGCCAGGCTTGTCTGCTCAGGACATGACCACCGGCCCTGTTACCACAGTTCTTGGCGCTGATAATGTGAAGGCCTTGCTGGAATCGAACGTACATCTAAGGTACAGCTGTAAGCAGGCTGTGGGCTAGCCAGGCTCTTCATGATGCCTTTGATGTAGGAACACAGCATTTCTGCAAAGGCTTACTTGAAAAGAGGGGATGCTCCGCAGAGGTGGCACCTGTAGGGCCGGAGGTGCAGGCTCGTTAGAAGCGAAGCCTTCTGCTGCAGCTGTGCCACACCGCTGTGTCTGCACCCTCCTGCCACCCCGCTCATGGCCCCGCAGACGCGACACAACATCCAGAGTCTGCAAGAGCGAGGGCAGAGCAGCCCACCCCCGCCAGGTCTGCTGGGCCGCTCTCAGCCCCTGGGCAGGGCAGAGAGTCCACAGGCGACGGCCTGGTGAACGCCTGCTGCTGGGACCCTGCTCTCAGGCTGATGGAATCACTGCTTCTCGGCCTGTGGGTGGGCTCTGTCTCCGGAGTGAGCAGATGGGACGACTCTGAACAGACTGAGAGGCAGGCCGCTCCCCCAGTCCTCACGCCTCGGAAGCGTCGCAGAGGCCTGTGATCCAGCTCCACAGCCCTGGTGCAGCTCAGAGAGCTCGATGCTCGACATACGGAGTTGAGCCTGCCTGAGCGGCCAACACACACTCACCCTGCAGGCGGCCGGCCCTCAGACCGGGGCAGACCCATGGCCTCCGCGCAAGAGCACTCGGGGGCCCTCGAGAGACGCACAGGGTTTGCCCAGTGAACACAGGCGGCGTTGTTCACTCCGCCACAAACACGCTGTCTGGCTGTGCTTTTCACTTTTTCCCACTTTCTCACATTTGACAGGCACACAGATACAAACCGTTCCCTTCTCCTCTTAGCTCTGTTATAGGAAAACCAGAGCCTCCGGCCTGAGCCGTGAGGGGTGGCAGGGGGTGTGGCCCGGGGCTGGGCTGGCCAGGGCCAGAGAGGAAGACGTCCGGGGTGGGCTGACCATTGAGGCTTCAAAGACAGAGCAGGTGTCCTCCCAAGTCCCTGCTGCGTGACTGCGGCAAAGCCTCGACCAGACACACCTGCGATCCTCTCCCAGGGACACTGGGTGGAAGGGGCCGGGAGAAGCCAGACCACAGGGCAGTAGGCAGGGTCCAGCAGGACAGAAAATCCCAGAGGAGATGAAGGGCAGCGTGGCGTCTTACCTTTAAAGTCAAATTGGTAGATGTTTTTTAAGGATTCGTGAAGAAAGTAAAAGCTTCCTAGCGCCTGCAGAGCAAAAAGAGAAACCAAGTGAGCGGCCTGAGAAGATTCTAAGGCAGTCTTGCTCAAGAAAGGTGAGTCCAACTCGTGGCGGCCAGTCACGGCCCCTGAGCCTCAGCAGCCAGCGCCAATACCTCCCGACCCGGACACCTTGTGCTCTGGCCTCGAGCCAGGCCCCCACCCACACCGTTGCCCACGTCTGCTGCGGGGCCCACCCTGAAGGACGGAGCTGCGGCCTCCCTGCCCTCCAGCCACCGGCCATGAGCAGCACCACCAGCCACCCACCGGTGCCAGGAGCAGCTCTGGGCGACCAGCTCAGCCCAGCACCCCGCTCAGGGGGCCAAGTGCAGGCCCGGGCGGGGCGGGACGGGGAACCCGAAGCCGGAAGTCACTTGTTTACCTGGAATTCAAACTTCACTTGGGGTGGGTGAGTGCACGCATGCGTGTGTGTCCGAGTGTGTGATGAGGACTCAGGCATGTGGTCAGTGGCTGGGGCTCTGCGGGCACAGAATAAACAGCCCACATGCCGCTCACCCGACCCCAGCGCCACCAGCTGCCCTGAGCCTCCCCAAGGGGAGCTGCGGCCCCTCCGTGCCCACACCCGAGGCCCGGCCTCTGCTTTCTGCTCTGACCTCGGACAGCAGAGGCCCCTCCAAGAAGCAGACTCGGGCAGCATGGGGACCTCAGGAAGCGAATCCTAACAGCCGCTCACCTCACGCGGGCCTGTAAATGGGCATCCTCTTGAGGAAAGTAAGCACTCAGGAAAAGCCTAAGTAAGTAAACACGGCTGCAAATATTTGAACTGTTGCCTCACTGAATGTAATAAAGCTAATATAATATTAAGAAGTTTATGATAAATGGAAAATAAGATTGCCAGTGTAGGGACAGAAACTGTAACTCATAGAGTCAGAAAAATCCATAATTAGTTCTAACCAGTATTTCAAGTCAAAGCGCCACCCAACTTTTCCAACACCTGACCGACCCCGTTGATGCGGTTCAGGGCCCGCTTGCCAGCAGCTGCGAGGACGTCTGGAGGGCAGCGAGCAGGGCCGGGCGCCGGCCCGCGGGTCCTCTGACCCCGCAACTGTCAGCAGGGTGCTCGTCATGTCGGAAAGTACTGACTCCTTGCCTGCTTTGCTAGAAACAATTAAAATGCTTTGTACATACTTATAACCCTGACTGTCAGGACAGCCTGTTTCCTCCACTAGTGAAACCCAGCACCCGCTGCTGTGTCCACCGGAACTCAGGCACGGGGACCGACGGAGGCAGCGCGGCCTCGGGGGCAGACTCGCCCGAGCCTGCGGGGGGGTCCAGCGGCCGGGCTCTGGCGGGATGCAGCGCGAGCCTGGCTCCGGGGCCATGGAACTCCCACGCGAGCACCAGGGGGAAGGCAGCAGGAGTTCCACCCGCCTGGCAGCGGAGGCCCCTCAAGGGTCTGCAAACGCTGCAAACACTGGGAAGACAGTCTCCCGCAGCGACTGTGTCGGCTCACGGCTGCTGGGACCCAGGGCCACACCTGGGCCCTCCTCTGCCTTTGGGGGGCGGAAGGCTGAGGACCACGAGCCACTCTCCAGACACGCTGACCCAGGGTAGGGGGCAGGGGGCGGGGAGACCGCTCCCCACACTGGACAGGAAGCCATGCGCCCACAGGCGTCCAGCAGACGCGAAGCGCGGGTTTGCCAAGGGTCCCACAGACGAGCTGCTGCCCACCCGCGATGGGGAGGCAACGTGGCCGCAGAGGCCAGCCCGGGACATGCGTCCACCGGCTCTTATCAGCAAACGAATCAGATGCTCCAGGACGCACCATCTCGGTGTGACGCCCTCGCCTCCATGTCGGATCTCTTGCTTTCCCGGGATGAGATAGCCCCCTAATGCTCGAGTCAAACTGACCGAGGAAGGGCCACAGGGCAAGCGTGCCCACCAGACACACGAAGAGGGAAACGCACACGTCTTCTCACACGCGGACGTGACCCAGGCGTTCACCACAGGCACTGGCCCTGCAGGGAACACGGCGCGGCGTCCTTGGGCACACGTGAGACACACACATCCCTGCACGCGTGTACTAAATGTGCGCGCGTGTGTGGCACGTGGCTGGAGTTTCTGGGTCACGGTGGCTAGGCACGCGTGGGATTCTACACGGCGCCGTGCTGACCCTGCTCCCCACCCAGCGATGCCTGCTGCCCACTGCCTGCCGCCTTGCCTGGTCCTGATGCCAGCGGGCCAGCCGGCAGCCCTCTGTGGCACAGTAGGCGCGTGGGCCTCTGCTGACCACCCTGCTCTCACCCCAAGTCCGCTGTCCATTCCCCATGCACAACGAGGAACGTCTCCCGTGCCTCGGCTCACCTTCTCGGTTCTCTGTTGCATCTTTCACTGAATGGAAGCTTTTATTTTTAAGAGAGCCAAACGAGCCGACACCCCCTTCAAGGTTTAGGCTTCCATGTCTGATATGGCAAGAGCTCTCTCTTACTCCACGACGAGTCTCATGGCCTCTGATACCTGGGCTGTTCAGAGGAGGCAGAGTTTCCACAGAAACTGGCAGCATCTAGGTTCACGTGAGAAGAGGCTGGCAAAGCAGGTAACGCCCACAATGGCAGAGTATGGCGTCCTCGGGCTGGAGGCCAGCACGGCCAGAGAGGCTGTGGCAAGGGGGGCGACCGGAGAGCGGGCACAGGGCCGGGCTTAGAGGGAAGGGGCGTAAGGCTGCTTTTTCCCACGCCAGGGGACGTATCTGTGGGCAGGGCACAGGCGCCCAGTGCCACTTCATCCACGCAGATTCCATCACCCCAGCCATGTGGTTCCCCCATCGTTCACGTGAAGGCCACACTCCCATCTCTCCAGGGGTCTGTTCTGTGGGCTCTCGACTCCTCTCATCGGTCTATTTCTAACAGCACTTTTTCCTAGCTTAGCTTTATAATAAGTCTTCATATTCAGTAGTAGAGATAAATGCCCCGTTTTGCTTTTCTTCACAACTGCTTTTGTTATTTTTGGCCCTCTGTACTTCCAAGTGAAATTACCCACCAGCTGCCAAATCACACCCAGACATCCTGCAGGGGTGCAGATCACACACAGCCTGCCCTGAGGACAGCGGACGTCTTTAGGGCACTTGGTCTTCCTTCCCGTGAATGCGACACGCCTTGAGCCACACTCAGGTCTGGTTCATAGGGGTTAAAGCGGAGGACTGCTCTAAGAGGGTTTATAACGTCAGGCCAGCCTTGCACTCCTGGCCCCAGCCTGGCTTGATCATGAAACACGTGCTCACACCCGTTGGGTTCTGGCGGCTGGACTGCGTCCAGGGCCTTCACCTGTTCCCGGCCTGGTCCTCATCCCACCACGGGCATTCCTGTTCTGCCACCTTCCTCTCACGTGAGCCCTGATGCTGCGCGTTCCCATGGAAACGCTGCCTCCTCTGAGCAGCCCTCCCGGACTTCAGCCCCCCCACAGCCTCGCCCTTCTGTGGTGCTGCCCACGCTGGCTGTGTGCTTATTTCCTTCTCTACCAGGAGGGGAGGCAGCTCCCTGAGGGGCCTGGTCACTTGAGTCCCCAGCACAAGGCCTGGCATGCGGCAGACAGTGAGACAGAGGCATGTCCCCCACCTCCCCAGGAGACGGGTCCACTGCTTGGAGCCAACGTGCCACAGGCCTCAGAGGACGAGCAACCCCGGCCTCACAGCAGCGCCTAGAAGCCAAGCCCAACGCACGGGCCACACGCCTCTGCCAACAAGGGGAACGACAAGCCAAGCCCGGCCGCACGGGCCACACGCCTCTACCAACAAGGGGAACGACCCTCCTTCTCACAAGGGGAAGCCCCCAGACTCCTGGTTTTAAAACAATTTAACAGATTGAGTAATCAATCAAAGCAAAGCTGCTGCAACATCCCTTAGATTATGAACAGTAATGAATGACACAAGGCTTCTGCTCCGATCAGTGCTGGCCTTCATCGGTCTTCTCTGGCATGATAAACTCGCGGATGGCAGCCCTAATTGGATGGGGCAGCTTGACTGCCCACGCTGGCCTGCGTCACCGGGGGCGGCCTGCAGGAGAGACTGCACACAGGTGTCGCCGTCTCGGGCGCCCGGCCCCGCAGAGGTGGTCTGTGACCCTCGCAAACGAGAACTGACTTGTTCACAAAGTACCGCCTTTCCAGGTCAGCCCCTGGGCTGCACTTGGAGTGACGGCCGGGCCCCTGCTGACCTCTGTGCCCCGCTCCCCGAGGCCCACCCGCGCCAGGGACGCGTGTAATTTCATTTTGTCTCCTGCCCGACGGCCAGCATCAAAAGTTAATCAAATTGGCTGTCCATTGTATTCATCTCCGTACAAAGCTAATGATATTCCGCTGCTGAATTAAAAGCATTTTATAAAGCATGCACCGTGCGCAGAGCCCTGTCACAGCCCGGCCCCACTGTCCCATCAGCATCCATGCCCCAGGCAGGCCCCGCGAGGTTAATGCGCCGTTGACATGTCTGATCACCACGGCAAGGGGGCCGACATGTCAGCAGGCCCTGCAGACACGGGCCATGCAGAGGGCACGTCACCGGGTCCCAACCCGCCTGGGCAAGGCCCCCTCAGGCCAGGATAGCCCCTGCCAGGGCACTCGCCCTACAAACCACCAGGGCGACCTCGGGCAGCGAGGAGTCCAGCCTGAGAGCCTGTGGGCGGGGTGAGGCCTGGGACGGTGACCAGGACTCTCGATGGAAGGCCAGCTTCTGAGCTGGGGCACCAACCCCGGGACGTCCTGAGAGCAGACGGGGCCTGGGCGGCGAGCCCAGGGTTCCTGCCGGCAGCTGGAAGTGGACATCTCCATGGCCTGAGGTGGGGACAGCTCAGAGGGCAGGCGTCCAACTTTGGACGAGCTGAGGCTGAAATGGTCCCAAGATGCCTCACAGGGGCGGCAGGCCTGGAGTCCAGGAAAGAGGTCTGGCCCCTATGTAAACGCAGTGGTCGCCGAGTGCAGAGTCCTCAGCAAAGGTGCTGTGCTCCCAGGAGAACCAGAGCCAGGCTGGAGGGCAGGGGTCGGTGAGGGCCCAGGGTGCAGGGGTGACAGGCAGCCCTCAGGGACATGCACAGGTCAGCGGGAGTCAGGCATGGGGGGGGGGGGGAGGGGAGAGGCAGGGCGGGGCAGGAGGTGTCCTCGAGCCGAGTCTCCAGGGTGCAGGGACACTGAGGGCTTGGGAGGGGTGCTGACACTGGGCCTCGCTGGGGGCAGGGGGCGACGTACAGGAAGTTGTGGCCTGAGGGGCTCCTCACGGCCCGTGGCCCAGGCTGGGGACTCGGGACTCCCCAGACTCACGAGGCACCCAGAGAACACTTCAGACGCCCCGTCCGCGGCCCAGCCCGCTCCCCGCAGAAATTGCTCATTCTGCTCTGCGCGGTGTCTTGGACCTTCCCTTTCAGAAGGGGAAGGCTCCTGCCGCCACCTGACTTAGCAGGTTCCAGTCCGCCTGGCCGCGGGTGGGAAAGAAAACCTGTCCACGAGACAGAATTCCCTCCCAGGCGATGGAGCACTGCAGACCCGGAGCCCCGCGGTGAGCACCCCCAGACCCCCTCCAACTCTCCATCACCATCTCATCCTCTCCAGATGAGAGTCCTTTGCAGTGTGAATGCGCTTTCCAGTCCTGCAAACAGAAAGCTTTGATAATAAGCAAAGGAAAACATCAGACTTCAGATGACTGGTCATTTTTATGAGATCTGTTGCTGTATTCCCCATGTCTAAATGATCAGCAAAGCAAATCGATAAAGTTTTATGCCAATTAAATTACGCAGAGAGTTTGCATCGCAATTAAAGCAGCTCTGACTTCATCTTTCGTCTTCTGAAAATCATTAGCTTTTCAATTACAGTTTCATTCTTAACGAGTGTTTTGGAGAAAGCTCATCCCAGACAGAGGACCGGTTAAGGGAAAACACGCCTCAAGGGCTGCCAGCACTGGGCAAAGCTGTTTACGAGACGCGTGCGCCGTGGAGACACCTGCGCAACAAACACGAGGAAGAGCTAACCCATCCTCAAACGCCAGCCTCACTGGGAAGCTGCCACCCACTTCCGCTTCAGATAGCCTGACGCCGCCCCCATTCCACGGAGACGCCGACACAGCAGCAGCTGCAGAGGGCCCGGCTCACGGCCCCGCCCCTCAGCCCTCCTCGCCCCGGCAGTCGGGGGCACCGCCATCCCCTACTGCTGGAGGGTCTCGCGCCTCCGTGGACACCGCAGGCCGTCTGTCTCCCTGCTGCTGGGCCCCGCCACGCCCGCCCTCCCCCGGCCTGCGCTCCCTGCCCCATCCTTCCCCGCCCCATCCTTTCCGCTTCCTTCTGGCGGCCGCTCCTCCCACCAGGAGAACATCCTTCAGGATGCGTCCCCTTGGACCCGGCCGCCGCAGCCGATCCTTTCCGGCTGGTTTCGCCCTCCATCCTGGACGTGGAACTCTGCGCCGGCCTCTCTCCCGAGGCGTGGCCGAGCCGTGGCCGAGCCGTGGCCGGGGAGAGGGCCCTCAGCAACGCAGTCACCACTGCCCCTCTCGGGACCTGTCTTCCCCACGGCTGCTTTCAAAGGGCCCCTTGGTCCAGGGTTCTGTTCAGTTTTGCTGTGCCCTCTCTCTGGGCGCTGATTGTTATCTCCCTGAATCTGTGGATTTGTCCCTCGTCTGCTGGGAAACAGACCGTCCCCTGTTTTCTCTTCAGAGGGCGTCCCCTTGGCCACGTCGGTGGGGCCACACAGCGGGCGCTCGCCTCTGCCCCACGCCAGCGTCCTTCCAGACGCTCTCACGCTTCGGCGGGTCGCCTGCAGCCCGCGCACCGCCTGCAGTCCACGCTTCGTGTCTTCCGCTCTGAGGCCTCCAGCCTCGACACTGGACAGCGCACACAGAGGCTCTCCCTGGTTGGGGTGCTTGATCCAACCGGCCCTCAGAGGTCTGTGAGGGGCTGCGCACGCATCAGGAGGGCTCACGGGGCCCTCCGCACCTCCAGGGATCACGGTGCCTCCAGCTCCCAACGCCAGCTCCGCCTTCTGCGCCTGGGGCCGACCTCACCCGACCGCCCCCGGCACACCGGGCTCAGGCCCAGCTTCCTCCCGGCCATCTTCTGGGCGAGCGGCACAGGGGCTCAGACCTCGGTTCCGGGCAGAAGCCCGTGCTCACCTCCTGCGCCAGCTCGTCCTGTTTGGGGAGGTGGCCGCGGGGTCTGCCTCCCTCGGCCCCAGGAGGAGCTAGATCAGTGGACCTCCCGCCCGATGAGAGGTTAGAGCCCGAGGGCCCCGCCCAGGTGGGGGACAGGCCTCACATGTCACGACGTGGTGCAGCGGGCGGGAGGCGCTGGGGCGGAACAGGAGCCCGCCCCTCGCAGGGGAAGCCTGGCCGCCCACCCGAGTGCAGGCGCTCGCAGGAGCTCCGCTCCCCCGCCGGCCCCGCCCCCAGACAGTGGCGGACACAGGGGCGCCCACGCACCCACGCCCACATCATGGGGGCGGGGCCAGCAACACGGCAGACACGCCCCTCCTCCCTGCCCCCTGCTCGGGGTCTGGCCCCCCGACCCCGACACGGGTGGGGCCGAGGCCCTGGCCACACTCAGCTCCGTGTCCTTTGAGAGGCAGTGGCAGAAGCCGTGTCTTCCTAGGACCCGGGAGACGAGGTCAGGAGCGTCTTTCCAGGCAAGAGGAAACAGCGGCCTGTGTTTGCCAATGGGGAAGGCCAGCGGTGCTGGTGGGGGCCTCCAATGGTCCCTGCTGGGAGGCTGGGGGACGCCAACTCCCAGCCACGAGCCTGATGCCCGGGGCAGTCTGGGACAGGCCGATGTGGCTCAGGAATGCCCTTTCCTCAGAGACCAGGGCCCACACCTCCTGCTGCCCACTGGTCAGAGCTGCCCCCGGGGGCAGAACCATGTGAGGAAGGGTCCGGGTGTGGTGGGGAGTGATGCCGGTGGGACGGGGACATGGGGCCCAGGGGCCGAAGGCAGGTGGGGGAGGGGGGCAGCTCCAGGCCCCTGGAGAAGGCTCCAGGGGTGGGGGGGCGTGTTGTGAGCCTGGGTTTGCTGGGGGTCTGGAGGGTCGGGGGGCTTAGGTGCTGGAGAGGCTGCAGGGAGGGTGGGAGGGGCTGCTGGGGGCTGTGAGGGCCGCCTGCGCGCAGGCAACACTGAACGCTCTGGGAGCCACAAGGGCGGGGTGCAGCCTGGCCACCCATCCCGTCGAGACGAGCCTGGGTCGCTAGCCTGTCCTGCTCTGGAAGGAGGCACTGGCAGGCCTGGAAGCGCCGAGGTCAGGACACCTGTGATTTTCCTGGTGGCCGAGTGGCTACGACCCCGTGCTCCCAGTGCAGGGGCCTGGTTCCCTCTCCGGTCAGGGGTCTGGACCGCACGCCGCAGCACAGACCAAAGATCCTGCGTGGTGCAGCCAGGACCCAGCGCAGCTGAACAGACTCACCATTTCCAGGAAGAACGGCGCACGCCTGTTCCCTCTCATCATCTGCCTGCGTGGCCACAGAGGCCTCGGGTGGGGCCGTGGGGCCGTGCCTGTGGCCCTCCAGGCTGCCCACCCCGTCTGGCCACTGGTGTCTCTGGGCCTTTCTGTCCCCAGGCCCCCAGCCTTGAAGACTGAGATCGTGGGAGGACTTTCAAAACAACCCTGGCAAACAGCAGGCGCTCAATGAAGGCAGCAGAGCTGGCGCCACCTCAGCACGGCCGTTTATGCCAGAAGCACGCAGCTCAGCCCAGCACGTGCTGCCGTCCACGGGGAAGGACACGCGAGCCGGGCAGGGGCAGGTGAACTGGCAAGCGAGCTCTGCGGTCACCCTGAGGGGAGACGCCCCGTGGAATCGGGGCCCAGCTGCCGTGGGAGCCGCGCCTGTCCCCCAGCCCCCATCACGCTCTGATTAACCGTGCCGTAGGACAGCAGCCGGGAATTCCATTTTTCCCTGTTGAGCCATAAACTCAATCATGCTGAGTTTTTATTACGTAACCTCCTCAGAGGGAAGCGGGCAGAGGTGGAGCTGTTTGAAGTGCTCTGGCGTGAGCGGGAGGAATCTGTCCACGTGCTCCCCCTGGAAGGGGCGGCCTCAGCTCCATTTACACACGTCTCCCCGTGCAGCGCCTGGACGGGCGGTGGGGGCCACTCTGACTGCAGGAGAACTTGGGAGATGAACCCGAAGCAGGCAAAGGGCTGCGACTTCCCATGAAACATGTGAGACCCCTAGGTCCTCTCGTCTAAAAGGCGCCAGTGACGCCCCCGGCCCACCCTCCCGCTGTCGGTCACCGCACAGCCTGGAGACGAGAGCGTCCCAAAACCTGAGGCTTCTGTGGGCTGGGGGCTGGACACACGCGAGCATGACAGACACAGAAGTTACTCCTGAAAGATCTCGGCTCCAACTTCCGGTCGATGCCTCAGCCGAAAGGTCAGAGCGCGGAATTTGCTGGATAAATAAATGTTGGTGGGGCGGATGGATCACCAGAGAATCGGTGCATGGCGGCGAATGAGCAGCCTGCAAATGCCGCCCAGGCCCCATTATTTCCGCTTCTCCCGCAGCCTGAGATTCATGTCCCCGCATGCCGCCAGCTCATTACCGACCGGCATCATCCCTCTTCCGCACTCGCTGGGCAGTGCGCGGCCCCTGGAGGGCCCTTCACTGCTTAATTCCCCATCATCCGCTCCACTGAACAGCTTAATCTCTGCTTGTATGATCAATACTATATCAGTGTAAATTAAAATGACAATTTTAAAGTAATTAAGCCTGTTAATGCTCGATTCAAATGTCATCATTTGCACAAGGGATCGAGGGGAAATTGCATGGTGTCCGGGGTGACAGGAAGATGTCTGAGCCGGGGCCGGCTGCCGCGAGGAGCCACGGGGGGGCTTCAGCAAAGCGGATTAACTCTGCCGCGCCCTGCCAGGCTACCTACCCAATTTCTGGAGAGGATAACGCCAATTTGATAAATCTAATTCCAGCGACAAACTCAATTATTGTGATAATAGATGAAACCTGGGAGGACGTTCTGTACCAGGCCCACAGTTTAGAAAATACACTTAACTCCGGAACGAGGTACAACAGTTATGATTTGATTGGATTTGTTCTCTCTCTTCAGAAAACCCTTTAGGTAATTTCAATGGTTGGAAGAAGGGCCTGCGTTTATTGAATAGCGGGGCTCTGAGCCCAGTGGGGCTGCGGCCAGTGGGGCGTCCGCCCAGTGCTCGAGCTGCCGCACTTATACGGCACAATCAGATCACGCATTCCCAGGTTCCAGGGGCCAACACAGAGGCCTTGGCCTTGCTGGATCCCTGCTGGTCTGGGCCCAGCTCGGACGGCTGTGTCCAGCCTTTGTTTTCCTGAGTGGTGGGGGAGTGAGGGGGTTTATATAAAGAAAATTAGACAAACAGAAAGCAGCTCAGCTTTACCCGCCCGCGACCCAGAGCGCTGGGCACAGCACAGCCAGCCCGGCTGACCAAGTCTCCTTTTGCACTTGAGCCACTTACGGGGGACGGTGCACACGGGGGGGCAGTGGCCCCAGCCCCGGGGGCACCACTCCAAGGGAACGCCCGGCCAGCCCTGGGCCCCGTCCGTCAGATCAGCAGTAAAAACTGACAACCAAGCATTAATATCAAGATGAAAAGCGAACTAAAGCCATTTCCGCCTGAAAGCCGAGTAAACCGCGCAGCCGGTCTTCCAAGGTTCTATCCAGAATGCGGTCCAGGGGAGCAGGAGGGGCCCGGCCACCCGGGGCCAGGACCGCCAGCTCGAACCCCAGTTTGCGGGTGGTGGGAGCCTCACGCCCGCTGCAGAGGCGGGCCCGTCAGGACCCCTGTACCTGGAGAGCCCACAGCATTCCCCTCTGGCCGATGGCGCTGGCACACACAGGACGTGGCATAATGTGGACGGGTGAGCCCCACAGACACAAATCCAGAATGGATGTGACACGCAGAGCCCAAAAGCCACATCCCCCGCCAGCTGAGTTAAAACCCACAGGCACCACAGGGCCCAGCCTTCACGGCACCCCACACCTGCCTTCCCATGGGAGGCGGGCTCTGAAGCCAAGGTCCCCGCAGCTCCCTACGTCTCCCCGCAGCTCCCGGGCGTCTCCCGGGAGCTCCCCACATCTCCCTGCAGCTCCCCGTGTCTCCCCGCAGCTCCCGGCCTCTCCTGGGAGCTCCCCGCCTCTCCCCCGCAGCTCCCTGCGTCTCCCTGCAGCACCCCCGTGTCTCCCGGGAGCTCCCCAGCGGCCAGCGTCGGAGGAGGCGTCCGCTCGGGATGGGGGGCTCCTAGAGGTCCCCAGGAGCATTTGGGGAGCGGGGGGGGCTCAGAGCTGGGGGCGGGGGGGGGGGAACACGCCACTCCAGGCCGGCTGAGAGGGCAGCGAGGCACACACCGGCCGACAGGGCCACGCTGCGTCCGCTTCACTGATTTCCTGTCAGAAAATGCTAACAAGCACGGAAGTCCTTAAGAGCTTTACAGTCTTTCAGTTGTTCACCGGACGTTCCGGGGCTGCATTTGTTTCCAGGCGCCGGTGACACGCGCTCAATCACACCCGTCTGCGGCTCTGACCGATCACCGCTCAGCCCGCGCTGCCCCGCAACCCGGCCAGGCCCGGCTCCCACACGCAGAGCGCGCTGAGGGTGCCGAGGGGCCTGCGGGGTGGAGGGCAGAGACAGGCCACCGCCACCGCCAGGGATCGGGGTGAAGGCAGGGGCCCTCACCGAACTCCCTGCACACCGTGAGCGCCACGGTGGGGGCCGCCTGGGGACACACAGGCGGGGAGGGTGGATGCGCGGCGGGCATGTGGGTGGATGCGCGGCGGGCAGGGGGTGGGGATGGCGGCAGCTGCCCGTTGCCATGGGGACCCCTCCTGGCACCACGGGGCTGCCAGGTCTCCCACTGCAGACCATGGCTCCACTGCAAATGATGACCAAATGGGCTGACTCCACGCCGGACGACCATGTCCGCCCGCGAGAGGTCAGGAGAAAGCATGCAGCAAAGTGAACACCATTTGACTGAGTTGGAGCGATGCTACACCCCAGACCCAGACAGCCTCACTTAACCTAAAGAATGGCTTCTGTCCTCACGAGAGCTGCACACGCGCAGAGCTACGCGCACTCTGCTCTTCCTTCCTGCGGGCGTGCTTTTCCTTGCCCAGGAGACACACACAGCACTGTGCGTGGCTTTTACGTGGAGTCGGCGGTGATGGAAATATTCTTGTTCAGTTAAGTAATTTGAAGTTTGACTGCCTCTCAGCCATTAGCCACGTGACTGCTCACAGCGCTATGGATGGACAACTGACGTTCACCAAACTGTGGACGCAGTGTGTACAGGGTGACACGCTGGGGCCACCAATGGCGGCCTCACGCTGAAGCCGCCGCGCTCCCCCGTCTCAGCCGCTCTTCCCCTGCCCCTGCTGGCGGTGCTTAGCTGGCCCCATAGCTGGCCCAGACTTGCTGGCAGAGGCTTGCGTGGCCCGCAGCCTGGGGGTGAGGCTGCCACAAACACCTGTGTCCAGCCCTGTGTGGACACGTGCCTGCATTTTTCCACCGTGGGCGCCTGCTGGTGGTACAGTGAGGTCTCAGGGTTGCTGAGCTTTTAACTTCAGGCGCCTCCCTGCACACCCTCCCTTCCCTGCGTGCCCTCCCCCAGCGACATCTGACTGGTCTGGCTCTTCACCGTGCTGCCAGCACTGGACATGGTCGGTCTTTCCACTGTAGCCAAGACTGGATGCTTGCGATCCTTAGTGAAGGGAGTGCTCATCGTTTGCTCTAGCCCCACGGAGGAATGGGGCTGAGCATGAGCTCATGTGCCAATCCTGTACTTTGTCTGGTGAAGAGTCTGTTCAGGCCTTTCAGAAATTCAGTTGTCTGGTTAGTACTGGTTTGTAATAGATCTTTACATGTAGCACTCGAGATAAATTCCTTAATCACAGATTTCTGCAAATATTTTCTCTTGGCTATAAGCTATATTTTTGTATCTTTTGAAGAACAAATGCTTTTCATTTTGATGAAGCGTAATAGGTAGATTTCACTTTAGTAATACTTTTTGCTTTTTGTGTCATATTTAAGGAAACTTTGCCAAAGCCAAAGGCCTGGAGAACTCCACGGGGTCACAAAGAGTTGGACATGACTGAGCGACTTTCACTTGCCAAAGCCAAAGTCACTAAGATTTCCTCCTATGTGTCCCTACAGACGCTTTACAGTTTCAGGTGAGTTAAATTCTCACAAGTTTTGAAGCGAGGGTCGAGGCTCCCTTGTACATAGCCGTTCCTTACAGCACCATTTAGGGAACGGTTGTCTTCCCCACTGAGCTACCCCAATACCTTCATCAAAAATCAACGGGGCCTCTGTTTCCAGATTCTCACTCTGGTCCATGATCTATTCCCCTGGTTTCACAGCAAGACTGCACTGTCGTCAGCTCTGCAGACTTACAATAAGTCTCAGTCGGGCAGTGCCACTGCTCAGGCTCTGTTCATTTTCAAAGTTGTTTTGGCAATTCTAGGTTCTGAACATTTCCATATAAGTTTTGGAACCAGTTTGTTAATTTCTATAAGAAAGAGAGGCTGCCCTGATCTTAACTGGTGCTGCACTGAATCTTTACATAGATCTAGGGAGAAACGGAATCTCAACAACACTGAGCCTTCCCGTCCGTGAACATGGTCTAGGGAGAAACGGAATCTCAACAACAATGAGCCTTACAACAATGAGCCTTCCCGTCCGTGAACATGATCTTAGGGAGAAATGGAATCTTAACAACACTGAGCCACGGAATCTCAGCAGCACTGAGCCTTCCTGTCTGTGAACATGATCTTAGGGAGAAATGGAATCTTAACAACACTGAGCCACGGAATCTCAGCAGCACTGAGCCTTCCCGTCCGTGAACACGGTCTAGGGAGAAACGGAATCTCAGCAGCACTGAGCCTTCCCGTCCATGAACACGGTCTAGGGAGAAACGGAATCTCAACAGCACTGAGCCTTCCCGTCCGTGAACACGGTCTAGGGAGAAACGGAATCTTCAGCAGCACTGAGCCTTCCCGTCTGTGAACAAGGTCTAGGGAGAAACGGAATCTCAGCAGCACTGAGCCTTCCCGTCCGTGAACACGGTCTAGGGAGAAACGGAATCTCAGCAGCACTGAGCCTTCCCGTCCGTGAACACGGTCTAGGGAGAAATGGAATCTCAGCAGCACTGAGCCTTCCCGTCCGTGAACACGGTCTAGGGAGAGACGGAATCTCAGCAGCACTGAGCCTTCCCGTCCGTGAACACGGTCTAGGGAGAGACGGAATCTCAGCAGCACTGAGCCTTCCCGTCCGTGAACACGGTCTAGGGAGAGACGGAATCTCAGCAGCACTGAGCCTTCTCGTCCGTGAACATGGTCTAGGGAGAGACGGAATCTCAACACTGAGCCTTCTCGTCTGTGAACACGGTCTAGGGAGAGACGGAATCTCAGCAGCACTGAGCCTTCCCGTCCGTGAGCATGGCATATTTGTCCGCATCTTCTTTGGCCTCTCTGAGCAGTATGTTGTAGTGACTCTTTGGCCTAAGTTAAATGTTTCATGTTTTGATTCTACTATAAATGGCAAGATCACTTAAATTTCATTTTCCACCTAAGTCATTTACAAAATGACAGCTTACAAGCTGTAACTACCTAACCAGATTTTAAATACTTTAGCACATCAGAAGTAGTGGCCCACTTTGATTTTACTTTCTTAGCAAATGCAAAGTGCCTGTTCACGAAAAGGACTTCATTTTTACTGTTTTTCCCTGAAGAAGACACTGTTCCCATCACATTCAATGCAGTCAGTTCAGGAAAGTGGATCTCAGACCTCAGACAACTTGCCCTCGGCTCTGGGCTGTGTTTTCAGAGCTGCAGCACAGAGGGGCTGACACACACGGAGGGGCCGCGTGACCGCTGGAGCGCAGCGTGTGCAGCGGGGCGGGTGGCGCTGGCCATGAGCTGTACTCCAGGACTGGCCACACGCTGGCCACCTCAGCCCGGGAGGCTCGGCCTGCGCTGCTTTCACCTCCTGGGTTCAGCCCATTTCTCCGTCGTGTTCTCCAGGGAGACATCCCTGGGTGGCACGGGCTGAGAGAGAAGACGGCACAGAGGGAGAAAATAGCATCACAGTGGGCCGCTGCTCCTGCCCTCTGCACACTGACTCAGCCCGAGCTTCAAAGCCTTGTCTGACGTGCCTTTCACATTCCACACAACCCGTCTGTCCTTTCTCTGGCCTTCTGGAGACCTCACCTCTTCCCCCAAACTGTTCAAATTCACATTCACATGCAAATCCCTTTCCAGATGCTGAGGACTCTCCCAGACCCCAGCCTCCTCCCTGCTGCAGTCTCTCACTGTCAGCCTGTGCTCAGAGCCCCGGAGGACCACCCTGCCACCGCCGCCGCAGGCCTTCTCCCTACACCAGGGCACAGAGACCCACGTGCCACCTCCACTGCCCACCGCTGCCTTCCCGAGCCAACACACAGCCCCACCTGCCACCGCGTCTCACCGCTGCCTCCACGCCCAGACCCACGTGCCGCTGCCCTGCCACCACTGCATGTCTTCTCTGAAGTCACCATCAGGGGAGGGAGTCTCTTCCTGCCTTTTTTTTTTTTCTTAAGTTTATCTGAAAAGTTACAGTTCTGCACGGCTTATTATGGAAAAATAGCAGTGCCCTGATAATTCAGAAAACGAAGATCATGGCATCCAGTCCCATCACTTCGTGGCAAATAGGTGGGGAAACAGTGGCTGACTTTATTTTCTGGGCTCCAAAGTTACTGCAGATGGTGATTGCAGCCACGAAATTAAAAGAAGCTTACTCCTTGGAAGGAAAGTTATGACCAACCTAGACAGCATATTAAAAAGCAGAGACATTACTTTGCCAACAAAGATCCGTCTAGTCAAGGCTATGGTTTTTCCAGTGGTCATGTATGGATGTGAGAGTTGGACTGTGAAGAAAGCTGAGCGCCGAAGAATTGATGCTTTTGAACTGTGGTGTTGGAAAAGACTCTTGAGAGTCCCTTGAACTGCAAGGAGATCCAACCAGTCCATCCTAAAGGAGATCAGTCCTGGGTGTTCATTGGAAGGACTGATGGTGAAGCTGAAACTCCAGTACTTTGGCCACCTTGTGTGAAGAGTTGACTCATTGGAAAAGACCCTGATGCTGGGAAAGATTGAGGGCAGGAGGAGAAGAGGACGACAGATGATGAGATGGCTGGAGGGCATCACCGACTCAATGGACAGGGGTTTGGGTGGACTCTAGATGTTGGTGATGGACAGGGAGGCCTGGTGTGCTGTGGTTCATGGGGTCACAACGAGTCAGACACGACTGAGCGACTGAGCTGAACTGAACCGACAGTTTCAATGTTCTGCTCCCCAGAGGCCATTGCTTTCTTTAACTGTTTTCTTTTGGTGTTCACCTCCATACTGCTAAAGCTTACCATGCTACTTCTTGACATCCTAGTCTTCAGTATTAACTATTGATTTCTCTGTTGCGGAAAACTAGAGTTTAATCCCTTTCTACCACCTTCCTTCACTCACATGCCTGACGCACAGACTCACACACACACAATCCCTAGCCCCATCCTCGGGATAGAAACACGTTTTTATCTAAACTAATAATCAGTCTTCGCATCGTCGTAACTTTAGAGCGCTCTTCACAGCAGAGCCGCTCAGCACACCACAGCTGCTCTCCTGTCTTCAGCAGCTCTTTGTTTTCCTTGGAGTTCATTACTGCTTTTTGTTGTTGATTGAGATCTTTAAGACGCATTTATCACGCTTCATTCACACACTGTCTAAATCTCATCTCAGTGTTTCTGCACGTCAGTCTCACCTTCCTGGAGACTCTCAGAAACTCAGCCAGCTGACTACTCCTGCGGGGTACCTGGTTCTCCCCGGGAGCTCCTTCACTACTGACCTGGGGGCTCCTTTGAGAGCAGAGAGGCAGGCCTGGCACAGGGGGCACACATCAGTGTCTGCAGAGCTGAAGGCAAGGGCACTCACTCTCCATGCCCAGGAAGCCGGTGTAGCCTCTGCTAAGGGCCTGGAAGACACCTGGTCCAGCTGGAGGCCCCCACTCCATTTCTGGGCCCTGCCCCCGCCTCCAGGGGAGCGGGCTGCTCTAAACCCTGCGTCCTGGGCTTTTTGGGCCTTGGGTGGAGCACCACAGCTTCTGGACCAAAGCACCAGGGACACACCGTGAGAGCTCGATGTTTCAAACACAATTCTCCTTTTCTCCTGCCTGCGTGATCACAGGCTGCCGGGTGGGATTCTGGATGGGAATTCTGGCATGCCAGAGCTTGATGTCTGTCTTCTGCCTCTCGGTATGGCCTTGGGAAGTGGGCACTGCCAGGGCCCTGCCCCTGGCCCATTCCTCTCCTTGCTCAGGGTCACCCCCTGTGAGGCCTCCTCAGTCACTGGGGTGGGTTCCCTGGGCAGGACATGGCCTCAGGGCCAGCAGGTGGTCCAGGACCACGCGCCCACAGCCAGCAACATACCATGCCCAGTGGAGCCCGTCGCCCATCTCCATGTCTGCCGTGGCCTTGTGCAAACACGACCACCTTCCCCCTTCCCTACCCACTCCCTCATGCCCTCCTGGCCCCACTAAACATGGCCTCCTCATAGCAGTCTGGTCTCCACTCCCATCTCCAAGAAGCCTGCAGATGGTACTGGGCAGTGGACACATTCACACCTACTCTTTCAATCTTGTAACCACACAGAGTGTGCTTGCTCCTGGACTCTGCAAGCTCCACCACGGCACACAGAGAGGCTGTCAGGTCACCTGTAGGTAGGGGTCATGTGCAGCGTGTCTGCATCACGTGCAGGGGTCACGTGCAGTGTGCAGGGGTCACGTGCAGTGTCACGTGCAGGCTGAGTGCCATGTGCTTGCACCTGTGCTCATTGGAGTGTGCAAGCTCCAGAGGGCAGAGTGTGAGTGTTATGGGCGGCCTGTGGCCTTTGTCTCTGCATCCGTGGCACCTGCAGCAGGCCCAGCACACGGAGCACAACACGCGTGTCCTGTGGCCACACGGATGGCTCCACGGCACCTCACGGAGCCTGGGATGCTGGACCACACCCCCGCTGGTGACAGCTGGCCCTGCTCTTGGGAGGCGGTATTTGTGGCCTGGGCTCCATGCCCGCCAGGCGCGAGGGGGCCTGGGCTGCAGCAGCCGCTGTGGGCCTTCTGCAGCTGCCCAGGGGGTCCTCTGATCTTTGATGGGAAATGGAGGGCAGCAACCCAGAGCTTCTCCTTGCAGCCTGCAAGCCTCCCAGGCACACCTTACAGGCACACCAGCCTCTGAGACATGGGTTCTCATCTGAAACCTGGCTTCTCATGGGCGGTGATGCCCAAGGCGAGGCGGGGACTGGTGATCCAGGAAAGGGCATCAGCTGAAAAACATGACCCAGGACTAGACACTCAGGGGTGGGTGGTACTCAAGACGAGCACCCTGCTGAGGAGGGGTCGCCGCAGCCCCCCGGGAGCTGGCCTCCTGTCTGGGGTGGCTGGGCTCCGCCTGCCTCCCACCCAAACCCCAGCAGGCCACTGTGGCACCAGGGCCCTGCCCCTCCCATGTGGGTGCAGCAGCCGCTGCTGTGTCCCCCTCACTCCACAGCCTCCAAACCAGGAAGGAGAAAAGCAGCTCCTCCCTCCCAACAAGCCCGTGAGGACCCCACGGGCTCCAGCCTCTGTCAAGGGGCCGCTAACACCCTGGTGCCCCAGCCAGTGGCCCTCCTGCCCTCTGGCCAGCATGCCCCTCTGGGAATGTCCGCCCATCCTCCCAACTTGCTCTGGCCCAGGCGGGCAGGACCCTGAGCACTCGGGCCAGGCTCTGAAGTGGCCTGTCGGTCAGGGTTCAAGTCCAGGTGAGGCAGAGACGTCCCCGCTGGCCTCCTCCATCCACTCAGGGCGCCCGTGGGCCAGTGAGGGAGCCGGGAGGCGCCTTCCTGGAGGATCTGAGTGGCAGACCAGCCCCGCACACGTGGTTCCCGTGTCTCAGCAGCGTCACCAACACTGCGGCACAGCCCGAGGACCTCTGGTCACTGTTCCTTACGGCATGGGAGGCGCTAGGGGCACTCCGGGCACCGAGGGCCACGTGGTGGCCTCAACAATAGAGCGTGGGGTGGGCCTGCACCAGCCCCCCAGAGCCCCCAGCGCCGCCCCCCTTCTCCCTGCCCCCGCCCCCGGTCCAGCCCAGGGAGCTCCCCTGCTTGGTGGTGTCCCATCCCACGCTCCAAACAGAAACGGCTGCTGGCTCTCAGGGCAGCCGGACACACCGCTGGCCAGGTGCCCTGTTGTAAGTCCCAGGTCTTCCCAGGCGTGGTCTCACCCCACAACAGCCACGCAGAAGGCACCACACAACAAACACCTCTTGTCCGTCCCGGGTGGCCCCCATCCTCCCACCTTCCGGCCTTGCCCGGGGTCCCGGCCGCATGATGACCCGAACGCGTCCAAGCTTTGGGGCCTCCGCAGGGGGAGCTCCACCGGGCAACACGGCATCACAGACTCGCGCACGCAGTCGCAGGAGGCTCTCCGACCCCTGTGTCACCCCCTGTGCACAACGGGGTGCTCAGAGGCTGGGGAGGGCTCAGCCCCGCCACAAGCCCACAGCCAGGACACACGCAGCTCCACAGGACACCAGCTGGAGGCAAACCAGACCGGTGGCAACTGTCCTCCCTGCTGGCTAGCCCAACGCAGCTTGTCCGCTAGAGGGAAATAAAAAAGTCGAGCCTAAATGCATAAAAATTATGACGGAAGCCCTAAATAAGGCCAGGCCCGCATGCTTATTGAGTCAAAAATCAATCAATCAATGAGGAGTGGATTAGGCGCACCTTATAAGCCCCAAAGAAATGATTTGCCCAAACACTGGGATTTAACAGTAGAGGACCAGATTCCAACACTTTTAGGAAGTAAATAATGAAAAATCAATTTAAAGAAAAAACAGATCAAGAACCCTGGACTCTGACATGCGGACACATTTACTGCCAGTGCCGTCTCTCGGCTGACCGAAAACTTCGGAAGGTGTTTATTTACCTCCAGCACCTTCCAGAGATCAATATTTTTAATTTGGACCCAAGTTATTATTTTTCACATCACAGCAGCGGGGAGCAGAGTAAAGTGGCTCATATTTTAGTGCTAAAAAGATCGATATGACAGTTTCACCTTCCCACAGCCCTGCCGCTGCCGGGCCGCACATCACCACGTCCCGCGGGGCCAGCCAGCCGCAGGGGGAGCGGCCGCCCCGCCCCCGAGGCCGGCAGCCGTGATTTAGCTGAGCGCCGAGGGCCCCGCGCCTCGGAAAACCAATCTTGCTTCCCTCACTTCATCAGGCCTATCTGGACCTGCGAGTGGGGCAGGAGGCGGGGCCGGAGGGGCTAACGCAGATCGTCCTGCATCCAGAGGCTGGTGCCTTCCTGCCCTTCCTCCGACCAAAGAGCTGCAGCCAGTGCCATCAATTCTTTGTAAATATCCCCCATGTAAATATCCCCCAAAGTCTTATCCAGGAGAGCAGATAGGAAGAGGCCACGGAGCAGGGTGACCCCTTGGAAGGAGCGGGCATCAGGCCAGGGGGTGGGGGGCAGGGCAGAAAGAGGCTGTGCCACCCCACCCCCTCCAGCGGGCGCCCTCCAGGTGCCCTGGGCTGGAGGGCGGGCCCAGACCCTACTGGAGGAGACTAGGGGGCCAGTGCAGACCCCTGAGGGCCTGTGAGCCCCCAGTGAGGGGCAGAAGGAGCCCCCAGACGCGGCGCTGAGGGGGGAAGCAGCCAGTTTGGTGACCCGCTGCCCAGGCGTCCTGGGCCCAGGAGCCACCAGGGTGGACACCAGCCACCAGTGGGAGCACCCCAGGGCAGGAAGGGACCCCTCGGTGTGAAGGGACCCCCACCCCGGATGCCAGGGCCTGACCCGGGCCTCCTGGTCTGACCACGAGGGAGAAACAGTCAGGCCGTAGGGGGCTGCTCACCCAGCGAGCAGGGGCAGCAGGTTGCAGAGCTCAGCGTCGGCGGGGAGGGAGGGGCTTCCTGGGGGACCTGAGACGGCCCTTCTCCCGACGCCCACTGCCTCCCCCTGCCAACAGGGCCCAGTCCCAGGAGACCCCCAGAACGGCGAGTCTGTGTCTGTGGGACTGGGCCTGGCCACACTCTCGCCCACCCACGACGCCCAGGAGAGTGCCTCTTTCCAGGGCCCAGGCCGGTGGGGACGATGAAAGCTGGTGGGGGGCAGCGGGGGCCAGCCAGGCTACGGGCAGTGCCTCCTCCATCTTCCAGGCGCAGCCGCGCAGCCTGGGCACTCAGGAGGCAGGTGCCAGCACGCTGACCCGTGTGTCCAGATGGAATCCACTTCCAGAGCTTTGAGGGGAAGTCAGAACCTCCGTGCTCTAGGGCAACGCTGCGTTCGCCAAAGCGAGGCGCAGAGCCCTCACGAGCCTGGCCTCGGTGCCTGTACCAGGCGGCATCTCCTTGGGCAGGAGAGTCAGCCCCGCCCACCCAGGGTCAGCCCCGCCCACCCTGTCTCCTGCACCTGCCAACACCCTGCAGGCGCGGGTGAGACCAGCCAGGCATGTGGCCACAGGTTTCACCCCACGCCTCGCGGCCCCCACCAGGCTTGTCCCTAGCAGGTGGTGCCAGGGCCCAGGAGCCGCCCCAGGAGGGGCTCTGGGAGCAGGGAGCGGGTGGGCAGGGGCCTCAGGGCCCCCAGTCACACTGCAAGGGGCTCCCAGGGTCCGCTTGATGGCATACTTGGTGTGGTGGGGACAGAGCCAGCATCTGACCCTCATGAGGGATGAAAACTGGGCCATCCTGACTCTTCCAGACAAACACAAAACCACCAGGGTGTCAGGTGTGGAAGTCAGCCAGGAAACCCAGGGCGCGTTTCGCTGTACCGTGGAAAACACTGGGGTGAAGCTGCCCAGGATGGGGCGGGTGGCACAGCCCCTCCCCACTCAGAGCAGCGGCCTGTCCAGACCCCTGGGCACAGAGACGCCCACATCCGCTCAGGGAGACCCCGGGCGGGGATCAGGGCCAGGGAGGGCAGGCACCTGGGGGCGGCCCCTTCCTTGTGGAGTCCTACTCCACTGCCCATGGCTTCCAGCTCATCCCAGCCCCCACCTCCCCAACTATGCATGAGCCTTCCATCTCCCAGACTCCAAAGTGGAGGTCCCAGGCTGCGATCCCCTGCACCGGGGAAACCCACCCAACCAGCAGTGTTCGAGGTGCGCAAAGCCCGACCACTGAGATCCGGGGCCCTCTGCCCCCCGGACCCCGCCCACCCGCTCAGACAGTCCACCGAGCACCTGGTAGGTGCTGAAGCAGGTCCAGGCCCGGGCCGCTCAGGGACAGACCTGCTGCTCCTCGACTCTGGATCCAGGGGGCAGACGCAGAGGGCAGAAGGCCGACACAGCCCAGCAAGGTGGCCGCGGCCCGAGGCGGGGGTCTAGGGGTCAGGGGCCTGGGCCAGCCTGCAAGCTCCAGCCAGCCCGTCCAGCTCACGTGTGGTCACCCAGGGCCCGGGCCGTCAGCCTGCGAGGGCAGTCAGCGAGTTCTCAGGAGCAGGATAGGGGATGGGGAGGCTGGGGCACCTCGGAAGGAGACCTCCCAGAAAACAGGCAGGCAGGGGACGGGCCAGTGGGCAGGGTCGGAGCCGCCCAGGATGGCCAGTGGGGGACGGTCTGTCTCCTCAGGCCCGAGTGGACCACGTGAGACATCTGCTTCAGTGAGCGGCCACTCAGGACGGTCTTCGGGAGCAGACACAATTTAGCGTTATCAGTTTAAGTCTAAAATCTGCGCTTCCAGCAGCTCCGGCTGGAATGGGAAGTGCTGCTCTGGTGCCACCTCCTGGTGAAGATCAGGACCTGCAGGCCCCTGCTAAGCGGCTGCACCCCCCAACCAGAGCCCCGCCCCCCAGAGCCCCGTGCCAGGGCACAGCTCCCCCAGGCTGCACCACCTCCCCAGAGCTCCCCGCCCCCCAACAAGAGCCCCGCCCCACAGCGCCCCTGCCCCCAGCCAGAGCCCCCGCCTCTCCAGAGCACCCCTACCCCCTAACCAGAGCCCCCACAGGGCCCAGCTCCCCAGGCTGCAGACCTCCCTTAACTGTTGCTGCGGGGCTCTGGGGGCTCCCACCTCGTGCTCATCACCAGGGGCAGCTGCAGGTTCACCCCCCTTTCTGGGAACAGGCTACTATTTTCTGATCCCTATTAATACCTGTGACAGCATTTATGTACAAGATAAATTCATTTCAATTTCCTTTTCAATTAATGGCCTATTATTTGAACCATACTCAGCTAAAAATATTACTCCAACGCCATTAATCATGTAAAAATTAAATTTCCCTCCCTCTGACAGGCAGAGGCCAGCAGGCTGGGGCGAGGGGGTGGCCACACGGCTGCGCAGCCCTGCCCAGAACCGCAGGGGTGCAGAGGCCCCTCCACCAGGACGGCAGAGGGCCTGGCAGAGGTGGCTCCAGGCACGACCGTGAGGCGGCAGCGGACAGGCACGCAGGGCCAGGGCCCGGCAGGCCTTCATCTCAGACTGTTCCTGCCAAACGCACGCCTTCCCCGAGGCAGCATGTCCAGAGTGAGGTCAGGACCGGGGTGTGGAGCCTTGCGGGCATTCCCGCTGGGAAGACACGGCCACCAGGACCGCGGCTGCAGGCGGCGCCGCTGGGAGGGAGCAGGCCATGGCCTGCGGGGTGAGGCAGGCAGGGAGTGGGGGCCCCACATGCCCTGGGTAGGTCCGGCTTCCATCTCCAGACCCTGTCCGGTCCCGCGGACCCCGGGACACAGCCTCGGGGACCTCAGACCCTGGCTGTCCCATGTCCGGGGCTGGCGTGCGGTGTGGGGTCAGTCTTGCCCAAGGAGGCACCACCTCGAGTGCCTTCTCGGGCTGAAACCAAGCAGGACGGCCCTGTCGCGATCGCACCGTCAGCGTACTAGACGAGAGAGGGAGAGGCGGGCGTGGGGTGTGGCCTCGACACCTCCACGCCCAGCCAGGCCGCGCGTCATCTGTAGCGGCTGCAGGCTCTTCCGCGAGGCAGCTCGTCCACAGTGTGAAAATGTCTAGTTCTGGGTACTAAAAATTACTTGCAGTTTTCACTGGTAGGTAATTTTTGATAACCTTCCTTACACACGACCGCCTGCGTGACAGTCGTTCCTCCAGGGAAGCTGTTGCGTGAAGGGAATGCTCTGATGTGGGTTTCTGCTTTCCGTCGCAAACTGAGAAACCCCTTTTTGAGATAAACCTCCAGGGGTGAGGCAAGAGCACAGTGGAGCTCTCAGCCCCCAGGCGCCTCCACCGTGCACGAGTCCTCACCCCACCCGCCATCTGGCGGCAGGAGCGCAGTCGTTGCATCAGCACGGCACGACAGGTGACTCCGAGCAGACCGCGGAGAAGAGAAAACCGAGCATGTCAAGAAACTACGGGAAACGTCCAAAGGGTCGTGTGAGAGAGGCGGGGGGGCAGACAGCGGGCACGCCTGGCCTTGCTGAGGCCACGCGTCTGTGCGCGAAAGTCAAGGCCCCATCCCCTGACGAGCCGGGCGATGCCAGTCTCCACCAGACGGGGGGCTGCCCAGCTCTGCTGCGCCGAGGCGCCCACCTGTCCCCCACCCAGCACAGCCCTGGCTGTCAGGCCAGCGGGGCCTGGTGTCTGTGGTTCCCCCGCCGTCACGTGGGACTCACGCCCGGCCGTGCTCCCAGGCGGAGCGCGCTCACCGTGAAGTGTTCCTGCGACTCGTAATTCTCGTCCAGGTAGACCCGCGCCCGGCTGTACTCCTTCATCGCGTCGCTGGAGAGCAGCTCCCTGGAAGGAAGAGGGACATCTTCACACATGTCGCGCAGGCAGCTCCCTGTCCCACAGGAGCGCTCAGGGGGCCAGGATCGGCCGCCTGGAAACCACGGGGAGCGTGGGAGCGGGGCAAGGAAGTGGGAGGGGAGGCCCATCTCTAAGACACGCCTGGAGTGCAGCCGCCACGCACCCCCGGGGTCTGCGATGGCTCTGGACGGATGGGGGTGCCTGACCCCCCGAGGGCTGCACCCCAACACCGCCTGGCAAGGGGAGGGGAAACGGCTGTCGTGCGACCCACTGGCCCTCCACCCGGGGTGGGGAGAAGGGGCTCCAGCTCTGAGGACTGAAAAGGAGGCAGGAAGGAGTGGGGAGGAGGGGCCAGGAGGACCAGCCTTGAGGGGCCAGACTGGTGTCCGAGCCCTGGCCGCCGGCCAAACAAGCCCCAGCATGCCCGCAGGCAAGGCGAGGTGTGGGCACGACAGCCTGCAAGATCAGCATGCCCAGAAGTGGCAAACAGGACCCGTGCTCCACAAGAAGTTCAACAGAAACAGACCCCGAAAGGACAAGAGCGATGCATTCCCTGAAAGGAAACTGGAAAGAGCCCCTATAAATATAACCGAAGACTCACAGGGAAACGCGCAGAGCGGCGAGGAGAGCTCGGGCACAAGTGGCACTGCTGGGCTCCAGGCACAGAGGCGGTGCCACCGAGCGGGCCCGAGAGCGGAGACGTGGGCAGAGGGCAGAGGGCAGAGGCCAGAGGCCCAAACGGGCCGGAGCGGGGGAAACGGGGGCAGAGGGCGGGCCAGAGGCCACAGGCCAGGAGGCCAGAGGCAGAGGCGGCGCCACCGAGCGGGCCCGAGAGGGCGGGCAGAGGGCAGAGGCCAGAGGCCAGAGGCCAGGACCCTCCAAACGGGCCTGAGAGCGGAGACGTGGGCAGAGGGCGGGCCAGAGGCCAGAGGCCAGAGGGCAGAGGCCAGGACCCTCCAAACGGGCCTGAGAGCGGGAGACGTGGGCAGAGAGGGGCAGGCCAGAGGCCAGAGGCCAGAGGCCAGGGCCAGGACCCTCCAAACGGGCCCGAGAGCGGGGGAAACGTGGGCAGAGAGGGCAGGCCAGAGGCCAGAGGCCAGGACCCTCCAAACGGAGGCAGAGAAGAGACACACAAGCTGGAAGAGGCTGGAGGAGCGGCAGAGACCTGCGCGCCCGTCTAACATCAGAAGCGGGAGTCAGAGAACAAAGAGAAAGGAAGGAGCAATCCACAGGCTTTCCTGAAATTCCAGTAAAATTATGAGCCCACAGGTTGGAAAAGCTCAAAGAACTCCAAGCAAAAGAAACACAAAGAAAATCAGACTAAAGCAAAACAATCAAGTCGCTACACACCAGCCAGAAAGACAAACTTAGTGTCGGGGGAAGACATGCTATGTGCAGAAGATGAAGACCAGAACAACGGCCAGCTCTGGGAGCAAGGCCACACGGAGAGCCGTGGGACAATACCCGTAAAGCACTGAAGGGGAAAGTGGACAAGCTAGAATTCTGCTTGCAACAGAAGCATCTTTCAGAGACGGGGACAAAGACTTTCTTCACACAGACAGAAGCTGAGACAATTGATCAGCAGCAACTTGTGTCGAGATAAACGTTAACGTTCTCAGGTCGAAGGAAGATGGTGCGGAGAGAAAGCTGACGGCGGACGAGGCCGTGCCCCGGGAGCGGCAGGTGGCCACGCAGGGGACGCGCGCCTGCACTTTTTAACCTTTGAAAGATGTAGCTGACTGGGTCAGAGCGAAACAGCAACACGCGTGTCACACACAACTTGGGCAGGGACGAAGCGCCTCTAGCGGCTCTGGAGGACGGCAGGCGACCGGGCAGGGGGTGAGGCCCCGCAGCTGGGTCTGCTCGGCTCTGGAATGCCCGGCTTCCCCGAGTGTCCTCTTCTCGTGGGCCTGTTAGAGTCCTTTACATATTGAAACCCTGACAGTTTGTCCGTCAAGCACACCGCAGGGACCGTTTCCCACGTGTGGCCAAGCTGTGGCCCTGTCTACAGTGCCTTCCGATGAAGACTTTAATGTCGCCGCGGCCCAGAGCGTCTGCCTTTCCTTTGCTGGACCTGCGCACCTTCTGAAGAAGCCTCTGCCCGGACGCTCTCCTGCACTTCACCCTCAGACCATCGGACCACCCTCTGGCCTCTCGCCCTCGCTCTGGGTCAACTGGAACGCAGCCCAGGCGGGGCAGGGGGACCAGGGCAGGGCGAGGACTCAGGCTCACAGCTTCCTGGCCCAGGACCCCGCGGTGCCCTCCCGACCCAGCTGCCCCTGGCCACACCCAGGGGCGGTGGGGGGGCTCCTGCTCAGCCCACTGGGTGCCACCCCGCCGCCACACATGGGGGCTCTGGGCTGGGGCAGTGAGGACGCCCGCCTCGCTGTGCTGCAGAATCACTGTGGCGACCCCTGCCCCTCTGCTCCTCTCTATGGTGACGCCAGCGTTAGTTCCAGCACTAAGAAAACCTTTTGATTGAAATTGCTTTAAGTTATAGGTTATTTGGGGGAAATCTGGTAGTTTTAAAAATCTGTCTTTTAACAAATGACCCCACAATGTGACAGCTGAAAACATGGACGACTTATGACCACCCCCAGGGGAACTGAGGCCAGTGACAGCTGCGGGACTCGGCCCCAGGCTGGACGCCCCCCGGCTGGACGCCCGGCTGGACGCCCCCGGCCCGGTGCCTAGCCCCCACAGCCGCCTCCGAGCGCCATCTCCCCTCCACCAGCAGGAGCTGTCACGGCGCCTGGAGCCTGGGCCAGGGGCGGTGCCCACCCCAGGGGACACAGAGCAGAGAGGCACCTGCCGTCTGGCCCGCTGCTGCCCACCCCCCACGTCCAGCTCCCAGGCCCGCGTCCCTGTCCCGGGCGGCGCTGGGCGGCTCTGCACAGGCCTGACTCCCACGGAGCCACGGGGTGCGCCTCCCACAGACGATGGCACTCTGTGCCCATCCCACTGCGATCAACGAGCTGTGAACTTCTGACTGGACACCCGGTCCATCTGTCCATCGGTCCGTCCATCTGTTTGTTCTCAGCAGCAGCAGGCGGCTCTCAGCCATCAGGCCACATGACGGAATCTCGGCCTGGACCTGGGGCTGACGCTTCTGAGCCCACAGGTGGCACTGCCTTGAACCCTGGGGTGCAGCCACCCCGCGCTCCGCCCGCCCCCACCCCGGGCCACGCCCTCTCTTTGGCAGGGCGCCCTGGCCCCCAGCCATACCCACCTCGCCCCAGGAGGAGGCGGAGGCCAGGCAGCTTCCCCAGACTTACTTGACAAACTTGTCCACATGCGACATGGACGCTTCATAGTTCTTCCCTCCGAACTCCTGGCAGTGCAGGGCCAGGAAGTGCGGCCTGTGAGCGTGGATGACCTGCGGAGGAAGGCAGGCGTCAGGGCGGCCCCCGGCCACGGGGCATGCTCCCAGGGCCCTGTGCTGAGGCCCCAGGGAGCTCCCGGTCTCTCCGGAACGCCGGTGCTCCCCGGGACAGGAGGTCCCGAGCCGGCCACAGAGCAGCAGGCAGGGCCCGGAGGACAGGCATCCTGGCGGCGCCGCGGCCCCGTGGGGGTGCGAAGGCACGCGTGTCGTATGCGTGTGTCGGCGCTGTGCACGCGTGTGTGCATGTTTCCCACCGTCTGGGAGGGAGCGGGGCTTCCTGGCGGCTCAGACGGGTGAAGAAGCCGCCCGCAACGCGGAGACCTGGGTTCCGTCCCCGGGTCGGGCGGATCGCCTGGAGAAGCGAATGGCGACCCACTGCAGTGTTCTTGCCTGGAGCATCCCATTCACACAGGAGCCCGGCGCGCCACAGTCCACGGGCCATAAACAACAGTCAGACACGGCGAGCGACGGACACAGCACAGGAGGCGCAGAGCCGGCCGCGAGGCGGGCGCTGTCTCCCGCCCGACGTGCACCTGAGCCCCAGCCCGGCCCCTGGGGAGGCCAGCGGGCCGGGTGCAGCCGCGAGCGGCAGGCGGCAGAGCTGGCGGGGCCCCTGCCACGGGCCAGTCCCTGCTCACCAGCGTCCCCCTTGCGCCAGCCAGGCTGCCCCCGAGGCGGCGGCCCAGCCAGGCCTCCCTCCTGTCACTCGACCTCGACCACGGAGTCGTCCCTGGAACTGCGGCCCTGCAGTCTGGAGGCTCTGCCCGGAGCACAAGAGGGCCGTCCTGAGAGAGGGCCGCCCTGAGGGGGCCAGCTGGAGGGGGGAGCCGTTCTGAGGGGGGGGCCATCCTGAGACAGGGTCGCCCTGGAGGGGAGAGCCGTCCCGAGGGGGAGAGAGCCTTCCTGAGGGGGGAGCTGTCTTGAGGGGGAGAGCCATCCTGGGGGAGAGAGAGAGAGAGCCGTCCTGAGGGGGGAGGGGCCGTCCTGAGGGGGAGGGCCGTCCTGAGGGGGAGCCGCCCAGCGGCCTGGCCGCCCTGCAGCCCTCCCCCACACAGGGTCCTGACTCGGGCGACGGCCTGGACCCACATCTCCCCTGGGCCCTGAAACAGGCCGGGCATCGGGAGTGATCCTGGGGTCACCGGGGCAGGTGTGGACCCACACGGGCTCGGGGGACCCGAGGTCACGGCCCCACCCCCTGGGGGCGCCCACAGCTGGGGGAGCAGGCAGCGGTGTCAGAACGTCCACGGGCGGGGGCAGCGGCCAGGGCAGGGTGGCCGGGACAGACAGTGAGGCCGGCGCTGGGAAGCCACAGGGCCCCGGCCGTCCACACCCGCGCCCCGCCCGCCGCCTCCGCTCTGCGCTTCCCTTGGCACGGCGACACGGCCGGCCCTGCAGTGCTCACCGAGACCCCGGAGTCACCCTGGCCTCCCCCGCCCACCATCCCAGAGGCAGGCATCCCGCAGCAGGCGACCCACGCCCAGGGCCGCGGAGTTGCTTCCCACACCGCCTGCACTCCAGCCTCAGCTACCGCATCCTGCCCAGAGGTCAGCGAGCCGTGGATGGACGGGCCGCGGTCAACGGGCTGAGACACGGCTCCTCTGGGCACAGGGGCAGTGAGGTCCCCGCCGGGAAGGGGGCTGCACCGGGCTCAGCCAGCTGACCAGGGAGCAAGCCGGGGGTGCGGGACATGGCGCCAGGCCCTGGAGGGGAGGGCAGGGCGCCAGGCGGGGGGCCAAAGGGAGCCTCGCGCAGCAGCAGCTGCCCCCGACCCCAGATGGCGGGCGGCCCGTGCAGCTTCAGGGCACACGGCTGACACCCGGCTCGCGCCTGCGTTCCGTCTGAGCAGGGCACAGGATGTTCACCAGGCCGCTTGCACCGCCCCCTCAGCACAGGCCCGGACCCCCATTCCTGGACTCCAGCCTCCAGGGGAGCCAGGCGGCATGCCTCCCAGCGGGCGCCCACCCAGCACCCCACAGCTGGGCAGGGCCCCGGGCGCTCGCGCAGCAGGTCACCTCCACAGCCAGGGCAGATTGCAGGCCGGCTTCCGGGCCCGGGGCCGGGCCGCAAAGGGCACGAGGGACCTCGGCAGCAGCGGCTCTGGGCAGCCTGGGTCAGGTCCCCAGACGGCCTGGCCTCAGGCCCAGGGACAGGCGACAGGACGGCGTATCTCGTGAAAGCCACCCAAAGCTGCCTGATGTGTGCGGCTGCCCCCGCCGCGCCTGGCCCCTGGGACAGCACACAAAGCCAGACCTTCGCGAGGGGCGCAGGGTTCCACCCAAGCGGCGCCCCCGGACCCCCGGAGCTGCACAGACGGGGAGGGGGCGCGGACAGCGCAGGGCCATCCCGAGGAGCTGGCGGCTCACGACCCCGCTCAGGGCTGCGTCCTCCGGGGCCCGGTCCCCTTGTCCTGCAGCTCGGGCCCAGCTCCAGTCCAGAGGCGGGAAGGGCAGAAGGCGCCCCAGACGAGGGCAGAGCTCGCGCGGGGGCTCCTGCAGGTGCACAGAGGCTGTGGGTCCCCAGAGTGTAGCAGGGACCGCGCCCGAGTCCCAGGGAGGGCTGAGCGGGCGCTTCCAGGGGCGCCCGCAGAGACGCAGGGAGGCCAGGACGTGGTGCCCCAAGCGGCCACTGGGTCAGCGGCTCCCTCGGCGGGGACCTGCTGCCTGCCTGCATGCCTGCACGCCTCTCCCTAGCGGCCACTCACTGTGTCGTGGCCTGAACTGAAGCGGCCTTTTAAGGCACAGAATTCACTATTTACATCACACCAAACTCCTCAAACACTTGACTCTGATCCCACAAATCTCAAAAATCCAAAAATAGCCCACCCGCGCCCCCCCACACGTCAGGGAGCCCCCGGCGGCCCGCAGGCCCGGCACGCCCGCCACAGGGCCTGGTGGGAGGCCCCTCCACACAGAGGAAGAGAGAGGGCGCTTCAAAAGCCACGATGAGGCGCTGGGACGAGCTCACACAGGAGTGGACAGGAGGAGACAAAGGCACGTCTCGCGTGAGAACGAAGGTGCTGGAAATGACGGGTCTTCATCACGAAGTGTTTGGGGAGGAAAGTGACAGACACCTGCGGGAAGGGCCCGCACGTCGGGAGAGCAGCCGCCACACCCGTCTCCGCAGACCGCACACCACGCACCCTCCACGCCAGAGGCCACACGGGGTCCACAGAGGCTCTCCCTGGGCAGGCCGGGACGAACGCACAGCTGGGAGCGGGGCTCGGGGAGAGAGTGGGTTCAGAGGAGCCCGGCCCTCGCAAGAAGCACTGGGGTGGGGGGGTGTGCAGGGGTTTGGGGGCCCTGCCAGAAGCAGGAGAGGAGCCTGACGCCACATCAGAGTTTAACCAGCACTCCCTCTCCACCCAGGACAGGCCACACACACACACACACACACACACACACACACACACACACTCTTAGGATCCATGAGTTCCTGATGACGCTAACCAACCCCCCATGCCAGTCAGAGTGGGGTCAAGACACCCCCTCTGAAAACTGGTGGATGAAGAGAATGAAGCCCTCCCTCCCTCCCCCGTCTCTGGGGAGACAGGAGGGCAAGCCCCCTCAGGGAGGCGTCAGGCCCAGAAATGGAGGAGAGGGTGCCAGGACTAGCCTCTGCATGGCCACACGGGGACCCAGAGCTTCCGGCTGAGACTGGAGGCGGGCACAGAGAGGCCCCGTGCGAAAACCCAAACCAGCTTCCAACCCAGACGGAATCGAAGCAGCCCAAACGCGGAGAACAGAGTAGAAAGGCGGTGAGGGGGCAGGGGGCAGGGTGTAGGTCACTGGGCTCACAGCTTCTGGCTCTAACGGGCAGCCTGGTGACCAGCCCACACGGCGCAGTCACACCCCAGCCCTGGGCAGGGGAGGCCGAGGCGGCTGCGGACGGCAGGCAACAGCCCAGCGGGTCCGGGATCTGGCTGCAGGGGCCAGGAGGCCCCGCTTCTGCAGAGCAGGGCCGCGGGGAGGACAGGCCAGCTGCAGCGGGAATGTGAGCGGGGAGCAGGGGGCAGGCGGGCGCCCTGAGACGCAGGGGGAGGCACCGCCTCGCCCACGGCAGGCAGCACAGCTTTGCCCGACGGACAGAAGAGGGTGCTGTGAGGGCCAGGAACGTGACCCGCGCCAGGGCTGCTGGGGCAGGCAGAGGAAGGGCACTCCTGCAGGGCTGCAAAGAGGCCCGCCCTTGGCAGAGGCACAGAGCAGCCCGGAGCTGCGAGCCCCGCGACAGAGCTGAGCATCCAGACACCCAGGAGAGACAGGATCGACCTCAGGACAGAAATGGGGAAAAGGACAAAGCGTCCCAGAAAAGAAAAGCATGTTACAGGGCGCCCGAGGGAGAACCAGCTTGGAGGAAAGTTCAGCAAGTGCCACAAACGCCAGAAAACCCAAGAAAGTGAAAGAGCGTCAGTGAGAGGGCAGGGGCAGGGGTGGGCGTGGGCGAGGGCGGAGTGGGGGAGCCTCTGCATCCTGGTACCGAGGGGAGAGAGCGAGGCAGGGCCGGAGCTCACGTCTAAACCGAGGGCCCAGGGAAACCCCCAAGGCAGGGGAGCTGAACCACACTGAGGGGCGCCCGAGCACCAGAGAAAATCACCCCAGAGCAACGGACTCCCAGGCAGACCCCAGCGAAAGACACAGTCCTCCAGGCCCCCAGGAAACAGAGCCACCAAGACCCACACCAGAGCCAGAGACCCACACCAGAACCAGAGACCCAAACAAGAACCATCAACACTCACCAGAACCACCGACACCCACACCAGAACCGCCAAGGCCCACTCCAGAACCAGAGACCCACACCAGAACCACCGACATCCACACTAGAACCACTGACACCCACTACAACCACCGACACCCACACCAGAACCGCCAAGGCCCACACCAGAACCACCGACACCCAGACCAGAACCGCCAAGGCCCACACCAGAACCGCCAAGGCCCACACCAGAACCACCGACACCCAGACCAGAACCGCCAAGGCCCACACCAGAACCGCCAAGGCCCACTCCAGAACTGCGACACCCACACCAGAACCGCCAAGGCCCACCCAGAACCACCGACATCCACACCAGAACCACCAAGGCCCATTCCAGAACTGCCAAGGCCCACTCCAGAATCAGAGACCCACATCAGAACCACCAACATCCACACCAGAACTGACACTCACCAGAACCACCGACACCCACACCAGAACCACAGACACCCAGACCAGAACCACCGATACCCACATCAGAACCGCCAACACCCACACCAGAACCAATGTCTAAGTGGAGCAGTGGCAGAACCACCTTTTATAAAAATCCTCAATGCGAGCAAGTATAAGCCAAGAATC
Organism: Nanger dama; assembly: GCA_917880005.1. Lineage (NCBI taxonomy): Eukaryota > Metazoa > Chordata > Mammalia > Artiodactyla > Bovidae > Nanger > Nanger dama. The sequence continues at coordinate 35,226,293 of CAKJTW010000026.1, read as the reverse complement.
ACGCAGCTCAGCCAACTGTCCCTTCAAACATTTTCACAAGTAAACTCGGATGGGCCCTGTCCCTGTGAGCCTGCGTGGGGCTCCACTAGAGCAGGCTGGGCAGATGCTGACTGGGGGACCGGCACAGACTCGGGCCCGCGGCCGGCAGCCTCGAGGAAACGCCGCTGGGCAGGTGTGGAGGCCACGCGAAGGGGGAGGCCGCCCCTGGGAACCTGACCCCAAGCCAGGCGGCAGGTCGGACCGGCTAGGCAGGGGGGCAGGGACGCGGTGCTGACCCTTGATTTAAAGCAGCAATTATAAATCATAGTTTACAGCAACTATAACCCGCTGGCTGGAGCCCCCAGTGCAGGCAGACGGACAGCACATGGTGCTCAGGAGACCCACGTGGCCCCAGCGCGTCCACGTGGCACGTGAAGGAGCAGAATGCCAACCAGAGGCAGGGGCTCAAAACCCACAGCCGCCAGGAAGGACAAAATGAAGCAAGACGCCAGTCAACAATTTCAAATGGAATACCAAAGAAACAGAGAACTAATCCAAAAGAAAGCAGAAATGGGGAAATAAAGGGACAAACCAGAAGGTGTAGACATAACACAGGCAATGAAACGGCAGGCCCCAAGCGCACCGCGCCGTGGCCACACTCAGCGCTGCTGGTCTGGACCCACACTGAGGCAGGGCTGCCTGGCCGCCGTGGATGGTGGCGGCCACGCCGGACAGCGCAGAGCGGAGCGCCCACCATGGAAGGCTCCGCGAGACGAGGCCCCGCCGGCGCCTGAGCCCCAGGGCCCGGAGGCACCTCAGTGAGCAGCGGGGGCTCCAGAGGACGACGGGCACAGGACGGCCACAGAGGGCTGGGAAGGCAGATGCACACATGCACACGGCCAGTGACGGGAACGCACACACATGTGCATGCACACACAGGCGCACGTGCGGACAGTGCCCTGACAGACAGCCCAGGACCCGGCCGCGGGCACACCCTCTCCTGCGGCCCACTCGGCAGGAAAGGCCATCGCCAGGCCACAGAACAGGCCACAGGCTGCTGCCCAGCCTTTCGGGGATCACAGTCAAAGACGGGGAAGCTCCATACGGTCAGGAAAGACAAGACCGGGAGCTCCCTAGGGCTCAGATCATCAGCTCCTCATTGCAAAATTCAGGCTTCTATTGAACAAAGTAGGGAAAACCACTAGGCCATTCAGGGATGACCTAAATCAAATCCCGTATGTTTATACACTGGAGGCGACAAATAGACTCAAGGCATCAGATATGGCAGACACAGTGCCTGGAGAACTATGCATGGGGTTTGTAATATTGCACAGGAGGCGGCGACTGAAACTATCCCCCAAAAAGAAATAAAAACAAAATGGCTGTCTGAGGACGCTTTACAGACAGCTGAGGACTGAGGAAAGAAGAGAAGTGAAAGGCGAAGGAGATTCAGTCACACCCATCCGAATGCAGAGCTCCAAAGAACAGCAAGCAGAGATAAGAAAGTCTTCCTCAGTGATCAAAGCAAAGAAACAGAGGAAAACAACAGAATGGGAAACACCAGAGATCTCTTCAAGAAAACTGGAGATGCCAAGAGAACATTTCATGTAAGAATAGGTGCAATAAAGAACAGAAACAGGAAGGACCTAACAGAAGAAGAAGATGCTAAGAGGAGGTGGCAAGAATACACAGAAGAACCATACAAGAAACGTCTTAAAGACCTGGATAACCATGATGGTGTGGTCACTCATCTAGAGCCAGACATCCTGGAGTGTAAGGTCACGTGGTCCTTGGGAAGCATCACTATGAACAAAGCTAGTGGAAATGATGGAATTCCAGATGAGCTATTTAAAATCCTAAAAGATGATGCTGTAAAAGTGCTGCACTCAATATGCCAGCAAATTTGGAAAACTCAGCTGTGGCCACAGGACTGGAAAAGGTCAATTTTCATTTCAATGCCAAAGAAAGGCAATGCCAAAGAATGCTCAAACTACCACACAATTACACTCATCTCACATGCCAGTAAGGTTACACTCAAAATCCTTCAAGCTCAGCTTTAACAGTATGTGAACTGAGAACGTCCATGTGCTCAAGCTGGGTTTCAAGAGGCAGAGGAACAAGAGATCAAACTGCCAACATTCACTGAATTATGGAGAAAGCAAGGGAATTCCAAAAAACATCTACTTCTGCTTCACTGACTATACTAAAGCCTTTGACTGTGTGGATCACAGCAAACTGTGGAAAACTCTTAAAGAGATGGAGTACCAGACCACCTTAGCTCTTTCCTGAGAAACGTGTATGCACGTCAAGAAGCAATGATTAGAACCAGACATAGAACAACTGCGTGGTTCAAAACCGGGAAAGGAGTAAGACAAGGCTGTGTATTGACACCCTGCTTATTTAACTTGTGCAGAGTAAGTACATCATGTGAAATGCAGGGCTGGATGAAGCACAAGCTGGAATCAAGACTGCCAGGAGAAATATCAACAACTTCAGATATGCAGATGACACCACTTTAATAGCAGAAAGTGAAGAGGAACTAAAGAACATCTTGATGAAGGTGAAAGGGCAGATTTTAAAAAAGCTGGCTTGAAACTCAGCACTCAAAAATCTAAGATCATGGCAGCTGATCCCATCACTTCATGGCAAATAGAAAGGTGGAAAGCGTACGCAGCGACAGACTTTGTTTTCATGGCTCCAAAGTCACTGTGGATACTGACTGTAGCCATGAAATTAAGACGCTTGCTCCTTGGAAGAAAAGCTATGAGAAACCTAGACATTGCAATAAAAAGCAGAGGAATCATTTTGCCAACAAACCATCTAGTCAAAGCTATGTTTTTTCCAGTGGTCATGTACGGATGTGAGAGTTGGACCATAAAGAAGGCTGAGTGCTGAAGAAGTGATGCTTTTGAGTTGTAGTATTGGAGAAGACTCCTGAGACTCCTTGGAGAGCCAGGAGATCAAACCAGTCCATCCTAAAGGAAATGAGTCCTGAATATTCAGTGGAAGGGCTGATGCTGAAGCTGAAACTCCAACACTCTGGCCACCTGATGAGAACTGACTCACTGGAAAAGACCCCGATGCTGGGAAAGATTGAAGGCAGGAGGGGAAGAGGGTGACTGAGGATGGCATCACCGACTCGATGGACATGAGTTTGAGTAAACTCCAGGAGATGGTGGAGGACAGGGAGGCCTGGCGTGCTGCAGTCCATGGGGTTGCAAAGTTGGACGCGACTGAGCGACTGAGCAGCGCTGCGGCCACAGCTCTCTGAGCGCCCCGCCCTCACGTGCCTGCCTTGTTCACTCACTGCGCTCAAGACGGACACAGAGCAAGCAGCGGATGGCGGGTCAGTTCAACACCATCACAAATGCCGCCGGGGCAGGACCAGCTGTCACCCGGGGGACCCCGGGACTAGGAGTGAAAGTGCCGGCCTGGAGCTCTCTGGGCCGCTAAGGTCAGAGCTGCAGGCCTCCCCCCTGCCTCCAGGAAGGAGCCTAGATGGAGAGCCCTTCGAGGAGGATGGCATGGCTATCTTGAGGATGGACAGGAAAGTCCCTCCAAGATGTGGGCAGCAAGCTCAGGCCACGACTGGTGGGAAGGAGCTCAGAGGAGCAGGAGCTGGACCGGCAGGAGACTCCTGGCCCCGGGGGTCAGGGTCGGGGCCTCCGCTGCGTGGGCTCCAACTGGGCTCCCATCCTGCCCACCTGGCACAGGGCGGCTGACCATATCTGCACACGCGCTGGGCCAACATTCTTTACTAAAAAAAGGAGCTTCTGCGAACTCTAGGGGGAAACTAGGCAACTGATAGAAATACGTGGGCTCCTCCATAGGAAGGCTCAAGAAAAATATTTTGGAAAAGAGTGAATTAGAGATTTTGGCAAGGAAGAGCTGAGGGAATTAAAAATAAAAACAGAAACACACCACGCAGCCAAACAAAACCAGGCCCTGTCCTGACGCTGCACAGGCTGGCGAGGAGAGGGCGGCCCTGGTCTCCAGGACACGCAGAGCCACCCGGCCCCGCTAAAAATAGCAGCAGCCAGGCCTTGTTAGGCCTGCTCCAAAGAAAAGTATCTGAGTTACCTAAAAAGGAATTACATCCTACAAACACCCCGGTGCAGGCCGGAGAGCCGAGATAAGGAGCCGAAAAGGGACAAAGGAATTTCTCCGGAGGCAAGATTGCTATTTACCAGCTACGCCTGAGAACACCCTGCGGAGATGTCTGTGACCCTCAGCCAGGGAGGCGGGGGTCCTCTGGATGCCCAGCCACCCGCACTCCGCCCGAGGGCTGCTCCAGGACAGTGCAGGGGAGGTGGGGACCTGCCCCCAAGAAGGCCCAGACTCAGCTCCTGGCAGCCCTGACCGGACGCGTTCCCAGAGCCCAGGCCCCACAGCCGCTGCCGGCCGGCACGCAGGGCAGCACGAGGCTCCGCGAGCCCGCCAGCAGGCGGGGGGGCCTGGCCGTCGGAGCAGCGAGGGTGGCTCTTGGGCCCCGTGTGGGCAGGAGGGCCACTCCGAGGCCTTGGGGCTGGAGGGCTTCTAGTGCGGCCGTTGATCCTGGGCACCCACAGGCATGCCTGACCACCGACTGCAGAGCCGAAGCAGCGTCTAGCAGGCGAGCCATGGCTCTACCCCAGACCCGGAGATGGACACAAGGCTGCTCCTTCCAGAGGGGCAGAAACACGGAGCTTGGTCCGCGCTAACACAGCCTGGTGCTTGGGACATCAGAGGCCTCTAAGAATGGCTCGATTTTCATTTAAGAAGCACCTTCCCGCCGAGGGGCGAGCAGGATGGAAGCAGGTCCTGGGCCGCCACCTCGCTCTCTCCGCAGACCCCAGGCCCAGCTGGTGGCCACAGCTTCCTGATCTCAGCCTTAGAACCTCCTCCCCAAAGCCACCCCGCTTCCTCGGGCTGGTTTCCAGCGCGAGGGGACGCACACACTGATCACGGGCTGAAAGGCTGCCTAGAGCACCCCCACAGCCTCCTGACCACAGCAGCCCCGTGGGCGTCTGCGAGACCCCCAGGATCCACCTCAGTAGGGGGGTCAATGGGCATGAGTGAACCCCCCAGGATCCATCTCGGGGGTCCCATGGGTGTGAGTGAGTCCCCCCAGGATCCACCTTGGGGGCCCATGGGTGTGAGCGGGCTCCCCATGATCCACCTCGGTGGGGGGCTCCATGGGCATGAGTGAACCACCCCCATGATCCATCTCGGGGGTCCATGGGCATGAGTGAGCCCCCTGGGTCCATCTCGGGGGGCCCATGGGCATGAGTGAACCCCCCTAAGATCCACCTTGGGGGTCCATGGCGTGAGCGAGCCCCCCAAGATCTACCTTGGTGGGGGAGTCCATGGGCATGAGTGAACCCCCCTCCCAGGATCCACCTCGGAGGGCCCATGGGCGTGAGCGAGCCCCCCGAGATCCACCTCGGGGGCCCACCTCTCTCTGTATCGGAAGGGAAGCCTGTATACACCAGTGCCACCACGTCAGTGGGCTCCCAGGAGCACCCACCTCTCTCCGTATCAGAGGCAGAAAGGAGCCGTGGCTCTTGCTGGGGTGGGGGTGGGGGTCCAAGGACCCGGATGTGATGTTCGTGTGCGCGGGGCACTTACAGGGGCAACTCGGGCGTGTGGGGCAGACAGCACACCTGACCCCAGCCGGCTGCGCTGCTAGACGTGACCGCACTGAGCCGGCAAGCAAGCAGCTCCTCAGGGCCAGGGGGTTGTCATCGGGCCGCCGTGGGCCGCCGGGGAAGTGTGCCCTCTTCACGCGCTGTGAGGGCGGGCTGCCATCCGCGGGCACAGCACAGACTAGCAGTGTCAGCAGCCCGTTGCGGGCTCGGCGGGTCTGCAGGGAAGACCTCGCACCCAGCACGAAGGAGGCTGGGCACTGGGGGCAGCTGCAGGCTCAGGCCGAGCCCAGAGCAGAGAGCACGGGCGCAGAGGCCCAGCAGAGGGGACGGGCACTGCCTGCGCCCCGCCTCCCCGCCCAGCCCCCGCCTCCCGCAGGAGCACCTCCCTCCTGGCCCCACACACCACACCAGCAGACCAGAGCACGAGCCTGGCATCTCAGAGGCTGACGAGGAGAGCAGCGAGGACCCCGCCGCCGGTCTCCTGGAGAGGGACGCCTCCCTGCTTCCTCGCGCCTTCCTCGCTCACCTCCCTGCTTCCTCGTGCCTTTCCCGATCCTGCTTCCTCGTGCCTTTCCCGATCCTGCTTCCTCGTGCCTTTCCCGATCACTCTCGTCGCTGCATAGACGTTTAGTTCAGTTCAGTCGCGTCCGACTCTTTGCGACTCCATGGACCGCAGCACATCAGGCCTTCCTGTCCATCACCAACTCCCAGAGTTTACTCAAATACATGTCCATTGAGTCGGTGATGCCATCCAACCATCTCATCCTCTGTCATCCCCTTCACCTCCTTCATTGAATCTTTCCCAGCACCAGGGTCTTTTCAAATGACTCAGCTTTTCGCATCAGGTGGCCAAAGGACTGGAGTTTCAGCTTCGGCATCAGTCCTTCCAATGAATATTCAGGACTGACTTCCTTTAGGATGGACTGGCTGGATCTCCTTGCAGCCCAAGGGACTCTCAAGAGTCTTCTCCAACACCACAGTTCAAAAACATCAATTCTTCGGCGCTCAGCATTCTTTATGGTCCAACTCTCACATCCATACATGACCACTGGAAAAACCATAGCCTTGACTAGATAGACCTTTGTCGGCGAAGTAATGTCTCTGCTTTTTAATATGCTGTCTAGGTTGGTCATAGCTTTTCTGCTAAGGAGCAAGTGTCTTTTAATTTCATGGCTGCAGTCACCACCTGCAGTGATTTTGGAGCCCAAGAAAATAAAGTCTCTCACTGTTCCCACTGTTACCCCATCTATTTGCCATGAAGTGATGGGACCAGATGCCAGGATCTTAGTTTTCTGAATTTTGAGCTTTAAGCCAACTTTTCCATTCTCCTCTTTTACTTTCATCAACAGGCTCTTTAGTTCCTTGCCGGGAGCCAGCGTGAGGAACTCCGCCCATGGCAAAGGTCATGAGGAAGGAGGGTTGGCATACGCAAAGGTGTGATCAAGCCTCAGGACACCCCCTGTTCCCGAGCATCTACCCCCAAAACCAGAGTCTACCTACTTTACTGTTTCATGCCCTCACCTACACCTCTGACTTTACGGGGGCTGACCCCCATTACCTCTCTCGGAGAAGGAATTAACTTACAGCTCGAAGTCAATAAAAATTCCTGGGCGTGACAAGAGTGTTTCAACTTATGAACTCCTCTGAAGGTTATCTAGCCTGCCTGTACTAAAGGCAGATTCTTTTGGGAAGTTAGAAATTATTAGTATAGTGGGTTGATTAGGAATTATATTGGTGAAGGGTTTTTCATTTGTTGTGCCAGTAATTGCTGCTAATTCCCTGCCCTGGGTGTGACAAGGGTGTCTCAGGTCAAACCTCTCTGCTGACAGACTAGTTTGTGTGACAACCTCTCAACCATAAACAGCACAGAGAGTTTGGAGTATTTTGAAAGTCTTAATTAGCATAGGGCTTTTCTCATGGTTGAGTCAATGATTGCTGCCAGGCCTCCATATCCTCAGGCACCTGGGAATATATTAATCAATGTACTTGGAATATAGAAAAGGAAATATAGTGGTTTTTGATGTTAGCAACACTAGACTTTTTGAGTTAATGAATTTTTTCTTTTGTTATAGATCACTGTACTTAGTTATAAATCATTGTGTCCTTACTATGTAAAAATGTAACTTTATCACTATCTTAAGACTAAATAGATCTTAAGGGGAACATTGGTGAAGGGTTTTCATTTGTTGGGCTGATGTTTGCTGCTGAATCTCCATTTTCCCTGCCTTTATAATGAATATAACTAGAATATAGGAGAAATAAGTATTAACCTTTAAGATTAATCATGTTAACCTTGGGTTAAATAAATTCCTTTCTTGATTGTAACTCACTACACCCTCACCCTATAGGAATGAAAAAACATCCTTGGAAAAAAAAAGTTTTTTGTTTATCAGAAAGAAAGGGTCGTAAAATGTCAGCAGGCCTCATGGCCAGAAGATGATGTAAAACCTCTAAGACCTTTTTTATGTAAAGCACCTGATTTTGATAAAGGTCAGGACTGCTGACCCCCGCGTGACTCTGTATTCATCCCTGTGTATAACAAAAGGTATATAAGCAAACCTAGAAATAAAAAATGCAGATCAGTTTCTGGAAAGACTGATTTCCCCATGTCATTTCTTTCTTGTTCTCCATTTTTCTGGCTGAATTCCCATCTGGAATGTGGGTACTCACCAAGCCTGCTAATTTTGCCTGGGCTTCTAAGATCGGACCGGGAGGCCTCAGCGCCTCCTCTCCTTCGGGAGAACGGAAAGGCTTGTGGCCTACTTAGGTGGTGATTGGTATTCCACCTAAACCAAGTTATTCAGCCTCTTTTCTCCACTAATTTTCCTACTACACTATCCGTTTCTAATCTCTCCATATATCTGTAATTAAATAAGTTTTTTCTTAGGATGCCGACTCCATCTCACCTTCGAATTACCCTGGACCCGCTGGGGCTGGACCCCGGCAGTTCCTCTTCACTCTTTGCCATAAGGGTATTATCATCTGCATTTCTGAGGTTACTGATATTTCTCCCAACAATCTTGATTCCAGTTTGTGCTTCACCCAGCCTGGCATTTCGTATGATGTACTCTGCATAGAAGTTAAATAAGCAGGGTGACAATATACAGCCTTGACGTACTCCTTTCTTGATTTGGAGCCAGTCTGTTGCTCTATGTCCGGTTCTAACTGTTGCTTCCTGACCTGCATACAGATTTCTCAAGAGGCAGGTCAGGTGGTCTGGTATTCCCGTTTCTTGAAGATTTTTCCACAGTTTATTGTGATCCACACAGTCAAAGGCTTTGGCGTAGTCAATAAAGCAGAAGTAGATGTTTTTCTGGAACTCTTTGCTTTTTCCATGATCCAGCGGACGTTGGCAATTTGATCTCTGGTCCGTGTGCCTTTTCTAAAGCAGCTTGAGTGCAGACATTAGCATGTTTCATCGGGTGTATAGACACCACTTCATTCTGGTGCTGCTGTGCACGTTCACGTTTAATATAAAGACGCCTTCAAGGTGCCCTGTGTGCGGCACACTCACCACACTCACCTGCATCAGTTAACAGTCGCATTTCTGCGCGTTCCTCAAGGCTTCCTGAACAGCCTGTCATGCCTTCTGCCCAGACACAGGCCAGCTCCCTCCCTTCACCCTGCAGGACTCTACTTCGTCTCTGGCCCTGCGACGAGGACCAGGACCTTCACCACCGGGCGGGACGCAGGCAGGCCTCGTGCCCCGCCCCACTCCAGGGTCCGGGCAGGAAAGCATCTCGTCTCCCGGGAGCTGCGCCGTCAGGCTCGGGGCATGAGTGCTCGTTACAGAAGCGCCTTCCACTCAGCTTGCCGGAAGCTTTCATCAGAAGGTGATAGAATTTCAGCAAACGCTTTTCCTGCCTCTGCTGAGACGGTCGTGCGTTTTTTCTTCAGTCAGTTGACTTGGGTGATCTTATCTATTAATTTTTGAGTGTTACGCCAGGCTTGAACCCCTTGGTGCTCATGCATAACTTTTGATGTGCTGCTGTTCTGTAGGTGTGTATGTGTGCACATGTGTGTGCATGTGTGTGTGCATGTGCACGCGCATGTATATGTGAGTGTGTGTGCGTGTGTGCACATGAGCACATGTGTGCGCGCATGCACACGTGTGCGTGTGTGTGCACATGAGCACGTGTGTGTGCATGCGCACATGTGTCTGGCCCGCACGCGCGTGTGTACTGCATGCATTGCTACATGCGTAAACAGTTCCACATGTTTGATCTGCCGAAGCTCCTTGAACTTGGGCACTCACTCCGCGCAGGAGACAGGCCGTGTTTTCACTGAGACGGCTCTGCCGCCTCTGCTGTGAGGGTGCTGCTCTCATCACAGTGTCACGTGCTCCAGCCTTCTTGAAAAGCTCGACAGGAACGCCGCGTTTAACCACGTTTGTCGGTGTTGAGCGAAACTTCCATAAAGAGCTCACTTGTCTCTTCTCGACTTGGCTTCCTTTGCTCTCCAGAGCATCTCCCTTTCATGTGAGTGCCCAGATTTGTTGGCAAATGCTGCGCATGATCACTCCCTTGCTATCTTGTTATTGTCTGCAGGATTTTCAGTGACCATTCCCCAATGTCAAATTTCTGAAATTGACCATTCTTATCTTCTACTTTCAGAACTTAGATATAGAAGAGCAAATTAAATGGAAAGTAATCAAGAAAAAGGAGAAAAACAGGTAGCAGAAAACAGTGAAAAAGGAAACAGAAAACAATGGACAGAAGCAATAGAATCACACGCAGGCCCCCAAGGCCGCCCAGCTGGGGACCCCTGCCCGTCCGTGGACAGAAGGAATAAAATCACACACAGGCCCCCAAGGCCGCCCAGCTGGGGACCCCTGACCCCCGCCCGTGGACAGGGGTCTGGCGTCCCTGCACCCTTGCCTGCCTGCTCTTTTTTTATTGGTCGTAAACATAAAATTGTGCATTCCAGCTCACTGGACACTCACCTGGGCATCCTCCCGTGCTTTAACTGTGGCCAGTACAGCCTGGCCTCCAATCCCCCAGCCACACTGTCCTGTCCTGCCCACGCTTGAGGTCTGAGAACCAGTGTTTCTTATATGTTTTCTGGTTTTAAGACAGGACGGGAAATTTGGTGCCTGCTTCTGTGTGTACCCAGGTTCAAGCCCTAGGTTGGGAAGATGCCGTGGAGAAGCGAGTGGCCACCCTCTCCAGTGTTCTTGCCTGGAGAAGCCTGTGGACAGAGCAGCCTAGTGGGCTGCAGTCCGTGGGGTCACACAGAGTCACAAAGAGTCAGACACGAATGAGCAACTTTCACTTTTCACTTTCTCTGTGTTAGCTGGAAGCAGATAATACTCATCACGTTATTTTTTAAATTATTGTCAGGGAAAATTGCGAAAGGCTTTCAAATGGGCATAACAGATTAGGGGCGCCCTGTGCCTGTCTGGGCTCTCTCAGCCTTAGTGACCCCCGAGCTGTTGTACAGTCCCATGAGCTCTGAACTCCCGCAGCAACACAAGGATTCCGGACCACAGGACGCCAGTGTCCAGAGGAGCACAGCTCGCGCCTGGCCGGCCCTGCACCGGTGGACGTGAGCTCCCCTTGGTGTCGCTGAAAGGAGAGGACAGTGTTCACCCTTTGGACTCTTCTTTGAACCAGTTCTAACACCTTACTGGTTCTCTCGTCAGTAAATAACAAATATCTATTATCTCAATAAAGAGTCGTTGCCACTTTCCCCGTTCTCCATGTCTGTGTGTGAGCCAGCTCCCCATATGCTGTCAACACACGTGCGGTGCTGCAACCGGCCGAGGGCGGCACCTTCTTCCTGGCATGCACAGACGTCAAACTCAAAGCAGAATTCGGGGCGGGAGACATTTATTTATCCTCATCTCTGCGCAGTTCCGCACTCATCCAGCCAGAGAGCTGAGCATGCCCCCGTGCACACACGCTCCTGGTCCCTGGGCCGAGGCGTGTGTTGGGCGGACACCTGGACACTGACTTGGAGGAAACACCTCCCCCTGGGCTCCACTTCAGGGTACAGCCGCCGGCTGCGTGTGCAACCGAGAGGCTGGGAAGCGGCGCCTCCCACCTGCTCCTGGGGGGCTGTCCCCGCCAGGACTCCTCTGAGCCCAGATCCAGGCCCGCCACCCGCCACCACCCCAACGTGCTCCCACCACATCTCACGCCTGCCGGGGCCAGCTGTGCAAAGCAAACAAAGGAGATGGAGAGCGGAGAGCCGACGGCGGAGACGGGGCTCCACACTCCAGGGCCTCTCACTCCACAGGCAGGCCGGGCAGCCGCTGGGGCCTGAGCACGCCTCTGAGGTGACCCTCTCCGGGAAAGGGGACTTGCCCGGCCCACTGGGCCAGCTGCCTGCCGAGAGCTGACCCCACAGCTCAGCCAGGCCAGGCTTCAGCCAGGGACCCTGAGGCCGCAGCGCACCTGGGCGGGTGAAATGTGGGGAAGGACGGGCCCGAACACCCCATGACAGGAACAAGGCCCACACCCCACTAGACGCTCCCCTGGCACCTCGCGCCCCTCAGCCTCCTGGGCCTCGGATGGGAACCCGTCCCCCTTGGCCGAGACCACCGCCCCCCTCCGATGGCCCAGGCCCTTCCTGCTGGACCCCAGGCTTCTCGGTTCCAGAGAGGACTTGCTGCCCTGCCCTGGCCTTCATCGTGGCTGGAGCATCTGGGGGTGTGGACCACCCACACCAGCAGACTGGACAAGCAGCTACCCCCAGCACCAGCGTGGATGGCAAGAGTCGGGGACAGCCTGGACACAGAGGGCCCCGAGCGGACCCACTGCAGCTCAGCGGCCGGGGCCGCCCGACTCCCACACCTCCTCCTGCTGTCAAAGCACCCGTGCCCGCTCGCAGACCCGCCGCAGAAGCACCCTGCGTCGTCAGCCACGCTGTCCCTGCCCGGCTCCCTGGTCTGCGGCCATGCCAGCCTCCAGGGCCCACAGTCCCCGGCAGCCCTGGCCAAGCAGGACGCTATTCGCCCATCAGTTCCCAGTGGCCTCTCAGATGCCCCATGGGGGGTCCCACACACGTCACCCGCCCAGGGAACATGGGCTCCAGGAGCAGAGCCCTCTGTCGACCGCACAGAGCTGACCCCAACATCCCGGGAGAGAGCTGAGCACAGAGGTGGGGCCCCACGGAGAGCTGGGAAGGAGCAGCTCGCCTGACAGGCCTCACCTGGGTCCAGCCCCCGACCACGGTCCAGCCCCGCATCAGCACGCATCCTGCCCAGACCCCGGGGCCGCACACGGGCTCCACTGCCCCACCCTGCACCGCAGGTCCTCCCCGAAGGTCCCCACTGACTAGGAGCAGAGCCCCAGCCAGGGGCGTCTAAGAAGGCAAGGGCCGCCGAGGAGGAGCCAGGAAGTGGGAGGCACCCCTCCCCTCCCCCCGCCATGGGACACCCCTCCCAGGGGGACCCCCACCCCAATCCCCCTGTGCCCCCTGCCCCACAACACCCCCAGGACAGCGAGGCCACAGCCCTCCCCTGAACCCTCCTCCCAGGGGGACCCCTCCATGGGGAGTCTCCCCCAACGCCCCCCCCCCCCGCAGGACACGGAGGCCACAGCCCCTCTCCCTCTCCCTCCATGGAACCCCCCCTCACAGGGGGAGCTCCCCGGTGGGAACTCTCCCCCACCGCAGCCCCCACCTGGTGGAAATTCCCCCACTGCAGGACACAGAGGCCATAGCCCCTCCCCCCCCCTTCGTGGAAGCCCCCTCCCCCCCCGGTGGGAACTCTCCCCCACCTCGCCCCCACCCCCCCAGGACACAAGGCCGAAGCCCCTCCCCCTCCCCTCCGTGGAACCCCCCTTCCCAGGGGGAGCCCCTGGTGGGGAAAACCCTCCCCTGCACCCCCCCACCCCGGGGAAACCCCCCACTCCAGGACACAGAGGCCATAGACCCAGACCCTCCCCCTCCCCCGAACCCCCTCCCAGGGGGACCCCGCCGTGGGAACTCCCCTCCGAGGAGGCCGAAGGGGAACCGCCGCAGGGGAACCGGGCCTCCAGCAGCCTGAGCTGCTCCCTCACGTGGGCCGGCTGCTGCCCAGCTCTTACCTGATAGAACTCCCGAAGCCAGTTCCTCTGGAGGTTTTCTGGCTGCAAATTAAAGAGAAGAAAGAGGAAGGTCAGGCCCGTGACACAGGCCGGCAGCCATGAGCAGAGAGAGGCTAATGTGATGGCCTGTCTGCATGCTCACTGCAGGGCTGGGGCACAACGGGGGGGGCCCTTCTGCACCGGGCCCCGAACTGCCACTCAGCAGGGATGAGGGGTGGACACTGGAGCTGGACCCACAGCTGACCCCAGCCCTGCTCATCCTCGGCAGTGGGGGTCCCTGGAAGGGCTTCCTGGAGCCAGGCCAGGGGCGTCAGGCAGGACCCAGCAGCATGGGGTCCCAGGACTGGCCTGAGAATGGGCAAAGAGCTGCGTGGCCCCAAGGAAGAGCTTTGGGCCTGGGGGCCCCAGGCAAGAGCCGGCACAGGGTCCCCGAGAAAATGGGGTGCACCTCTTCCCACATGTGGCTCCTGGACCCCGAGACCAGCCAGCCAAGCGGGGCACGTGGCCCCAGCCAACCCAGCGTGGTCAAGGCGCTGAGACGGGGTCGGGAGACACGGGGACCCTAAACAGGCGGTGAAGAGCTTCAGAAGTGGGAGGTGAGAAGCCCTGAGACCGGTGCCAACAGCGCCAACGTCCAGCGCCGCAGGGCCACACGCAGAAAAGGGGAGGACGCTCAGTCTGAAGTCGCCTGCCATCCGCCACAACTCAGAACAAACAGACAACCCAGCACCCCTCGAGACTCACACCCCCGGATCCAAGCAGGGCTCTGGGCACTGAGGCCGTGGGCGGATCCAGGGGCCGGGCTGACCACAGCCGGTCCCCACGCAGCAGCGGCAGGGCCACAGGCAGGGGCTGCCACCCGCAGAGGCTCCCACGCGCCCGAAAAGCAGGAAGACTGGACTGTGGACAAACCAGCGAACAAAGAGAAAAAATGGCTGCAGACCCAGAGCCTCACAGTCCACAGAGCAGGGGGCGGAGAACGTCCCAGGCACCTGCCAGACAGAGACGGCGGCCGGAGTCCAGCCAAGTGTGGGGTCTTCCGGTCCCCAAGGCCAGGCTCGGGAGCCAGGCCCCCCGGCCCCACGTCTGAACAGTGAGGAGGGCACGCCCTGCGCCCCCACCACCCTCACGGGCAAGCGGAGAAACAGCAGCAGGAGACGGCAGCCCGGAGAAGCCCCCGGCAGAGGCTGAGCCGCGACCACTGGCCTTCAGGGAAACGCATGCCCAAGCCAGAGAGTCCACCCTACGTCCTCGGGAGGCCGCCAGCAGAGAGCAGCGAGAGTGGGGAGTCTGTGCAGAAGCGGACCCTCAGACATGCTGGGGGTGCAGGCGCCATGGGAAACAGCATGGACTTGCCATGTGGCGGGCGATGTGCCGCGAGACCCGGAAATGATCATCCGCAGAGACAGAGCCACGAGTACTCACAGCAGCAGACCAGGAGCCGAGAGGCAGGAGCCACCCAAGACCCGTCAGCTCCGGGACGGAGGGAGAAGGCACGCGGCCACACTGCACGGGAGCCGCGGACACGGCCACACAGGCCGTCAGTTCACAGGCAGAGTGTAGAAATATGTGGTCACACAGCCCAGCACAGCAGCCGCGGACACGGCCGCAAGTGGGCAGGCCTCAGAAACACCGCACTCAGTGCAAGAGGCCGGACTCCAGCTCACACAGCGCCCAGAACTGGCAGGCCCATAGATGGGGCCGGCCGCTGCCAGCCCCAGTGTCCGAGAGCGGAGCTGGTCTGCGCTGCCCATGGGGAGGGCAGCTCGGCTTTGAGGGCAGGGACAGGCCTGAAGTGTGAGCCCGTCTCCCACAGACCCTGCTGACCCCTACCTGAGCCAGGGACCCAGCATACCCCATGCCAGGGCCTGCACAGGGGCGGGGACCATGGTCAGTCATCCTTGGGCCCCGAGACGATCAAAGGAAGAGAGCTTTCAGGGCAAGGCCCCCAATTCCACCCCCAGCCCCATCTGAGGACAAAGGGGCTGGTCTGGGGTGCAGAGGGCCCCACCAGCATTTCAGCAGCCTTTCCACACCAGCACCGCGGGCTCGGCCTGGAGACCGAGGAAGGAGAGATTCGGTCCACAGTCCTGTTGTCCAGAGGCACGGCCGGACGTGAGGCCCCTAGCCTTGCACTCGACCCCACGGCCCTGCCCGACACACACATGCCCACGACATCCTAGCCAAAACCCTGCAGGAAGCGGCCCTCAGCAGGAGACAGGAGGCCTTAAGACCAGCTGAACTGCTGCTGTTTAAGACCCCTCACCACATTCCCAATCGACCCACAGGACAGGCGTGACCGGAACCCTCAATCCTGTCCCCCGGCCCAGGACCCAACTTGCATGACTGCCCAGGTGGGCCCGTGAAGTTTCCAGGGCGAGGACCACCCAACCTTCCTAAACTTGAGCTTCCCACCTGGGGCGCCCGGGCCTCACTCCCTCCAGGACGCGTCCGGGAGTCACCCCAGAGCTGCTGCACAGGGAGCTTGAGCCTGGAGCCAGAGGAGGGGCCTGGGGTGGGCACAAAGCAGGGGGAGTCAGGCCCCAGACAGCAAGCGGGCTCACGCACACTGGGGGTGCGATGCCCCCATGCTTGAACTAAGGGTCCTGCACGAGGAAGGGCTGAGCGAAGCTCTGGGGCCAGAGGGCCTCCCTCTCCCGAGACAGGCTGGACACTGGCCGCAGGCAAGGCACTTGCCCGGTAGGTCCCCAGGAGAACATGGGCATGTGGACAAAGCGGGCTGCCCTGTGTGACTCTGGACGGCACTGACGGGAATCAATGCAGGGACAGAGGCCTGCAGTGTCCCCTGTAATGGAAACCGCACACACAGGCCCCGGGGCTGAGACAATAGACCTCTCCGCACGGCCTGGGCTCGGTCCCCAGCGCCGCCACCGGTTCTCAGGCCTCCGCTCCTACCATCCCTACCAGGCATTCAGAACCTGGGCCAGGTACTCCAGGGCCATGCACACACACGTGCACACTCCCACATGTGCACATACCCGCGCACACACACATGCACACGTGAGCAACACGTGCACATGCATGCCCACAAGTGCACACCCACACATGCACACATGTGAGCACACACACACATATGCATGCCCACAAGTGCACACCCACACGTGCACACATGTGCACACACTCCCACACGTGAACACACCCACGCACATATGCACACGCGAGCACACATGTGCACATGCATGCCCACAAGTGCACACCCACACATGCACACGTGTGCACACGTGAGCACAGACATGTGCACACGTTCACACACATGTGCACACGTGAGCACAGACATGCACATGCATGCCCACAAGTGCACGCCCACACGTGCACACATGTGCATGTACCACATGCACACACCCACACATGCAGTCACGAGTGCACTCACAAACATGCACACACACATGCACACTGAGCGTACACACTCCCACATGTGCACACACCACATGCAGACACACATGTGAGCACACACGTGTGCCCACGAGTGCACACCCACACGTGCACACACATGCACACATGTGCACACACCCACACATGCACACATGTGCACACATCCACACACACAGACACGAGAGTGCACGCACACCTGCATGTGTACACATAACCACCACCTGGATTTGGCCCTGTGGGGGTCGAAGAGCACGGTTCATGGCCCGCCCTCCCTGTCACAGACCCGCACAGCCTCCTATAAGTGGCGCACAGACCTCCTGTAAGTGGCGCACGACCTCCTGTAAGTGGGCACACGGCCTCCTGTAAGGGGCACACGGCCTCCTGTAAGTGGCGCACGGCCTCCTGTAAGTGCGTGCCCACTCTGCCGCCGCCCAGGATGTCCTGGCCACACTGACCAGAGTGTGCTCCACAGTGGCTCACACAGAAGCCCGCCTGCCCAGGGGCCCTTGGCCCCGAGCAGCTTGTAACCATCTGGGCGCCCTGCTGCAGCCTGTGAGATGGATCAGAACCCTCTGTACATGGTGGGGCCCATGGCCCGGGGGTGGTCCTGCCAGGTCCACAGCCTACGAGCAGCGCAGGGATGGCCCTGCAGGGCGGCCGTGTTGGGGGGGGGCAGCAGGACCTGAGGCTCCTCTAGCTGGACTCTGGGTCACCAGCTCGCTGAGATCACCAGCATGACTCTCAGCCCAGGCAGCTGGGGGTTCCCCGAAACCATCAACCCAACAGTCCTCATAAAAGTGCTTTAGACAAAGATATCCCATGTTTATGTTTAGAGAGGCCTCCAGAGGCTGCGGGATAGAAAGGGCGGCTCTAAACAGACAACAGGGGGCGAGAGTGGCTGGAGAATCCAGCCCACCTGCGCATCAGGGCCACGCTGACTCACTCGCTGACCCAAGCCGGGCACTTCCTGGCCAGCATCTCACCCGCCCAGCGGACTGCTGGCCCCTCAGCCCCTCTGGGTCCCTGCAGGTTGTCCGCTCACCCCTGACCTCCACACGGGGACATCCCTCTCCCTTCACAAGCGCTCCTCATGGCCTCGCCCAACTCCGGAGCCCGCAGCCTGGACCCCGAGTGCTGAGGGGCAGCACCATGACCCCAGGCCACCGGACCTCAGGCTCCTCTGCCCTCCCCACTCTCACACTCACACACATGCTCATACACTCACACTCACGCAGACACACTCTCACACAGACACACATGCTCTCACACACTCACTCATGCAGACACACTCTCACAGACTCACACATGCTCTCTCACACTCACACACATGCTCACACACTCATATGCAAACACACTCTCACACAGACACTCTCTCACACAGACACTCACATGCTCTCACACACTCATGCAGACACACTCTCACACAGACACACATACTCTCACACCCACACACATGCTCTCACACACACACGCAGACACACTCAGACACATATGCTCACACACACAGACACACACACATGCTCACATACACACACACTCATGCAGACACACTACACACACATGCTCTCTCACACATGCTTGCACACTCACACATATTCTCGCACGCACACACACAGACACGCTCACACACACACACATGCTCACTCACACATGCACATGTGGACACAAAGATACACACATGCTCATGCACATGTTCACATGAGGACACACGGCTCACACATTCACATGTGGGCACACCCATGTTCACATACACACATGCGCACAAAGACACACACTCACATGCCCACACACATGTGCACATGCACACGCACGCAGAACGCATAGATACATACACATGCTCACACACTTGCACATGTATGCTGACATACAAAGACACATGCCTACACACATGCACACATGCTCTCTCACACATGGACATGCAGACACATGTGCACATGTGGACACACTGCTCACACTCACACGTGCACATGTGGACACATACAGACACACAGAGATACACACTCACAAGCTCACAAACGTGCACATGCAGACACACGTCCTCACACCCACAGACATTCACACACGCTGACACACGCATGCTCTCTGTCACACATGCCCCTGCGCCCCTCTGCCCCTCCCCAGCTCCTCCATCCGTCTGTCCTTCGCTTCGCCCCCAGGAGCCACTCTCGGCCAGGCCTGGGGGCCTCCGCATAGTTGCAGCCCGTATTTGGCTAATGCAGAGTTATTTTCAAAACCACTAAGGTAAGAATGAAAGATACACACATGCTAGTCCTTAAGGAAGTGCCCTCATTTCAGCCCAAAGCGTGGGCCAGGCCGGCTCTGTGTGCTCACGGGAAGCTCGGCCACCCTGAGCGCCCTGTCTGCAGAGCAGAGGCTCAGAGCACGCCGGGAAGTGTTAGATGCTCATTCTTCCCAAGTGTGGAATTTTATTTCTGGAAGTCGATCCTAGAAAAAGTAATCCTAAACAACACAAATGCTCTGCACACAAAGAAGTTCACGATGGCATTGTTATAAGAGTTACAGTTAAGAACACCACAGAGCTCGCTGATAAAGAAAGTCACATGGGCCGTCTGCGGAAAGGAAGGAGGCGGCAACAGAAAGAAACTCCTGAAATGGTAAGTAAGTCCTGAGTATAAACCTGCTGGGAAAGACTAAAGGCAGGAGGAGAAGGGGATGACAGAGGATGCGATGGTCGGACGGCATCACCCACAAGATGGACATGAGCTTCAGTAAGCTCCAGGAGCTGGTGACGGAAAGCCTGGCGTGCTGCAGTCCATGGGGTCGCAGAGAGTCAGACGTGATGAGCGACTGAACTGAGCTGGTACACGTGGTGCTGCTCATAGAACACTGCAAACGGGACGTAACGCCACTCACAAAAGGCTGCAAGGACAAAGCGTGTTTCACCAGACAAGATACACAGCATCTGATGAGCACACGTTAGCACGGAAGCAGCTTCCACCTTAATGCAGGTGGCAGGAGCACACAGTAACTCACACCCATGCACAAGCCGCAGAGCGAGGACCAGACCAGCACCCCGCACCCCCAGCTGCAGAGAAGCCCCTGCCCCCACACCCTCCCCCGGCCCATACGGAAGCGGGGCGGCCCACGAGGAGTAAGGGGCTGCGTGGAAGGCTGGAGGGGCGCGCTCGGGCCAGCCGTCGCTTTAGACGCTGCAGCAGCGCAAAAAGAAAAGACTGAGAAAGGGCACCAACATTCTGAGTAGCTGTATTGGAAGAAATTTCTTCTTTTATTGTCTTGTTTTTAATGTTTATAATTACATTTCTTTCATGGCTTTAACTCTTAATTCTCAAACCTTGAGGAAGAGAAAACAGTGAAAGCTCTCAGAATACTTTGGCGACATTTGAAACAACCGCTATTCCCTATAAAACAAAACCCAAAAAAAGGCAAATGACAAACAGGGAAAAGCATTTGCAGCTTATATGAAAGGTATTGGGCTAATCTGCTTATTACTGCACAAAAATAGGTCAGAAAACCAACAGCTCACACAGCACACACCACACACATATGCATACACTGCACGTGCCACATCACACACACACACACACACACCACCACATGCACACACATATGCACACACTGCACATGCCACATCTCACACACACACACACACACACCACACATGCACACACCACATGCACACACATATGCACTCACTGCACATGCCACATCACAAACACACACACACACCACACACGCACACACACACAAGCACACACACACCACACCACACACATGCACACACTGCACATGCCACATCACACACACACACACACACCACATACACACATCACATGCACACACACACAAGCACACACACACCACACCATACACATATGCACACACTGCACATGCCACATCACACACACACACACACCACACATGCACACACCACATGCACACACACACACACACACACACCACAAACGTATACACACACTGCACATGCCACATCACACACACACACTGCACATACCACATCAAACACAGACACCACACACATACACACACCACAAACATATACACACACCACACATACAAACACCACACGCACACACACACCACAAGCACACACACACACACCACAAACGTATACACACACTGCACATACCACATCACACACACACACACACACACATACACACACCACACGCACACACACACACTATACCACAAACACACAGACGCCACACCAACACCACACCAGAAACACACACAGACACCACACAACACAACACGTACAACACCAAACACACACACACACCACACCCCACACACTATACCACAAACACACACAGACACACCATACACACACCCCCACACCACAAACATACTCACCAGACGGATACCACATACAAAAACACAAACACACATACCCCACAAATACAAAGCTGCTCAAAGCCACCTGTGGCCAGTGACCACTGGCCTGGATGGAGCAAATTTCAGAGCATTTCCATCAACACCGGAAATGTTTCTGACTCAAGACCAGCGTTGTCCAATAACCGTATGTAATGATAGGAACATTCTCTATCTGCACCAGCTGAGTTTCTACTTGAAATGGGCTACAGTGACTAAATAACTGAGTTTAAATTTTTACTTAATTTTGATTAAATCAGTATGAGTCACATGTAATCAGCCATCACTAGGCAGCACAGATCTGGATAACTGAAAAGGAAGAAAAGCTTTGAGGTCTCCCACGGACAAAACACCCAGTATCGACTGGCATAGAAAGGAGAGAAAGCGCACAGAAGAGGGGGAGTTGCAAGTCAGTCTCACAGGGCAGTGCCAACGCGCACGTTACAGAAAATTCACAGTCAGAGCTACGCGCAGTATACCGCGAAGGAATGGGCGGTCCAACACGAGGAAGGCCTCGGGTGCACGTGCTCATCTCCACAGGGACCCAGAAGGCAGCTAGAAACTCGGCAGGGGAAGGCTTGGCTGGAGCTCTGCCACCTGTGGACGGGCGCGTCCCCTGTGAGCCTTCCCACCTTGTTCCAGGGGTGGGGGTGGGGAGATGAGACACATGAGGGTCTCAGCCCAGCGGCAGAGGCCCCTAGCAGAGAGAGACATCACCACCAACGGCAGGTCACCTCGCCCCCCTTACCCTACACGAGGAGACTCCAGGGCAACAGTCGTGGACTCCAGACGGGAGAGGCAAGACATAGGGGCCCCCAAACCAGGACACAGGGGAGACATAGGGGCCCCCAAACCAGGACATGGCAGGGCAAAGCCAAGACATAGGGGCCCTCAAGCCAGGACATGGGGGAGACATAGGGCCCGGGGGAGATAGGGGTCCCCAAACCAGGACACCAGGGGGCAAACCCAAGAACGGGGCCCCCGGGGAGACATAGGGGCCCCACCAGGACCAGGACACCAGGGGGCAAACCCGAGACACAGGGGCCCCAGCCAGGAGGGGAGACTTTGCCCCCAGCGACATGGGGGGAGACACAGGGGCCCCCAAACCAGGACATGGGGGAGACATAGGGGTCCCCAAACCAGGACACAGGGGAGACATAGGGGCCCCAACCAGGGGGGGCCGCGGGGGGGCAGGGGCCCCAACCAGGAAACCAGGGGGCAAACCCGAGACACAGGGGCCCCCAAGCCAGGATATGGGGGAGACATAGGGGCTCCCAGACCAAGACACGGCAGGGCAAACCCAAGACACAGGGGCCCCCAAGCCAGGACATGGGGAGACATAGGGGTCCCCAAACCAGGACACGGGGGGGAGACATAGGGGTCCCCAAACCAGGACACGGGGAGACATAGGGGGGTCCCCAAACCAGGACACGGGGAGACATAGGTGTCCCCAAACCAGGACACGGGGGAGATACAGGGGCCCCCAGACCAGGACACCAGGGGGCAAATCCGAGACACAGGGGCCCCCAAGCCAGGACATGGGGGAGACATAGGGGCCCCCAAACCCAGGACACCAGGGTGCGGGGGGTAAACCTCTGCCATCACAGCCACGGCTGACAGGAAACACAGCTCACCCCGGCCCACACCGTAGGCCTCAGTCCCTATGACCCAACTCACGTGCAGATTTCAACAAAAATTACAAGGCAAGAGAAAATCAGCCTAAACGTGATTGATTGATTTATATTTATCGATTGGCTGCACCACACAGCTTTCGGATCTTAGCTCCCTAAGCAGGGGTAGAACCTGGGCCACCGGCAGCTGGAAGCTCGTCACTAGCATGGTGCGCGTTCAGTGGCTCAGTCGTGTCTGACTCTGCAACCCCATGGACTGTAGCCCGCCAGGCCTCCCCTCTCCATGGGATTCTCCAGGCAAGAAGACTGGAGTGGGTCATCACGCTGTCCTCCAGGGGATCTTCCTGACCCAGAGATCAAGCCAGAGACTCCTGCAGCACAGGCAGATCCTTTACCGCTGAGCCATCTGGGAAGCCCCCTAATCACCGGACCTACAGGGAATTCCCTAAAGACATTTAAAAAAAAAAGCATCAGGATCAGACTCAATTATGACACAGATTTTGGAATTATCAGAAAGGGAATTTAAAATAACTGTGACAGAAAACGTGGACAATTTTCAGGGACAGATGGGTAACAGAAGCGGAGTGATGAAAACTCCAAGAACCAAAAGGAAACACTAGAAATCAGAAACACTAACAGAAATGGAGCCTGTCTTCAGCGGCTCGTGAACAGATGAGACACAGCCAAGAAAGACACGGCAATAGAGGCTTCTAAAACTGAGATGCAGAGATGATAGAAACGGAAAACGTGCAGAGCGCCCAAGAGCTGCAGGACAGCTTCAAAGGATGACACGCGCATAAAGCGGCAGCATCAGAAGAAAGTGAGACGGGAGCAAAGGGAAAGTCTGGAGAGACGATGGCCAAGAACTCTGCAGAGTTGTGCCCAAACCGCAGATCCCCCAGGCTCAGAGAGCACCGCGTAGGGGCAGACGCTGAAACGCCTAACCCTCATCTCAGACGTTTAGGCACAGCTGCCGAAAGCAAAAGGCGAGGAGGAGCCGTGAGATAAGAAGGAAACAAGCACCCCCAATCTACGGAGGAACAAGGACAAGAGCCCCAGTGAGCCTGGCACGAGCCACAGGAGCACGGATTCAGGGGATCGAGATGCTCCGTGGGTGGAAAACACCAAAGCGCCAGCCCAGGATTAGGACCCAGCAAAATTATCTCCCAAAAGTAAAGGGGACATAGGCTTAAACCTGGACAAACAAAACTGAGGAGATTCATAACCAGTGTATGTGAACATGAAATGTAATGGCTTCAAAAGTTTTTCAGGGAAAAGAAAATTATATAGGGGATATAAAATAAGGGGGTTTAAATAAGGGGATGAAATAAATGAAGGTTAAAAATATCACTGAAAAGTTCTTCAACAGAAGCAACTCTTATGATAAAATCATAATCAACCAGAATTTGGTAAGTGCTTCCTGAGCAGGCAGAGCTCCAACAAGCCTCCAGGGGCCCCACCGGGTGTTCACTCCCACAAGGGGCAGGGGGACTCTGTAGGACACCACGCCCCCAGCGGGCTAGCCCAGGGCCAAGATGAAAGGGATTCTTCGGAGGTAATGAAATTCCAAAACTAGTGGATCTTAAGGTAATCGGAAGGGGGATTACCTCAGGTAGGTCTAACCTTATCTGGTATCAGGTGAGTCATTTAAAAGCGTCTAAAGGTCAGAAAGATGGGCTCAATAAAGGACAGAAATGGTCTGGACCTAACAGAAGCAGAAGATATTAAGAAGAGGTGGCAAGAATACACGGAAGAACTGTACAAAAAAGATCTTCACGACCCAGATAATCATGATGATGTGATCACTAATCTAGAGCCAGACATCTTAGAATGTGAAGTCAAGTGGGCCTTAGAAAGTATCACTACGAACAAAGCTAGTGGAGGTGATGGAATTCCAGTGGAGCTGTTTCAAATCCTGAAAGATGATGCTGTGAAAGTGCTGCACTCAATATGCCAGCAAATTTGGAAAACTCAGCAGTGGCCACAGGACTGGAAAAGGTCCGTTTTCATTCCAATTTCAAAGAAAGGCAATGCCAAAGCATGCTCAAATTACCACACAATTGCACTCATCTCACATGCTAGTAAAGTAATTCTCAAAATTCTCCAAGCCAGGCTTGAGCAATACGTGAATCGTGAGCTTCCTGATGTTCAAGCTGGTTTTAGAAAAGGCAGAGGAACCAGAGATCAAATTGCCAACATCCACTGGATCATCGAAAAAGCAAGAGAGTTCCAGAAAAACATCTCTCTCTGCTTTATTGACTATGCCAAAGCCTTTGACTGTGTGGATCACAATAAACTGTGGAAAATTCTGAAAGAGACAGGAATACCAGACCACCTGACCT
This sequence comes from Nanger dama, assembly GCA_917880005.1. Taxonomy (NCBI): domain Eukaryota; kingdom Metazoa; phylum Chordata; class Mammalia; order Artiodactyla; family Bovidae; genus Nanger; species Nanger dama. Next base: position 35,200,917 of record CAKJTW010000026.1, on the reverse strand, counting down.
GCCTCTTGAGAAATCTGTATGCAGGTCAGGAAGCAAGAGTTAGAACTGGACATGGAACAACAGAGTGGTTCCAAATAGGAAAAGGAGTGCGTCAAGGCTGTATATTGTCACCCTGCTTATTTAACTTATACGCAGAGTACATCATGAGAAACGCTGGGCTGGAGGAAGCACAAGCTGGAATCAAGATTGCCGGAAGAAATATCAATAACCTCACATATGCAGATGACACCACCCTTATGGCAGAAAGTGAAGAGGAGCTAGAAAGCCTCTTGATGAAAGTGAAAGAGGAGAGTGAAAAAGTTGGCTTAAAGCTCAACATTCAGAAAATGAAGATCATGGCATCTGGTCCCATCACTTCATGGGAAATAGATGGGGAAACAGTGGAAACAGTGTCAGACTTTATTTTGGGGGGCTCCAAAATCACTGCAGATGGTGACTGCAGCCATGAAATTAAAAGACGCTTACTCCTTGGAAGAAAAGTTATGACCAACCTAGAGAGCATATTCAAAAGCAGAGACATTACTTTGCCGACTAAGGTCCATCTAGCCAAGGCTCTGGTTTTTCCTGTGGTCATGTATGGATGTGAGAGTTGGACTGTGAAGAAGGCTGAGTGCTGAAGAATTGATGCTTTTCAACTGTGGTGTTGGAGAAGACTCTTGAGAGTCCCTTGGACTGCAAGGAGATCCAACCAGTCCATTCTGAAGGAGATCAACCCTGGGATTTCTTTGGAAGGAATGATGCTAAAGCTGAAACTCCAGTACTTTGGCCACCTCATGTGAAGAGTTGACTCACTGGAAAAGACTCTGATGCTGGGAGGGATTGGGGGCAGGAGGAGAAAAGGACGACAGAGGATGAGATGGCTGGATGGCATCACGGACTCGATGGATGTGAGTCTGAGTGAACTCCGGGAGATGGTGATGAACAGGGAGGCCTGGCGTGCTGCGATGCATGGGGTCGCAAAGAGTCGGACACGACTGAGCGACTGAACTGAACTGAAAGGTCAGAATCTGGAAGCAAAGGCTCTCTCTCTCCTTTGCTGCCCCGAAGAAGCAAGATGACATGAGTTGCACAGCTTGAGGAGCTGACCCACAGCCTGTCCCTCCTGGGGGCTCCAGATGAGCAGGCAGCCCCTGAGAAGGGGACGCAGCTCAGTGTGCCACCCCCTGCCTCGCAGAAGAGGGACACAGGAGGCGCTGAGCTAACCCAAAGGCTGTGATGGCCTGTTACACAGCATGGAAAACCCATCACACCCTTGATGCTACAAACGCAAGTGTGTGTGTGCAGTAAAATGAAAGGCATGTTACTCTAAACATTTTTCCCCACTCTGATTCTACTGTGGTGTAAGGCCAAAGGTAAGGATCTAATTTACAACGTCACCCAGACGGTCAAGCTGTGTGAGTAACTGCGGTTCCAGCTGCTGCAGCATGGCCGGCCTGGCTGTGCCTCGCGGCCTCGCTGCCTCCAAGAATCAGCCTTATCAAATATTTATTCACTTACATATTCAAACAAACAACGCAATGCTTCCTTCGCTTCCTGTTTTCCTGGGCTCTTCCTGTTTCTTATTCAGTGATGTTTGGATTTACGCGGTTTCCCGCGCTCCTTCAGCTGGTGGCACAGCTCTGTATTTCATTTTGACTAAAGTGCTTTATTTCTAATACCATCGCCACTTTGACCATCAGAGTGTACTTATTAGAACAACGCCGCAGATGCGCACCCCTGCACCTCACCCCAAGGCCAGGCCCCGCTCCCTGCGGGCAGGCCAGCCACGCCAGGCGCTCCTGGAGAGGTCAGGAGCCTGGCAAGGGCGCCGCCATTGCCACATCCACGCCACCTGACAGCCCAGGCGCGGGGGATGGATGGCATCGCGCGTGCGGGGCAGCCAGAGGCGGCACGGCAGCACGGGAGGCAGGCTGCCCGCCCCACAGAGCGCAACCCGCGGAGCAGGGCCAAGCCCGAGAGAGACAGAGGCGCTCGGGGGAGAATGGCAGGATAAAAGCTGAGCCCACAAAGCTCGACAGCGCCTGCACACGGACCACAGCCGGTGAGAAGGTGCGTGGGGAAGGAGAGCCCCGGTCACAGCAGCAGCATGAGAAAGGGCACCAGCGAGGAACAGACCCTAAAATGAGACAGGTTTACAGGAGAAAAGTGTTCAGACATTCCTGGCAGAGATGAGAGCCAGACATGAGTCACCGGAGCGCCTTGTGGCCCTCGGAGCAGGACTCCGGCGGAGCGTCGGGCTGATCCCCAGTGGGCCGCCCACCCCACCCAGCTCCACCAGATAAGCGGCTCTAAAGTTCACGTGGAGAAAGGAGCCGTGGCTCAAAGTTCGAATACCATTTTTAAAGAGAATCATGTGTCCAACTACACTTTTTTAAATTGCATGGCAAAAAATTAGTAGAAACTGTTAAACTGATTGAAAATATTTGTAATATATATCAGGGGCAACGAGCTTACCTTCCTAATATTTGAAGAAATCTTTAAAGTCCAGGGGGAAAGGCAAAATATGAAAAAACCCAAACAGCATCACAGAAAAGACATCTGACTAACTTCTCCCAAGAGAGAGGTCGCCTGCTTCCTAGACAGGAGGGGCCGGGCTCCCAAGGTGGGGCGGGGGGGCACCTGGACCCCAAAGTCCAACCGGAAAGCAAAGGGGGCACGCAGGGATCCACGGTGCAGCCACCCTGTGTGACCGCAGCCTCCAGGACGGTCAGCGGCAGAAGGGCCAGGGATGGGGGCGAGACTGGAAGAGAAACCGTGAGCTCAGGCCCACGGAGACCCCAGGCCACGGGACCCGGGGAAAGCCATGTGCGGAAGGAACTGGGCCACGGACTCAGGCCGCCCGCAGCTTGGTGGCAGCAAGGCCCGCAGGGGTCAATGGGCACTGCCCTCGGGGCAGGCTGTTTGCCACCTCCTCTCTAGGCAGGTTCCAGCCCGGCCCACAGCCCCTCTGCGCCCAGCTTGGCGGTGGACGGTGGTCACTGTCCAGCTGCCGGGCCGGGAAGGCACAGGCGGGCAGGAGCGGGGCGCGTGGGCCGGGACGGCAGAGCTGCCAGCGGCCTCCAGAGCCCGCCTTCCCGACTCTCAGCGCTCCCGAGGGCTCCCCGTTCCCACCGGGGAACGCACTTGTCTCCAAGACTCATCCTGCCCACAGCACTCAACGGTCCAAGCAGCTTCCCTCAGCACCCGAGGAGGGGCCTCTGCTTCTAGCCTGTTGTTCAGACCCTCAGTCGTGTCCAAATCTTTGTGACCCTGTGAGCTGCAGCACGCCAGGCTTCCCTGTCCTTCACCGTTACTTTGATACTAGAGTTTAATCAAACTCCTGGTCATCGAGTCGGCGATGCCATCCAACCGTCTCATCCTGTCGTCCCCTCTCCTCCTGCCTTCAGTCTTTCCCAGCATCAGGGTCTTTTCAAATGAGTCAGCTCTTCCCATCAGGTGGCCAGAGTATTGGGGCTTCAGCTTCAGCATCCAGCCTTCCAGTGAATATTCAGGGTTGATTTCCTTTAGGATGGACTGGTTTGATCTCTTTGCAGTCCAAGGGACTCTCAAGAGTCTCTCCAGCACCACAGTTTGAAAGTATTAAGTCTTTGCACTCAAACTTCTTCACAGTACAACTCTCTCTGTACACAACTACTGGAAAAACCAAAGCTTCGACTAGACCGACTTTTGTCGGTGAAGTGATGTCTCTGCTTTTTAACTCGCTGTCTGCATTTCTCATATCTTTTCTTCCAAGGAGTAAAACAGTGTCTTTTAATTTCATGGCTGCAGTCACTGTCCACAGTGATTCTGGAAACCCAGAAAATAAAATCTGTCTCCGGTCCACTTTTCCCCCATCTATTTGCTATGAAGTGATGGGACTGGATGTGATGATCTTCGTGTTTTGAATGCTGAGTTTCAAGTCAGCTTTTTCACTCTCCTTTTTCACTTTCTTCAAGAGGCTCTTTAGCTCTTTGCTTTCTGCCATTAAAGTGGTATCATCTGCATATCTGAGGTTGTTGATGTTTCTCCCAGCGATCTTGATTCCAGTTTGTGATTCATCCAGCCTGGCATTTTGCATGATGTACTCTGCATAGCAGTTAAATAAGCCGGGTGACAATATACAGCCGTAACACACTTCTTTCCCAAGTTGGAACCAGTCAGTTGTTCCATGTACAGTCCTGTTGCTTCTTGTCCTGTATACAGGTTTCTCAGGAAACAGGTCAGGTGGTCTGGTAGTCCCATCTCTTGAAGGATTTTCCAGTTTGTTGTGATCCACACAGTCAAAGGCTTTAGCGTAGTCAGTGAAGCAAAGTAGATGTTTTTCTGGAACTCCCTTGCTTTCTCCATGACCCAACGAATGTTGGCAATTTGATCTCTAGTTCCTCTGCCTTTTCTAAATTCAGTTTGTACATCTGGAAGTTCTCAGTTCACATCCTGCTAAAGAGAGCTTGAAGGATTCTGAGAGTAATCTTGCTAGCATATGAAATGAGTGCAACTGTATGGTAGCTTGAGCATTCTTTGGCATTGCCTTTCTTTGGGATTGGAGTGAAAACTGACCTTTTCCAGTCCTGTGGCCACTGCTGAGCTTTCCAAATGTGCTAGAATATTGAGTGCAGCACTTTAACAGCATCATCTTTTAGGATCTTAAATAGCTCAGCTGGAATTCCATCACCTCCACTAGCTTTGTTCATAATGCTCCGTAAAGCCCACTTGACTTCACACTCAAGGAGGTCTGGCTCTAGGAGCGTGGCCACACTGCTGTGGCCATCCAGGTCATTAAGGCCTTTTTAATAGTTCTTCTGTGTGCTTGCCACCTCTTCTTAATCTCTTCTGCTTCTGTTAGATCCTTGCTGTTTCTGTCCTTTATTGAGCCTATTTTTGCATAAAAATGTTCCCTTGGTATCTCCAGTTTTCTTAAGAGATCTCTAGTCTTTCCCATTCCGTCGTTTTCCTCTATTTCTTTGCATTGATCACTGAAGAAGGCTTTCTTATCTCTTCTTGCACTTAAGGCTTTCTTATCTCTTCGTGATATTCTCTGGAACTCTGCATTCAGGTGAGTATAGCTTTCCCTCTCAGCTATTTGTAAGGCCTCCTCAGACAAGCACTTTGCCTTCTCGCATTTCCTTTTCTTGGGGATGGTTTTCGTCATCACCTCCTGTACAAGGTTTTGAACCTCCATCCATAGTTCTTCAGGCACTCTGTCTACCAGATCTAATCCCCTGAACCTATTCATCACCTCCAGTATAATCATAAGAGATTTGGGAAATGGCAGCCCACTCCAGTATTCCTGCCTATAGAGTTCCATGGACGAAAGAGCCTGGCAAGTTACGCAGTCCATGGGCACAGAGAGCCGGACACAGCTGAGCACTATCGCTCACTCACACCTGAATGGCCTAGTGGCTCGCCCACTTTCTTTAAGTTAAAGCCTGAATTTTGCGATAAGGGGCTAATGATCTGAGCCACAGTCAGCTCGAGGTCTTATTTTAGCTGACTGTATAGAACTTCTCCATCTTTGGTTGCAAAGAATACAATCAATACGATTTTGGTACCAACGATCTGGTGATGTCCATGTGTAGGCCCCTCTAGTGTTTTTGCAAGAGGGTGTCTGCTATAAGCAGTGTGTTCTCTTGGCAACTCAGCTGGTAAAGAATCTGCCTGCGATGCTGGAGACCCCAGTTTGATTCCTGGGTCGGGAAGATCCCCTGGAGAAGGGATAGGCTCCCCACTACAGTATTCTTAGGCTTCCCTTGTGGCTCAGCTGGTAAAGAATCCACCTACAACGTGGGAGACCTGGGTTCGATCCCTGGGTTAGAAAGATCCCCTGGAGAAGAGAAAGGCTGCCCACTCCAGTATTCTGGCCTGGAGAATTTCAGGGACAAAGTCCATGGGGTCACAAAGAGTTGGATTCGACTGAGTGACTTTCACTTTCGCTTCACTTTCTCTTGGCACAACTCTGTTAGCCTTTGCTCTGCTGCACGCTATGCCCCAAGGGGTCGAGTGTGCCTGCTTCCCACTGGCCCAGGGCCCCGTTTCTCGGAGGGAACCAGACTGTGAGCGGCAGAAGGTACTTGAGAAAGGTGCCCGGGGAGCCAGGGGCCGATGGCAGCTCTCCGTACAGGGCCCCAGGAAGGCACGGCCCCCAGCCAGGGTCCCTGCCAGGAAAAGAGTGAGGCACCTCTTCCTGAAGGTCAGACTCAGGCCCCACAAGCCAGCCACCAGCGCTGGGAGGCCCTCTCAGCACGCCACACTCCCACCAGTGATGACCATCCCTCCACACCTCCAAGAGGCCACTGTCTCAGCCACCCCATAAGGGTTCAAACTTTGAAGCCTAGTCTGAGTTCAGGGCTTAAAAGGTGGAGAACGTGCCTTTAGCATCTGTGGGAGGAAGTGCTGGGACTGAGAGAGCTGCCCTGGGGCACACGGCGCCCGGCCTGGAGCCTGGGCTTGGGGTGACGCAGAGTCAGGGTCTTCACAGCCCCAGGGTCCCAGCCCCCAGGGAGGTGACCACACTCGCCTTCCAGGCTAAAAGGAACACCTGTGAACACCAGGACCTACACGTGTTTTTCTCAAATACGCCCTAAAAACTGCCAAGGGCAAGTCGCTGGAAAGGAGCGGCTGCAGCGAGGCCTCCGGGCACTGAGCTGCCTCGGCTTCTCAGGAAATCCTGCCCCGCGCTGCACGCTTATCCCTGCGGAAAACCATTTCCCGAGAAAGGAAATCTTGTCTCTGGAGGCACAAACGCGGAGGCTAAGAATAGCTCTGCAGAGGAAGCGCCGGTGGGCCGGCCACCAGTCGGCGGGACACGCCGTGCCGCGGGCGGGGAGCGCGCCCTGGAGCCCGCCTGGCCTCCCTGCACGCTAGGCCTTTAGAGAAACCCTGCAGAACTTAAGAATGAAAGAATGAACGGAAAAAAAATGACAATAAGGAAAAAGATGAAAATAAGAGCAGTGACGGAGGCCTTCCCACGACGGATGACCCGGCAGCGCCTCCTCTTCAGCTCACATCTACAGATGCTTCCCAAGCCCCTCACAGAGTCCTGGGGCTTGAGAACCTGCCTCACCGGGATGGAGGGCCTGGCAAAGCTGTGACAAGATAGACATCTGCCCCCTAAAGAGTGCCCTGGACACCATGTCTGTAAATGACAATCTCTCCCAGGTGGTGCAGCTGGTAAAGAATTCATCTGTCAAGGCAGCAGACATGGGTGACCCAGGCCCGATCTCTGGGTCGGGAAGATCCCCTGGAAGAGGGCATGGCAACCCATTCCAATCTTCTCGCCTGGAGGATGCCATGGACAGAGGAGCCTGGTGGGCTACAGTCGCAGGGTCGCAGAGTCGGACACGACTGAGCACACACAGGGACAGACGCTTCATCTGACAGGGTCTAATTCTAGAAAACAAAGCAAGCTTCACCTAGAAATGACAGCCTATGAAAGCTGAAATGACCCATCTTTGGGGCAGCCACCAGGGCTAAGACCGGGTGCGAGCCCGTTTCCCAGCAGAGGCCTGTCCAGCTGGACCGTTGGCACCAGCTGCAAAAGGAAATGGGTGTGATAGGTGGCCACCGTCGGAGGCAGGTGTACAGTCGGCGTGGAAACCCGCGGGCTCTCCCAACCCTGGTGTGTCAGCACCGGGACCGCAACATGGGCGCTCCTCCCAGGACCCACGCTTGCCTCTGGCACCCCAGGTCCTGCCATGACCTCACTTTGGGATGGAACAGCAAACGGCATGTGCCAGGACCCCCGCCTGGCCCCGGGCGGCAGCAGAGAGCCTCACCTTGGGCCCCACACCACCCCGGCCCCACAGGCCTGCCTCCATCCTGCCCCATCGCAGGCATCTGCGGGGGGCACCCATGCGAGCCGCTGCCCAGCGTCCCCGCCCCGTCCTCCAGACCCCAACACGGCGCACGCGCTCTCTTCCTCACACCGATCCTGCTCCTTTTCTAAGAAAAAGGCAGAGAAACAAGAGGCGAGCAGGGCACACGTCTGGGCCGAGGACACCGTGCATGTCCCCAGGACTGCAGTTCACGGGAGCCCCGGGCCCCAGAAACGTGGGAGGGCAACGGGGAAAGCCCCGAGGGGCGGCTGGGAGAAGCGTGAGCTGCACCGATGCCTTTCTGTCCAACTTATAAAGACGCTTCTTGAGCAACGGCTCGCAGGCGGTGAACTGCCGCTGGGCAGTGTGGCCGGCGGGTAAGGTTGAGAGGTCCTGGCCGGGCGCCAGTTGGGGACGTGACTGCGATGCGGGCCTTCGGATTTGAGCCAAAGGAGGAAGAAATAAGAAACAGGGCCGCTGAGACTGACGGGGAAGGAGGCGGCGCTGTCAGCTCTGAAGATGGCTCGGCCACGGTGGTGGTGCAGTCGCTCCGTCGCGTCCGACTCTCGCAGCCCCGTGGACTGTAGCCGCCGGGCTCCTCTGTCCATGGGCTTCTCCAGGCAAGAGCACTGAGTGGGCTGCCATGCCCTCCTCCGGGGGTGAGGAGTGTAAAAATGAGTGAGAAGCAAGAAAAAGAACTACGGAAGGCTTTCACGTTATTTGATGATGATGATACAGGAAGCATCTCACTGAACAACGTGGAGAGGGTTGCTAAGGGACTAGGGGGAGATTTAATGGAGGAAGAGTTTCAGGAACTGCTGATGAGGCTGATCACGATGTGGACGGAGAAATAAAGGGGCAAGAAGTTTTGAAAAGGATGCAGAAGACCACCCTTTATTAATACTGTTTTTTTTCCTTCTGGAAAGTTAACAAGTTTGCATTTGTTACAAGTTCCATAATAGCTGAATGTATGCATTTTCAGTGTTTATATACACAAACTGGTTTCGATATCTAACCCATGTGAGAAGTTACATGTTTCTACCCATATGCTGTTAAATCTATAGCATCAAGAAGTAAAATGTAGTGACTTCTTAAACCATGAATCTGAGAACAGTATTAATTCCAAGTGCTATTTTTAGAGCTCTGGGTTCTAAAACTCAGATTTTTTTTTATTTAAGGAAATTGGCCTCAAGTCACATGAATCTGGCCAGCCAGCCATTTCTTTCCCTATTTGTGCAACTCTAAAAGTGATGAACATTTCCTTTTTAACCAATTACTCAGATATGTAAAGTCTTAAATAAAACTGGCAACTTCAAAGAAAAATTAAAAAGAGGTTTCTTTTCAAAAGAGAATCATATTCACTTCAAAAATTGGGGAAAATTTAGCAAGAGGGGGCCCAGAAATACAATCAAGCTGCCGCCCTCTGGGGCCCCCACCCTCCCAGCTGGCTGTCCACCGCAGCTGCTCTGTGAGGCAGCCTCCCGACACCAGGGGACAGGTGACCATCAGGCACTCTGCCAGGCAGGACTAGGAGGGGCGCCGCCACGGGGCTCAGTGGGGAGCACAGGGCCCGAGCAGGTGAGGGCAGGGCGGGCAGGTGCCTCTCCCAGAGGTGGCCGTCCAGGCGATGGTCTGGAGGGTGGGGCTTCACAGCGGCGTTCAGTGGCTGGAGTGCCCCGCGCCCCTGCAGGTGGGCCCAGGGCAGCGAGAGGCGGAGACGGTCTGGGAGGGCAGGAGATGCACAGGAAAGAGGAGCCCTGCACCCCACGGATCCCCCCACCTTCCGGGCCCTGTGCAGCAGCCCACCTCTGCAGGAGAGCCCGTGGGGCAGGCTCCACTGCCCGGAACAGGCCCGACTGCCCACGACACCGACCCGCATCCACACACGACCGTCTGCGGGGCAGGGCCAGACCCCGGTGGGCCTGCGGGTGCAGATGGGCAGAGCAGGAGGAGCATGGTCCCAGGAGAACTGCAGAGACGCCGCGCTCCAGCGAGGGCAGCGTGGTCTCTGAAGACGCACTGCAACTTGGGGCCACGGGGAAGCGCAAGGAGAGAACCCGCCCCACCTAGGCAGAGGCCCAGCCAGCGCCCACCCACCAGCCCCCTGGACGGCTCAGGCCTCGGTGCAGAGTCCTTACGCAGTGCTCGTAAGGATGCAGGACAGCCCGTGGGAGCGACCCCAGCTGGGCTGGCAGGGAGGCCAGGCACGCAGGGCCAGCGCTGGATTCACTCAGGCTTGTGAACAAGCCACACCTCACCCTGGAAACTCTAGCGCAGGGCTGGGACCCTCCACTCCAGCCTACAGAGGTGCAGCAGCCCCACAGGGCCGGGGAGCCCTGGGCGGAAGCAAGCTGCCCCCGGCCCCCGTGCCAGGGCAGACACTGCCACTCTCGGCCAGGGCGGCAGGGAGCAGACTGGCAACGCTGAAAAGCCCTGGGCACAGGAGCAGGAGGAGGAGGACACAAAGGATCAATGCCAGAATCAGGAGGGGCTGTCAGCACAGACGCGAGCGAAACGACAGGGGCGTCTGAACACTGCATCAACAAACGCCTGACGAATAAGGCAACTCGGGAGAAAAACAATAGCTTTTATCTACTAAAGAGGCTGGATGTGCACCAAAAGCCTTCCCACAAAAACACAGATGGCTGCACTAGTGAGATCCATTGATCACTTAAGGAAGAAACCTCCCCTCTCACTCAGCTCTTTGAAAACACAGAGAACACGTTCCAATTTCTTCTAAGAAGCCAACACGATGCTAACACCCAAAGCCGTTAACGGACGAGGATGGCGGAGGAAGAGAGTGGCAGAGCAGCGCAGAGGGAGAGAGCGACAGGCCAGCGTGTCTTCTGAGCCCAAACAGAAACCAGGCGAGACACACATGAGAAAGACTGTGACTCGGCCAAGCAAGCAGCCCAGGAATGCGATCGTTCGGTTTAACATTTGAAAACTGACGCAACCCACCAAATTTACAGACAACAAAGAAAGACTATAGGACCATTTCAGTTGACGCAAAAAAAGTATTTAACAGCATCCAACGTTCTTTCATGGCTAAACAAGCAAACAAACAAAACAACCTCTCAGCAAAGTAAGAAATAGAAACTTCTTCAGTTTGATAAAGGACAACTGG